>OW388297.1:17125356-17857173 GCA_936450465.1 Gibbula magus
CCCGCCTAGGGGGAAGATAACAGCGTTACCTAGAAGTCCACCTGCATCAAATAGAAAATAGAGTAGTACATAAAACACAGAGTGGACATAAAGATGTATCGTCACTACAGAATATGATTAGTATTGATGACTTCTTCATTCTAACAGTGCGAAGCTCTCACACAAATCCACGTGTCGTAGCAAAGCAACATACTGTGGGAATGTTGCCGTGCTTCCAGAAAAAATAGTTTTGCCATTTATGTATTTCCAATTTTTAATATGCATCTAAAATATAGCCTGGCGTCCAGACCATTTAACCCGTACAACCACGAACCCGTCACGTCTACTATCCAGTAACTTTAGAAAGCTAAATACAGTCTTTTTTCCGTTTTCATTTCTTTAGATAGGACATACTTTCCCTAAATGTTCAATTCAGAGACTATTTGATTATATGATAAATACGTTGACATCATTAGGTATAACTTCTAACTTTCCATTCACCGATTTAAATTACACCATGTCCTAATTTCAATTTACCGTTAATATTGGAAATACAGTTGATAATGATATTCAGCAAACACTGTATATGTTTATTTGCAATTCTATACTGATACCGTGAATAGAGAAGTTGATTATTCATAAAATTGTGTCCTTCTGAAAGCTTCATTTTCTCCGTCGATCCTTTACAATATTTGATAAAAACAAGTTTTTCTTTAATGAATGAGCAAATGAAATGTGCCAGGTCTACACAGTGAATCATACACTCAAAAAAAACGATACCAACAAAACTGCAAGATATTTCAATGCACGAGGTTTACGTCTGAAACATAATTACATTAAACTTAACTTGACTTAACCAACTAAACTTAATTTGTAATTTTTGTAACACTGTCTGTTCAGGTTTCTGAAAAAACACTGCCTTTAAAAATCGGCCTCGACCAGCTTACTATAGGTGACATTAGTGAGTGAAATATGGTTTTCTGGTTTTCTGGTGCGTCATCTATTGGAATCCAAGAAGGCACATTATGCCGACAACATCTTGTACTAACATGCTTTTCATATTTCCATATCCAAATTTAACCTTGAATATAAAACATTGTTTCAAAAAGAACCCTATAAAATAGCAAAAATAAGTACCATAATTTTATGAATGCAATTTTACGAGATAGATCTTCCGGCTGGAAGTTTTTGTGTTTGACCCTGCTATATCGTTTCTTTTGCCCCTCCGTGTAAGTGCATAGGACGAATTGACTGTATGATAAGCAGGTGCTCACGGTTGAAATAGAAGGACACTGACCAGAGAGAGAGATAGCCAGCATGCGACTCCACTCGTCTGGAGGCGCCCACCTGCTCCAGAACACTGGCAGGGACGGGACAAACACCGCCTGTACCATAGGACACAGATCAAGTTTAGCGCAAATTGGTTGCGCAACAGAGATGAACGACGAGTTTTCCCTAACGTTCGCGCATAGGGAAAACTGGTCCTTCATCTCTGTTGCGCGAAATATTTGCGTTAAACTTCATCTGTGCATAGAACAAGTTAGATTTACTTTATGTTCGACGGTATCTCTGTTTACGGAAGTTTAACGCTGATATCTGCAAAATTACAATAGGTTCCTGCAACAAAATCAAAAGGAAATATATTAATGAATATGAGTTTCATACTGAGGGCATCAGAGTTTCCTCAAGAACGCACAGCGGATGCCAAGGTTGCATTCAAGATCGCTCCATGGATACAAGGGTTGAGTTCAAGATCGCTCCATGGATACAAAGGTTAAGTTCAAGATCGTTCCGTTGATACCAGGGTTGCATTCAGGATCGTTCCGTTGATACCAAGGTTGCTTTCAGGATCGTTCCATTGATACCAGGATTGGCTTCAGGATCGTTCCGTTGATACCAGAGTTGCGTTCAGGATCGTTCCGTTGATACCAAGGTTGTGTTCAAGATCGTTCCGTTGATACCAGTGTTGCATTCAAGATCGTTCCGTTGATACCAGTGTTGCATTCAGGATCGTTCCGTTGATACCAGGGTTGTGTTCAAGATCGTTCCGTTGATACCAAGGTTGTGTTCAAGATCGTTCCGTTGATACCAGTGTTGCATTCAGGATCGTTCCGTTGATACCAGAGTTGCGTTCAGGATCGTTCCGTTGATACCAGGGTTGCGTTCAGGATCGTTCTGTTGATACCATGGTTGCGTTCAGGATCTTTCCGTTGATACAAGGGTTGCGTTCAGGATCGTTCCGTTGATACAAGGGTTGCGTTCAAGATCGCTCCGTTGATACCATGGTTGCGTTCAGGATCACACATTGGATACCAAGGTTACGTTCAGATTCGCAGTGGACACCAAGCTTTCGTACAAGATCATTCAGTGGATATCAGGGTTACGATCAAGAACGCGCACAGTCAACGGACTTCCGTTGACCAACCAGTCAAATTACCTTCAACAATTCATGTCCTTCTGGTATATATATAGCTGCACTAGTAATGAAACATGCATAGCAATGAGATTATATTGTGCATAATATGATTCAACATTCACATTCGACATTACAGGGAGTTATAGGCAGCAACGATACGATATGATGGTTTTCATTTCTGAAACTTCAGTTGGCCAATTAGATAAAGGCCGATAATCTTTATTAACCCTTCTCAACCAACTCTTCATACTTACTATACCAATGCCTGTCACTATTCGTACAGCGAGTAGTACATAAGGGTGCGCATGCGCAGCTACGGGTGTAAGGAGGCAGGAAATGGATGCGATGGTGAAGAAGACGAGGATGATTCTATGAGCTCCGAACTTCTCAGACAACCAGCCCGTGGGAGCCTGCAGGGCCATGTAGCCCCAGAACACGGCACCCAGTAGTAGACCCTGGGTCTGCTTGTTCCATCTGAACTCGCCTCTCTGTAACATTGAAGATAACACCAGTTGCGTCTTCTGTGAAATAAGAACAGAACGCCAAGTAGTAGACCCTATGAACTCGTCTGTCTCGAATATTCAAACTGGTGTGTATATGTAGTTATCCCTACAAATCAGAGCTGGCTAATAGCGTTCTGTGAGATCAGAACACGATGCCGTGTAAGAGACTTGGACCTCTTGTTCCGGGTGAACTCCCATGACCATTGGTTATATTGTATTTGTTCTCATATTGTCATCGGGTTCGATACATTATAGTTATACGTACCACCGCATCCCGAGCCGCCTCTACTTCCTGTGTATAGCACGTGTCTCGTGGATCTGCGGTGAGGTTGGTAATGTTGAGAGTAGCATTCTCTGCGTGTCTGATGCTGTGTGCCGCTATGCTACTGTAGTTACTGTCACCGCTGTTGTTGATGTAACTGACCCCGTGGTCGACCATACACACGATGGTTATGCTCAGCGAGCTGCGGAAACAGTCGTGTATGATGAAACCGAGAAACAAGATGGTTGCCAGGAGGTAGCGCCATTGTACACACGACACTGCGAAACGTATAAAAGAAAATACAGGCTGAAACGTTGATTTCAGAAATTCAGCAAATGATACTGTTAAAATGGGCAAAGTGTTTGACAAAACTACATAGGCCTATATATAGCTATATGTGTAGAGATACATATTGTCCAGTTTCAATGCGTTAAGAAATATTCTGTATTTGTTGGTAAAATTGAACATGGGTAATGAGCTTTTTCTTTACGTAAGCCGTTAGCCTATGGAGTAGATCTAGATTCAGTTCTGGCATGTTTTGATGGTCGAATGTTATAATTACAATACACTAAGAATCACGGATAGCAAAGCGCTGAAACTGCTACCCGAGGGGAAAGTAGCATACATATATACACAATAGAATATTATCTCAAAAGAGTGTTTATGTCTTATTGGCATTATGCCTTTCATTGTCAACATGTAAATGAGAAAACTATGTTAGTGCAAACCAGCACGATGTCTGAAGCGGATTATTGTTTCAGCTCCGTCGACCTCCCAACAACCCTCCTCCCTGACCCTCCCACTCCCTCCTCCCCCTCTCCCTCTACACACACACACCATTCAAAATACTTGACTATGATATAATCCTATATCAACAGTGTCAATACCCCATGCACGAAATTCACATGACCTGATTTAGCTCCGGTTAATGCCGTGGACATTTTGCATTGTCATTAACCGAGAACCCTAGTCGACATATTATCCAGTAATCAAATCCATGCTATTTAAACTGAAGCACAAAAGAAACGTCACACCTCAATTGTTTTCGTTTAATTCAATATTTTAAAGACATGAGATGCATTTGATTATGGCACGATGCAATAACACCTTTTGGCAGTAGTTTTAATGACTTAATTTGGTGAATATTTTTATTTTTTGACTACAATATCATTTTTAAACTAGACAGGGGTAAGAAATGAAATTTACACCGACATGACTACTACCATGTTTAAAATGTTGTAAATGTGTGCAGGACTAGGCAAATTTATTGATTTTCACATAGAGTATGTGTTATGTGTCGATGAATAGTTGTGTTGTATCAAAATTAATTTTGGGGAATTTTAAATTTCAAAATTTTGATTTTTTAATTATTTTTTTTAAAAACACGTAAAACATTATTTGACTGATTTAATATTTTGGACTAATTTGCCGAAAACTCGAGAAATTTGACATTTAAAATTATACATATGATAAAAACAACTGAGGTGTGACGTTTCTTTTGTGCTTCAGTTTAGTTAACATCAATTGTGATATAACTGCATCACGACTGTTTCATAGTTAAATTTGGAGTATTGCATAAGAGAGAACTTTTACGTCAAACGATGGTATCGCATGTATATGAATGGCCAACATTGCAACTCCAAGTTTCCCCACTGATTTTTTTTCAAGTCATATATATTCATAGAGCCCCGAGTAAAATAACTGTTGCGGAAAGAGAAATTAAATATACTCTCCTTTGATGACAGTGTTTATTCAGGGTTAATTGTTTAATGAGGTTCAATATTATTTTGATACGGCCTCGTATAAAGTGGTTTCATAACCATATGAATCAATCAGCCGACGGTGAACCTAACTTTGCCTGGGCAACGTTTTGCATTCATAAAACGAACGTGAACGTAAATTTCCAAGAGCATTCATCACTTATCTTATTCTTCAGTTTCTTAATGCAATCGTACTTAACATTATGATTTATTTTACTGAATGATAACAAATAAAAGGGGAATATTAACAAAATAAAATTTGGTTCTGTAGCTTTAAAAGGTATTGCATTATTCATAATTTTTAAGAAAAGAGTAATATATCAACTAATAAGAGATCGCCCATTTGATCTCTATTACAATTTGGTCAGTCAACAATTCACAAATCATAATCCATATTGGGCTTTCTACACAAACTAACATTATCCTAGAACTTTAAATTCTAAGGAGGAATTAACAAGTCGATTTAAAAATTATGAGTTCTATTAGTTTGTGTCATAGAAATTCTGAAATCGCGTATTATTCATAGAAACCTCTACGGTAAAACCCCCGTACTCTCTCTGACCCTAACCCCAGTTATCCTAGAATGACCCTACTACGACTACCACCAGACCCTCCCACCATGTACTGATAATGGGTTTATAATCAAATCTTGGGCTCCTTATGAAGACATGCCGGGGAAACAGCTATAATTTCTAAAGGTAAGCTCACGTGTGGAAGTTTTTACTTGACTTGTCATTTCTGTATTGGTAAGACATTTATGTTACAGAGAATCAGCACACGATATTTGGCCTTTTCAGGCATATCTGCATCTTCTTGTCCATGTATCGCTTCAAGAAGGCTTTTTCACAATATATTGGATTTAAGAGCAAATATAGTATGTGTGCCATTCAGTTATGAGCCGTAAGAAGTGACCCACTATAAATTATATGTGTTACTTCTTTAATTGAACATAAAACACTATATATATATATATATATATATATATATATATATATATATGTTGGTTATTATTGGTTGTTTGGTGACGATTCGTTACACAGTATAAATCTACAATGGCTCTGTTTCATTATTTCCTGAGGCGCAATCGAAGGGAAAGTTCAATGTAATATGGTATTAAAAAGGATATCATATGAGAGCCCGTGCCACATGTTTACGACGCAATAGGCGAACACTTGGTAATTTCCGAGCGAGAGCGAGGGCGTGATGCAAAAAAAGAATGACGTGGACATTATTTTAATCACCGAAGCCATGAACAAATATGTCTGATGTACATTCACACGACGTTCTAGAATACTCATGGCATGGTAGTATTGTTAATGACGTCACATCACCATAGTGACGAACGACATCACGACCTTATTTGTCAACCAACATATGACGTCGAAACAATGTCGTGTAACTGCTGGTTTCACCTATTTCAGGCGAAATGACGATATCTGTCTCTTTCAATGTCTTTACGTCACAGTATTGTATGTTTTCTCACTTGATTAACAAGGGAAGTGACTATCAAAATAATCGTTTTCAGTTTAGTTTATGAAATAATACAGACATATGTTATAATTCCTCTTATATATATGTATGTATTGGCGCAAGAAAAATAAGAGAAACTGGTTCTATAGATTTAGGCTACATCTTCAACAAATTGCAAGAGTACCGTGACAACGTTTCGGTGCAGATGGTAACACCGTTACAACGAAAACATCATCACCATCAGAGACAAAGAAAAGTACATTCAACATGCCCAACATGCAGAAAAATATCTTAAACATTCATTTTACTTACTGATACGGCGATGTTTTCCAAACTGTCTGCTCCGAATAATGAAAGTCTATATTTTATATTTTGTCAGTTAATCTTTGGTGAATATGTGAATATTAGTACTCGGATCAGGTTATCCAGTCCCACAGAACGCTACATATGTGAGGCACGTTACTGGTAATGGATGTGCAGTCTACAGACAGTATGATATATCAGGCAGTCGTATCTTTACCGTAGGTCTCCCGTGCTTTCAAGTGACAAATAAAGGGTTTTTCTTTAAAGGTTAGTACAGGCGGTATTTAGGTTTCAAGCTCAAAATACAGACGCATCCTTAAATACGTTCGTTGTGTGCGAAGCCAATAATGAAGAAAAAAATTAAGTACATGTCTGTAAGCATGTCATGTCTGTTGATTCAACTGCATTACTAAGTCATATCACTTACATGCATGCAACTAAATCATGTCTCGACTAGACATCGACTGCAAGGGAATGAATAAATTCTAACCAGAATATAAAGCCCACATTTAACTTTAATTATCAACCTACTAGCTATATAACGTGATACTTGAAACGACCTTTCTAAACCGTATCATCCGGTACGAGGGACTTACAACATTGTAAGTCCCTCCAGGAGGGTTTACACAGACAGGTGTAAACCCTGTTAGAAGGAATTATAATGATTGTAAACCCTGATATATGTGCTAAGATGACGGCTTGAAAGTAAAGATCTGAAGAAACTAACTTAGAGTAATTTTGAAAAAATTCTTAAATTTACGACAGCATATGAACAGCAAATGTCTTGCAGAAAGTGCATCTCGAACCCGTATCCACTATCACCTATAGTAACTGAGCTAACGCCTTAGTCTACTGCGCAAACGGGGCAGGTGAGATTTTACGGTACAAAAGCAACTCATATAGCGCGGCTGTTAACAGGCTGATATCAGCAAGGGATCCTCAATATAACGCCAGGGATCCTCAATATAACGCGATAACAAGTAAAAAGCCTGTTTTACACTTAAAAACCGTTGATAATATGGAGAAACCATTCTTCGCACCCTCGGGTTTTTCCTTCCTATCAGGGTCCACAACCTTACCATATCCTCGGTATCATGTTTTTTCCTTATAGTATAACTCGGTTTAAAAGCATTTAAAAAAAAGAAATGTACATTGTAAATATCACTGCATACTTTGATCATGCCACCCATATAGTTTTACACTGTGAATAAGCGAAATGCAACTATACACGATCAACTTGGTGTAGATTTATATTCATATAGTGTAATTTAAAAATATGACTTTTTACAAACAATGTGATATTAAACACAATGTCCAAAAACTGAGAGTTGAGGTGAGGTGGGGTTTAACGCTGCTTTCAAGAGTATTCCACTTATATCGCGGCTGCTAGTATTATGACAGGGAGAAAGCCCGCAACGCCATGTGGCTATGCATTGCGGTGAAACCTGCGAGCATCGACTGGAACTAGCAAACCATGGGTGATACTACGCTGAAAATCAGTGTAGCATTGCACCCAAAACTTACTGCGTGTAGAACAGTTATCTACTTTAGACGAAGTTGCCGTGCCCATGGCGGGATTCCAACCTCGTACCTCTTGATCCGAAGCCGAACGCGCTAACCACTGCGCTATCCCGCCCAAAGGGTTATTTGAAGAGCATAACACTGTTGTCAATATTGCAATGAATGTAAATATGCTTTGTACATCTATGTAACCATTCTCTTACCACAGAGGTTACTCCCTTGTAATATTAGGCCATTGATCTGGGTTCCAGCACAATTTACTAGCGGGGGAAAGGGTTACCGCGTATCCCTGCTTCTTAATCCATTGAAAAGACATCTTACATCGGCTATCGACCGAGTGACTGTAAGTGGTGTTTCTAATCAGCATATGTCTGACACAAATACTACAAATCAACCTTTTTCAGTTTTTGTCTCTGGTTTGGTTTTCTAAATTTATCATGTCTACGGTGAATTGTTTTCACAAAATCAAATAGCATACATCGAGGAAAACACATTTACCATGAAAACGGTTATATTTTACGTTTCGCTTCCCAAAAAGCATTATGTCGTGTCATTGCCAAATATCGCCTTTACAACGGCGTCGCTGATTGCACAAGTAAATTCAAATGCAACCAATTATGAATTTCCATTTCTAGCCGAGAATGTCGCCCTAGTAGAACAGAGTTTAGGATCGGAAATCTGAAAGGAGCAAACTATGTGCGAAGAGATTACAGCACACCTGTGTGGATATAATGGTATGTAACTGATAAATGTTTATCTAATCTTCGATTGTCACTGAAGGAAATAAAGAAATTATTTCATTCACTCGGACGTCGACCGCAAGGTGAATGTTGAATTGTGTTACATTTTATAATTTTCATATAAGTAATTATTTTTTTTATCCCACCGGTATGTAATAACGTGGGATATAGTCGTCGCCATGTCCCGGTCCGTCTATCTGTCTGTCCGTCCGTCCGTAATCATTTCGTTTCCGGAGCAGAACTCGAAAACGGTTCATGATATCTTGTTGAAACTTTCCATGTGTATTACCCACCGACTGAAGTCGTGCCTTTTGATCTTTTGAGATTCTGGAATTATTATTTTTTCGTTTCCATAGAAACGTGTTGGATTTGGACTTTGTTCAGAGATAGTTTCGTTTCCGGAGCACTGCTCTAAACTTATTCATCATATCTTCCTGAAACTTTGCATGTGTATTACCCACTAACAGACGTGGTGCCTTTTGATATTTTCAAATTGTTTAAATTATTATTATTTTTGGGTTTCCATAGAAACATGTTGGATTTGGTCTTTGTTAAGAGATAGGTCTGCTTCTGTAGTAGAACTCCACAACCCTTCATCATGCCTCAAATTCAGCTTGTGTATTACCCCCTAACTGAAGTAATTGATATACAATTATCTGTTAAAGATGTGTTTTACAAAGTATGTCCACTGGACTAAATCTCGTTATTTCCATAACTTTCCACGTTTGGAAAGGCAACCTTTCAGTTGTGGAAAGGCGTTCATTCCAAGAGACTGAAAGATCGCATTTCCACAGGCATATTTCCACAACTTGCAGAGAAGTGAAGCATTCATAAAATGCACAGTGCGTTTTCGTTTCAAAAGCAAATTAATCAACAAATACGAGTCATACATGGATATAGTTTTATATTTTGTTATGGGTTATAGGTATTAATTGGTTATGATGGTTTGTATATAAGACACAATTACAAGCTATACTTATTTGAAAAGATCATTAGCAGCTCCGACTAAGTCAGAGCTGCTATCAGTTTTTGCGCAGTTTCCATCGATGCTGCCGCCGCCGCCGCGTTCTGTATTGGCTATAACTTTTTTCCTAGAAGGTTTTGAGAACTCATATACATAAATTCTTACTTATACCCCTGGGGAATTTTTTTGACATGTTCACATTCAAGGTCGAGAGTTCTGAAATTGCTAAAGGTGCTATGTGCTATCAGGTTCTTCTTTGGTGTATATCAACTATGGAGAAAGGCCAACATTTGAAAAGGTTTTCGCTAACATCCGTCAAAGGTCAAGGTCAAAGCGAGGTCACAACTTAAGCATGCTTTTGCGAAAATGTCTCATTTCAACTATTAACACTTTGAATCATTACATGATTGTGATACACAATGAAAAGTGATCACTGATTGTGTGACCTTGAATTTTAAAGGTCAAGGTCACGAGATAGGGTCATGGTCACCAGTTCTGAAATCACTAAATAAGTTCTTTCCAAGGAGGTATCAACACCTCATATACATAACTTCTTACTTATGCCCCTGAGGAATTTGTTTGACATGTTCACATTCAAGGTCAAAGTTCAAGGTCACGACTTCTGAAATTGCTAAAAAAAAATCCTTGTAAACACGATAACTTGAAAATATTTGTGCTATCAGGTTCTTCTTTGGTGTATATCAACTATGGAGAAAGGCCAACATTTGAAAAGGTTTTCGCTAACATCCGTCAAAGGTCAAGGTCATAGCGAGGTCACAACTTAAGCATGCTTTTGCGAAAATGTCTTATTTCAACTATTAACACTTTGAATCATTACATGATTGTGATACACAATGAAAAGTGATCACTGATTGTGTGACCTTGAATTTTAAAGGTCAAGGTCACGAGATAGGGTCATGGTCACCAGTTCTGAAATCACTAAATAAGTTCTTTCCAAGGAGGTATCAACACCTCATATACATAACTTCTTACTTATGCCCCTGAGGAATTTGTTTGACATGTTCACATTCAAGGTCAAAGTTCAAGGTCACGACTTCTGAAATTGCTAAAAAAAATCCTTGTAAACACGATAACTTGAAAATATTTGTGCTATCAGGTTCTTCTTTGGTGTATATCAACTATGGAGAAAGGCCAAGATTTGAAAACGTTTTCGCTAACATCCGTCAAAGGTCAAGGTCATAGCGAGGTCACAACCTAAGCATGATTTTGCGAAAATGTCTTATTTCAACTATTAACACTTTGACTCATTACATGATTGTGATACACAATGAAAAGTGATCACTGATTGTGTGACCTTGAATTTTAAAGGTCAAGGTCACGAGATATGGTCATGCTGACCAGTTCTGAAATCACTGAGTAACTTTTGTCCATGAAGATATTAACACCTCATATAAATAGCTTAATTTCTTTCTTATACACCTGGTGAATAATTTTGACATGTTCACATTCAAGGTCAAAGGTCAAGGTCATGAGGTCTGAAATCACTACAACAATCCTTGTAAACATGATAACTTCAAACTTTTTTTGTGCTATTAAGATCTTATTTGGTATATATGAACTATGGAGAAAGACCAAGATTTGAAAAGGTTTTCGCTAACATCCGTCAAAGGTCAAGGTCATAGCGAGGTCACAACTTAAAGGATGGATGAAATGACATATGGTCCAAATCGGATTCATTAAAATGGGATGTCAATTTGACAATTGCTCGATTTTAAATTTCTGAAATCGGTCCATAAATTACTTATATACGGCTTTTTAAAAAACCGCCTGATTTAGCCCCGGCGACCAGAATGAAAGTCTGCGGGGGTGTGACCCGTGAAGGGATGACTTCTGTGACGTATGTGGAGGAATTTGATTTTCAGCGATAGTCACAATTCAACGTAGTTTCGCAACATTTTGATTGTTAATTTCACAAAGATATCTTCAATAAACCAACTTAAATTTCCCATATATCGAATGTTTAGATATCCAACTAGGTAATTCCGCAGATGACAATTACACAATTAATACATTAACATGTCTTTTTGGCGATGTAATACACCTCATAAATTCATTTAGCGGCAGTGATAATTATCATTAATTAATTAACGAGACATCGGCGGAGAAGCTATCTAGCCGCCCCGTCTATCGCTTATCACAGTCACGCCTCAGTGAGCATTTTCAAAAGGTTTCGCCGAACAAATTGCGATAGTGTTAAAATGGGTGAATTGAAATCGTCTTAATTATCAATTGCAAGTGTATATTGTCTCGATTTTATGCTCAATTGATTCCGATATACAATATACGTAGAGGGAATCATCTGTCATTCTTGAGAAAAATGCATTTCATCTATCCTTTAAGCATGCTTTTGTGAAATTGCCGTATTTTAACTATGAACACTTTGAGTCATTGCATGATTGTTATACGCGATGAAAAGTGATCATTGATGGGGTGACCTTGAAGGTCAAAGGTCAAGGTCATGAGATATTGGTTAAGGCCACGTTAATCCTTTGATCAAATTTTGAACGAAGAAATAGGTTTTAAGAACAAACAAACAAAAGTGACCCCAGTGATGATTAGTAATAACTCGAATAATGAAAAAATAATTGTTAAAAATAATTCCCATTTCATTGATGCTGACGAGAAGGCGGAACAGGGAAAGGCGAGACCCTAAGTTTCGGAGCTGCTCTGCTTTTGCGGTGTCCCGCAAACGCTAATCTAGTTAAATGAAGCATGTATAAAATCACAGTTCGTTGTTTTACCATTGGTAGAGTAGGGATCACATTATCAGCAATATTATTATTTCCATAATGATCTTCCACACATACGCTTATGTCCTTACTTCATCAAAGACTTTATAAAAAGTGTCAAGTCTATAAATTGCCTGTACATTGACACTTGCATTTCTATGTTTGGTATTTGGTCATACGTTAGTATGTAGTCAATTGCCATTATGTACTACATAAGAGGTATTCGAAACTATGCAAATTTATACAATTTTATGTTAGTGACGGCCTTATTTACCTTATGAATCAAATTAAATTGTTCCCACTTTTACCACCCATTCATATTTCATTCACTTAATATATCTTTCTTAAAGTTATTTCTATTTAATTTAAAATTGAACTACAAATCCTTCATATAGTATACCTCATTAACCACATGATGGTTACAATTGTGTATTGTACAGTTACATCACTGACGCAAAATGTACATTAAATGATTACACAAGGTAATGAATCGTACAACAATTAATATTCGTCAATTTTAAACACAGACTACGCATATGTAATTATATTTGTCCATACATCATAGTTTAATTGATCTTGTGCATTATCGCGTATTCCCCCTTGTTACTAACAAATACCAATAGGAGACATATCAAGAGAAAAATAATGCATTTGATTGAACTTTAGCATTTGAATATTATGAATATCCATATCGTAAATTATGTGATGTAATACAAAAAGTATGCGGTGAAAGGTCTTGCACAGATCCTGTTAAATTTTCCGCGTTGATTATTGATCAAATATGTAATCTGAATCACTATAAATTATATTAGAACACAAGTAAATGCATATGAAATAAATTGTAAGGTGTATATGTTTAATTGAATCAGCTGTCAAATCAGATCTAGAGAATTAATGATACATCTTGGGTTACAACTCACTCATTTTTAGTTAAAATTGATATATTACATATTTATGGAATAAACAGTTGAATATAAAATCTAACTTTGGATGAATGATTTAGAATGTTGTCCGTTTTATTTGTGTCAAACAGAAACCGTTAAAGTGTTTGTAATAGATTTATTTTGATGTAAACAATTTTTGTCATGTCATTTTGTTATTAAAATCATCTGAAATGTGCTGCCGAAAATAGAAACTTGTAACACAACGCCAACATTTTGTTGTGTAATAGCGAATTTTCCCGACTGCCTACCGTTCTTCAGTTAGGAAGAAATAACTATATAACGTTCTGCAATTATAGAAAACTTGCACGTTCTAGTATATCTCTGTCTCTCTCCCTCTGCGTGTGTGTGAGTGTGTGTCTCCCCCCCCCCCCCCCCTCTCTCTCTCTCTCTCTCTCTCTCTCTCTCTCTCCCCTCGTGGCATGTTAATGCACATTTGTAGAGTGACGCAAAGTTAAAGACGTCTACTTTATTCACTTGTTCACAAGCGCTTGTATAAGAATATATACACGCCCCCTCAAAGGAATGTGTCTGGCCAAACCCGTAATTTACCTAGCTGATGCAACGACATATAAAAGTTAAACATATGACGGGCTCACAGAAACAGAATGTAAAAATCTTATACTTGTTTCACAACGCCAACATTTTGTTGTGTAATGGCGAATTTTAACGACTTGCTACAGTTGTTCAGTTAGGAAGGTATAACTATATCACTGTGTATCATCGTACACCGGAAGTAGAGAGGTGAACATCGATGACATGTTTGTAGAGAGAAGAAAACCAAACAGGCCGTATATAACAGCTGATTTCTCCTATTTCTTATTAAGTTTACTACATAGTCATGAATACATAAGAAAAAGAATACATTTTGCATATACGGAAGGCTGTTTCAGTGTACTGCGGCATATAGAAATTATTAAAAAAATTGCTTTGCTCAGTGACCCTGTCGACATTTTTGATGCGATTGAGATGTTTACAATGAAAATTTGACAAAACAGGTTATGTCATTTTTTGAAAATTCACTAGTATGCATAACCTGACTTCTGCAAGAAAGAATCCATGCCCAGGAAATGGTTTCAGATAGTTTTCTAGAGCGGAATGCTGTTTTCTCCGTTCGTTACTTGTGTACCGTTTGTATTATAAATTGCTGTTTCGCTGTACCGTTTGCAGTTTCGGTTGATGTACCGCTTGTATATTTACATGAATTATAAATATGTAATTTATGACACACACACACACACAAGCAATTCGTCATGTTTTGGATATAAATGTGTGTTATCATGAGGTTATTCGAAATAGGCTTTAGTTTCTGGCACTTTCCAGAGATGCGTGAATTTATTGGATTTAAAAAAACACGTTGGTTACTCATTGATGGCCAGGTTTGCACTACGAAAGACTATGATTCATTTATTTGTAAAATCTTTTCACAAAATAATGTGAGACCAGCGGACAATATCCAAAAGCAGCAAAAATGCGATATTCCTAATAGGAAACTGTTATTGAAACGACAGATAGTTTTGTAATATTCAATATTCTTTTAATTGTTCTGTCACACTAGGGGTCATTTTAATTATTTTCACTAAGTTCGGATAAATTGGATCGAATTAGCAATCATGTGATATTTCGGATTCTCGTAAACATTCACTCTGTACATTATAAGTTATAACATTCAGTGGAGGTTTACATCGTGAATTATAAGACCCGCATTATTTTTTATTCTACGAGCCGGAGGCGAGTAGAATAAAAAATAATAAGGGTCTTATAATTCACGATGTAAACCTCCACTGAATGTTATAACGTTTTTATCCTACCGAATGTCTCAAACTACTATTAAAAACAAACAGAAATGCTCGAACATCGTTTACTCAAAGAAGCAACAAATCTGGGTCAGAGTCAAAATAAACTGTATTACGTGACATGGACTGACTGACGTGGACGCACGCTTTATTTCGGTAGCGGGGTATAAGGCTTTTATCACCCTCGGTGACATTTATCCACCTGGGTGAGGGTGAATATGGTTATTTGTTCAGGGTCACGTGGACCAATCATAGATCGACATTCTTACATGAGGTAGGATAATCTGTCTTGGCGAAATTCACTTAGACATCAATTATCAAGAGTTACCTTTGTTTACTTGCATGCTAAAGCCTTTACCCTAATTAAGAAACTAATTGAAAGACAAAATAACAAGCAATGCCTTACGCTAACATTTATTAACGCTTCTCTTCAATGTAACATCAATTTCCGTTTCTGCCTTGATTGATAGGTACATTGTTTAAGCCAAGTCTAAAGAGTAGACGATTTTTTGGAGAGTTCAATTACATGGGTTAAACAGATACGACTCAGGTTCTAAGACAGATTTAAACTTGCGAGAACAATATTGTGAACTTTCATGTTAAAATAAGTGCTAGTCTTGTTAAAATATATTGAAATAGGCTGGAAACATGGATATATTATTGATCTACATTTATATTTATATATATATATTTATATATCTCCCCTGTTCAGAACACATTTCTATATGCTGGAAATAGGCTGGAAACATGGATATATTCTTGATCTACATTTATATTTATATATATGTATTTATATATCTCCCCTGTTCAGAACATATTTCTGAAATTATTCTATCTGACAGTTTCGAAGCCTCCAAAAAATCTTTTCCGATCACGATTTCTCTTTCAGGGTGTTTATTGATGGCATGGTTGATAATGTCATAAATTTATATCCTCCGTGTCGTGGTTCTTACTACATATATGTAATAAATATATAACTTGTCGCCCATTTGATACCCGGAAATGAAGGATACAGATAATACAAATGAATTTTAACGTTATTCCGTATATTTCGCCAAAAATACTACCAACGGTACACACAATATCTACAAACTGTACACAAAGGAAATTCCACACCGATGTTTTACAGACTGAAATAACAAACTTGAACAGCATATTGTTAGCATTCACACTGCCATAGGTAAACTTGCTGCTTAGTTAAGACATTTCTCGTGTGAGTAAATCAGACTGTAACATATATATTTATTAAATGATTAAAATACGTGAACACATGCCACACAAAATACAACCTCCAGATTGAGCAACGTGAAAATACAATGATATACGTTAATATAATCACCCACTTGTAATGTTGTTTTTTATTTATATGTACAAGGTAAAAAGTCAAGGCAAATATGCTATTAATAATTATCTGTAATCAGTGTTATTTCCAAATAAAACTGAAAACGTAGCCATTTTACTCCTCTCTACAGACATATCATCGCCGTACACCTCTCTACATCCGGTGTACACCTCTCTACACCTGGTGTACACCTCTCTACACCCGGTGTACGATGATACACAGTGGTCAGTGAAGTTCAGCAAAAATGAGATTGACAAAAGGAGTCATTGCAAAATAAAATACAGATGTATATAATGTAACAAATTGACAACATTATTATCATGATAATCACTCATATTTTGCATATAACTTGCGACATAACAATCATAGATTTCATTTGCATTATGCCAGAAACTCTTCCTCATAAAATAATTAAAATTAACAAACAGGTGGACCAACACGTATAAGTTATCAAATTTAATACACTTAAACAACATGTGTTGACGTTTTATCATTAATCATTCATATTCAAACGTGTACACTTTTAAGAGTTAGTTGTGTGATAGTTGCAATGAGTCTATCGGCCAATGATAAACTCATAAACTCATAATAATAAGGTACAATCGTAAAACCATTTCTTCTATTCCTTAAATATAAGACTGTAAAAAATCATGTGAAAATAAGCGGATGAAATATCGTGGAAATAGCTAATTTCACAACTGATGTGTATAAAGCAGACAGGCAGACAGATCTTTACCTATACATGTAACTCATTTAAGACAACAATTTCTGTTGGAATGAATGTCTTCATGCTCTGTTTGTTCAGAAAGTGGAGTTTGAATGCAGCATCTAGAAGGTAAAAGTACATATACATCATGAAGAAAATGTTCGGAGTAATATAATTTTAGAAGCCAGTTTTCAATTTGCCGAGTGCCTAATAGTATTCGAATATTTAAAGTGACACCTGATATTTTACTGGTCAAGTTGATAATATTTTTCGTTTTGCAATGAACAGAGAACTCTTTGAATAAAAGTTTTGAAATAAAGAACAAGTGTAAAGGTTTTGACATTAAAAGCTTTAACTTTACTTTCTTCACTCTATAATCTATAGTCATTGCCTTTGTTTTCGGAGTATTAAGAACTAAAAAGTTGTCGTAGCACCAAATCGAAAACGTTCTATGGCCTTATGGAAAGTGAAGGTCCCTGATATGATGGATCGTATATTAGGATAGCTAATTGGTTGTATAACTCTCCTACTGTTTATATCAAAGACGACGATCGTTTTCAAGTGTCACAGGTATAAAACCATCAAGTTAAAATTTATATAAGATAATTGAAAGGCTGTACAATGATAAACACTTAGACATGTTTCTAAAATCTACCAGTGTTTGACCTTAATCGGCATCCAATCTGCAAGTTAAGAAGCAGTGGTGGAGCAGTAAACAGACTGTAAGATAGGTCAACCATCAAGATGACATAACATACTTTGTCAACAAAAGTTTTTAAGCTTATCCTAGTTCTTACTATAACTCACTCATTTATAACACACATGTGTTACGTTATGTAGTTTTGTGATTCAGGCCGAAAGAATACAAGCTTATCTTTTGGGATAGGTCTGTCAAATTTATAATAATTTTGATCACTACTGCTTGGGTGAAGCATGCACTGAATAATTTGATAATCGGTCATAAATCAAATAAAATCCAAAAACATCCCAATTGGATAATTTGTTTGATCTTTGTAAAAACAAGCTGGTACATCAGATGAAATGCTCAAACTCTCATGAAACAACACCTCAAATTTATCTCAATATGTTGTGTATATCCATTTTATGTTTTAAATGTTGGTGAGCATTCAGAATGTTCTGGATATAAATTAGACGATATGGATGAACATGACAATTTCGCATTCATTCTCTCTTTCGTTCCATTGTTCAGTCAATTACTATATATATTGATGTTTTTGAAACGAACGTTATAATATTCTTATTAAGCTTATGAAATAGATTATGGAATAACAGTAGTTTGCCAAACAATTCAACATTTTTCTTTAGATTAAACTTTGAGCTTTCAACTTCATATTCATGTATCTGTAGACCTTCTGGAGAAGATTTTCTAGACTGTATAAAAGACCATGATAAAAAACATTATGGGTGCACCACTATACCCTAGCAATGTGGATCAAAGGTTCATTGTCTTTGTAATTCTAAAAAGAATAACAGTGAGGAGTGTTTTAAGTCTCATTGTTAACTTTCAATTTCAAATACAGATAATTTGATACGAAAAACTGCAGGTAAAATATATTTTGATATTTATTTTCTTTTAACACTTTAATTTGTAGAAGTGTAATTGTTTTTATAACATGAGAACCACAAACATTGGTAAAACTAAATATATCGAAATACATATAACTATTGCTGTGCCTAATACATACAAAACGTATATCTTATCGACAATAAACATCATGAACACTTTAATCGTTGAATTACATGTGTTATTGATCTAGTCTTTTTACGCCAACGTGGCAGAAAGGTTTTCAGAAACTCTTTTGAAACTTTAGAGAGTCGTTCCAATAACGTTTTCAAAAACGTTTGTATGAGCTTGGGAGGTTTCTCAATTCTCATAATACCTTTTCAAATTTGAATAAATAATCAATACAGAACTTTTATTATGCACGAACTTCACGTTAAAGAAATCAGTGATCCATTTCGCGTTTGCATGTGGCAACTTGCCATTATCTTGCACACAGCGTTGTGTCATTTATGTGTCATGTGATATCTTAACACACACAATTGTTGATAATGCAAGTACAACCAACAGTCAGTTTAGGATTCATTTGACCTAGCAATATTTAAATTCAGTTGAAGATAGCGTCGCGTTCTCGTCGGGTCTAATGTCTGATTGAATATGTACTATAATCTTTTGGTAAGTATTACTTAACTATGAAAATCATTTTGTAACATTATCGATTAACAGATACATGTATTTCATCCTTGTTCATGTATAACAAGGTTACAGTTGGGATAACACTACCTTCAATAGTATTAAATCTTGTACTTTTTCGGGCCGAGTCTCATGCGGGATAGTTGCCTTACTCTAAGGGTGTGGTTTCGAATCTCGCATGGGACTCGGCCCGAAAAAGTAGAATTGAAGGTAATGTTATCCCAAATATAACCTTGTTATATTTGTTCACTATCCTAATGGCATGTATTTCTTGTTCATGTATATCAGAAAGTAAATATGGGTGAGCTTTTGCAAGTAACCTGTAAAAAATTACAGGTATGATGTTCCAAATTGCAAAATCTATATCAAATTAGATCAGATAAGTATTACTAAACAGTACACTGTTGCAAAACAACCCTTTAGGTTATAAATAAATCAGGTATAAACTTAAAATGTAGCGTGGTTGTTGGCTTTTGTTTGTAAATATCTACCTTAAGGCAACGTGAAATAGGTTGGCATGATCAATCACATCGAGTATTAAAACATTTATACATAAATGTAAATCTTTTTCAGATATATCAAAGTTAGTATATCTTTAGAGTAGAATTCACTAGTTATATGTAAACATAAAAAACAGGGGCTATTGAAGAGACTCCTACAGTAATATGTGCCTTTTTATTGTATCTCATTTTGCTTACAGAGTGGAAAGTTAGAAATACATTCCATTTAGATAGTGAACAAATATAACAAGGTTACATTTGGGATAACACTACCTTCAATAGTACAAATTCTTGTACTTTGTCGGACCGAGTCTCATGCGGGATTCGACCCCACACCCTCCGAGTAAGGCAACACTCGCTAGCACTGACCGTACCAGCAGCTTACCACACAAAACACATTCGCATTGGTATTGTCACTTCTAAATGTTCTTTGTAGACCCTAGTATACATGTTCAAGACTGATCAGTATATGGTAGGACCGCCACGTACCCGGATGACACACTGCACCCTACGTCTCATGCCTCCAATCAGACGTCGGATCTGTTCTTGTGTCAATAACATTCACTCAGCGTGCAGAGCTGCCTCCAACTCATGTAAATTCTGTACTGGAAGGTTCCGAGCCTAAAGTCGCCGCCCTAGAATATCCCACACATGCTCCAGAGGGTTCAGATCTGGGCTTACTGCTGGCCAGGGTAAAGTTGTCACTGCATTGGCTCGCATGTAATTGACAACGGCATGTGATCGGTGAAGCCGGACGTTGTCGTCCATGTATTGTGGTCGTGTATCAAGTGTATGGCTATCGAAATGAGGAACAACGGCTGGCTGTAGCACGTCCCAGATATATTGAGCTCCCGTTAAGTTGCCCCTGATGGTGACTAAATCCAGCTTGCAGTCATGAGACAGGCATACCCATAATAGAGACACCTCCATACGCAACAGTTGGCTGGATGTTCCTGGGGGTATAGGCTGTATTCTTCTGTCTCCAAACACGTGCACGCCCATCAGTAACATTGAGCAAAAATCGACTCTCGTCAGACCAATAGATTTTCCGTCAGGTCCTCAGATTCCAGTATAATGGTAGCCAAGATTTCGTCCTATCGCCTTAAAGGACATTCCTGCAGAGTGCATACCAATAATTTGATTTCTGAGATCCATTGTAAATCGTCTTCGTGCCATGTTCAATAGACATGCTTGAATGGCTATGGA
The DNA here is from genome assembly GCA_936450465.1 of Gibbula magus. Lineage (NCBI taxonomy): Eukaryota > Metazoa > Mollusca > Gastropoda > Trochida > Trochidae > Gibbula > Gibbula magus. The sequence continues at coordinate 17,146,731 of OW388297.1, forward strand.
AAGCAACGTTACATGCCACCAAATGCAGTTGGGCCATACTGCTCTTTGTGATCCTCGAGCGTAGCATGCTGCACGTGCATGCCTCGAACGTTTAGGCGCGACTGTCACGTACACTAGTTGGAACTGTCGCACAAACACTATTCTTCTCATAAATGAACCTTGTTTATCTATTTATAATATTCTCGAAAACAAAATCATCACAAATATCAGGGGGTGCTTTTTTTCTTTGTGTATATATATGTAGGACCTGCTTTTTAACAAATGGAAAAACCATCTTTTCACTCTCCTCTGTTCTATCAGTGATTAGTTTCATTAAAAAGATAAGCACATTATGCCGGGGAGTATTTTTCTCGCCCTGTTGGATAATGTACTGTTTAGACTTGGTCATAGTATTAATATTAAATGTTGACATCAGACTTGTTGGTTATTTGTTTTATCTCAGAACACATCTGCGATTCTTTTGGACATGGAAATAGTTCCACAGTATAATATGTAAAGAAACGAAAATTACCTGTAAAGGTGTTCACATGCAAAGGTATTCTTTTAAAGATGCATGATCAGTTTTGCATGATATTTTATTTAGTTCTAAAATGTACATATTTCAGAAGGTGCAGGTTTGAGTTATATCTTCTTACTCGACTTTCATATTCACCCCCAAAAGCTTAATATATCAATGCTTAATACATATACCTATTAAACGCCATAGAAGCAAATATGTCTTCCTATCTACTTTATGAAAGGTTCCCCAATTACGTTTGGCTTAATGCCAAGTTTGGCAGCATGCCAAGGTTCATTGTCCGGTTTTCGATCATAACCACGATTTTGAATGGTTGTATTTTCGTTATAATGAACTGACTGACTTTATAATGGCTATTTTCTGTTAATTTTGATAATTCTCAAATAAATAACCCAACTTATAACATTGGACATACATGTAACATGATTATGTCCCTTTAACATGAAATGTAATGAAATTTGAGACCAAGTTTTAGTAAAGGAGCGTTAGTGACTTTGAAATACATAATATATTTTTTCGCGAACTAAGTAAGCAAACTGGAGTACTGACAGGAAGAAATAACAAGTTAATTTTTTCAATGGTAATTTTTGTTTGTATTATGAAGGCCATCTATGTTTAACTACACCGTTGTAATTAATCCTATGTTAACAGGTCACAAGGTGCATGATGAGGGATGTCTAGTCGAACAGCATAATTTAGAAATGCTTATTAAGAAGAATTTCTAGAACAACACATCTCTGGTGCATTTTACATACACGTATGTCTTGTCAATGATGAACGGGATATAAAATAGCACAATATTAATAAATCAGTCAATGTCAAATCAACCTTTTCGTTCATTTCTTTCACCTAAAGTAGGATTTGTAAAAAGTTCTAGCAAGCCTGTTTCTGGTGTTTGTTTGTAGACTGATCATATTCCATTTAAAGTCATACTTACGAATTAAATCAAAATAGAAAATTAATGGGTTTTTAAAAAATCATTCAACCAAAATGTATTTTAAAAAATAATATTAATTGTATCTAATTATTGTGAAAACCTTGTACATCTTTATGTATAACATTTAGTTTTCAACATGATTATTTTTGTTATCAAAATATATCTTAATGCAACCAATTATGAATTTCCATTTCTAGCCGAGAATGTCGCCCTAGTAGAACAGAGTTTAGGATCGGAAATCTGAAAGGAGCAGACTATGTGCGAAGAGAATACAACACCCCTGTGTGGATAGAATGGTATGTAACTGATTAATGTTTATTTAATCTTCGATTGTCACTGAAGGAAATAAAGAAATTCATTCATTCACTCGGACGTCGACCGCAAGGTGAATGTTGAATTGTGTTACATTTTATAATTTTCACATAAGTAATTATTTTTGTTATCCCACCGGTATGTAATAACGTGGGATATAGTCGTCGCCATGTCCGTCTATCTGTCTGTCCGTCCGTCCGTAATCATTTCGTTTCCGGAGTAGAACTCGAAAACCGTTCATGATATCTTGTTGTAACTTTGCATGTGTATTACCCACCAACTGAAGTGGTGCCTTTTGATATTTTGAGATTTCTGGAATTATTATTTTTTCGTTTCCATAGAAACGTGTTGGATTTGGACTTTGTTCAGAGATAGTTTCGTTTCCGGAGCACTGCTCTAAACTTATTCATCATATCTTCCTGAAACTTTGCATGTGTATTACCCACCAACTGAAGTGGTGCCTTTTGATATTTTGAGATTTCTGGAATTATTATTTTTTCGTTTCCATAGAAACGTGTTGGATTTGGACTTTGTTCAGAGATAGTTTCGTTTCCGGAGCACTGCTCTAAACTTATTAATCATATCTTCCTGAAACTTTGCATGTGTATTACCCACTAACTGACGTGTTGCCTTTTGATATTTTCAAATTGTTTAATTTTTAAAAATTGTTTTGGGTTTCCGTAGAAACATGTTGGATTTGGACTTTGTTCAGAGATAGGTCTGCTTCTGTAGTAGAACTCTACAACCCTTCATCATGCCTCAAAATCGGCATGTGTATTACCCCCTAACTGAAGTAATTGATATACAATTACCTATTAAATATGTGTTTTACAAATTATGTGGGACCGGTGGGATAGTCATCTTCTGATAACTCTTGTTTATTCTGATGTACAGATTCGGTATTAATATAGCGTTACTTCTGTAAAAGACCCAGATCTATGGAAATTAATATTTTTATTGCCCTGGTTGAAATCGCACATGTTCTGTGTGTCAATTCCTTTCATGTGATGTATACAACAGTCTTTCTTTATTAAAGAAAGTACGGGCTGAATTTATGTTTCCAACAAACAAACAATTTCATAGGCGTCGGTTTTAAAAAATTCGGTGAACATTGCATATCTTCGTTTATGAGACCTTTATAAACAATAACGTCGAGTGTCCTTGTAAGAAGGCATGCGTTGCAATAAAGAGCTTGATAATCTTCTTAATAATTTTTTTATAATAGAACAGTGTCACTTTGTATTAACAATGTTGTATATATATAATTTAACCTCACTCCCTCAAACAGTTTTAAAGGTGCATCCATTGTGTTGTTGGGGGTCACATATTCAAAACGTTATAAATGGTGTGACTTTATCGAGAAGTTCGATTTTGATGATAGTCGACTTAGTTTATTGACGAAATTAAGGTAAAAGTATGTTCTGAAAAAGCGATTTCTGATCGAAAACCGGACAATGCATCGCGATTGACGCGTGCCAGTAAGTCAAACGTAATTTGGGTTGATAATGTTTAATAGGTCAACTACCGTGCATGAAATGGGGCGTGCAATTTCGGTTTCTACACATGCATAATGATGTTACTTGATTTAATTGGAAACTAGTAATTATGATATATTTGGCGATTGATTGATAATATGCAAGCAGAGTGAATTTATTTGTACTGTAGTCAGCACATATGGCGTGTTGGAACGTTTTAAAACAAAATAAATTGTTATGAAACATAATTGATGCACCTTTAACTTACTGTAGTAATAGATTAACCTCTGCGGGAAATGTTCTTTTAATTGAGCGAGTAAATTTGTTTTTTCGAATGGTCGTTATCCTACTATAATGGGGTTTTGGTATTGCGATTAAGCTGTTACCTTTAGGAATTCATTAGGTTACTTTTAAAGTGACATTTCAATTTTGCGAATCAATAGTTGTCAGTCTTCAATTCAATTAGTTCATTCAATGAAAAATGTTCTTCCCATAAAGATTACTCCCTTTATATTTTATATCGTACCCTCTTGTTTTATAAGGGTCATATTTCTCATGTCTAACAAAATACCCCAGCGACAAGAAAGGGTACTACATATACCCTGCCCCTACTTTTTATCCAATGAAATCACATCCCATATCGACCGATACTTCAAAGATCTTAGCCTTTGACTGTAAAGGGTTTGTCTAATTAGCATAAATCTTTCGATTATGTCTGATATAAATACTATAAATAAACCTTTTTTCAGTTTGTGTCTCTGATTTGGTTTTCCATATTTATGAGCATGATTACGATCAATTGTTTTCACAAATGCAAACCGCATACATCGAGGAAAACACATTAAACAGGAAAACGTTTATGTATAGGATAAAACATGTTTTATCAAGCTTACAAACTGACCCCATGGTTAAATTTTATGTTTCATCTATTCAAATTGATAGTGCGAAAAAGAAAAGGAGTCGTCCGTAAAATATCCCCCTTTGGTGAAAGACAGTAGGTATAAGAAAAACTTAGGAAACAATTTCATCAGACTAGTCCCTTTAGCACAGTAGTATCATCGCTGCGCTTGGTGTGCGGAAGTATGGAGGTTTCGGGTTCGAGACGGGCTGTTGTAAAACAATTTGCAGATTGATATTTGAATTAACAGTTGTTTTTCAATAGAGTTAGACTAACATACAGAAACCTACCATCTCGGTATTAAATAGAGATATATGAAGAGGGGCATTATTAAGATAATTGCCCGGAGTAGAGGAAAATTACGTTACAATCCCGTGGATGATGTGATAATCCCCGGGATAATACATCCACATAGGAATTATTGAGTATAATGTTATAGGCAGTATAGTGTAGTGACGTCACTGGAACCTACTCTTCTCTTAGCATTCTCCTTGGCAATGGTCACCTTGCACAACAATTTTATAGTGCAACCAACTCTATTTCTAATTTTTTAGCCGATAATGTAGCCATATTACAGATGTCGGAAATGTGAAGGGTGGAACCTCTGTGAGACTGAGGAAAATGCAGGTACATTATGGTTTACCGGATATGGTGATATTCAGATTACATAAAAAAGATACAACAGGAAAATGTACATTCTATTTTAATTATAAATTACAAATATCTTATTTTAAGAGCATTGAAAGGGATTTTATCAAATTTACATATTTGAGTAGTATTTAAAGTAGTAAATAATTGAACGAGTATATAAACAGATTTGTTTTCAGTGATATTGTTATATTCATATATCTTATTGAATTATTTCAAGAACACTAAAGGATAATCGTAAGTCATCTTCAATGAAATATACAAAATTGCCATAATCTATCATTAACATTATACACACCGTATAAAGCTCTTTCTATAAAAGATAAGGGTTATTTTGGAAATATTGATTGAAGAATAAATCATTCGAGGCTCAGAAATTAAACATTAAAGCACGCCAAGATATGTTTTTATGGACTTTTGTTAAACGAAAATCAATATTCGAGATATTTATTATAAACAGAAATAAGCTATTACACTATATTTCAACAATAGAACTGGTCCTTACTAAAGGATAATGCTTGCAACGTGACAATAGTCAACAATAACGTAAAAATATAGAAATCAGATTCAACTCATATAAAATGCGGGTTAGGATCTTCGGAATAAACGCCTTGTGGTATCTGTTTGGCTTGGAAGAAGTTCGAGAACAATGTGTCAGGTGTGTGTCGCCCGAACACGGCCATCCTGTAGAGAAGGAACTCTATGAAGTACATGAGAGTAGGGGTGATCTTGTGGAAACTGATGGACAACTGACTGCAACAGGACGGCCCCTGAAACATGAGTTATGCAGCCACGTAAGTTACGTTATCAATGGAACAAGCAATGGTTCTTTTTTAACAACGTGTGTTAGTAATAACAAAAAAACAACAACCAGGAAACAATAAACATCAACATTGACTTCAATAACGTTTTGAATGATGACGTCATACTGTATTTCTTGAGTGTCAACCATCAAGTACGCATCAACAAGTTACCATAATGATAGGGCATTGGTCCTACCTTACGAACTACTTATTTTGATGTGAGTTATAACAAAATCATGATATTTAATTTATTTAATGGACATTCTAAAGTTGAAGTGATGAAGAATGATGAAAGCAATAATAATGGTATATACATATATGGTATATACATCTCCTTTCATCCAGGAAGGTGTCGTTTCAACATAGATTCTAACCCCGCTATCAAACAAGTGACATGATTTGCTTTACAACGACATAAGACTCAAAATTTATATCAACTATAGAACAGAGGTTAGGATAGGAAATCTGAAGGGAGTTACCTATGTTGGACGGTCAAAATGTCCCCCCCGTGAATAAAAAATCTTTACACCCAGCGTCACCATCATTCATCATATTTCAATGTCCCACACTGCATACTTTCAATGGGATATTGTTATTAAATGAATATCGTATGTAATATATAAGACGGGTCATCTGATGTCTGATTTGGCTTTCAATCTACATGTTATTATTTATATACCTACACGAAGAGTGTAATCACGCAGTGAGAAGCACATGTTTACGTAAACTGCATATCCTTTGACATGTGTTTCCATTATAGCATAATATACAGAATAATATCCATCGAATGACAATGAAAACTTACGATGTTGATGGGTCCTTTAACCTGAGGCGCATGTTCCTTTATATTGCCCATCCAGTACAGATCTTCATCGTAGTATCCCGCGTGAAAACTGTTCCTGCCCAAGATGTCTTTACTCTCGAAGGGAGGAACCCCAACAACAGCCATACACTTGCCGAAATCCACATCCTCCAACCATCCGTCTTGAACACACTGATGAGACTTCTCCCCGTACCGCTTGAGGGCTTCTCTACTCAGTAGATAACCAGCCCCTCCGCTCATGTAGCCCTGGTCTAAGTACCTCTTGAAGTGATGGCCGAGGTAGACACTCACATCCGGGTCGTGGATAGATAGCAAGTGTCTCAGATTCTCCATCACCATATAAGTGTCATCATCAGCTTTCAGAAACCAATCAAACTCGCTGATATGATGTCTGTATGCATAACTGAACATGTCCATAGTTTTGGCAGTGAGGTGACTCCTGCCCGTCTTAGAAGTAACCCAGTGAGGCAGGTCTCCTAGAGGTGTGTCCGACACGAAGAGCAGTTTGGTGCATCTTCGGCCCCATGTCTGGTTCACTGCAAGAGCTTTCGACTCCTGGTTTTCCTTCAGGGTGAGAACAAGACACAACACACGGATCTTATCCGCTAACTTCCTGGAGGTGTCGTCTTCGACATACACTGAAACACGATAGACATGATTTCAGTATACATTTGTATACATTTAAATATCACATGTCATTGCTCCGTTATTTACAGAACATGGTGAAGCGCTCATAAAATAAAGACATGACTAGTAGTAAGTCTAGTTTTTACATTGTAAACATATCCGGAGTTGCATGTGTCGTCTCTAACGTACCCTGAATGATTTAGGTGCATGTTCACAATCAGTAGACACCTTAACACGACACGACACGACATAGACACGTGTTTCATCTGTTCCTACACATACCCGCCAGAGGATCGGCAACTTTGTTTGATGTAGAGAACTGTTCTACATGCTACAACTTGATAAACACAAGCGCACATTCGCTGAATATCAAAGTATTAACGAGTCTTCATTAATATCTTTCAATTTGACTGTGTTTTCATCATGTATTAATAACATATATGTATAAAGGGGAATATCCTCTCGAATTTCGTTTCCTCAAAAAATACCCCGATAGAACCCTCACACACAAACTTGCTGCCGAGCAACTTAAAGGGGCCGTTCTATCGTCAAAATCCGCTATCTTATAGATTTTGTGCATTACGTTAAATGAAAACACGCTATATCGTACCTAATTTTACAATTGTACACTGATACACACTACATACATACATACATACACTGATAGAATGTTCACATAGTAACTCATAATGTGTTGTTATGTCGTAGCCAACTTTTCCTCATTCACAGCGCCGATGAATGGCTTCAGTACTCATTGTTTTTATTTTTCAACAATTTTGCACTTGTCCTTATCAAGCTTCATTTATATATTTTAATCTGACTGTTTTAATCATGTATTGGTAGCATATTGTGTAAGCGGGGATATCCTCTCGAATTTTGTTTCCACAAAAAATACCCCGATAAAACCCTCATTTTTAAGTGCACTCCCAACAAATGTCACAAATGACCCACCGCCACTGACAAGGACACCAGCCCATTTCCTTTATACCATTACCTGTCATGTTCAATTTCAAACTTTCGCAGATCTTTTTGAAATACACAATATAGATTCGACATCTAAACACTGATGAATTGCACAATGCAAAAAGATAAATTGCTGATATTTATAATAATAATAATAATAAACAACCAGGTATTTGTATAGCGCAACATATCCAGTAAGTCCTGCTCATGTGCGCTCAGTCATATGCTCTTCTGAAGAGAATGGTCTTCAGACTAGATCTGAAGAGTGTTAGATCTTCAAATTTTCTGATATTTTCAGGGAGTCGGTTCCACAGAACGGCACCAGCTTTGCTGAAGGTTCTGTCCCCGAAAGAACTGACAGGAGTTTTTGACTGGCTGATCTTAACATCCTCTCAGGCTTGTGTATGTTCACTAACTCCTGGAGATAGATTGGTGATTGTCCCATGACTGATTTGAAGACAAACACAAGAAGCTTGAATGTGATTCTATCTCTAACAGGAAGCCAGTGTAAGCTCCTCAGGACCGGTGTTATGTGTACATGCATCTGTGTGCGTGTTATCAGTCTTGCTGCAGTATTCTGGACCCTCTGTAGTCTGTCCAGCTGCTGCTGCTGGATTCCAAACAGTAAACTGTTACACTAGTCCAGTCGGGAACTGACGTAGGCTTGAACGAGACACTTGACTGCAGGTGTGTCTATGTACCTGCTGATCTGTCGGATTTGCCTTAGATGAAAGTAAGCTGTTCTACAGATGTTGCCGATATGTTTGTTCAGTGACAGAGTCGAGTCGAAAATGACTCCTAGGTTCTTTACCTGGTTATATAAGATGGCTCAACAAAACTATCGCCAATCTGGATCTTTGATACAACACGTTTTGCTTGCAATTGTTTTCGGGTGATGACCAGGATTTTTGTTTTATCGCTGTTTAGTTTTAGGAAGTTGGTTTGCATCCAGCATTTAATGTCGGCAATGCAGTTTGTGATTGATTGTGATTGATTTACCTTTAATTTTGTCTGCTAAACCCCATGATTTCCGTGCATAGCCTGGTGCTGAAATGAAAATGATCACAGTTTACAATATATTAAATGAATATTTATCATCCACACATCGCTTGTGTTAAGCGATACCACAATGCCCTGTCACCGTCAAATACATGACATGACAATTCTATGACATCATAAACATGATGACGTCGAAAGTCAAATTTTAGTGATTTGCTCAGAGATGTACAATTTCCATTGAAACATAATGAGGAATGATTTTGGATTTAGTTTATATTTGATATCAAAATACACTTGGTAAATATTCTCTATATATCAATATTCAATAATACTCCATAGATTTTGAAAAGGTCCCTACCCCCACATGTAAGTTCAAACTGTTTACATGGCAATCAGTAAATATAAGAGCCATTGGCTCTGTAGCTCATCAGGCTTTAAACAATAAATTAAATAAATTTCAAAATGTAAATTTCCCAGGAGAATTTATCACAGGTATAACGAATTTGAAGTACCCTATGACCTTATTTGGGGTCAGCGTTTGAAACAGCGTTTGAAAGACATATATCTATATAGACCCTACCCTATTACTATATAAAAGGAAAGGGGTGTAACGACGAAACCACCCCATGCTCATTCAAACTCATATTTCGTATAAAAACAGACAAAATGCCGTAGTAAAGTCGGAGAAATGATATGTAGGTGTTGTAATATTTGTTTAAATATGTAGTTTCACTCTGCGGTTCGAATCTGCCGATTCATAGGTGCTGTCAACAGCTGGAATTAATAAACGATTTTAAAAGGTGAGTTTTCGCTTATTTTCGTGAGCGTCGAAATTGGCTTGAAAATGTGGAGGTAGCGATATACGGACTGTTTTGTAGCATAGCTTTTGAAATAAGTATCGGATTGTGACCATTTATAGCTCATTTTGTGGGGAAATCATTCAGCTTACTTATCGTAGTCATCGACTGTGCCATAAAAAAAAAATTTTGATGCGAAATATGAGTTTGAATAAGCATGGGGTGGTTTCGTAGTTACATCCCTTTCCTTGTATATAGTAATATATAGGGTAGGGTCTATATAGGTATATGTCTTTCAAACGCTGTTTCTAAGCGATACACGCCCCTGTGCCGCAGACATCGTAGTCCGTAGTCCGTTTGTATTCTTGCAGAATATAAGCGCATTATAATTACCTATGGCACCTTCGTCAATTTGTTTTCCATTCCAAGCTATGATTGCGATAATGAATACAGTTACTAGAACTATGGCGGTAATTAGACACCATCTGAAAGAAACTGAATCACAAGTTCTGTTAAAATATGTATTAATACAGCATCAATATCAAAATATGTTTGAATTATTATCAACAATAATTATTATACATAATATAAATAGCTTACTGGTATGTTGAACATGATATTCATTTTTATATTTTAATTGATTAAAAATAGAGCTCTGTAGCTCATCAGGCTTTATATCCATTAACTAATTCAAAATGTCAACTTATAGGTGAGCGGTACAACACATAGACAGTACATTAAATGGAGAAGATAAAATAGGTATTAGATAGTTACCCTTCTGACCTATATTTGAGGCCAGAGATAAAATCCCCTACAAATAAAGACACTTGAAGATGTAATTCATCACTGTTGTTTCCTAATAAATTACCTCCCTTTGAAGAGCACATAAACTCTCAAGATGAAAATAGCGTTTCAGGTCATGACCTCGAAGACCTATATTTGGGGTCGCAGGATCACGAAATCTACATTTTAGAACCTCAATTGGCCGTACACGAAATTTCAAGTCTCTAGAGTCAGTGGTTCTTGAGAAGAAGATGAAAACAGGTTTTCAGGTCATTACCTCTGTGACCTATACTTGGGATCGCAAGGTTACAATTTAGAAACCAAATTTACAATTTAGAATCCCAATGGCCAAGGAGTCTGTACACAAAATTTCAGTTCCCTAGACCAAGTGGTTCTGGAGAAGTAGACGAAAAAGCGAAAAGTTTGCGGACAGATGGACGGGCGGACGGGCGGACGCCGGACACATGCAAGCCCATCGGGCCTTCAAGGCCAGATGAGCTAAAAGTACATTTTAAACAAAAAATAGATACCTTGTGTAACAACCCTCATCTTCATTTAACACTCAGTATTTCTGTAAGAAAAGAAAAGATGGACATATGAACAAAATATTATCAAACTTTCTGTCATTGTTCACAGGCCGACAATGACATTATTTAATTGAGTAAACATCAGTAGGCCTAATTGTTTGTTGTTCAATTAGACAAAACAATTCTTCATTAAATTAATTAATCAATTACACGAGGGCAAATACAACCGTTGTGTTCAATGAAATTAGGTGGGGCTAGCCCAGTAGTCGTGTTAACTAATGAATGTTAACGAAAGCCACATGGTAAATTTATTCAAGGAATTTATGTCGGCAAACGTTATAATCAGATGTTACAGATTTCATCAATATTGCAAACAAAATAAATTTGCTATTCTGGACACAAAGTGCTCGGGACCATAGCTTAAGTAGGAGTAAAATTCACTTCCGAGTCTCCATCAACGATAATGATTTTAGTAGCGCTTCACATCGAAGACCAAAACAGATTGGGCATTAATTAACATAAGAATGCAAATACCTCGGGGAGCGTTGTCCGAACGTAGGACAACGGCTAAGCACTCAACAACTCTAGCTATCCGACTTGAACGAGATCTTCAGTTCGTTGAGCTGTCCACAGTCCACACTTAAAAACCCAATAATTAAAGACCCAAGCGTTTTAGTCAGGTCGCTCCGACTTTCCTTCGTGTAAAACACAAGCATGCGTAAAATAGCCTTCATCTGGACTATTCCATTTCATGCGTAGCTTATACTCGGCATAATCACGGAGAGTAAAACTGCCCGGCTCGCAGCAACACCTCCCCATTGTGTTGTGTCACATTAGGCTACATTTGGTCGGCCATTTTCGCTTGCCACTGAAAACCATTGTTAACGATTGTGAATTTGCAACGCATGCTCAGAATATTTAATGTGTTCACGGTGATAATTAAACTGCTCGCCGTAACTATAGAGAAATTTTGACATTTATGTACATCTGCAGAGTCATTTTAACATGAATATTTAAAATAAATCAAAATATAAATTCTAAAAATTATAATATTTTTATATGAACTGTATAGAGAATCACTATGAAATTCACCCCCAGTTATCTAGATATGATTCTGTTGATATTTCAAACGAAATCCAGTATCAGAAAATCAAACTATTCATTGTTCACTTTAACCTACCTGTCACCACTATTTAGATAATGAAACCGACCCGTCTCTGCAGTAACACTCAATGTTAAAAGCAGGAATGCCCGCAGCGAACAATGTGTGACTGAACACAATTCTATGTTGGTGAATAATATGTCATTATGCAACAAAAGTAATTAAATAACCATTGTATTGGACATAGTTAATTGGAGAATTGATTTGCTAAATTGAGTTTAATGATCGTAATTCGCCGGGTCTTAGACCTCTTTGAATTAAATAATCGCCTAACTTCAACGGAATAATCGCCGCGTTAAATTAAGCAAATGTAAATAAAGTATTACTGGCTATCTTACGGTGTATTTATGCAATGTTTAACCTCATGACATGCATTTCGTTTAAAATAAAAAAAATACTAAAAAATAAAAAATAAAACATACTGCACTGGTGTTTTTGTTATGATTTTTAAAAATTGGATTTACGGCATTTGATGAACATTTCTCGTTAAAAGTACATCCATTGTGTTTCATACAATTTTATTTGGCTTTAATACGCTCCAACTCACGACATGTGCTGTCTACAATACAAATGAATTCACTCAGCTTGCATATTTATCCCCAATCGCCAAATATATCATAATTACTAGTTTCCAATTAAAATTGAGTATCATAATTATACATGTGCAGAAACCGAAACTGCACGCCCCATTTACATGCACAGTAGTCATGTGACCTATTAAACATTATCAACTCAAATTTGTCTTTTTGTCTGTTATAATATGTCCAAAATTACGTTCGACTGCTTGACGCGCGCCACACGCTGTGCATTGTCCGGTTTTCGATCAGAAATCATTACTTTTACCTTCATATCGTCAAAATCCTTAGTCTACTATCATCAAAATGGTAATTTTCGGTAACAGTCGGTACTTCTCGATAAAGTAATACCAGTTATAGCGTTTGCAATATTTGACCTCCAACATCACAATGGATGTACCTTTAAATCAATATTACAACATTGTTGGTACGTGGAAACAAACTCTTCGTTTGTTCTCTATTTGCGATATTGCTGTACATAGCATTCTGTATACTTCAGGGAATGTTGTTGTAGCATATTCTATACTCCGAGGTATTGACGCAGCATGCTGCACTTGAAGGAATTAATTTACCTGGGGGGAAATCGACACTTCACGTGACACCTGTTGTAACATTTTACACAATACCATTATACCAGATAAATCGATGCTTTTCATTACATAGCTGCTGCCGCCGCTGCTACAATATATATGTCAACAATGAGAGTAAAGACTAAAGAGCATTCAAGTATGCTAGTGATTCAAATAAAAAAATAACAACAGGGCCGTGTTCAAGAGAGGTTTCAAAGTAATCGCTCAATTAGCGATTACTTTTAAACCTCTCTTGAACGCGATTGCTCAATGTAGCGCTACGTAGCAAGGCGAGCAAACTTCGAGGAATTTGCACTGTGTCGTTCAAGAGAGAATGAGCGCTACATTGAGCGATCAATGAGCAATTTAAGCGCTCGCTGTTATGGAACGGAGCCCAAAACTCCCTTTTTGCATAAAACGAACCACACTTGTTCATTTCACAAGTTGCCATAGCAACCCAGGAAAAGCTCGTGTTACTCGTAACTCGTGATAGGTGAAAAATGTATTATACTCCTATTTGATATAGGGTGTACATAGTTTTTGTATCTACTCTACGTTTTAATTTCGATGTCGAGTTCCTGTGGCTACAAGTCCATCTGGCATTTTCGCTTACATAAATCAGAAATCTCACTCATAAATCCGTATTCGTAGTTTCACCGGGACACGCTGAACATCAATAGGCCTATCCCCGAAATCACAAACCGTGACGGCTGCCATATTCATTGAATGCGAGTGCACACAGCCTTCCAATTGCTTACGACAAGTATAAGGCGTATAGCCTACCTCTCTGAAATGAATGATATCAGCTAAGGTTCGTTTCGAAAATGGCGTAATAAATACGACAAAGTCAGAAATCACAACCTATGAGGTTACGGCAAACTTTGTGGTAACGGAGCTTTGAACATCTACACCAAGGAAGTATTAATACTGATGAATAAACATCCTTAGTTATCGATTATTTTGTTGCTATTTCACACAGAATCAAGTTTCAGAAAGTCAAAAAGGTCATTGTTAACTTAGCTTACCTGTCAACCCTATTGAGATAATGATACCGACCCGGCTCTTTGGCGAGCTCTCTCCACTCGATCTACAAACATTGAGAACGTTGAAGAGACACAAGTAACGAGGTCACGTGACGCAAACTGGGCACATGGGGTCACCGGACAAGGGTAAATTCGTATCCAAAATCTAATTCCTTGCCAAAATGAACTCGTCCAAATCGGGAATTCGTAATCAAACGAATTCGGTCGTACCAAATTGCATTTGCCTCCAGAAGAAACGTTTGCTTTGATGAAAATATGATCTGTGTTTTCGCAGGAGTTAGGAGAGATAAGGTTCACCAAATTTAAATTTAGAATCAGACCGAGTCTGTACACAACATTTCATCTCACCAGAGCTTGTGTACTGGAGAAAAAGATGAAAATAGGTTTTTAAGATTGTGACCCCTGTGACAGTATTTGGGGTCATACAATCTACAATTTAGAATATCTCTCTCTCTCTTGATGTCTCTCTCTCTCTCTCTGTCTCTCTCTCTCTCGATCTGTCTCTGTCTCTTGATGCCTCTCTCTCTCTCCATCGATGTCTCTCTCCCTCTCAATCTCTCTCTCTCACTATGTCTCTCTATCTCAATGCACCGATTGCGTCATCAAAAAACACTTCAAGTTCGCATTTCTCACGTACAAACATATTTCCTCCTCTGTTTTCCAAGTCTGACAAAGCATTTGGAAGAGACAAAAGGATAGCTGTTAGGAGTTATCTGCTCCTAGCCTCTCGCACGAAAGCTTTTGTGGGATGTCTTGTGATTGGTTAACTGAATTGCGTCGGAACACGGGCTGTTATCAGACGGTTTTGAGTGGAAAAGTATCCCGGTAGATGCACTATTTTGCAATTTTTATTCCTCGGAAAACCATCGATTTTAATCAGACTGATCATATTTGTAGCAATCATTGTCATGTAAGTCTACATGTGACTATTAAGGATGACAACGCTAAGAATAGTAGCTTCCAAAGGAAAATTTACAACGATAATAATATTGTTAAAGAACACCTCAATGACACCCTGAAGTCAGTCGAGTTGCAAAATGTTTTGATGCAAGTTACTATTAATGAATCGGCATCGGTGTTCTCGAAGACCTTCATAGATATTTGTGATAGACATATTCCGAATCATTCTCTTCCCACGGTGGTTACTCCCTTTAGCTTTCTGATCCTAACCTCTGTTCTTTTCCGCTTGAAATCGAGGGCAGAAATGGAGTGTTCTGATTGGTTGCAATTGAATGTAGTTGTGCAATCAGCTACGCCATTGTAAAAGTGACATTTGCCAATGACACGTCACAATGATAAAACAAGGCAAAAGTTAGCACAGCTCACATACCCACGCCTGTAGTTTGATCACCTTCATACAGTATAAATAAATTGGAAAATATAATCTAGTCAATCATGTCAATGAATAACAATGATTGTTTTTAATGAAAATATTTTTTAAAACTATTTGTTCCGTGGATTTTAAACCAATTAAAGGCACAACAATATCATACAGGTAGGCAACATCCATATTAAATTTTCAAGTTATATAGTGTTTTAGTTATGCTCCAGAAATTACACAAATGACAACATTTCAAAAATTATTTGGACCTTGGGACCCCTTAAAGAAACAATAGCGCCATAAAGGTTATTTCCAAACCAAATTTGAAGTTTCAAAGTCAAATAGTTTTTGAGATATTCTCCAGAAATGAGACAAAGTCCAAAAATCTGACCCGTTTTGGTGAAAATTTCAAAAATCATTTGGACCTTGGAGTTGAGACCCATAAAAGGCACAACAGCACCATATGGGTTACTTCAATACCAAATTTAAGGTTTCAAATTCAATTAGTTTTTGAGATATGCTCCGGAAACGAGACAAAGTCCATAAATGGGACCGTTTTGGGTGAAAAATTAAAAAAATTTATTTGGACCTTGGGAGTTGAGACCCCTAAAAGGCACAACAGCACCATATGGGTTACTTTCATGCTAAATTTGAAGTTTCCAAGTCAATTACTTTTTGAGATATGCTCCGGAAACGATTTCGGCCGCACGCACGCAGGGACAAGCGGAGCGATATATACCCCCAACTACGTCTCAGCAGGGGTATAATAAACACAAGATAAATATTTTCTCATTTATTGTATTTTCCTTGAAATATGCTGTTTGAACTTGTGAAAACAATTGATCATTAACTTGCTTATACATAAAGAAGACCCAAAATAGTGCATTTGTGTTATTTACATCAGACATTTACGAAGGACATATGCTAATTAATGAGCAAGACCTTTAAGAGTGAAATGCCCATAAGGTCGAAGTCCCTCGGTCGACATCACCATTAAAAGATGAGTTTTTATTGGTTAAAGAGCAGGGATACAGTATGAGGTTCCAATTTCCCCTGCAAGCGAATTTTGCTGGAGTCCTCAATTTCAAGCAATATAGAACAGAGGTTAGGATCGGATATCTGAGGGAGTTTGATAGGAAAATGCTATCTCTAGCCAATTAAACCATCGGATTAGAACAGATGATAAAATGTCAGAAAGGAGGGGAGAGAATGTACATTTTGGTCTTGCTCCATGGGTTCTGGAGTTTTAGGAGGATTAACATCTCCAGACTAGGTCCAGGGCACCTGTGAACTATTTTATAACAAACTCTAACAAAAATTGAGATATATTTTATTCATTCATACAATGATAAAATATCTATTATGTTTAGGGTTGAAACGGGTAACACAAGTAAGTAATTGCCCCACAATGGTGTATTACTTGCATGAACACATAACTAAGGTGTTGAGTCAAAACAAAACATTGATTCAAATTTCCCTTATTACAATTCATGAGCTTTGACAAAAAAAAAAGAATTTGATTTTAAAACAAAGCGTCTTAGATAATCTTCATAACATATATATGCAGCATACAACATATACAACCGGCTACATAGCGTTTAGCTACTTCAGTACAGTTACATTAATGCTACAGTTACATCAACGCTGATACACAGATTTATGTCCCGTCTATTGGTGTTTTGGGAGAGCGACGGGAACAACAATAGTAAACTCAGTAAAAGTCTATTCATGCCTGTTAACAAATTACAAACTAACAAATTACTGGCTGGCTGCAGAAGGTGGCTGTGCCAGTTCTTGAAGGAACTACCAGAGCTTCTTAGATCTTAACTGAACTGAGTGCCTACATTATTTGAAGCCTTTCAATATAGAGTCGTCAGATACTTGTCAGACTCCATACGAAACTGCCAGTGAAGATTACACCATGTTGGTCGCAGGGTACCCGTTTCATCCCTCCTATTGTCCACACAATCACACATTGCACATCACTGTTCATCAATAAACTGAATTGATATGTCTTCTCATAGTTCTCATCTTAGATATCCTCATCAGCTTCTGGACCCATATTTTCGAAGCTCTCTTAGTGCTAAGATAGTTGGAAGTAGCATATATTACCACTGACTTAAGACTATCTAAGCAATAAGAGAGCTTTGAAAATATAGACCCTGGGATCATGAAGCAACTTAACAGAAACTTTTGCATCCTGCTCTATTGGGGTATTTCTATCTGCAAGACAACTCCTAATCCATTGATTCTCTTCTAAGCATTTGCCTCGTAAGGCTAGTCTACCAGCTGGTTACTCATCAGCATGTATAGCATTATCTTGTCAGCCAATGACAGGTCACGATTTAAAAGTTAATGATGGCTCTGTCTGTGATACAAGGCAAATGTGTATAAGAAAATCCGGGGATTTCGAGTAGAATACGGATGAAAATACCCTAATGGAGAAGGAAGATACTTTTGTGAAGCACAAATATTGCTTAGCTTAAAAAATTTCAACTTCAACTTCAAAACTCAACTTCACCCTTGGACAATACATCAGTGTTTTTCACAATATAAACACTAGTAGTTGTTTCAAATTTACAACTAGCAAGGTGCTGACCATAAATATGCTTAGCTGCGAGTTTTCAAGATTATGGGGCCAAGATGGATGTAAGTCTAAGTTAAAGTTCTTTTGCTTGTGTATAATGAGATACCTAATCTTACCCAATACAAACATACTAATACCATGCACCTGCTCATCACATCAGCAACATGTTGATTCAATCTCATTAAAATCAAATCAATGATCTGATTTTAATGAGATTGCATTTTGATTCAGTTTCATCCAGGGGTGAGATCATTCGTGCCTAAAGCACTGATTACAGCTAAGGATTGAAGAGACATTTGGTGTTAATCGTAAAATGATATTTGGCTTTCATATGTGCCAGAAGATCAAATGAGCTGATTTTAGTTAAAATAACATTACTTCATTTCCATATTCATACCCTATCGCCAAATATATCATAATGCTTATAGTCTTTGACATGTGCAGCAACTGAAATTATACATCCCATATGCACAGTAGTTATTTGATCTATCAATATTACCAACCCAAATCTGTTTTCTCATCTATTATAGGTAAGTTTCAAATATTATCTTTGATCAATTGGCGCATGTCATTGTCCGGTTTTGATCACAAATCACAATTTTCACCTTTATATTGTCACTATACTGAACGAACTAGTATTAAATGATAGCATGATAATTTTCAGCAACAGTCACAAGATCATGATAATATAACACCATTTATAATGTTTGTGACTTCAACGACATAATCAATGGCTCTTTAAAGGCATTTTGGGAATCAGGAGCAAATTAAAGCCCGAGCAGTCAAAAGTCAATTACAGCTATGTTAATGAGAGCATGGGATATGTAGCAGCTACGGCAACAGAAGGTGGATACATTTTGATACAATGTTGGTGGGTTACATTTCCATGTACCTTATTTCCTCTAATAGGGGCCCGGGCCCTTATTAACATGTAAGGGCGCTAAATGGAGGTCCGGCTCTTATTTTATTGTTTGACCAATACACAGGATGACCTCTGATAACTGACTAAAATTTCTTAAAATAACACAATAAGATATTTACATCGAATTTAGTGTGCAGCTGAACCCCTAAAGTGCCTGGGAATATATATGGGAAATAACACTAGTAGAGAGTGATCATTGATGCTATATAAATCTGGCCCCTATTTGAGACCGGGCCCTTATTGGAGGCCCAGCTCTTATTCACTTTCAGGTAGCTTTATCCCCCGGCTACTATCAGAGGCCCGCCTCCTATTAGAGGAAATACGGTACTTGTTTAAATAATACAGTTTCACTAAAAAGTCTGTTGTACCAAAAGTACACATAAAGTTTGAACTTCACTTTTAGTAAAACATTATACAAGGGTGTTCTGAGAGCCAAGAAGTTTGGGAGTTTATCTTGTTGATGCACAAACTATCCTCAAAATGAAGTTTAAATTTAAGGGAACTTCACGAAAGATCTAGATCTGCACAGGTGGTCTTTTATCAGCTTTAAAATTATGACATTGCCTGAATGATCCAGTAACAACAAATAAGCATATATCGAATGCCTATCACCAATAAATCAAGAATTATGTTAAGTTTTTCAGAAAATGCATCCTTCACCAAGGTTATGATCACAGTTTATTACATTGTAAACATAACATTTTTAAAGGCCTATGCTGACGAATTAAAGTTATTGTTAATGTTAAAGTTCCAAAAATGTTGTCTGTTATCAAGGTCAAAGTTAGGTCAAAGAATATGGCTGTTTCAATTATCTTATATAAAAGGAAACACATATATCAAGTTTCAAAGACATATCATTGATCGATCAAAAGATTGTGCCAAGCTAGCTTAAAGTTTAATCCACAGTCCGAAATAGGAAAGTCAAGTGTTCTAAGTCAAGGGCCAGAACTCTGAATATATTTATCCAATTGGTCCCAAAAAGCAACTGTGGGAGAAGTTGATTTCACAACAAAGGTACTGTCAGGCTGAAATCTGAATACTCTAAGTCAAGGACAATAACTCTCAATACATTAATCCGATTGGTCCAAAATAAATCACATGCATTTCACCGATGTATATTCAAAGCATATGTAAAGTTTCAGAAAGATAGATAAAAACTGTGGGGGAGTTGATTTTCCGGGATGGACAGAAGGACAGGTTGTGCTACAACATAAGTTACCTTGGGATTCATCTGGTGGTTTTAATGGAGCAATTAGTGGCTATCATTGCCAAGAAAAGTCGGTTGCCATTTACAATAGAATTGCACAGCTAGACATTTCACATAGACCATTTCAATCAGCGTATCTCAAAATGAGTTTGCAGTTTGTACAATGAACAAAGAGGGTGTGCCATTTAAGGGGAAAATAAAGAACCATATTTTATTTTCATAAAAGAAACAAATAATCGACCAGTTTTCATTGTCAGGGAGGCAATAGGGACTTAAGAACAATGTTTTCTAATAAAAACAGAATAATTTATCTTAAATTATTATGCTGGTGGGTCAAATCGCCAATATTCCTCAAGTGAAAGCAGTAGAGAATGAAAAAGATATATAAACAACAATTTACACATTTTAACATATACACAGGGACCAAATGCCTCTCCTTGTTTATAATCTGACATGAACTCTGTTTATATAATCTATATGTTAAAACTGATCTGAAATCTAAATTAGAACTGGACAAAAACCAATTAGCACTAGGGACATCATCAAAGCACGCAATGAGCATCATTCAACACTATCATGACAGACGGTTGAGCAGAAATTTGCAGGCACAGTTAATGGAAGGACAATAGACATATTTCGTAGCAAAATGAGAAAATATGATTTATAAAATAATCATCTCGCACTTTGAATCATTACAAAGTTACAAACACCGTCATTCAATTCTTCCTTTGAACTCTCCTCTGATCTGAACAAATCACATCCAATAAGTATAATATATTTAAACAAACAATGTCTGTAAATTGGTATCAAAGTCATATATCAAAATCGTTCAGTAAGTGCAGTCCTCCACAGTTCAATCTGTTGTAATTTCACTCATCATGTCTGTACTTTGAAATCCTCTTGTTCTTTGGTTATAAAATGATCAGCCAGGCCTAACTAACTTTCCGAATACACTGACTGTCGTGTTATTCTGGCCCAAAGAACCTCAAAGACTGCCGTGTTATTCTGGCCCAAAGAACCTCAAAGACTGCCGTGTTATTCTGGCTTGAAGAACCTCAAAGGTTCACAGTGACATTTTCATGAATTTATCAATGTCAAACTTCACTTGATAAAACAATGAATGGAATTAGCTACCCGTTTCAATATTCTGCGATTCAGCAAACGAGAAAAGGGAGACAACTCTAAAGTCGAATGTTGCACAATGACAAGTCAACATTTGCATTTGACATTTTGACAGTTAACACTTCATATTTGTTCCTAGATCATAAACAATATCTCACAACATGTTCTTCCTATTCCCCCAACCTCGTCTATGGTCTGAAAAAGAAAAAAAAGAACATATTTCTTATTAAGAGAATTTGACAAGCAATTTTTTCATACTTATTTAGCATTACATAATAATTCATAAAACTGCAATTACTTTGTAACAGAGAACCTCATTTGAACATAGAGCAGGGGCATCTGTAGTTCATAGACTTTTACTGTTTGATGTTGTAGACTAAAATTATGAATTCTGCAGGAGATCAACAGTATATTTTATGAACTTCAGAATTTATTTAATATCAAATACATATACTACTACTGCAAAGGTAAAAATTCTTTGACTGGAAAAAATGCAACAAGTCATTCATTGTTAGTCCTATTCAAGGTGTGAAAAGAAAGGGAAGAAACCATTTTGCAAAGAGAGATAATTCTGTTTGCAATGGGTGGCAACCATGAAAAATAATTCTGACATAAGTTCAGTCACACTTTAGACACTGTAGTGAAAACAAGAAATATATATATACTTTTTATTCCTTTTGCTGAAACATTGATAATATTTTCATTATAAAATCATATATTTCATTGCTAGATGCATTATAGACGTGACAGATACCCTTCGAGCACCTTAATTGGTAGCTCAGGTTGCATACTCCAAGAGGAGTTGAGAATGAAAAAGGAATGATGTTGGTCCTTACACCAGGGTAATAATGTGTGTAGCGCTTTGAGCAAGGCCCCTAGTGTTGTGGATTTAGGGACATATAAGTATCCTCATTATTATTATTATTATAAAATCACGTCTCACCATCCTTCCAGTCGTCCATCTCCCGTTTCCTGGCCAGCTCCTCCTCATCATCCATCTCCTCCTTCCTCTCCTGCTCCGCCAGGTACTGATGTTCCTCTTGCCCAGCTGCCTCGGGGTCCCCCGCTCGGTCCTGCAAGCTCAAACTGAAACAGAGATGGACAGATACTGTATCTTCACCTCCTCCTTCTCCTCCTCCTCTTCTTTTGAGTCCTGAGTCAACTCATCAAGGAACTACCACTGACTTCCAACAGAACTTTCTGAGGGCATATCTTGCCAAGTAACTTCTCTTGCAAGAAAAATCTCCAAAATCATCAAAATTTGTAATACAGTCCTTACTTCTTTCCCATCATCAATCCTCTTACATCGCAGACTGACTTGTCTTGTTAATAAATTAAGTGAGGATTAGACAATAAAGAACTCCAGTCATCTCAACATGAACAGACCATATACTTAGTTTGAAACAACGTCCCTGATTGCACAACTAACTTTGATTGCAACAAATCAGGATACTCTACTTTTAGACAAGAAAGCGCTCAATTTTTGACAGGTTACATGGAAAGAAATAAGTTTAGTAATCTCAGTGGGGAGAATATGAGATAAAACATACATACAAACCGAAAGAACATATGCAAGGTTAAAGAAAAGGTCAGTCATGATCAAGGAAACAAGAAATCTATGCTAAGACACATACTTGCCTATAGCAGACTCAGGTTAAAGAAAAGGTCAGTCATGATCAAGGAAACAAGAAATCTATGCTAAGACACATACTTGCCTATAGCAGACTCAGGTTAAAGAAAAGGTCAGTCATGATCAAGGAAACAAGAAATCTATGCTCAGACACGTACTTGCCTATAGCAGACTCGGGTTAAAGAAAAGGTCAGTCATGATCAAGGAAACAAGAAATCTATGCTAAAACACGTACTTGCCTATAGCAGACTCGGGTTAAAGAAAAGGTCATTCATGATCAAGGAAACAAGAAATCTATGCTAAGACACGTACTTGCCCATAGCAGACTCAGGTTAAAGAAAAGGTCATTCATGATCAAGGAAACAAGAAATCTATGCTAAGACACGTACTTGCCTATAGCAGACTCAGGTTAAAGAAAAGGTCAGTCATGATCAAGGAAACAAGAAATCTATGCTAAGACACGTACTTGCCTATAGCAGACTCAGGTTAAAGAAAAGGTCAGTCATGATCAAGGAAACAAGAAATCTATGCTAAGACACGTACTTGCCTATAGCAGACTCAGGTTAAAGAAAAGGTCAGTCATGATCAAGGAAACAAGAAATCTATGCTAAGACACGTACTTGCCCATAGCAGACTCGGGTGCGTGGAATGTACCATCATCCACCTTCTGCTGGTAGAACTCCTCTATGGTGTAGGTGGGTAGTGACGGGTACCCCGCTCCGAACACCGTCTTCTGGACCATGTCCTTCGTCAGGATGAACGGGCGGAATGGCTGCCATTGAAATGAAATAATGAGGTGAGGTGAGTTTGGTTTTAACGCTGCTTTCAAAAATGATACACTGCGCTGAAACTCAGTGTAGCATTCCACCCAAACCTAATGGATGTAGAACAGTTCTGCACAGCAGAAAAAATTTGCCGCGCCCCTGGCGTGAGATATGAAATAATAAAATTTGTTGTAATTGTATGTACTTATGTACAATCTTTTGTTATAATCAAGTTGTAAATGTTTTCTCCAAATCGTATCTGTTTCCATGTTAATTGAAGTAATTTCATGTTAACTCAACTTTCAAGAGTATTTCAGTTATATCATAACAACTACTACTGCACTGCAGGGGGATGTTCTACATGTATTAGCAGTGAGACCATTCTTGATAATTTAGAGTATACGCTCTGATAAATCTACTCTGGATGCATGCATGGCTCGGCCCGATAACTTTATTACCTCCCTTGGCTGGTATTTCATCCAATCAGCGGTCTACGCTGAAAAAGTTGAGCGTAACAATCAAAAGACTGCTAAAGTTTCACACCTCCGTTAAACACATGGTGAGACTTTTGGTGGTGTATTTTGTCGCTTTAGCGTCGAAATGTTTACATGTACACTTGCAAGCTCTTTGAATCAAAATAAATTTCAGAAGTTCAAACATTTCATGCCGAATGACAATCTGTCTACATGATTCCCTGCCCACAGCGAGCAAAGTTGACAAGCTGTCAATCACTTTGAAAGACCCACCTGATTGGCTGGTGAGAAAAGGCAGGAGAGCCAAGGGAGGTAATAAAGTAATCGGGCCGAGCCATGCATGAGTCCAGAGAATATAAGAGTAGATTTATCGGAGCGTATACTCTGGATTATCAAGAATGCAGTGAGACCTGCAAGTGTAGGCTGGATCTAACCAACTATGGGTAGTACAGAACTGAATTTGAGTGTATACATTTTATTTAGACAATTGAGATAAAATGTTTTCCAGAAATAAAATGACTCACTCTTCCTGGTTTCTTAGGTGGTGAATCTCTCTTCTTGTCGTCAGGATGTTTTTTCTGTTCAGCTTTCATCCGTGCCATGTGCTCAAGGATGGGTATTTCACCTGTCACGAACAACAAACGCTGTAAATTTAACAGTCATTATGATAAAATATTAATATGAAATATGATAAAAGTTATGGGCTTACAAAATAAATATTACAAACAATATTTGTTAGATCCTCTATTCTTAATTCTTCTTTCTCAAGAACCATTTCTTAAAGTTAAAACTCACATATTTGGGATTACCTCCCTTAGTCTGAAATGAAGAGCACATAAAATCTGAAGAGAACTGTTTAAAGTTTGCTACAATGGTATTTTTTATAAGTTGTGACCCAGTGATCCATATTTGGGGTCAGGGGGTCACGAAATCTACAATTTAGAACCCCCATTACCCAAGGAGTCTGCACAAAACTTTTCAGCTCTCAATACCTTTTGGAACTGGAGAAGAAGATGAAAATAGGTTTTTAAGGTTGTGACCCCTGTGACCTCATTTGGGGTCAAGGTGTCACGATTTCTACAATTTAGAATCCCCATTAGCCAAGGAGTCTGCACACAACTTTACAGCTCTCTAGACCTTTTGAAACTGGAGGAGAAGATGAAAATAGGTTTTTGGGATAGTGACCCCTGTGACTCCATTTGAGGTCAAGTGGTCACGAAATCTACAATTTAGAATCCCCATTAGCCAAGGAGTCTGCAAACAACTTTTCAGCTCTCTAGACCTTTTGGAACTTGAGAAGAAGATGAAAATAGGTTTATGGGGATGTGACCCCTGTGACCCCATTTGAGGTCACAGGGTCATGAAATCTACAATTTAGAATCCCAATTAGCCAAGGAGTCTGCACACAAGTGGTTCTGGAGAAGAAGATTAAAATGCGAAAAGTTTACAGACGGATAGACGGACGGACGGACGGCCGGACACCAGGCCATGCCATAAGCCCATGTGTATGACAATTCAGAGAAGATTTTGTTCAATTGTGCCATGTAAATTGACTAAGTGTCAAATGCCAATTACAGACCAATCAAAAGTTATGGCCAAGGTTAAAGTTTTTCAGACAGACAGACTGAAACAGACAGACACGTGAAAAACAATATACCCCAGAATATATTTGTTCAATAATCCTTCATTTTGAGCTACAAACGGATCAAACTTTACTGTAGACAGGTGTTCCAGGTACTCAAAGCTTACTGTAGTCAGGTGTTCCAGGTGCTCAAAGCTTACTGTAGACAGGTGTTCCAGGTACTCAAAGCTTACTGTAGACAGGTGTTCCAGGTACTCAAAGCTTACTGTAGACAGGTGTTCCAGGTACACAAAGCTTACTGTAGACAGATGTTCCAGGTACACAAAACTTACTGTAGACAGGTGTTCCAGGTACTCAAAGCTTACTGTAGACAGGTGTTCCAGGTACTCAAAGCTTACTGTAGACAGGTGTTCCAGGTACTCAAACCTTACTGTAGACAGTTGTTCCAGGTACTGAAAGCTTACTGTAGACAGGTGTTCCAGGTACTCAAAGCTTACTGTAGACAGGTGTTCCAGGTACTCAAAGCTTACTGTAGACAGGTGTTCCAGGTACTCAAAGCTTACTGTAGTCAGGTGTTCCAGTTACTCAAACCTTACTGTAGACAGGTGTTCCAGGTACTCAAAGCTTACTGTAGACAGATGTTCCAGGTACTCAAAGCTTACTGTAGACAGGTGTTCCAGGTATTCAAACCTTACTGTAGACAGGTGTTCCAGGTACTCAAAGCTTACTGTAGACAGGTGTTCCAGGTACACAAAGCTTACTGTAGACAGGTGTTCCAGGTACACAAAGCTTACTGTAGACAGGTGTTCCAGGTACGCAAAGCTTACTGTAGACAGGTGTTCCAGTTGCTCAAAGCTTACTGTAGACAGGTGTTCCAGGTATTCAAACCTTACTGTAGACAGGTGTTCCAGGTACTCAAAGCTTACTGTAGACAGGTGTTCCAGTTACTCAAAGCTTACTGTAGACAGGTGTTCCAGTTGCTCAAAGCTTACTGTAGACAGGTGTTCCAGGTATTCAAACCTTACTGTAGACAGGTGTTCCAGGTACTCAAAGCTTACTGTAGACAGGTGTTCCAGGTACACAAAGCTTACTGTAGACAGGTGTTCCAGGTACTCAAAGCTTACTGTAGACAGGTGTTCCATGTATTCAAACCTTACTGTAGACAGGTGTTCCAGTTACTCAAAGCTTACTGTAGACAGGTGTTCCAGGTATTCAAACCTTACTGTAGACAGGTGTTCCAGGTACTCAAAGCTTACTGTAGACAGGTGTTCCAGGTACACAAAGCTTACTGTAGACAGGTGTTCCAGGTACTCAAAGCTTACTGTAGACAGGTGTTCCAGGTATTCAAACCTTACTGTAGACAGGTGTTCCAGGTACTCAAAGCTTACTGTAGACAGGTGTTCCAGGTACACAAAGCTTACTGTAGACAGGTGTTCCAGGTACTCAAAGCTTACTGTAGACAGGTGTTCCAGGTACACAAAGCTTACTGTAGACAGGTGTTCCAGGTATTCAAACCTTACTGTAGACAGGTGTTCCAGGTACTCAAAGCTTACTGTAGACAGGTGTTCCAGGTACACAAAGCTAACTGTAGACAGGTGTTCCAGGTACTCAAAGCTTACTGTAGACAGGTGTTCCAGGTACTCAAAGCTTACTGTAGACAGGTGTTCCAGGTACTCAAAGCTTACTGTAGACAGGTGTTCCATGTACTCAAAGCTTACTGTAGACAGGTGTTCCAGGTACTCAAAGCTTACTGTAGACAGGTGTTCCAGGTACACAAAGCTTACTGTAGACAGGTGTTCCATGTGCTCAAAGCTTACCGTAGACAGGTGTTCAAGGTACTCAAAGCTTACTGTAGACAGGTGTTCCAGGTACTCAAAGCTTACCGTAGACAGGTGTTCCAGGTACTCAAAGCTTACTGTAGACAGGTGTTCCAGGTACACAAAGCTTACTGTAGACAGGTGTTCCAGGTACTCAAAGCTTACTGTAGACAGGTGTTCCAGGTGCTCAAAGCTTACTGTAGACAGGTGTTCAAGGTACTCAAAGCTTACTGTAGACAGGTGTTCCAGGTACTCAAAGCTTACTGTAGACAGGTGTTCCAGGTACTCAAAGCTTACTGTAGACAGGTGTTCCAGGTACTCAAAGCTTACTGTAGACAGGTGTTCCAGGTACTCAAAGCTTTTGTAGACAGGTGTTCCAGGTACTCAAAGCTTACTCTAGACAGGTGTTCCAGGTACTCAAAGCTTACTCTAGACAGGTGTTCAAGATACTCAAAGCTTACTGTAGACAGGTGTTCCAGGTATTCAAACCTTACTGTAGACAGGTGTTCCAAGTACTCAAAGCTTACTGTAGACAGGTGTTCCAGGTATTCAAACCTTACTGTAGACAGATGTTCCAGGTACTCAAAGCTTACTGTAGGCAGGTGTTCCAGTTACTCAAAGCTTACTGTAGACAGGTGTTCCAGGTACTCAAAGCTTACTGTAGACAGGTGTTCCAGTTACTCAAAGCTTACTGTAGACAGGTGTTCCAGGTACTCAAAGCTTACTGTAGACAGGTGTTCCAGGTACTCAAAGCTTACTGTAGACAGGTGTTCCAGGTACTCAAAGCTTACTGTAGACAGGTGTTCCAGGTACTCAAAGCTTACTGTAGACAGGTGTTCCAGGTATTCAAACCTTACTGTAGACAGGTGTTCCAGGTATTCAAACCTTGCTGTAGACAGGTGTTCCAAGTACTCAAAGCTTACTGTAGACAGGTGTTCCAGGTATTCAAACCTTACTGTAGACAGGTGTTCCAGGTACTCAAAGCTTACTGTAGACAGGTGTTCCAGGTACTCAAAGCTTACTGTAGACAGGTGTTCCAGGTACTCAAAGCTTACTGTAGACAGGTGTTCCAGGTACTCAAAGCTTACTGTAGACAGGTGTTCCAGGTACACAAAGCTTACTGTAGACAGATGTTCCAGGTACTCAAAGCTTACTGTAGTCAGGTGTTCCAGGTACTCAAAGCTTACTGTAGACAGGTGTTCCAGGTACTCAAACCTTACTGTAGACAGGTATTCCAGGTACTCAAAGCTTACTGTAGACAGGTATTCCAGGTACTCAAAGCTTACTGTAGACAGGTGTTCCAGGTACTCAAAGCTTACTGTAGACAGGTGTTCCAGGTACTCAAAGCTTACTGTAGACAGGTGTTCCAGGTACACAAAGCTTACTGTAGACAGGTGTTCCAGGTACTCAAAGCTTACTGTAGTCAGGTGTTCCAGGTACTCAAAGCTTACTGTAGACAGGTGTTCCAGGTACTCAAACCTTACTGTAGACAGGTATTCCAGGTACTCAAAGCTTACTGTAGACAGGTGTTCCAGGTACTCAAAGCTTACTGTAGACAGGTGTTCCAGGTACTCAAAGCTTACTGTAGACAGGTGTTCCAGGTACTCAAAGCTTACTGTAGACAGGTGTTCCAGGTACTCAAAGCTTACTGTAGACAGGTGTTCCAGGTACTCAAAGCTTACTGTAGACAGGTGTTCCAGGTATTCAAACCTTACTGTAGACAGGTGTTCCAGGTACTCAAAGCTTACTGTAGACAGGTGTTCCAGGTACTCAAACCTTACTGTAGACAGGTGTTCCAAGTACTCAAAGCTTACTGTAGACAGGTGTTCCAGGTACTCAAAGCTTACTGTAGACAGGTGTTCCAGGTACTCAAAGCTTACTGTAGACAGGTGTTCCAGGTGCTCAAAGCTTACTGCAGACAGGTGTTCAAGGTACGCAAAGCTTACTGTAGACAGGTGTTCCAGGTACACAAAGCTTACTGTAGACAGGTGTTCCAGGTACTCAAAGCTTACTGTAGTCAGGTGTTCCAGGTACACAAAGCTTACTGTAGACAGATGTTCCAGGTACTCAAAGCTTACTGTAGACAGGTGTTCCAGGTACTCAAACCTTACTGTAGACAGGTGTTCCAGTTACTCAAAGCTGACTGTAGACAGGTGTTCCAGGTACTCAAAGCTTACTGTAGTCAGGTGTTCCAGTTACTCAAACCTTACTGTAGACAGGTGTTCCAGGACCTCAAAGCTTACTGTAGACAGGTGTTCCAGTTACTCAAAGCTTACTGTAGACAGGTGTTCCAGGTACTCAAAGCTTACTGTAGACAGGTGTTCCAGGTACTCAAAGCTTACTGTAGACAGGTGTTCCAGGTATTCAAAGCTTACTGTAGACAGGTGTTCCAGGTACTCTAACCTTACTGTAGACAGGTGTTCCAGGTATTCAAAGCTTACTGTAGACAGGTGTTCCAGGTACTCAAAGCTTACTGTAGACAGGTGTTCCAGGTATTCAAAGCTTACTGTAGACAGGTGTTCCAGGTACTCAAACCTTAATGTAGACAGGTGTTCCAGGTACACAAAGCTTACTGTAGACAGGTGTTCCAGGTACTCAAAGCTTACTGTAGACAGGTGTTCCAGGTACTCAAAGCTTACTGTAGACAGGTGTTCCAGGTACACAAAGCTTACTGTAGACAGGTGTTCCAGGTACTCAAAGCTTACTGTAGACAGGTGTTCCAGGTACTCAAACCTTACTGTAGACAGGTGTTCCAAGTACTCAAACCTAACTGTAGACAGGTGTTCCAGGTACACAAAGCTTACTGTAGACAGGTGTTCCAGGTACACAAAGCTTACTGTAGACAGGTGTTCCAGGTACTCAAACCTTACTGTAGACAGGTGTTCCAAGTACTCAAACCTTACTGTAGACAGGTGTTCCAGGTACTCAAAGCTTACTGTAGACAGGTGTTCCATGTACTCAAAGCTTACTGTAGACAGGTGTTCCAGGTATTCAAACTTTACTGTAGACAGGTGTTCCAGGTACACAAAGCTTACTGTAGACAGGTGTTCCAGGTACTCAAAGCTTACTGTAGACAGGTGTTCCAGGTACTCAAAGCTTACTGTAGACAGGTGTTCCAGGTACTCAAAGCTTACTGTAGACAGGTGTTCCAGGTACTCAAAGCTTTTGTAGACAGGTGTTCCAGGTACTCAAAGCTTACTCTAGACAGGTGTTCCAGGTACTCAAAGCTTACTCTAGACAGGTGTTCAAGATACTCAAAGCTTACTGTAGACAGGTGTTCCAGGTATTCAAACCTTACTGTAGACAGGTGTTCCAAGTACTCAAAGCTTACTGTAGACAGGTGTTCCAGGTATTCAAACCTTACTGTAGACAGATGTTCCAGGTACTCAAAGCTTACTGTAGGCAGGTGTTCCAGTTACTCAAAGCTTACTGTAGACAGGTGTTCCAGGTACTCAAAGCTTACTGTAGACAGGTGTTCCAGTTACTCAAAGCTTACTGTAGACAGGTGTTCCAGGTACTCAAAGCTTACTGTAGACAGGTGTTCCAGGTACTCAAAGCTTACTGTAGACAGGTGTTCCAGGTACTCAAAGCTTACTGTAGACAGGTGTTCCAGGTACTCAAAGCTTACTGTAGACAGGTGTTCCAGGTATTCAAACCTTACTGTAGACAGGTGTTCCAGGTATTCAAACCTTGCTGTAGACAGGTGTTCCAAGTACTCAAAGCTTACTGTAGACAGGTGTTCCAGGTATTCAAACCTTACTGTAGACAGGTGTTCCAGGTACTCAAAGCTTACTGTAGACAGGTGTTCCAGGTACTCAAAGCTTACTGTAGACAGGTGTTCCAGGTACTCAAAGCTTACTGTAGACAGGTGTTCCAGGTACTCAAAGCTTACTGTAGACAGGTGTTCCAGGTACACAAAG
Organism: Gibbula magus; assembly: GCA_936450465.1. Taxonomy (NCBI): domain Eukaryota; kingdom Metazoa; phylum Mollusca; class Gastropoda; order Trochida; family Trochidae; genus Gibbula; species Gibbula magus. Next base: position 17,178,534 of record OW388297.1, read on the forward strand.
CTTACTGTAGACAGATGTTCCAGGTACTCAAAGCTTACTGTAGTCAGGTGTTCCAGGTACTCAAAGCTTACTGTAGACAGGTGTTCCAGGTACTCAAACCTTACTGTAGACAGGTATTCCAGGTACTCAAAGCTTACTGTAGACAGGTGTTCCAGGTACTCAAAGCTTACTGTAGACAGGTGTTCCAGGTACTCAAAGCTTACTGTAGACAGGTGTTCCAGGTACACAAAGCTTACTGTAGACAGATGTTCCAGGTACTCAAAGCTTACTGTAGTCAGGTGTTCCAGGTACTCAAAGCTTACTGTAGACAGGTGTTCCAGGTACTCAAACCTTACTGTAGACAGGTATTCCAGGTACTCAAAGCTTACTGTAGACAGGTGTTCCAGGTACTCAAAGCTTACTGTAGACAGGTGTTCCAGGTACTCAAAGCTTACTGTAGACAGGTGTTCCAGGTACTCAAAGCTTACTGTAGACAGGTGTTCCAGGTACTCAAAGCTTACTGTAGACAGGTGTTCCAGGTACTCAAAGCTTACTGTAGACAGGTGTTCCAGGTATTCAAACCTTACTGTAGACAGGTGTTCCAAGTACTCAAAGCTTACTGTAGACAGGTGTTCCAGGTATTCAAACCTTACTGTAGACAGGTGTTCCAAGTACTCAAAGCTTACTGTAGACAGGTGTTCCAGGTACTCAAAGCTTACTGTAGACAGGTGTTCCAGGTACTCAAAGCTTACTGTAGACAGGTGTTCCAGGTGCTCAAAGCTTACTGCAGACAGGTGTTCAAGGTACGCAAAGCTTACTGTAGACAGGTGTTCCAGGTACACAAAGCTTACTGTAGACAGGTGTTCCAGGTACTCAAAGCTTACTGTAGTCAGGTGTTCCAGGTACACAAAGCTTACTGTAGACAGATGTTCCAGGTACTCAAAGCTTACTGTAGACAGGTGTTCCAGGTACTCAAACCTTACTGTAGACAGGTGTTCCAGTTACTCAAAGCTGACTGTAGACAGGTGTTCCAGGTACTCAAAGCTTACTGTAGTCAGGTGTTCCAGTTACTCAAACCTTACTGTAGACAGGTGTTCCAGGTACTCAAAGCTTACTGTAGACAGGTGTTCCAGTTACTCAAAGCTTACTGTAGACAGGTGTTCCAGGTACTCAAAGCTTACTGTAGACAGGTGTTCCAGGTACTCAAAGCTTACTGTAGACAGGTGTTCCAGGTACTCAAAGCTTACTGTAGACAGGTGTTCCAGGTACTCTAACCTTACTGTAGACAGGTGTTCCAGGTATTCAAAGCTTACTGTAGACAGGTGTTCCAGGTACTCAAAGCTTACTGTAGACAGGTGTTCCAGGTATTCAAAGCTTACTGTAGACAGGTGTTCCAGGTACTCAAACCTTAATGTAGACAGGTGTTCCAGGTACACAAAGCTTACTGTAGACAGGTGTTCCAGGTACTCAAAGCTTACTGTAGACAGGTGTTCCAGGTACTCAAAGCTTACTGTAGACAGGTGTTCCAGGTACACAAAGCTTACTGTAGACAGGTGTTCCAGGTACTCAAAGCTTACTGTAGACAGGTGTTCCAGGTACTCAAACCTTACTGTAGACAGGTGTTCCAAGTACTCAAACCTAACTGTAGACAGGTGTTCCAGGTACACAAAGCTTACTGTAGACAGGTGTTCCAGGTACACAAAGCTTACTGTAGACAGGTGTTCCAGGTACTCAAACCTTACTGTAGACAGGTGTTCCAAGTACTCAAACCTTACTGTAGACAGGTGTTCCAGGTACTCAAAGCTTACTGTAGACAGGTGTTCCATGTACTCAAAGCTTACTGTAGACAGGTGTTCCAGGTATTCAAACTTTACTGTAGACAGGTGTTCCAGGTACACAAAGCTTACTGTAGACAGGTGTTCCAGGTACTCAAAGCTTACTGTAGACAGGTGTTCCATGTACTCAAAGCTTACTGTAGACAGGTGTTCCAGGTATTCAAAGCTTACTGTAGACAGATGTTCCAGGTACTCAAAGCTTACTGTAGACAGGTGTTCCAGGTACTCAAAGCTTACTGTAGACAGGTGTTCCAGGTACTCAAAGCTTACTGTAGACAGGTGTTCCAGGTACTCAAACTTTACTGTAGACAGGTGTTCCAGTTACTCAAACCTTACTGTAGACAGGTGTTCCAGGTACTCAAACCTTACTGTAGACAGGTGTTCCAGGTACTCAAAGCTTACTGTAGACAGGTGTTCCAGGTACTCAAAGCTTACTGTAGACAGGTGTTCCAGGTACTCAAAGCTTACTGTAGACAGGTGTTCCAGGTACTCAAAGCTTACTGTAGACAGGTGTTCCAGGTACTCAAAGCTTACTGTAGACAGGTGTTCCAGGTACTCAAAGCTTACTGTAGACAGGTGTTCCAGGTACACAAAGCTTACTGTAGACAGGTGTTCCAGGTACTCAAACCTTACTGTAGACAGGTGTTCCAGGTATTCAAAGCTTACTGTAGACATGTGTTCCAGGTACTCAAACTTTACTGTAGACAGGTGTTCCAGGTACTCAAAGCTTACTGTAGACAGGTGTTCCAGGTACTCAAAGCTTACTGTAGACAGGTGTTCCAGGTACACAAAGCTTACTGTAGACAGATGTTCCAGGTACTCAAAGCTTACTGTAGTCAGGTGTTCCAGGTACTCAAAGCTTACTGTAGACAGGTGTTCCAGGTACTCAAACCTTACTGTAGACAGGTATTCCAGGTACTCAAAGCTTACTGTAGACAGGTGTTCCAGGTACTCAAAGCTTACTGTAGACAGGTGTTCCAGGTACTCAAAGCTTACTGTAGACAGGTGTTCCAGGTACTCAAACCTTACTGTAGACAGGTATTCCAGGTACTCAAAGCTTACTGTAGACAGGTGTTCCAGGTACTCAAAGCTTACTGTAGACAGGTGTTCCAGGTACTCAAAGCTTACTGTAGACAGGTGTTCCAGGTACACAAAGCTTACTGTAGACAGATGTTCCAGGTACTCAAAGCTTACTGTAGTCAGGTGTTCCAGGTACTCAAAGCTTACTGTAGACAGGTGTTCCAGGTACTCAAAGCTTACTGTAGACAGGTATTCCAGGTACTCAAAGCTTACTGTAGACAGGTGTTCCAGGTACTCAAAGCTTACTGTAGACAGGTGTTCCAGGTACTCAAAGCTTACTGTAGACAGGTGTTCCAGGTACTCAAAGCTTACTGTAGACAGGTGTTCAAGGTACTCAAAGCTTACTGTAGACAGGTGTTCCAGGTACTCAAAGCTTACTGTAGACAGGTGTTCCAGGTATTCAAACCTTACTGTAGACAGGTGTTCCAGGTACTCAAAGCTTACTGTAGACAGGTGTTCCAGGTATTCAAACCTTACTGTAGACAGGTGTTCCAAGTACTCAAAGCTTACTGTAGACAGGTGTTCCAGGTACTCAAAGCTTACTGTAGACAGGTGTTCCAGGTACTCAAAGCTTACTGTAGACAGGTGTTCCAGGTGCTCAAAGCTTACTGCAGACAGGTGTTCAAGGTACGCAAAGCTTACTGTAGACAGGTGTTCCAGGTACACAAAGCTTACTGTAGACAGGTGTTCCAGGTACTCAAAGCTTACTGTAGTCAGGTGTTCCAGGTACACAAAGCTTACTGTAGACAGATGTTCCAGGTACTCAAAGCTTACTGTAGACAGGTGTTCCAGGTACTCAAACCTTACTGTAGACAGGTGTTCCAGTTACTCAAAGCTGACTGTAGACAGGTGTTCCAGGTACTCAAAGCTTACTGTAGTCAGGTGTTCCAGTTACTCAAACCTTACTGTAGACAGGTGTTCCAGGTACTCAAAGCTTACTGTAGACAGGTGTTCCAGTTACTCAAAGCTTACTGTAGACAGGTGTTCCAGGTACTCAAAGCTTACTGTAGACAGGTGTTCCAGGTACTCAAAGCTTACTGTAGACAGGTGTTCCAGGTATTCAAAGCTTACTGTAGACAGGTGTTCCAGGTACTCAAACCTTACTGTAGACAGGTGTTCCAGGTATTCAAAGCTTACTGTAGACAGGTGTTCCAGGTACTCAAAGCTTACTGTAGACAGGTGTTCCAGGTATTCAAAGCTTACTGTAGACAGGTGTTCCAGGTACTCAAAGCTTACTGTAGACAGGTGTTCCAGGTACTCAAAGCTTACTGTAGACAGGTGTTCCAGGTACTCAAAGCTTACTGTAGACAGGTGTTCCAGGTACTCAAAGCTTACTGTAGACAGGTGTTCCAGGTACACAAAGCTTACTGTAGACAGGTGTTCCAGGTACTCAAAGCTTACTGTAGACAGGTGTTCCAGGTACTCAAACCTTACTGTAGACAGGTGTTCCAAGTACTCAAACCTAACTGTAGACAGGTGTTCCAGGTACACAAAGCTTACTGTAGACAGGTGTTCCAGGTACACAAAGCTTACTGTAGACAGGTGTTCCAGGTACTCAAACCTTACTGTAGACAGGTGTTCCAAGTACTCAAACCTTACTGTAGACAGGTGTTCCAGGTACTCAAAGCTTACTGTAGACAGGTGTTCCATGTACTCAAAGCTTACTGTAGACAGGTGTTCCAGGTATTCAAACTTTACTGTAGACAGGTGTTCCAGGTACACAAAGCTTACTGTAGACAGGTGTTCCAGGTACTCAAAGCTTACTGTAGACAGGTGTTCCATGTACTCAAAGCTTACTGTAGACAGGTGTTCCAGGTATTCAAAGCTTACTGTAGACAGGTGTTCCAGGTACTCAAAGCTTACTGTAGACAGGTGTTCCAGGTACTCAAAGCTTACTGTAGACAGGTGTTCCAGGTACTCAAAGCTTACTGTAGACAGGTGTTCCAGGTACTCAAACTTTACTGTAGACAGGTGTTCCAGTTACTCAAACCTTACTGTAGACAGGTGTTCCAGGTACTCAAACCTTACTGTAGACAGGTGTTCCAGGTACTCAAAGCTTACTGTAGACAGGTGTTCCAGGTACTCAAAGCTTACTGTAGACAGGTGTTCCAGGTACTCAAAGCTTACTGTAGACAGGTGTTCCAGGTACTCAAAGCTTACTGTAGACAGGTGTTCCAGGTACTCAAAGCTTACTGTAGACAGGTGTTCCAGGTACTCAAAGCTTACTGTAGACAGGTGTTCCAGGTACACAAAGCTTACTGTAGACAGGTGTTCCAGGTACTCAAACCTTACTGTAGACAGGTGTTCCAGGTATTCAAAGCTTACTGTAGACATGTGTTCCAGGTACTCAAACTTTACTGTAGACAGGTGTTCCAGGTACACAAAGCTTACTGTAGACAGGTGTTCCAGGTACTCAAACCTTACTGTAGACAGGTGTTCCAGGTACTCAAAGCTTACTGTAGACAGGTGTTCCAAGTACTCAAAGCTTACTGTAGACAGGTGTTCCAGGTACTCAAAGCTTACTGTAGACAGGTGTTCCAGGTACTCAAACCTTACTGTAGACAGTTGTTCCAGGTACACACAGCTTACTGTAGACAGGTGTTCCAGGTACTCAAACCTTACTGTAGACAGGTGTTCCAGGTACTCAAAGCTTACTGTAGACAGGTGTTCCAGGTACTCAAAGCTTACTGTAGACAGGTGTTCCAAGTACTCAAAGCTTACTGTAGACAGGTGTTCCAGGTACACAAAGCTTACTGTAGACAGGTGTTCCAGGTACTCAAAGCTTACTGTAGACAGGTGTTCCAGGTACTCAAAGCTTACTGTAGACAGGTGTTCCAGGTACACAAAGCTTACTGTAGACAGGTGTTCCAGGTACTCAAAGCTTACTGTAGACAGGTGTTCCAGGTACTCAAAGCTTACTGTAGACAGGTGTTCCAGGTACTCAAAGCTTACTGTAGACAGGTGTTCCAGGTACTCAAAGCTTACTGTAGACAGGTGTTCCAGGTACACAAAGCTTACTGTAGACAGGTGTTCCAGGTACTCAAACTTTACTGTAGACAGGTGTTCCAGGTACTCAAAGCTTACTGTAGACAGGTGTTCCAGGTACTCAAAGCTTACTGTAGACAGGTGTTCCAGGTACTCAAAGCTTACTGTAGACAGGTGTTCCAGGTACACAAAGCTTACTGTAGACAGGTGTTCCAGGTACTCAAACTTTACTGTAGACAGGTGTTCCAGGTACTCAAAGCTTACTGTAGACAGGTGTTCCAGGTACTCAAAGCTTACTATAGACAGGTGTTCCAGGTACTCAAAGCTTACTGTAGACAGGTGTTCCAGGTACTCAAAGCTTACTGTAGACAGGTGTTCCAGGTACTCAAAGCTTACTGTAGACAGGTGTTCCAGGTACACAAAGCTTACTGTAGACAGGTGTTCCAGGTACTCAAAGCTTACTGTAGACAGGTGTTCCAGGTACTCAAAGCTTACTGTAGACAGGTGTTCCAGGTACTCAAAGCTTACTGTAGACAGGTGTTCCAGGTACTCAAAGCTTACTGTAGACAGGTGTTCCAGGTACTCAAAGCTTACTGTAGACAGATGTTCCAGGTACTCAAAGCTTACTGTAGACAGGTGTTCCAGGTACTCAAAGCTTACTGTAGACAGGTGTCCCAGGTACTCAAAGCTTACTGTAGACAGGTGTTCCAGGTACTCAAAGCTTACTGTAGACAGGTGTTCCAGGTACACAAAGCTTACTGTAGACAGGTGTTCCAGGTACTCAAAGCTTACTGTAGACAGGTGTTCCAGGTACTCAAAGCTTACTGTAGACAGGTGTTCCAGGTACTCAAAGCTTACTGTAGACAGGTGTTCCAGGTACTCAAACTTTACTGTAGACAGGTGTTCCAGGTACTCAAAGCTTACTGTAGACAGGTGTTCCAGGTACTCAAAGCTTACTGTAGACAGGTGTTCCAGGTACTCAAAGTTTACTGTAGACAGGTGTTCCAGGTACTCAAAGCTTACTGTAGACAGGTGCTCCAGGTACACAAAGCTTACTGTAGACAGGTGTTCCAGGTACTCAAACTTTACTGTAGACAGGTGTTCCAGTTACTCAAACTTTACTGTAGACAGGTGTTCCAGGTACTCAAACCTTACTGTAGACAGGTGTTCCAGGTACTCAAAGCTTACTGTAGACAGGTGTTCCAGGTACTCAAAGCTTACTGTAGACAGGTGTTCCAGGTACTCAAAGCTTACTGTAGACAGGTGTTCCAGGTACTCAAAGCTTACTGTAGACAGGTGTTCCAGGTACTCAAAGCTTACTGTAGACAGGTGTTCCAGGTACTCAAAGCTTACTGTAGACAGGTGTTCCAGGTACTCAAAGCTTACTGTAGACAGGTGTTCCAGGTACTCAAAGCTTACTGTAGACAGGTGTTCCAGGTACTCAAAGCTTACTGTAGACAGGTGGTCCAGGTACACAAAGCTTACTATAGACAGTTGTTCCAGGTACTCAAACCTTACTGTAGACAGGTGTTCCAGGTACGCAAAGCTTACTGTTACTCACTGTTAATACTGTCGATCTCCTCCATACCCAGGTCCACCCACTTCTTCAGCAGGGTCGTGTAGTACTCACGCTGAAACACAAGTGTCAAGGACTCACAAACTGGAACAAGTTACTTGAATTATGATTACAGAGACAAATAGATCGACTGAAGTGACATCACAAAAGGCACATATGCTTCAGTGACTTCAGAATGTGTTTCTCACAGGCATTGAGGCAGTGTTTTAAAAGGCCATATACAAGCTCTTTAGGGGGGAATTTGAGAAATATGGAGTAATTTTCAAAATGAGGTGAGTTGGGGTTTAACAACGCTTTCAAGAGTATTTCACTTATATCGCAGCTGCTAGTATTACGGCAGGGAGAAAGCCCACAACGCCATGTGGCTATGCATTGCCGTGAACCCATCGGCTGGAAATAGCGAACCATTTGTGGTACTTCGCTGAAATTCAGTGTAGCATTGCACCCAAACCTCACTGCATGTAGAACAGTTCTCTACTGCAGACAAAGTTGCCGTGCCCCTTGCGGGATTCGAACCCAAGACCTCTTGATCCCGAGCAGAACGCTAACCACTGCGCTATCCCACCCCCTATTTTCAAAATTAAATCCCCTTTTTATGAATCCTGGAAGTTACCATGGGGCATGACATCTGAACTTTAATTTATAACTGAATGATATAAAATTTGTTTGTTTTCATTTGCTGGTTTCCGTTGAAGACTTCATCTTGTAATTTGATGTTATTCTTAACAAAATAGAGTCATGGGCTCTGTAGCTCATTGGGGCTTGCACAATTTATTATGGTGAGGTCCAAATGAACAAACTTGAGTCTCCATGTAAGAAAGATGTTTTGAGCTCCCTATGCTAACTGGTAATTTATAGTAATTTATAGGTTTTCAGGAAACAGTCTGACACGCCCATATGTGTAGCGGGGTAAGAATCACATGAACAAACTTCAATCCGATTCCCCTTAGTGCAAGCTACCTCCCCTCAATATTTCAGCTTCTGGGGTGTAGCGGTTGTGGGGGAGAAGTCGAAAATGTGAAAATTATAGATGACAGAAGATGTCTGACAGATTGAATCAGAATATTCAGGGTTTAGAAGGGGCTAAGACTTGCATGCCTGTAAATTAAAAAAGATGAAGAGTTAAGTATGATTCTATTAAAATGAAAAAGTTAAATTTGAGAAGCAAACTCCCATTCATAATTTCCGAACTAGGCTTTTTGACTTTGAATCAAGACAGGATATACACGAAGCAAGTGGATGTATGTATACCTTGACTTCATCATCGACTGTTTCCTTCTGCATGAGAGAAAATAGTTCCTTCATTTTCTTTTCCCTCTCCTTCTTCTTGTGAAACTGCTCGATCTTTGAGTTCCGGGTCACCGCCATTCCTTGCATATTCATCCCTCTGCATCATCAAATCCATCCAGATTAAACTATCATCAGAACAACTCTTCTACACACAGTCTCAGTAAGCCAAATGCTAGAACGAGTCGTCCCAATAAACAAAACAACAACACAGGGACCATGGATCAGCATTTGAAATAGCTGGAAAAATTTACTACATGGTAACCTAGCTTGTGGCACACTATTGGTCTGGGGGCCGTTCCACTAACCGATTTTAGCCCTAGGATCAATTTTAGCCAATGATAGGAGATGGGCTTACGATTGATCTTAGAACTAAGATCGGTTAGTAGAAGTTCCCTGCCAGCTATGTGCAGTATTTTTTACACTGCAATGGATTCAGTGAAAATTTCAAACATTACAATGTTGATTAAGTTATTAATTTATTATCTCACCTGTTGACGACCTGTAGACCCTGAGGCCCTACTTCCTCCTCTTCATCTGGGGACGGCAGCTCGATGTCCGTCACCTCGTAGTTCTTGCACAGTCGTATATAATCAACAAAGAAAGTCTGAAAGTGGTAAACAAATCTTCCATGGATATTTCTTCACCCAGAAATACTCATAATTAGAGCAAGTGTCAACAGTTAATTTACTCAAACTTTAGATATCACTCAAGTCGAAACAATGGACTTGTGGAGTCTGTACTGATATTAACCATGAAAAATAGAGCCATGGGCTCTGTAGCTCATCAGGATTTCATTGATTTATTATGTAAGGTTGAATATCTAAGTTATCTCAAGTAATATATTGTTAACAAGCAAAAAATAGGTTTTTAAATCATGACCCCTGTGATCCACATTTGGAGTAACAGGGTCACCAATCCAACAATTAAGAATCAATTAAGAGTCTCACACAACATTTCACCTTTCTAGAGCTTTACATACTTGAGATAAAGATGAAAATAGGTTTTTGGGTCGTGACCCGTGACCTAGATTGGGGTCACAGGGTCACAAAATCTACAATTTTGAATCCCCATTGGTCAAGGAGTCTGCACACAACTTTTCAGCTCTCTAGACCTTTTGGAACTGGAGAAGAAGATGAAAATAGGTTTTTAAGGATGTGACCCCTGTGACCCCATTTGGGGTCACGGGGTCACGAAATCTACAATTTAGAATCCCCATTGGCCAAGGAGTCTGCACACAACTTTTCAACTCTCTAGACCTTTTGAAACTGGAGAAGAAGATGAAAATTGTTTTATAAGGATGTGACCCCTGTGACCCCATTTAGGGTCATGGGGTAACGAAATCTACAATTTAGAATCCCCATTGGCAAAGGAGTCTGCACATAAAATTTCAGCTCTGTGGAGGCATTGGTTCTGGAGAAGAAGTCGAAAAAGCGAAAAGTTTACGGACGGATGGACGGATGCCGGACACCATACCATGCCATAAGCCCATCGGGCCTTTCAAAATACATGTTTATCAAACACTCATTTCCATTCCTGCAGCATACCCAAGTCATACAATTTAGGTTTCATAATGCCTCTCAAACAGTTGAAACATAAGAACAGGATTGTGATTTATGTTCATTACGTTTGTATTTATAGTATCATAAATGATCTCTTGGGGCAAAGAAACTTCAACTAAAATCATTATTCATTGAATAACATCTTTTTCAATGAGTGTTAAGGATTGAACACTAAGATAAAATATGGGTTACCAGTTTCCAGGACCGAATAGTTAAGTTCTTGACATAGTAACATGATTTGATAAAATAACTACGCTGATTTCTAATCCTAAAAATAGCCCATACATTTGGCCACACAAAAAGTGTAAATCCATAGTTTTTTAACACACATGTTGATATTTACCTTTGCTTTCTTGATTTGCGGCAACCTCTCAGCTCGTGTTGTCTGAGAATTGAAAAATCCTAACAAAGCTGGCAAAAGCATATACCTGAAACACAGACAAAATATTTGTGAATGTAAATCAAACAAGTAATTGTCACAAACGTGACCTTGTCCCCCGCCGCAATTAAGAAATGAGCTAAAAGAATGGACACACAGCTTGTACCGAGTAGTGACATTTACATGTTTGATTCAATTATTGTTATATCGGGCAAAATTTTAAAAATTGTCAAAGTCTTGTAGTGACCTTGAAAACGGGGTCAAGGTCACCCAAATTGAATGGTGTCTGCGTATTCCCCAAATGAAGACAGGTACCAAATTTGAAGACTCTAGGTACAGAAGTTCATGAGATATCGTGCTAACAACATTTGACAATCAGTCTTGTAGTGACCTTGAAAATAATTTCAAGGTCAACCAAATAGACTGGTATCTGGATATTCCCCAAATGAAGACTGATACTAAATTTAAAACCAATAGTTCTAGCGGTTCATGAGGAATCGCACTAACAACATTTTCAAAACTGGTCAAAGTCTCCCCCTGACCTTGAAAATGAGGTCAAGGTCACCAAAAACATTTCAGGTCTACGTATTCCCCAGATGAAAACTGGTACCAAGTTTGAAGACTCTAGGTCAAAGGGTTCATGAGATATCGCGCTAACAACATTTTCAAAACTGGTCAAAGTCTCGCTGTGACCTTGAAAATGAAGTCAAGGTCACCAAAAACTTTTCAGGTCTGCGTATTCCCCAGATGAAGACTGGTACCAAGTTTGAAGATTCTAGGTTGAGCAGTTCATTAGATATCGCGCTAACAACATTTTCAAAACTGGTCAAAGTCTCGCCGTGACCTTGAAAATGAGGTCAAGGTCACCAAAAACTTTTCAGGTCTGCGTATTCCCCAGATGAAGACTGGTACCAAGTTTGAAGATTCTAGGTTGAGCGGTTCATTAGATATAGCGCTTACAAGAAGCGGGACGGACATACGTACGTACGTACGGAGCTGAATACTAAGTCCCCCGCTCCGTGCTTCGCGGCGGCGGGGGACAAATATAATATAATGTAAATAAATAAATCCTAATGAACTAGACACACCCTGGCGCCTATTAGAGAAACTATGGTATCCAATGTGTTACCTTCAGATTCAGCTGTAGAGAGCAGAATGCAGACCCACTAAGTTTACCGTTTCCCGAAAGTTTAAATTATTACTTTCATGCAAGACTTAATTTGTACATATTTGTTTTAATAATAATAATAATAATAATAGTGCATATTTATAAAGCGCACATATCCACGCTCGAAAGCATGCTCAAAGCGCTAAACATATAATGCTAATAAATAATGATAATAGTGATGCACATTTGAATGTGCTCACTTCACACAAACAGCAATAACAAATCAATGTGTACAATTGTTGCAATTGTGAAAGTCCTTATGAACCATAAAACTGAACAAAAAGATAGGCTATTAGACTTGATTTGAATGATTCAAATGTTGGACATAGTTTCAGATTTTTGGGAAGAGAGTTCCACATGTTAGGAGCAAAATGCTCAAAACATCTCTGACCAAAGCACTTGAGGTTACACTTCGGCACTGTCAATAGATTCTGATGTTGTGTTTTAATAAACAATTGTTTTAATCTGAACTGAAAAATGTTCTTGGAATATCCAGCAGCCTGGTTTTATTGGCTATAAACTGCTAAATACTAAAGGGTTTATACAACTTACTTTATTTCTGATGTGGCTACTTCTTCGAGGCGTTCGTTGTCACTAAACAAGTTCAAAGCATTCACCATCTCCACAGCCTGTTCACACTTCTTGACCCCAAAATACACTGTGTCCTGAAATATTATTGTTGGCATTGGTATGATGATCTTAATGGGTTATGGACGGAACGGCGACACGGCAAAACGGTGACAAGCCAGAACGGCGACATTTTTGATGGAACAGCGACTGATGGAAAAAAGCTTCTGGACAGAACGGCGAAACACTTTTCTTACTAATTTTTTGACCAAAATCACTGGACTAAAACAACACATTTGGACTAAACGGCGACAATAGTTTTTTAAAATGATTTTTTATGATGCATGATAATCGGCAATGTTTATTTTGACTCTGTATATATATAGTTAGTTAGTTGTTTTAATAAATACAGTAATCTGGTAAGTATGATCTTTATCCATTTTAACAATTTTAGGCAGTGATTTGACGATTAACAGATACCGCTGAAGATGAGAAGATTTCGTAGGAGAATTTCGATTGGATTATATTGGATGATTGACAGTATTTGCTTAGTGTTGTTTGTTTTAATAAATAAAGTAACCTGGTAAGTATGCTTAATCAGCAACGAGTGGAAGATTAGTAGCTGACGATGAAGATGAAGAAGGTGAGTCGCCGACAAAGCCATTGACAATCAAAACATCTCGCTGTCATCCTGGATCAATGGCTTTGGCGACAGTTGCAATGAATTGCAGCACATACTTTGTTTGACTTTGCTTCTGTTCACTCTCATGTCCCGCCGACAGATGATTAACAATTAATTACAATTAGCCTATCAATCAGTGTTCCAAGTAAACCAAATACGAACATTTAATGGAAGTTGTAATAGGTATTTTTCTAGATTTGGGGATTGTTTAAACATATTATAGTAGTAGCCTTTAGAAGATTTAGATTTACAATCGTTCCAGTGTTGAACAAATTGGTTACATAATATAGATTTAACGGAACCTTTAAGCCACAAACTAATTGTACAGTTTTGAGATAACCAAATGTAATTTATACCAGTACCTTCCAAGGTAGTTTTAACAACTTTGATAAGAGGTAAAGATATATTTGGATCACAAGCAGTCATTGATATTTATTCATATTGCATGATCATAATGCATGGTAATATAAACTAAATAAACAATATTCCCATTTTATCGAAATGAAATGACAAAATCGTAATTAATTAGTTAACTAACTCATTTTAATAATCCTCCTACGAATAACTAGTCATAAATAGATAACAAACTCTACTATTAATAAACAAATATTTGGTGTCGCCATTTACTCCAACCCATTTCTGTCGCCGTTACGTCCAATTTGTCGCCGTTTCAACTAAACTTTTACCGTGTCGCCGTTTCGTCCGTATCCCATCTTCATTAGAATTTCTTAGAGATCTAGGTCTAAAAAAATAATTTATTCCAAGGAGATGGCATGCTCTTGGAAGTTTTTTCATTGGAGTAAAATAAAATATCAAGGATTTCACAAATATCTGTTGGATTAGAGGCGCCTACACTGATGTTTATGAACAGGAAATTCTTTAAGAAAGCTTGCAATAGTACAGTGTCATATAATATTAGTGCAAATATAAATGAATCTGAGGTAATTATTCTTTGTTTTATGAATACTGGCAAGTTTATTTCAGCGATGTGTTCTGGTTACATCCAGTTCAAGTTCATGTTTTATTGTTCTGTACAGTACAGCACTGTAAGGAAAGATAAGACAATTAATTTTAATTAAGAACTTTTTGTTTTTCATTTAAAAGTGAAATTATGCATGTGACAATACATGTTGTACAATAATTCAAAGATTAAATGCACACAAATATATATTCTTATTGATTTTCATTCCACATTTTTATCACAAGTAAGCAATTTTTAGAGATTAATAAGATTTTATTTCAATATTATATTATGGTGTATTTTGACTCTCTGGGATGGAAACAAGAAAGTGATTGACCTGGACTTTATCAGCAGCAAGGGGCTCATCGCAGCTGTCAACGAATTCATAAATCTTCCATAGCTCCTGGAACAGTTCCTGGAGCCGTGGCCCTTGCGGATTAGCGTCAGCCATTCTTGTCTTATTAGTATGTGGATTTTCAAGTTAACATTTTGTTCAGCACTGATTTAGATGCAGACAGGAGTGGCCATCTTGGAAAAAGTGGTACTTTTATATAAAACGAAATATGAATTTATTTATAATGAACAAAATAAATAAATGCAAAATAATGCAATATTAAAATCACTTAGGGCGAATAATGTATCATGTGATTATCATATTTGTAAACGTTACGAAAATAACAGGAGAAGAAATTGGATGAAATATAACTTTCGTATTTCGTTTTATAATTCACGTTTGAATTTACACCGGGCACCTGTCATGGCGGCGAGCAATCGGCAGCTGTATCGTCAGCTTCTGCGTGAACTGAACAGGGTTTATCAGAAAGTAAATGTTCTTGAAGATTCCTAAATCATATATTCCAGAACCATTGTTGCAGCATTATGAGTGCCCAAGTTTACAAACTTCCCCTTTGTAAGACTAAAGTCAAACTTTGATACAAAGGCCTTCAAGTTCACTAGCTGTATGTCGGAATACGAGTAGACTAGGACTAGATTCTAACTTTCCCAAAGACTTTGAATCGAGCTATTTCTTTTGGCCGAACAACATAAGACTCAACCATTGATTTGTATGATTATCTATGAGTGTTTTAATTAATTAATACTAGCCTTTCTGACCAGCCAAAGCCAAAGGTTATAAAAGTAGGCCTAATCTAGCTGTTGATTAAAATGAAAGAAAATTGCCCAACAATTTACCCATTGTTAGACACACATAATCTTTTTAGATTTTTTATACCCCAAATGAGCAGAGTAAGGTTAAAGTTAAAGCTAGGCTATAGCTTTATGGTGTTTATATTTATCGCTTTAGTCTAACGTATACAACCGTGTCGGGTAAAAATCCTTGGAGGGTAAACACATGCACTGCCACAAATAGAACATAATAAATGTAGAGTGTATTGAGTCTATTGACTTCAATTATTGTTTGTTTTGGACACTTGAGAAGATGTTGCATTGTTTGTAGTAGTTGAAAGTTTTTAGAATGATGTTTATTGACCAAAACAGTGCCAAATAATGAAAATTTATATAAGTTACAACAAATATTAAGATATCATAAAAAATGTTCCTCTCTCACATACCAAATGTCAGAGAAACCAAAATACCTCTACCGTCATCTACTACCGGTAGTCCTTTCATCAGCTTCTGGAAATTCTGTAAACATTTATAATTATCCTAAAATTGGAAGTGTATGATGTAATCTGTATACATGTATCTTTAGCATACAAGTGTTGACCTATGGAAATGGGGGGGGGGGGGGGGGTAGTCATCTGATTTCTTTCAGTGTCAATGCATGTAGCAAGTCTACTTAAAATTTCCACATTAATGAGATCTTGAGATAGATTTTTCACATGTGAAATGTTTTACTGGTATAAATAGTCCGTTATCTCTTAGGTGCATAGCTTTACCCGACAGCTCTGCATATACTTCATACAGATATTGAAATAACTGTTTTTTCAAACTTTTGGTACTTTGTATATATTATTATTGAGTTTGTTCATGCATCAGCTAGTTAGCTCTGGCATGTATCCTCTTTTCCCTTTCTCTGAACAGATCCACGATGAAACTCCACGAGTTGTTCACATTCGTGAGCAGTTTTGTCAGGGTGGCAGTTGTATCAAACTTCCTCACATGTTGAAGAGCCTGACAGTCAAAGATGATATGGAGGATTGATGCTTTTGTACCAAACCTTGTTTGGTTTGTCTTGGATTTGATGGTATTCTCTTCCTGTTGAACCATTGTTCCACTTGTCAACCCATAGGCTTTTGGTGGATGATTTCACTGCACCCAGTAATGAGGAGCTCGATGCTACAGATCTGTTGACAGGTCCACAACTTGCCGCGATCTTGGCCAGCACATCTGCTTTCTCATTTCCTGATCTGCCGACATGGCTAGGAATCCATTGGAGAGTTATCTTTCCTTTATTTGCAGACAGCAGTTTGTTAATTCTGCTGCAGAGATGAAAAGAGTCAGTTGGTTTGTAGGAAGAAAGGGTCTGCAGCGATGACTTTGAGTCTGTTAAGATAATTGCTGGTATATAATCACAATAAACACCCTACTTAACACATAGAATACCATCATAAAACATTTGACAACATGAATATAACTTTTCAAAATCAGCAATGAGTAATAAGAGTAACGTGCAGGATGAAGATATAGTCATGGAAATGCATTTGTATGAGCATTGCTTTAGTGACTGTGCAACTGTCCCTGTAATCCTGGTTAATGTGTTCTATATAAATTACCGGTACCAAGAATGCATTAAAGGAAAATCCGAATGACATCACATTCAGTGACAGATGCTTATCTGATAATGTTCATTGCTGAGATCTGGTGGCGGGATAGCGCAGGTCAAGAGATCCAGTGTTCTAATCCTGCACTGCAACTTTGTCTGCTGTAGAGAACTATTCTAAATGCATGGTTCGCTAATTCCAGCTAAAGCTTGCAATGCATAGCCGCCATGACATTGTGGGTTATCTCCCTGCAATAATACTAGCAACTGTGATATAAGTGAAATACTCTTGAAAGGAGCGTTAAACCCCAACTCACCTCAGATAGCGCAGCGGTTAGCGCATTCGGCTTCGGATCAAGAGGTCTGGGGTTCGAATCCCGCCAGGGGCACGGCAACATTGTCTGCAGTAGAGAACTGTTCTACACGCAGTAAGGTTTGGGTGCAATGCTACACTGAATTTCAGTGCAGTACCACTCATGGTTCGCTAGTTCCAGCCGATGCTTGCAGGTTTCATCGCAATGCATAACCACATGGCGTTGCGGGCTTTCTCCCTGCCATAATACTAGCAGCCGCGATATAAGTGAAATATTCTTGAAAGCGGCGTTAAACCTCAACTCACCTCACCTCACCTTGGGGAGATCTGCGAAGTAAAAGTTACTATAAAGCATACCAAGAAACCACATTCAGTGGTCTGAAAATTTAAGTCATTACATGATTAAAGTCTTTTGGATAAATGAGAATGGAATTGTTTGAATTAAACCTTTCTTTTTAAAATTTTATTTCTAAAACCATAATTTTGTTGACATCACTATGATTTCCAGAGTTTCTCCATGCCCTAACTGTAAATTGAATTGAAGTGTGAACTTTGGAACTTAATTAGAATCTGTATAATGCAGCTGCTGATATGCCAGCAGGCTTTTTCTATGCAGTTTTCAGTATATCAGACATATAGAATAAGTATTTTTCCAGGATTCTCCATTGCTGTCCTACGTGAAGGACCAGTTTCGCCGTTATGAAATGACGAGTGAGAAGATATGTCGCGGTCAGAATGAGATGCAGCACATGGGCGCCACCTACCTGTCTCTGCTACACAACAGGAGGAAACATGAGGTGCGGTTTGGCTCCATTTAAAGTCTATATTCATAGAAATGCAAGTTAACACTTGGGTAGAAATAATTTCGCATAAAAAGCGAGATAAAATTAATTTATTTTATGAGGAGAGAAGTTTGCATTATGAACATTAAAAAAAACTCTGAGGCACTGCTTTGTAGAGGAAAGTAAAGAACTCTCCGTCTTCCAATTTGGTGACAGTTAACACTTCAGATTCAGTAATTATGAAGCCTAAAATGTGAATAAGACAAATGTCCTGAGTGGGATACACCATGCCCTTCAAATTTGACTACATTTTGGGATTGTACACAGTCCTAATGATTTAAAATCATTTTTGTTCTTTATCTGTTAGGAACTGTTCTTCAAATATGCATTGCACCTGTTTTCATGGTCACAGCAATTCTTTTTATTTATATTAAATGCAAGATTTGAATAACTAACTTCTAATCAAATGATAGAATTTGTAAATTTATATGTCTTACTTGAGTCATCTTTAGCTGCATTAGTGGAATGTTTGTGTCAAACAAGGTCACATGACTGATCACATGACTTGATACTTCATATCCACTTGCAGGAAGTGAGTGCCATTTACAAAGGTCGGGGCGAGAGAGACTTGGAGTCGAGTGCAAACCTTGTTGGTCTGCGTCTACCTGAACAGGCTCATCCTGGGGGTGAAAAACCCACCCAGTAACATGCTGGGTCGTTATCGAGACTGATATGTTATATTTGACTTTCTTTGACTTAAAGCAACAGTAGGACTTTGTGTTTTTGTGAACACTAAAAGAGATAAGATGTTCCAGTTTTTTAATTTGTGCTGTTATGTCTCAACATCTTAAGCCATATATGCTTCAAATGAACTCTTGTGTTAAATTATTAACTATGCAGATTATGCAATAATTGCATAAATGCTTTCATGGGAACGTGAACTGAAAATCCACCAATTCTACTTTAGCTTTAAGAGCCATGACTTGTGTTCTTTTCATCTGATTTGATGGATGTTGGATGCTGTATTATATAATCAAGACCTCTTTTCATAAACAAGAATTTGTTTCATCTTGATGTCTCAATTTATACTTGTGTAAGTATTCTCGCAATGTAACAGTAGTCTACAAAATATGTAAAGTCATTCTGACAAGCCCTTTCATGATTAAGGGAGGTAACTCTTGTTGGCTTGGTGTGTTTTCCGGGATCTATAATGTTTTCTGTGATTAACAGTTGAGTATTTTTCACCCAAAAACATGGATAGAAGATTGTTTTGATATAATTTTGTTTTGGAATTAAGTATATTTGTAAATTAACTTATTAAGTGTCAGTCAAAAAGTAATGGTCAAATTATTTTGTTGTTTAAAGGGGCAGTAGCATGTTTTTCGCTCAAATAAGTAGATGAAATGTTTTGAAAAATAATGTCACCAATAGTAAAACACCCTTTTCTCTTCAGAAAATGAAGTCAAAATGAGTATACATTTGAAAAAATAAAATTTCCCAAAACGTGCTACTGCCCCTTTAAATACTTCATCTAACATTGTGTTTGAGTGTGTTGTGATTATTATAAGTTTGCCAGATGTGATATTTCACCATGTATATAGATTAATTGCTTGAAATAAACTGTTGAACATACTTATTTGTTTCATTTGTTATTAATAAAGTGCCTTATGTATATATTTTATTATCATCATTTACTTGGTATCTGCTTTGTATGGAAGTTGAGTTGAAGAGACATTCAGTTTTTATCATAATATTTTATTTGGCTTTGATACATGCCAAAATATCGTACTTGCTGGTCATGGGTCATGGGTCATGACCACCTGGACATGTTATTTCACTCAGTGGAAATACGTTTTATATTTTAACCGACGAAATTCACCACCGAAAATATAATAAATGATAATGGTATTCAAATAAATGATAATGGTATTCGATAAGAAATGTCAAATGTTCCATTATAATGAGATTTAACAAGTCGTGCATACTTCATAAATGAGGTTTATCACGATCATCTTAAAACATCGTCCTATTGTTCCGATGATTCAATATGCTTGAAAGTGTGGTTTCTCTGAGTAGAATGAACATGTTTTTCTCACTCCGTGAAAATACGGTTTTTATTGTAAGGGATATAAAAACCGTATTTCACCATTAAAAGTGTGATGAATCTTTAGACTAATATTCACTGCAATCTCGTAGTATAGCAAGGCGTTCCCCACTGGAAATACTGAAGAATGGCTTCAGTGCTGATTTATTTCTTTTTAAATGAAATGTTAATTCCATGTCAAATTGACACAAATGGTTCTAAATCATCAGTATTCGTTGAAACATACACGTGCTATGTCATATTAAAGTCCATTATGAAATCAATTAATGCATTGCGCCAGACAGTCTCATTGACAGCGCCTACAGTTAATAATAGCTAAATCTCATTCAGTTTACGGAGTTATTACGTCAGTATTTGCGCAGTGATATTTTTGTATATTATGTCTGGAAGAGTGAGGCATTAACAATACAGTTAAACCAGTAAGTGTTTCATGTGTGCACACAGTATTGATTCACAACGCTAAATTGATTTGTCTTCACCTGATATAATACACTTCACTTGTGATTTGTTTCTTGTCAGAAACATACACTCAACAACTTAGATATTTCGATACTTGGTTTTCTAACAATTCGGTGTTAATAAGTCAATGTCATATACTATATTACTTCAAAGTGGTAAAGATAAGAAAACACGATGTTCTGTATAACTACTTCTTTATTGTGAACATGCATACACGATGTTTCGGAGGATATGCTTATTCCTTCAATATTTCTTCTTATGAAGAAGGTGTAATCCGAAAAGTATTGTCTTGTCACAATATAAGAATATATATTAATTACGTCACTAATTGCGCAGTTTTCTATTTTCACATGAAATACGCATGTATTTGAAAACACCACGTTAACTCAACTTAGCTTTGAGTAATTAACAAAACAACACCCACGTGCCTGGGTCAATCAACAAGTTATGATCACGTGTTTCACTTGTGTAAACAGTAATGCTTCACAGTCGTACAGGAGCCACGCCTTCAAACTAATGTGTGACTTCATTTCTAAAA
Source organism: Gibbula magus (assembly GCA_936450465.1). Lineage (NCBI taxonomy): Eukaryota > Metazoa > Mollusca > Gastropoda > Trochida > Trochidae > Gibbula > Gibbula magus. The sequence continues at coordinate 17,199,513 of OW388297.1, forward strand.
CAGAATTTCCATTCAGCTGATATGGCTGTGTGTATGTCCTATGACGGTAGTTTTGGTACTGTCCAAACCTAGACTCTCTTATTCTACCTTATCTATCTATCTAAAGAAATTGTTAGATCACCAAAACCGCTCTTGTATAAAGTTGTAAATCGGACCAATCATAACACTTTAAGAGAGAAATAAAAATACTTTATATTCGCGCGCGCATAAACTCATCAACTTGGTACAATGTAAAAGTATAAGAGTAAATACCGAACTAAATTGTCTTATGGGGAACATATTGCAGGTTTAAACCTGTTATTAACATACACGACATAATATTTACTTTATGCATATGAAATAAAAGTAATAAAAAAATCGTTTGTTTTATTAGCATTCTTAAATTTAAAACAAAGTCATTATACGTAAAACGCCTTCCATTTGCAGACTAGTACAGCTTTAAGTGGTTGTATTTTTGGTTTCCATGGAAATAGAGTCTCTATAAGAATGTCAATTTATTAAGATCATATCTTCTTAACAATACATGCAAGCTTTTCAAAACTTGAAATTCTTTTGAACCATAATCCTTCGATTTGCTTTTTGTGAGTTAGACCTTTGGATTCCTTTGCAGCTTAAACACACGAGAAGAGAGGATGGCAGCCCAGGAGATATTTCATTACATGTATATGTTTCCATGTAAACAGCAAAACACAATGTTATGCATTTTTTTAGTTGATTCGAAGGTTTGAATCGTAGAATTGTGTTGACAATATTTTGCGCAATGAATAAAACTTGGACGGTGCTCATCAATGAAAACACTTCTAAAACTGTATTCGCCACCTTCACCCAACCGAACACGTGTTACTCTGTAAACATATGACTATTACTAATTTAAAGTTTATTTGACCTAAGCGGGATTTGGGGGTATAAACTTTGCACTCTTCCACGCTTGTTTGTTGTTGCAATTATTGCAACTTTGTCGATGTAACAACTTCAACCAAGAGGCATTAAAATGTAAAAAAAGACTGCCAGTTACATTCTCATTTATGTGCTGTAATTAAAGAAGTGTATATGAGCTAACATGGCGTTTATGCCTTTGTAATCCCTCGCGTCAACTGAAACAATTTTAATTGCGAAAATGTACAAATGCTCATGATTTAAGACACATCTAAAACCTTTAAAAAATCCTGGGCTTACAAGTTATTACTTAATATGATTTGTTAAAATTAAATGTTTTTACACACACGAGTAATATGTATGACCAGCTCACTTAACTATGATGTATTTAGAATAAATGTAACACATGATGCATGTTGGCAATGTGGTCACATGTGTGAAAATGTTTTCATTATTTCCTTGAATGCATTTAGATCAAGCCAAACAAAACGATATATTACAATTATAGCTTCACATCTACAATGAATAGTTCATGACATGTTGTATTTATTTTCGGTATTGATCACATTTAAATATTTTGTTACAGTAAAGACAATTCGGTGTTACTAGAAAGACATTAAAGAACAAGTTCGAACATTATTGTGAAAAAGAATGACTAGAAGTTGAAATGTAACTGAAGCTATGGTTGAAATGACATCTGTATAACGTCTTCTCTTGCCGTATACATACTTTTTGGTAAAATAAAATAGATACGTTATTGTAACGATTTGTTACAGGACAGACAATAATGTTACAGACTGAAAGGTGTTTGGAGAATATCCAAGGACTGTGTATATTGTTATTTGGAACACTAACAAAATATCTACAAAGTTAAACTGAAACATATTCATTTGAACAATGCAGGGACTAAATGATTGGGCAATCAAACTTGATAAACACTTTGAAATAACAAACTTTGCAAAGAGCATCATATAACTCCATTTTAAAGGTTCAACCAGTATAGCCTGCCGTTGTAGTTTCCAGTGACCTGTTTCCTTAGCAATCAGGATCATCATGCTATATAACTGGTAAACAGGAATTGAGGATACCCAATATCTTCCTGTAATATAGTATCTACCCCTCACCCCTCACCCAAAACAAGAGAAGGATGTGGATACTTTCATATACATTGTTTGCAGTATGATATTGGGTTATTGGGTATCCTTAATTTCCTGTGAATGGTACTGGTCCACGAGATGGTTGATCATACATGGCAGATGTATCAATAGCATCAGGACCGATTAGACTGTCCCAGCATGATTTCTCCCTTGAAATCCAAATAAAATCAACCGTAACTTATCTTATCTTGGGTACTACTGAATCCTATCTCGTGAAGCTCACGTAAACAACATTTAGTCTATTAAAGTTAATAATTATTCTACCTTCATCAATGTTATTTTATTTCTTTAAGTTTCAGTATTGTGTATTCACTTTATTTAGATCTGCTAAAAGAAGATCTGCACTTTATTATAGGCTCTAATTTTAACACAGTCATGTTGTAGCTTAGAAGTCTTATCCATTTCAAAAGATTCAGTAACAATGTTAGGTCTTTACTGTAACAATGAAGGTCTTTGCTGTAACACTTTGTATAATGCTTTGCTGCTTGTAGATAATAGAAAATAATGCATCTATCTGCTTAGATTCCCCCTCGGATTGTTTCTACTATCAATAATCAGACTCATAATCTGAACATGTCTTTTCTTTTTGTTTTAGTTGTGATAATCTTTCGCAGATTCTTTGCTGTACAATACCATGTCTTTACAGTAACAATTTCTAGTGTTAACGCGTGATGCTTGGATCTCTGTGATGTCCTTAAGAATTGAAGTATTGCACATGAGGATGATGCATTATGTTTAATAAATCTTACATTTTTAACTTAAATATATAATGATTGTAATAAGAATTTAAACAAATAGAGATGAACTGTCTTTGCTGTAACAGCTCTGATCTTTCCTGTAACAAGTTTTTCGTTACAGACTCCTACTGCTTTCAAACTAGACAGCATGTGAGAAATAAGTGTTACAGGAAAGACATTGATTAAAAATACTCTCTTAATTCATACCTTGAAGTTAAGTTTTTAACAAATTCCAATGCCAAATTCTGAATTCCAAAGCTCATGGCTAGTTTTGTGAAGCAAAATATAACACTGACCATTACAGGACTTTTTCCTGACATAAACTTAGAGATCATCTATTCGTTCAAGATTATATGGCACTGTTACAGGAAAGTCCTGTGACAAACCTAAAACAGCTAGATATTGATATTAAACATTAGCCTAGATTGAGTTGATACACATAAGAAGTGCTTAAATTGTTGTTACTTTCAACCACATGGGGAAATAATAATATTCAGATTTTGTTTTTCAAATGGCAGACGTTTGAAATTGCATTTCTCTTTGCTGGGACATAGCAAATTAACCAATTTAAAATTTGATTAATCAATTTAAAAATTAATAGGGTACATATTTAAGTGCTGTTGTAGTCATATTAGATGTTCACATTTATATCAAACATAAAAACAGCTCAATCCTGGCTGTTCTCGCTGATTTAGACACCTTAGCATATGGAGGACAGGAATTGTCCACATTTTTTAGAATGACTCATACAAAGTCATGGTTATACAAAGTAAATAAACAATCCTCATAATATATCAACATAAAAAAGACAAACGTAAAGAATATTTTTTTTCACTTTACTAAACATAATTCCACTTTAAACACAAACGAAAACGCTTCCTACACAACCACCTGTACATGCTCTAGTTAATCATGTCGTTGTAACAACAGAAAATAGCCAATTGGATAATCAAGCTATCGATTTATCGAAGATGTGAGTAGTTTGGGTGAATAATTGTATGTTAAATCACCAATTAAAATGACGATAAGCAGGGCTAATCAATTGCCGGTTTTGACGTTACACACATCTCAGACCACAGCAACCTTTTCAATTTGTCAGTAGACTATAACTTGGCGGTGTTTTAAAAAAGTGATTTATCGGTCGAGCAATTGTCAAATTAGAACCCTTTTTAATGAATCATTTTAAGTAATGAAATTGGCCATGGGACATGACAGTAAATCAGTCTGTAAAAATTGTTAATATTTAACTCATGTGCTATCTCAAATTGGGAATTATATCTTACACAAGCCTTAAAGTATATCAAAGACGTATTTCGTAATTTTTTATTTATTGTAGTTAAAGTTTCTTTGACATTTAAGAGTAAATTGTAAAAGTTTTGAGTATCACACAATATTTTGTAATTAATTTAAGATTTTCTTCACATTTGTTTGTTTACATTTTGAATGAAATTTTCCAGTATGAGTAAATTTGGTTTTTATTTCATATGGGTTTATACTGTACAACTGATTTAGTTTTCTATTAACTTTGCAGTTAATCATATTCAGTAAGAACATGAGATAAATATATCAACAACATAATATTAATATTTTCATTGTGGACATGTTTGACGTGAATCCTTTTGAAATGAGAACTATTTAATAACCTATGAACTGAATATTGCGAAAGGTCGCAAAGGAATAAATTTAAGAGGAATTAACATGTCTGTCATGTTGTTTATTTTACAAGAGACTGTGGTACGTGACTATACGTGATATATGTGATTGAATACGACTTGTGATGAAACGATATCGCAAGACTGTAAGAAGTAGCTACACGATATCGTGACATCACACCTACTTCGATCTTCTTCTCCAGTTCAGATCCAAATCAATGAGCGTGGGGAAAACAACATTTTCAGGGTTTGCATGTTGTTTAATTGCACGATAGAGAGTTGCTAACAGTAACTAGCTCTTTAGGACTTATACAGATGTTACAGGTTGCTTCAAAGTTATGTGTTGTGTTACAGTCTGTGTGAGACTGGTTTAGTTTTATAATCAGACTCTGAAAAAAAAAGGATTTATTCTTAAAATATCACCATTTTATTAAATATTGAAAGGAGCGTTTGAGAAATGGGATTTTCAGAAACTGAGGCTCCTTTTCAATATATAATACATGTTGATATTTCCAGAATACAAATAAGAATATTAAAACAATATAATGCAAAGTGTCTATAATATTTATAATTAATGTGGATTAATGTCTAACCAATTTTGATAGTAAATGTTCAAATTGATTACTCAGTGGCTATTTCGGTATTCATCATCAAACACTATAAACCCTGATGAGCTACGGAGCCCATGGCTGTATTTTTTAAATAAGATTTTTCAGTAGAGATGAGGCTTGAGAAATCAGTATAATATTCAACTTCTTCAAATTGTTTAAAGGTTCATCCCGATAGCTCCAAGAATGAAGAATTATTTTATGAATGTACATATACACCTTCATTATTCTGGCGATGTTTCGAAAAAACATTCTAATGTCGTTGTCAAGCAAGTGCAACTTCTGATCACCATCGTCTTCATAACAGTCCCAATTATGCTACCGTGCTAATATTAGTCTACTTAGATAAGATTCCAGTAAATAACTGATCAAAATGTCATGAAATTTGCTAATCGTGGAATGTGATGCCCTTCCTAATAAAACTTTACAGGAAATCGAAGAGTAGGAAATTGGAATTCGAATTACATTTAGTGATTCTATCATATTCTAACAGAATTTCCCATATCAATAACGTCGTTTATTGAGTGATCCCGGCGATATGGGCACTGATATAACCCGTAATTAACTTGTCTGTGTCATTTTAACCTTGTTGTTGTCAAAACACCATGGTTATTCCGAGCTGAATCGGGCCTAAACTGGTTTCCAGAGTGGAAAGCGCAGGGGGATCGATAGAGACTGAATGATTGAGGAGAGAGAAGAAACCCAGTCTTCAGGATGCCATTCGATCTTCAAGAATGTCAACTTCAAGGTCAAAAGGTGAAATGCACATATTTTGTTTTCTGCTTTAACAACACCGAACATAACCGCTTTGACACATTTGAATGACAACCAAGACACAGTACAAGTGTCAACTCTCTTTCAAGGCATATTAGTTATTCTTGGGAAATTTCCTTTTCAGAATAAAGATGTCACCATGACATTTGTGCACCGTCACATTGATTTTTAACTACTGATAGTTGCGTTTTGTTGACTTTGCTCATCATGAGTTTAACACACATTGGAACCACACGTTATATGGATTTACAACTATTTAAAAAATGTCCAATCTGTTTGATGAAGATGGTTACGTCTTTTTTTTAAACATATTGACATATCAAGACAAGACAAGAAGTTTATTGTATTCAAGGCCTCTGGCCCATATACAGTTTACAGAGTTATACATAAATATAGTTTAAAGAAATTGCAATTCATCTCTTAATTTACTAGCATATTTTATAAATAAAGACAAATTCTTGATATCTTGTTCATTAGAAGAACAAAATAGGGAATTAAGAGCTATAGCATGAGGTTTCGACAAGTAATAAATGGGTATGTACTTCCTTCTAATTCCATCATATGTTGTACAGGTAAAGATGAAATGAATCTCATTTTCAACTGCTTCTTTACACAGTGGACAGATTCTTTGAGTTCTTTCAATGGACATTTTTCTTCCCTCATTTACCATTATATTCAGTAGTCCCAATCTAAATCTTATTAACTTATACCTTAAATATTTGCATCTGAGTGTTGATAAATATTTCTCTGGTTGCAGTAACGTTTTAAACGTCCTATAACAATCATAACGTGAGCTTGTATTAAGACTTCCTCGCCAATCTTGATGAAACATATTTACAGCTCGGTTCATCAATGTAAATACATACTAACAAAGAATATGTTATAAAACACGTTATTCACTTGATAGTTACAAGAAGTTTTTAACAGAACTTGTCATACTCCATTTTACAGAAAATGCTTTTGGTACGAAATAAAAAAAAACACCTCACTATATATTATACTTAACACTTTACTGTTTAAGGGGATTCTATAACTTGATAATGCACAACTTCTTTATTACTGAACATACTTGAAAACGGTAAAATTACCTATTCCAACGACGCTACTCAGTAATAAAAGCTGTACATCTATAAGGTATTTGTATGACAACAAGTGTTTAGGTTTCTCACATTTCAAGGAGGTTGTGTGATATGAATATTTCACTTATGCATCGAGCAGATTATAAGTTTCCACTGAACATGGTACATGCAATTATGTTAGTTTATGCTTCTTTATTTTCAAAACACAGCGAACCAATATAAGCAATGTCCGCGGGATGATTTACTAATAGCAAGTTCTCATTTTGTCATTTATACATTTATGTTAAACTGCCGCTTTTTCTGTTAATGTCATTTTAAAGGATAGATGAAATGACATATGGTCAAAATCGGATTCATTAAAATGGGATGTCAATTTGACAATTGCTCGATTTTAAATTTCTGAAATCGGTCAATAAATTACTTATATACGGCTTTTTAAAAAAACGCCTTATTTAGCCCCGGCGACCAGAATGAAAGTCTGTGGGGGTGTGGTCCCTGAAGGGATGACTTCTGTGACGTATGTGGAGGAATCATAATTCAACGTAATTTCGCAACATTTTGAGTGTTAATTCACAAAGAAATCTTCAATAAGGATCCATATTTTCGAAGCTCTCTTAGCTCATAGTCAATGTTAATGTATGGCACTTACGACTATTTTAGCGCTAAGAGAGCTTCGAAAATATGGGCCTAATTTACATGTACGTACGATACATGTTCTTTTCTCATACTACATTTATAAATGTAGGTTAATTAGAGACAATACGTCAGAAAGACAAAGGGAATAAATCTTTGAAATATACTTAGTGCGTTTTATAATATGAAGCATTTCTTATATATGGCTTATCTAGAACTCGTTAACATTACTGGTTGATCCTAGTCAGTCACCTCTTTACTTATCAAGCATATCATCTTAAGAATAGTAGGTCTACAATTCTGCCTAATGTCCATGATAATTAGTATAGTCAATATCGTTAATATGTGTTAACTATAATAACTTAGTTTACCAATTCACAGGACAGCATGTTAAAACATCAATGAAATGAGTTCGCATGCCCTGAAACCTTATTACTGGTTAAAGTTACTATCATCTCTCTGTTTTTTTCGATGTTAATTCGTATATTCAGATAGACAATACTTGTAAATAAGCAAAACACAAAAGATTATTTCGAAGCGTCACCTTCTTATCAAGATATAGCCCTTCAAAGTGAGTACATTTGGCCTGCTCATTATCTCATTCTTGAAACAGTTTTCCGCGACCTCTCATTGTAGCATAACCTTCGTTAGCGATGTGACGTCATACACAGGAGTTGCTTAATGAAATCGTTAGGCGATTTGGCGATTTTCGTTGATAATTCGTTTAAAACATAATAAGAACGTTTTGACATTACAAGTTTCCGATAGAATGGGTATTTGTGCGTCCGTAGGGAGTAATTTCGGAGTTTTAGGAGCATTTTTCGATATTCAACTGCTGATTTTAGATTTGTTCTTTTCCCAATCGAGTGGAGTGTTATGTTAACTTATAAGCTACAATATGTTTTGAAATGAATAACTGACAATTCAAAAATAAAAAAAGATCATGCAATTTCTTTTATATTATAAACGCAATTATTAGTTAAATCTTTTGTTGTGCTTGATTTTGTGTTTGATGAGTGTCTATAGCTTGAAATCTACTGCGTCCATATTTCTCATGGTGACTTTATTTTGCTAATAGAATAGTTTCATTACAAATAAGAAAATCCTATAATTTTCATCAATGCTACTGGTTTACACTTTTAAGAAGAACATATTCGGGCTATCTTTAAAAAAAATCTATAGTCGTGTACAATTTACAATATCTTAGATTCAGTGTAATATACCACTACCATTTTCCTAGCATGTTATATAAAAGGCCTTGCATTTTATATAACATGTACTTTTTGATGGTCAATTCATATGTTTGTGGAAATAAAATAATGTTTAAATCACTTCGGATAAAAATATTGAAAATGTATCTTTCCCAATTTCAAATGAGAGTATTGGAACTATAGAACTTTGATCAACTAACCATGGCCGTTTGTACATGTGTTGTTTGGTTCTCAATTTAAAACAAATATTACCCCGGCTATAGTTCAGTGTATATTTCCCCTCTTATTTAATATTTATCTAAGTTGTCAATAACGCAACCACATCACGTATTACATATCGCTACATTGATAAACAAAAATACTGAAAATATATTTAGTTATTTTGCATGAGGACGAATGTGAAAACAAAAATTATTCAACATGAACGAGGCGTGTTAACACCGTTATAATCCAGATGAAATGTGTAATAGATTTCTGTGACGTTTGAAATCTTCATCATCTGACATGCGTGCCGCCGCCATATTGGGCAACGATAAGAATTGTTCCAAAACACATTGCAGAATTACGGGTCCCGCAATGGTCACATCCAGTACTAAACAGTGTTGACATCTGCTGCTATTTGTAGTACGTTATACGGGGCGTGTATATATGTAATTTTGTTGTATAAGGACAAAGGTAAATATGTTATTTAGGCAGTTATGTAAGGCTAAATCTAGTGGATTCTTTCATTAGACGCCAAGCGACTCCTGTGTATTACGTCACAAGGCCAAGCACGCGGAATTTGCTCTCGGCTAAAGTTTTATGAGGCGTAATTGAGCGGCGTTCTAAAAAGGCGTTATAAAAGGTGTTTATTGGTTGAATTGACAAATATCAAGTGGAATCCTCGTCATCTTGGAATATGCTTGAATAAAAACCGAAAAAGTGATATGTCGGGGTTTGTGGATCTTTAAAGGGACACTCCGTATGTTATTATAGTAACATAGGTCAAAAGTTACCAATGGTGTTATTTTATTGAGAAGTAATGACTGTTGTAGAAAAGTGCCGTTTTAGTGCCATTCTGTTCAGTATAGTTACATTATTCAGATGTTTAGTTGTGATTATGATCGAAAATCGGTCAATGTTCCGCGGCAGGCGCGCGTCAATTGTTCAAACGTTATTTTGAAAACTTTTATTTAAGAGGCAAAGAGACAGATATTGGTTGGTACTGTTCAATGGAACATAAAACTGGTATACTTGTAAATGGGGCGCATGAATTCGGCTTCTCATCGTGCTCGAGTTTCATTGAAAGCAAGTTAGTGTCAAATATTTGGCGTTAGGGGATGCAAATCGGGTGAGATTATTTGGACGTAAATCAGTACCTTTGATATTTTTGTATGTATAAAATTTAGATAAATTTTCATGAAAAACACGTAGTGTCCCTTCAACGATTGTTAACTAGCGAGTCAGTCGCACATTTCAGTTCGACCATGGTTAACCAACTAAACGTTGGGGCATGGTTTATAGTCTGACAATCCTAAATATTATAATTTTATTAAATATTCCAAAAACAGCCTATCAGAAAAGGGATTTTGAAAACAGCCCTTTTAAAAATTTAATAAAATGGTAATATTTTCAGAATTAATACTTTTTTTCGGTATCTAAATGTAAGACGACACTGTGAAGTACAGACTGCTTAATCAGGTATAGGTTGAGTTATACAGTCTTTGAAGTCAGGGCTAATTAACAGCTGGTCCCATGAAAGCTGTCAAGTAGTCAATTGTCAATTTCGGAACTGATAGCCAGTTAAAGGTCAGACGAACTGACCTTAGTTCTCGAGAGACCTCTTCTTCAGTTCAGTCGATGTTGCTTCTACAGTCTACCACAGGATATTGAGGATACCCAATATCTGGCTATAAGCAATGTATACAACAGTATCCGCACCCCTCTATACAATATTGCAATTAGATGTTGGATATCCTCAATTCGTGTGGCTTCTACGGCATCCCTAGTCTAATTTTTATATCTGAAAATTTTTTATTGAAAAGGAGCCTTTTTTTTACAGAAAATTCCATTTCTTTCAGTCTCCTTTTCAATATTTAAAAAAATGGTGATATTTTCAGAATAAATACTTTTTTTCAATGTCTGAGTGTAAGACTACGGCCTCCCCAAGACAGGTGAAAGCATACTTCATAGTCCCCTTGACAACATTATTTTGTTGTCAAGTTTTGAAGAAAGCGTGCACACTTCCTAGATCCCACCCTTGGATCACGAGGCGAAGAATAAACTCCAATACCCGGATGTACATGCACCTGACTCATACCAGGGTACTAGATAATGCTATACCTTTTAGTAATATTCAAACGGGATTGAGCTTCACTTTAAGTCATTATTTATGAAAACTATGAAAAAAAATAAGATTAAGGTAAAGCAATATTTGGAATATACATGTATGATAAATATGAAAATGTGTATCGATTAGAATATGTGATGAACAATAACTTTCGGGTACTACAGTCCCACAAGTAAGACTGTAATCTTTCATTTTCTGTGTCAGAATCTTGGAAGTCCCGAATTGGAACAATGCGTAATTTTATAAAGAACAAGGAAAGGTACAATGGCACTGACATAAGTTACTGACATCATCTGGTGTACATGGTCGGCTCATCACCTCTGCGTTCTAATTTCATATCAGTTGTACTTTGAAAGTCATAAATAACTCCATATGCACACAACTGTTCCTCAAGAACGTAAGCTAATGTTTGAACAAATCTCACATGCAATAAAATACTAATAAAGCAGCGAAACTTTATGAATTATGAGAAGAAACTGTGCTGGTGTTTAAACGTGTTTTCACCTTGAGATGCTATTAAAAATGGAAGTTTTGTAAATCTGTAAAAGTGTGACATTTCATTAATCCTGCATTATAATAACGAATCATAATTCATCATACTTATCATACCACAGGCGCCCTGTCCGTTCCAACACGTCTAACGTGCTCACCACTCATTTATTTCAAAGTCAAAGGGAAAGAAGGAGAACAGTAAATCAGTCAAAATGAAGAAGAAAAATAATGTTTATATGAAAGATAAACTGTCAACTTTTTCAGAACAGGACATTTGGGCGTGTAAAGGGAAATCACACAAATTTACATTTTGCCACGTTGTGTTCGTTATAATGAAACAGCCGACATTAACTTTAATTTAAACATATCATCGCCTGAGAAACATATGGTACTATGGGAACAAGTTATTCAACTTGAAAAACCCTCTTCTTATTATGTACAAAATTGATTTACAGAAATACAAGCAAACCGACAGAAAATGAAGAATTGTGTAAGAAGATATTAAAAGAATCGTAATGACATTATAAAGCTTAACAAATAGTTTTATTTCACTTATATACGTGTGTACTAAAATGAATAGATGTTTATTTTGACATTAAGATATCTATATCCTGTCATTTTTCAAAGACATTGTTCACATTTTCGTATTAAAATTGCATTCATCACATTGTCCTTATTTCTGAATGGTATTGATACTTACTGAAACACAGTAATGCTGTTTACTGTAGACATGGAACTTGTATATTGTTTAATAGAATACATTTGTTAAATTGCTGTACTGAATGGATATGTGCATTGGAGCATATTACTGTTGATCGCATTTTGTTAACATCAGAAATCAAACCATCATTTAGAATTATACGGAAGAGTTACGTATGTCACTCTTGTTTAAATATATACCCATATTGTATTAAATTTTATTTCATAAAAGCATTGAAACTGACATATACTCATGGTAAAAATGGTTGACACCCCTAAACAGTAAATGGAGTTTAGCCAATTAAATGCATGGACAATTAGTATTGTTCGATATTATGGTATTTTCAAAATTAAATGGCACAAATACATGATGTCAACTATAAAATACTTGCCATGTATGTATTGTGTGCAAATGAGATTTGAAAAAAGTTTTTGGGTATATATATTTTATTTTTTTAGATTTGTTTTTCAAATGCTACTTTGACTTATTTATTATAACCGAAATGAGAACACTCAAACACTGTAACAATATATCAATGCCAAGATCTCAAGACAAAAGGAAATGAACATTTTGAATAAATTTCATGTTTATATATTCCTCTTTCTTTGGTATTTTACAGTACAAGTGGAGAAATAGCAAATGCTCAAGGACACTTTTCACAAAAAGATATCCAGTAGTCACATGTTTTACCAACAAAATAATCAAAACTGATACCTTACCTTGTTTATATAAAGTTTCATTCCTATAACTATTAGGGGATGTCAACCATTTTTACCATGAGTATATATCCAATTAAATTAAAGCAGTCCTAACGTTGAGTTTTCTCGTCTAAGTTCAGAGTTTCGATCATAACGTGGAAGGAAAACTCTGTGGGAAGAGACTCCTTTACCCAATTCAATTTCAGTTATTATCCTTCTAAAATACAAACTCCAAATCGTTGCCATGGAAACATTACGTCGGGAGGTAGTGTACTCCGGAAACAAACACTATCATTCAAAAGGACAAAGTCCAAATTGTTGCCATGGAAACTAAAAAAAAATAGAGCCATGGGCTCTGTAGTTCATCAGGGCTTATATTGTTTAATGATGAAGGCTGAAATAGATGTTTAGGTATTGGCCCTTTAGGCCCTTATTTGGGGCACCACAGGTCACCAAATCTACAATTTAGAATCCCCATTGGCTAAAGAGTATACACAATATTACAGCCTTCTAGGTCTTTTTGTTCTAGAGAAAAACACGAAAATAGGATTTAGGTCATGGCCTGTTAGGCCTTTATTTGGGGCCCCTGGGTCACCAAATCTACAATTTAGAATCCCCATTGGCTAAAGAGTCTCCACACAGTATTACAGCCTTCTAGGTATGTTTGGTCTTGAGAAGAAGACGAAAATAGGTTGTAAGGTTATGACCTGTAAGGCCTTTATTTGGAGCCCCAGGATCACCAAATCTACAATTTAGAATTCCCATTGGCCAAGGAGTCTGTACATAAAAGTTCAGCTCTCTATAGTTATTGATTCTGGAGAAGAAGTCGAAAAAGCGAAAAGTTTACGGACGGGTGGACGGACGCCGGACGCCGGACGCCATGCCATCCCATAAACCCATCGGGCCTTTCAGGCCTAATGAGCTAAAAATCAAATTCAAAAGGTTCAAATCCCCAAAAGGCACATCTACATGATATGGGGAGGCGTCATAATAAAGTTGGTGAGGATTGGTGTTTTAAAGACCTACTCCGGAAACAAACCCTACCCTTCAAATAGACAAAGTCAAAATTGTTATAATGGAAATGAAAAAAAAATAATCTGAAACCCCCAAAAGGGACATCTGATTGATATGGGGAGGCTGTATACCAAATTTGGTGAAGCTTGGTAAAGTAGTTTTAGAGGTATGGTCCGGAAACAATGGGAACGCCGAAACTCGATAGTTGCCTTACTCCGTGGGTGTGGGTTCGAATCCCGTAAGGGACACGGCCCGAAAAAGTACAAGAATTTGTACTATTGACGGTAGTGTTATCCCAAATATAATCATGTTATATTTGTTAACTATCTAAATGGCATGTATTTCTAAACAAAACAATGTCTCCCGACCCTTCGGGGGAGACATAAATCACAACAGAGGAATATTTTAACTTCATACATTTTATTCAGCAGTTTGTGTTCACATTGAAATGTGATTGTTACACAATGACAGATTCATACAATCTACAACTCACAGAAACAATCAATTACTCACAGAAACAATCAACAACTCACAGAAACACTCAACGTCTGACAAATACCTTAGATTCCATTCCTCAGTCATTCCATACAGATATTGATATTTCATCCATCCAATCATGCATAATCTCAACAATATTCAAAATATAAAATATAGGAGTTCACATTTGTTCAAAATGCACAGTAATTCTATATAATACTTAAACAATAATTCATGTCACAAACTGTAAAATGCAGTTTTTATTTAATGTTGGTTGGTGCCACTTAAATTTTCAAAATGAAAATTTACACGACATAAAAAGTCTTAAAACATAGTCTGTTTTGTCACCTACATTTAGTCTGTTTTATAAAAGGACCAGGGTTATTTTGTGGAGCAAAATGCGAAGTTATTCTAGTTTGTGAATTTAGGTGATTAATGTCAATCAAAACATCACGCTCAACGATAAAGTTGATATGAACAGCGAGGTGTAACCCACATAAATGGCATAAATAAACAAAAAGAGTTTTCCCATCAAATTTCGCTTCCTTAAATAACTGGTCAAACTGTGTCTTTTAGCACATGCCTGCCGCTAATATATAAAACATGGCAGACTCGAGTGGCATTAAGCACAATCAAATGCATATCACGTTTATTAAGTTTATTCAGATCACGTCCTTCAGTTACATGTAGGTCTGAGTGGCATGGAAAACTACAGCTGAATAACTAGCATACAAATAAATAAATAAAAATATATGCTGTTGATGTTTTATCTTAATACTGAGTTTGGACATTTTGGCTAAATCGCATTGTTCAGACTAGTTCTTTTGATGTATGAGATTCATTAATGATGATATAATTAATGTATAAAAAATACACATGAGAATCGTTGTTCATGTGACCTGTCAACGCATTGACAAACATGGAATATCAGTAAAATACAATGGAATATATACATGGAATATCATAAAAATACAATGGAATATATACAATGTAAGGAACGTGAGTATAAAGCATAATGAACATAGCACAGATGGAATGGCGATGATTTTTATTTGCATCTATTGTCATGGTAACAATTATATATTAAAAAAAGACAGGTCGAGATCTGAACCTTGATGACCTATTTCTTGACTACAATGTTCAGAGGTCCGATAGCTTACTTTCTGGACCTCCACTGCCCTGACAGCAGAAACTACTTCAAACAGACCCCACTTCATTCTCATATACTAGATAACTTAAACTAACGTTGTTATTTTACTAAATCAGAAATGAAATGTTGATTAAAATATTCCATAATGTATGGTACATTTGAGGCCCAAAGTAGAACTAACTTACACGAACCGGTTTTAATGCTAATATAGCAAATACGTTCTAACATTGTTAAAAGGTTGATCTGTTGAAATTTAAGTAATTATACCCTGTCTACCTGAGCTAAGTACTCAACCCACCCTCCTACCTGAATCAAACCGTGGATATTTGCTGTAGGAGGGGGGTAGCTGACGGAGACGAGTGTAAGTGTGGTAAATGTAGGTGCTTGTTACCTGAAGGGTTGAATATAGGTTTAGATAGATGGAACTTCCGGTCCTTCTGAAGGAGATCCTGCGCTTCCGGTTCAGCATAACCTTCATCCTCACTCCCTTTTCTTAACTTATCTCCCTTTTTACCATGACAACAAAGCTTTCTGAACAAAACTGTACATTCATCTTCCTCAATAGCACTATTATCATCATCATTGTCATCATCTTCCTCCTCACCTTGTTGGTTCTCAACATCAACCTTATTACAGCACGACGCTTTGGGAACTATGCTCATAATTTTCCTGAAGAATTTGTCTAAGGGTTCTAAAGATCTCAAACATTTAGGAATGAATTTCCAGTCTTGAAGGAATGAAGGTAAAGCATTTTTCTTATATTTTTGTAAAAGTTTGATGACTACTATAAATAAAACGAGGGCGCCTATCACAGACATGATGATGATAAATGGAACTCGCCCAGCTAAAGAGAGGGCAAATATACACCCAGGAACAAAGAAAAATAAAACTACAAGATAAAACACAGCAAACCACCTGTAGCGGGCGGTGGTTTTACCCAACAACTTGGCAGCGTTGAGGGGAACCATGCGCATGGGATGTATAGGATAGAAGAGAGATATACCAATGATATTGAAGAATAAATGACACAGAGCCAGCTGCAGTGCAACGTCCATCTTATTGGCAGGGGCTGCGAGTGCCGCTAGTATACCGGTGGCAGTTGTTCCAATGTTCGAACCCAAGGTAAGTGGGTACATCCGGCGCAACTTGAGGCACCCAACTCCGACCAATGGCGTGAGAGCTGACGTGAAGACGGAACTTGATTGGACGAGAATTGTGAGACCAGCTCCGGATAAGATGGCGAGATACCCAGTGAACCAGGCAAAGGGAAACGGAAGTTTCGAGTTGACGATCTTCTTCAGTATCTTGGTGATTTTATTCTTCAGGATCGAGTTGAGAACCTGGAAATTAATTGAATAAAATAAGTTAAAGAACATTGCAAATCGTGAAAAAAACTAAGAAAATCAATGTTAATGTTCTCAAATAATGCACGTTAAAATACTTGTGTAAGGGTCTACTAAGAGCTATACAATCTCATTAAATCATTGATTCGATTCTAGTGATATTTGAGTATTAAGTTTTATCACAATGTTATCTACACTAGAGTAGACATTACAGATGCGATAATGGTATTGTGAATGTTAATATTAATTTTTTAAATTTTCATACAGAATTATAAATTAAAATATATCAAATGATTATACAACTCCCACAATAATCAAAATCAACAAAATGACTTGACATAAGACTTGCTCGAAGGCATTAACACAGTCATCCTGAGTATAACAGATCAATAAGGTGTACAAGAGGGCGCAGCTCACCTTGACGAGACAAACAAGACAGCCGGTCAGTATGAGCAGTGAGAAGACGAGGAGGATAGCCCCAGCCTCCGTGTCGCTCAGTGAGGCGTGGAAGTGGTTCAGGGTGGCGTGAACTGTGGACCAAACATGGGGATAATAAATATACCAAGAAAAGAAGAAGAAGAAATATACGGCCAGGGTATTCTGTCATCCAGACCCCTTTATTTTTAAGTGCCTAGACAAGTCAACAACAAGACTACAAAAATTAACACATCTCAGAGGCTCTTTTTCATTATTTTTTGGCAAATTTTGAAATTTACACATAAAGTTCCTAGAGGCTAAATGTTAGACCAGTCCAGGATATGAATACGAGAGAAGTGCAAGTGGAATACATAAGAACATATGATAACAAATTCTTTATAATGAACAAACACCCCCCTAATGAAGTGAGAGTTAGCATATACTCCCAAACATATATGTTCACAAAAAAGAAGATGTTATCAAGAAATCTTATTTTACCATTTACAGACATAATGATACATTAATTGGAATAAATGGTTAGCAGATTCTTCTTGAAGTTGAACATCAAAACAAGACTTTTGAGAAATGATCTCGATATTGTTTCATACATTCTGAAAGGGGACATAGAGTACTCACATGTATCATCACATTGCGTCTCGTTCACTGGTTGGAAGTAAGTGTTGTTCACTTCTACCACCTCACACCAAGTCTGAAATACAATCATAAATTATGAATATAATTGTCCCTAGAAGAAATCATTGAACATTTCTAGATTTCCATTAATGCTGAAATCATTGAACATTTATAGATTTCCATTAATACTCAAACTACACCTTCAAATCACAAATGTATCAAGTACTAGATAGTTCAGAATATACAGCATATTATTATCATTTGCTTAGCAACAAACTTGCTTGTGCAATGAACATTACCCCATTTGATTCCAAAATGAAAATAATTCATTTTGAGCTTTATGTCGCTTGGATATTAAAAACCTTTGAGTAAAATTTAGCGTTTCTCCCAAGTCGTGTGCAGAGACATTTACTCCCGCAGATTTGATTTCAAAATGAAATATTTCATTTTTCGCTTTATGTCACTAGTTGAACAAAATATAAATAAATATATGTTTCCGAGTCTTCTGCAAAGAACTGTTTTACTTCCTTTCGCCTTTTATTCCAAAGATTTAGTGCTTTATGCCATTAGACTGTACGCACCTTGAGAACCCTCCTCTCCTCGGCCCCAGCCTTGTTCTCAGCAATGTCGGAGATGACCTTCTTGTCCACCTGGACAATCATCTTGGTCAGTGGTTTGGTCAGCTTCTTCAGAAGGTCCTGCTTCTTGCCCTTGAAGGAGCTGAAGTCGGCGGAGTCCAAGATCAGACCAGTCAGCTTGTACAGCATGTCTGGAAACAATATAGTTTACTCCCTTAGTGTGTGTGAATAATGTCTTTAGGGTAGAATATCAGTATACACATATCATTTAGAGTCTACAGGTAGTTTACTCCCTTAGTGTGTGTGAATAATTTCCCTAGGATAGAATATCATCAGTATGTAGCATTTAACAGTATATTTCCCTTTTGAAGTTGAGTGAATAGTTTGAGATCGAAAGAATATCTAACATAACATCATGATTCGTTATTTTAATTTGTTTTCTTATATACTGTTCTGGTGGCAGTATTATATTTCATTTATAATATTTAGCTTAGAGTATCAGATAAGAACATCCGAGTGATTGAAACAGGTAAAATTATAGGATATACATTAATATATACCATTTGAGGTCATGAATAGAATATGAAACATATTTTAAAGAAACTCCACAAAATGAAGAATCAATGAATACTTAAGTTTACACTTAAAACGAAGCATCAATTCAAGGGAACACTTTGCTACAAACTGTAACTGCAAGAGTTGACATATTCAATAGATGCCAGTGGCGGATCAAGACATTTTCTAAGAGGGTGGGCTTCACTTGTTGAAAAGGGCCGACACTAGATGCTACATAGCTACATATAAGTAAATTTCTGTAAGTACTCACGAGTGGAAGCCTCCAGAGGAAGCAGAATGAGGACAGTGAGCCAGTTGAAGACGTCGTGCACTGTTGCTCCGGAGAAGGCTCGCTCGAACTCCTTCCCCTTGCTGGAGTGGGCCAGGGACACCAGGGTGTTGGTCACCGTCGTGCCGATGTTGCAGCCCATGACGATGGGGATAGCTGGCTGGACCTCGATTACTGAAGTAAAGGAAAGAATGTGTTAATGATGCACCTTTATCAACCTACCAGCCATATAACGTGATACTTGAAACGACCTTTCTAAACCGTATCACCCGGTACGAGGGATTTACAACCTTGTAATTCCCTCCAGGAGGGTTTACACAGACAGTTGTAAACACTGTTAGAAGGAATTATAATGATTGTAAACCCTGATATATCTGTTAAGATGACGGCTTGAAAGTAAATGTCTGAAGAAACTAACTTAGACTAATTGTGAAAAATTTCATAAGTTTACGACAGAATATGTACAGCAAATGTTTTGCAGAAAGTGCGTCTCGAACCCGTATCCACCATCACTTGTAGTTAACGAGTCAACGCCTCAGACCACTGCGCTAAGGGGACAGACGAGAAACAACGGTACAAAAGAAACTCATATATAGCGCGGCTGTTAACAGGCTGACATCACCGAGGGATTCTCAATATAACGCCAAGGATCCACAAGATCCTCAATATAACGCGATAACAAGTAAAAAGCCTGTTTTACACTTAAAAACGGTAGATAATACAGATAACCCATTCTACCTCGGATATGGTAAGGTTGTAGACCCTGATAGTCAGGAAAAACCCTCGGATGCTTCGCATCCTCGGGTTTTTCCTTCCTATGAGGGTCTACAACCTTACCATATCCTCGGTATCATGGGTTATCCTTATAATATACTTTGATGTCATGTTGGATAATGTTGTTACAATAGTTGTTTCAAATACATTAAGAAGTCACTGAATGTTTCATTTGTTGAGGCGACCAATGAGGACAACATGTTCCCTACTTCAGTCCTATTTCTTATAGTAGTAGTATTTCACACCTGCACTTATACTCACAATATCTTTCCTGATCTTACGTTATAAAATATTTCAGGAATGGTTTTCTAAGCTTATAGAAGAATTATGAGTATTAACAAATGCCTATTAGATCAACAATGAATTTAATGTATTAAATATTTCTTAATCCCTCTATAAATATTTATTTTTAAAAATTTCCAATTTAACTTTCAAGATGGCTACTTACTTCCGGATGAAACCATGGTGATGATGATTGAGGTTGAGGTTGAAGAGCTCTGAAGCAACACCGTTGCCAGGATACCGATCATGAGGCCCGTGATGGGGTTCACCAGCAGCTCACTCTGGGAGAAAACTCGTCCTGAACACATACATGTATCATAAGTATATTGTTCTAAACGTTTCTTATTCGTTGATGTTATTCACAAACTGGAATGGGATTATGATCATACATTTCTGTAATTGAATACATCAAAGCTAATGATTATCACCTTATCTTTAAATTAAAAAAAAAATATTCCATGACCTTTCCTAAATTTGCACCCAAAAGACAAAAGCATTGCCTCGTTGTAACATTTATCATTATTGTTCATGTCATACTGCCCAATGTACATCGTGAGTCGTTTTGTTGAAAAAATGAAATTTAATCTGAAACGACATTCATCAATGAATATCTAAAACTGATAATAAAGCATATTTTTTAAAAGAAATAAAGACATTTCCTTAAAGGTATTTGAACTCACCTGCCGCTTTACCCCCGAGAAGTTTGAAGGCGTTGCCGAGGAGGTCGAGGGAGCAGATGAAGAGGTAAAGCAGACCCACAATGGCGACCAACTTGAGTGAACCGGCCAGCACTCCCCGCACACTGCAGCCTGTCGAGAGATAGAGGGAAACATGAACACGGGGGTACACGGGGTATATGATACAAATACGTCCTGTACCCTTCAGTCTGTCCACAGACAGAGGGAACACGAGCACACGGGGGTACAGACAGGGGTTCATATAAACAAATACTTCCTGTTGAACGATTTCAAATTTTGGCGCTTTCCGAGGAATACTTGCTCATCATCCCGTTCCATATGCTGTAGATGTAACTTTTTTTTTTCTTTTTTTTTTTTTTTATCAAAACGAGCTTTTCATAAATTGTCATTAGCATTTTTACTATGAAAATTGTGACAAACCACGCTTTAATAACCATTGAAGAAATTCACAAGTGTTGAATATTCCATTTTGTCCTATTTTATTTTAAATCCTGTTAATTTGTTTTCAAGTACTACTTTTTCAAAGAACACTCTATATACCGTTTTTGACATTGTAATATTCTTTTATCAGGAACTGGTAGAAAGGGAGGCTAATTTAACCTTAAATACGTGGCGAAAATTATATGATCAGCTTTTGAATGTAATAACTTTTTTTTATCAAAAGCGACGTAATAAACGTTGGTGAGATTGGTTTCTAAATCAACATAATAATACTATTCTAGCGTCATAAACTTAATCTCTGAAACTTATCTATAGTATCTTATATATATATCCTTTACCAGACGATCTTAACATATGTTGATGGTCTCTGGTGATGCACATTCAAATCTAGAATTTGATTTTAAAAAGGGGGATTATTGCACGACCTTGGGTGAAGTTAAGGGGAAAAGATTACTACCATTTTTGAATACGACTCAACGTGATAGCATGAGGCGCACTACTATAATATCGAGTACATATGTCGGATATGACGACAAAGTACAGAGTTGTGAAGTGTTCTTCAGAACACGGATACACACAGGCTGTAACCAGATTTAAGTGACTACAATGTCCGATATGGCGGGACCGCCGCACCCTTATACATAACCATTGAACCGATATGAACCTTTGTAAGTCTATACTTCGGTAACATTGTCTAGCATTGAACATTGGGCGCCTGTTTCCAGTCCGATCCAGGTAGCGCGCACACGCACCAACTTGCACGCGGCAATGCACGAGTGATGCAGTGAGTGAGTGAGAGAGAGAGAAAGAGACCGCAGCTGATGCACTGGCTGGCCTTCACACTAACTTCGATGTCCGCCTACTCTTAGATCTCTACACGTTCAGCGGTAAACTAATCTTTACAGAATATACAGGAAATTTTCAATAAAACTAGCACTTTAAGATCGGTACCAAATGGGACCTTTGTCGCTGTTAACTGTTCACTGAGCTTCCTAAATGAAATGGTAACTTAAAGTTATCCAGGAATTGGCAGGGAAGGGTGGGTGGGGGCACACACAGGGGGGTCGTCAAATGACATGCACAATGAGGGATCCGCCACTAGGTAAGGTCACTAAATGAAACGAATTTTAGGCTTTCTAAATGGACTTCTGGGCTTGATAATCGTGTAACTTGTAAGCTTACAACACAAATTATATACATGTATGAATATGAAATTAAATACGTTTAGGTCATATACACACCGAACACATATAATTGTAATCTCTGCGAGGTTACAAACATTATTTATCATTGTAGATGAAGTCATCATTCCCGTTTCGTTTATTCAATAACCATTCTGTATTTCGAATCGCAAGTTTGGCTTTGTTCAATTTGGTTTAAAACGACTCGATATAAATTAATGCAATTATCGAAGATAGTAAGAAATTGAATGACCTCTGGTTGACAAAGATATGCATGCGACAACTAACTAATTTCAATTTCACAAAAAAAAGGAAATAGCTTAACATTAATGATTCAAACTATACAAATTTTCCCACGTATATTTCAAATTTCGAATTTCAAAGGAGGAGATCGGTAAGAAATAACTTCCTCATTAAAGGATAAATTTAAAGACACGTAATGATAAGGCGCGAGCGTTTCACAAACATTCAAAATTGGCCGCCAAATTTGGACACAAGGGATTCGCGCACGCACAGAAGAAAGTAGCCAAGCGTATAAACCCAGTGCAGACCGGCTAGACCCTCTGTAGAAGTTGATATACTCCCTGTTTTCAGTGTTAATGAACTTACGCATAGTAAAGATCCCAATAAATTATGTATTTATATTTGTATATATTGTGAACGATATACCGTTGTTTCACAAGGAACTGGTATGTTTAATCAATGCAGAAGACCTTCGACGCCGGTTGGTTGTTATAATATCTGATATTGAAGATCTGAGCGAATCTAAATTAATTTTAAAAACGAAATTATCATGTTGGTGTGCTTTTATGAACCTATTTACAGACATTCACAAGTTGGTAACACATTTGTTTGAATATTTAGTCATTTCTGTGAGAATACACAAAACAGGATACTATCGATCGGCTAGTTAGCTATGCCGGTCGCACCACGTGGAAAATTTCCTCATCACGCCACTCGCCTAGCCAGGATGTAAAACGCAAAAATCCTGTTTCGTGTATTTATATTGACAAAATTAAAGTCAAGAATTTCAGAATAAAGATAGAAATAACCCTTATTATAGATACACATATACGATATATATGTACTCAAACTGATTAACGATTCCTGAAATTGAAATGAGCTGAGAATGGAGATGGAACTGACAACAGTGACTTGACGTGAATACACACCGTCATCACGGCGAGAGGGGGTGAGGGGGTCCACTTCGGGGGTAATCTCGTCACCCTCGTCACCGTCTCCCGTCACCCGGTCCGTCTCGTTACCCCTTGACGACTGCGTGACGCGCTCAGAAGCCAGACTATTCCGTGATGAGAAGCCGGAATCAGCCCCACCAGAAGGACCCAGGGGTTTGGTACCGGACGGGCTTCGATCCTGGGACCAAGGAGCAATCATTTAGTACCTACTGTCATGTCACAGCCAGCGCTCAGACAGACATCATTAACATGAAACGTATGTACTTACCATGTTTGGAGTTATCGTCTCGATTCCTACGGTTCTGTCATTATTCAAAGATATCACAGACTCGGGAACCGTCATTTTCCAAAATCTCACCGAAATTCTGGAAACACGCCGAATGTGTCTTAACCACGTGTCGCTTTGACGTTTCGTTCTCGAATGCCGGTATTATGCTAATATGGGAATTTATAATGACAGCGTGTTCACTACCTTTTCACTCGTGCTTTTCTCGGCGTTTCATTGGCTGACCTATATCTGCTACAATCCGATTGGTTGAACTCTGTGAATGAATCAACGAGGAGCGGCATATAGTAACGTACATTTAGGCCCGCTTAGTCTTTAGCAGAGGCTTTGTAACTAACAATCGCATGAGTCGGGATGAACCAAGACTCTCGCAGGGTGACGCTACATGTACGGGAATGTATGGCAAATGAAAAGTTTTACAACGTTTTAAACACGAATCGTTTCCAATCAAGTTAGAATTATCGGTAGAGCAATGAAGAGACGGTGGTCTATACTACGGTGAATCGTATCACGTTACGGTGTGTCTAATTAATTCTGTCAGTCACGTAGATTAACTTGGCGTGTTGCTTATTCCCTGTGCCAGTGAACTCCGCGTGTACGAGAATTCCTATTGCAACTGTCAAGTTTAATGTCATATCCAACCTTTGTTGTCTGTGAACTCATTCTACATAACTATTATATTTAACTGTTTGAGAAGTAAAATTACTCTAGAAGTTGTTATAAAATCAACCACGTGTTGCAGTATTGTTCTTTAATCTATTTGACATTTTGTTAGAAATATATGTCATTTAGATAGTGAATTATTGTACTTGTTCTGGATTCGAACACATACCATCAGTGTCAGCACCATTGATCAGCATTGCTTTATAATATATATCAATCGTTAATAGTCGAGTCAAACAAACGCTACCTACATTCAAGTTACAGACAAGTTAGCGAATCGAATGGCGCTCAACAGCTGTAACAGGTAAGAACAGGTAACAGCAGGTACGTAAACCGAAACCATTACAACGCTGATACGCATCAACTGATGTAATGTAACAGAGCTGCAGGTGTCCATTCGTAGAGTTGATTCATTTGCAGTAACAATATACCGGATCATATGGCGGCAAACCCAAACTCATCTCGCTCATATGTTTCACGTAAGAACGCAGCATGTGCCGATCGATCAATACTAATGGACGGGTAGTCTAACACTTAGACTCTTGGAAAAAAATATTTAATATTGAAAAGGAGCCTTTATTTCTTACAGTCTCCTTTTCAATATTTTATAAAGTGGTGATATTTTGAGAATAAATATTTTTTTCAGAGTCTGAGTATAAGGCCCTTTTCTCATGCACGAATTTACATACATGAGTAAATTTACACACTATGTAATTATACATACATGTGTAATAGTAAATATACTTTCTGTTCACATGTAGTTAAGCATTATGTTGTATTTGTCAATTACATACAGCCATGTATTATAATAAACGAAAATATATGAGTAGATTCAGTCTATTTATAGTTATTATGCTTTTGCATACAGGAGTAAATATACGTTCCATTCTCATGACACAGTTTGCATAGTTTGCATAGTGTGTATAAATACGTATATGTAAATTTACATTTACATGACCTCCTGAGGTCGTGTAAAGTTACTCCTAGTGCAATAATACTCATGTATGTAATTGCGTTCTCATGACATTTTTACATACCCCAAATACATTTACATACATACGTAAATTTACTAACATATGTAAAGGTGTGCATGAGAAAAGGGCCTAAGACTAAGACTGGATGTGATGTATAATGTAATGTGGACGCTCCATGTGCTGTTTGTCACAGTGTGTGTCAGCCTGTTTTCACTGCAGTCGCCTTTTAACGTCTAGCAAAATATTCAATTGACGACCAGCCCAGTCTAGAACATTATAGCAAGCTTAAGTCTATATACCTCAGCTTTAGACTCAGAATTCAAAGCATCTTTAGGGCTCCATCTAGTATAACTATTAAAATGTTTGTAAAAATTGTTTTGATAAAGAAAAAACATATATCTGAGACTAAATGCTAGTCTTCTGATCTATAGATAGGAGATCAAACGTTACTTTTTAAGATTTAATATTACATAACGTTAAAAGAAGGTCCGATCGATACATTCATGCTAATTTGTTAGATTTAATATTACATAACGTTAACAGAAATAGCGTTTTTATGATATAATATTACATAAGGTTAAAAAGAAGCCCCGACCTTTCAGATCGATAAAAACAAATGTTACTTTTTAAGATTTTATATTACGTAAGATACAAGGGAGTCCCAAACTGTAAGATAGATAGAGAAATGTTTTTTTAAAGATTACATTTGCATAAGGTTAAACTGAGTCCCGAAATTGAAGGAATCTTATCAAAGTTTTTAAAGTTTTAAAAATAAATGTTTGCGGCGTTGTGGCGAGACTACTATTCGAAAGTTCTGTAATATTTCTAATTTTAAGTCATTGTTTTATTTAATAATATTCGTTTTTAAATTTCGTATATATAAGCATACTGGATTAACGGAATCTGTCTAACAGACCACAGACCACATAATTTATGTATCAAAGAGCACCACCATGTCTAGAAATTGTATCTTGCGGTGAATAATATTTCCATTCTCTGTTTAATTTCATGTTATACTCTTTCAAAAAGATTAATTATATAACTTGATTTATGTGATGGTTATAATGGTCTAACGAGAAACCCATAACATGGTATTTCTTACGATGCATGCAATCCCCTGCAGACATCATAGCACAGTTTATTCGTCTTGAGGATTAACCGTAAATAAATATAATAATTAATTGTCTTGATACATGTACAATCCTTTGAACTAAATTGCGTTTGCATCAGCAATTTCTTTATCCTCTTTTAAAATTAAATTTTAAGTACTGTCCAATCTGTATACCTCTGGGCCCATATTTTCGAAGCTGTCTTTGTGCTAAGATAGCCGTAAGTAAATGTTAATGTGTGGCACTTACGACTATGTTAGCGCTAAGAGAACTTCGAAAATATGGGCCTATTGTACATGTACGTACGATACATGTTCTTTTCTCATACTACATTTATAAATATAGGTTAATACTATTTAAACTAAAACTAAATATTTATTTTTAAATATATGCCATTTAAAAAAAAGACTCCAGACAGACAATAGGAATAAATCTTTGAAATATACTTAGTGCGTTTTATTATATGAAGCATTTCTGATATATGACTTATCTAGAACTCGTTAAACATTACAAGGGACACTCCGTGTGTTATTATAGTAACATAGGTCCAAAGTTACCACTGGTGTTATTTTATTGAGAAGTAATGACTGTTGACGAAAAGTACCGTTTTAGTGCCATTCTGTTCAGTATAGTTACATTATTCAGATGTTTAGTCGTGATTATGATCGAAAATCGGACAATGTATATATTTGACTTTTGAAAATACTGATGTGTTCTCCCCAGTCTTACACTCAAACTCCAAACAAATATTTGTTCTGAAAATATCACCATTTTATCAAATATTGAATAGGAGACTATGAGAAATAGGATCCTTTTCAATATTCTTTTCAGAGTCTAAGTGAATGTTCTCCCCTCATTTTCACCATCTGCCTCAGCCTGTGTAAAATCGGTCGTTCATCCTAAAAAATAGACTTCCCAAGTCTCCTGTAGCATATCCGCTTCGTTTCGATCTAGATAAAGCCTCTAAGATAAATGATAAAGCCTATACATTTCCAAATATAAACTCCAAACAATACGACTCTTTTGCTATATTCGATACCTGTATTTGTTATATTTTTAATATGTACATCCTCTCGCTGTCCTTGAATCAACATTTTCCCATTACACTTCAAAGCAGAACGCGCTTAGTAACACATGCTGTCTTGATCAGTTCGCACTCTGAAACCTCGATCCATACCTGACTCTTGAGCTCGTGTTAAATATTTGATGAACTAACAGGGTTAACTCTCTTTATTATATTTTGTCTGTCTGCAAAAATAGATATTTCGGGTGCCTGGACGCCAGTCTGTTCAGCGGTAAGGTAGGGTGACAGAGTACACAAGTATTGCAAGAGACGAGGCCTGTAGGATGGTTGCAGCTGTCATGTGTCTAGACAATGTCCCGCGCGGACACACCACTAAAGCCGTGGATTTAGATAGAATATAAATGTGGCAGTCAACTTTTTCTCAAACCTTTGCGGTGCAGTTTTTAATACTAAATAACCCTGTTATGAGCTGTTGCTATAAATAGAATACGCGGTTTGATTTTTGGCGGATTTTTTCAAATTTCTTTGTCTCCATTTGAGGTATTAGTTGTTTATTCACATATGTGGATGTTCTTCACAAAATAATATTCTACAAAGGGTATGTTCTATTGATTTTACGAGAACAGAATACAATATATCGTCACATTTTAGAAAATGCAGGTATATATATATATATATATATATATATATATATATATATATATATATATATATATATATATATATATATATATATATCTTTTCGAAGTAGCTATAATTATTATACGTTACTATTTACATTAGACTAAAATTTAGTCAATGGAGTTATAATAATGCTTACTGTATCTTCATCCCAGAAGAATAAAATCATAGGGATTGTTATTTATTATTTTCGTCTAGACTTAAAAATACGAAACTAGACTGCATACAAGGCTCTTATTGTATTACAGTGATTGGCATGACTATATACATGTATATTATATAATAATATCATATATAAAGTATACATACTATACTTCTGGTATACATCATTTCTGGGTTTGTCATCTTTATCACTACATACTTCATATCAAACTAAATTCATATTCATTTTCAAGGAAATGTCACAACAATGCACGTTTACAAACAAGTCTCTTAATTGTTAAATAAATATGTCAAACAATGTACCATACAATGACCGTGCTTATGAAAATACAACTATGGAGGGTTTAAAATCGACAACGTTATTGATAAACATACCACAGTTATTGCATTAGGAGTTCGCATGTTTATAAGCATAAGCTATAAATGGCAGCATAGTGTATGTTACTGGACAAAACAAAATGACTTGCTTATTTAAAGCCATCAAAGAATGTCTTTAATAAATTATTATATATATTTTGTTCTAAGAATACAGTCATATATCACAAAAACTAAACCCCGTCGGTTTTACAGAATAATTAAATTATAACATTGTGACTGTATTGTGACACAATACACCGATATAGCCACAACAGTTCAACAGTTCGAGGCCTTGGGGCAATACTAACTCCTATTCTCTGTCCTGAAACGTTTATGACGGTAATCACATGTCAACTAAGGTCATCGTTCTCATTAAATGTAATGGAATGTCAGTTTTATCTTAAAGTTAAGATAATTGTGAAAACATAAGAAAGTTAAAAAAAACCAAGTTTAAATGCTTAGTTTGGTATATCATGCCGAAAATATACACATAAAATAGAAGTAGGTTTACAACCGTTTTCAACAGTACAATGCCACTTCCAGCGTAGCGGGTTTTTAGCCACGTATTTGTTTGACGTATGGGTTAAAGGTAGTACATGGTGGTACATGGATGTATAAACACTGATACGTCAGTAAACAACAAACATGCGGGAAGGAAAGATTCACTACACCACTGCCGTTCCCATCACTACTGACACATTGAGCGATTTCGGATGCTGCATTTAATTACTTTTTTGTGTGGTTTGTTTCATAAAATTAAAAAAAGTATTAGAACTTAACTCAATTTCTCAATAAAACCAACCGTGTAAGTACAAATGTACAAGACATGTATTATAAATTGTATTTTATTTTATTTCACGCATTCCAGATTACACCTAGATGTCAGTGTCATCGTGACATTTCGAGATGTATTTTGGTTTGATTACCCTTGTGTTCGGACCAACACCTTCCATTTCATTCTCAATTCCCTGGGAGTCTGCAAACTAGCAACATATCGAGGGTCTTTAATGTTATCTGTCACATTGCCTTCACTTCCAAACCAGGTACCCAGTTGTATTGCTGGGTGAACAGAGACCATTTTGAAAAAAGTCACGTGTCAAAGCACAGGCGAAGCACGTGTATTCACTCCGTATAGCGGAAGTTTGTGAGTGGGAATGCAGGGGAAGAACACCCCGAAAAGCCGCTCTGAACGCTTAAAATAATTAATTGTATATATTTTACGTATGTAAATGTAACATATGGGGTTGGGATTAAGAGAGCATGACCCTGTGTTCAAATGGGTGTCAAGTTTGAACTTTTGGGACATTGAACTTTGACGATACAAAATTATTTCGATTTGAGTCGACGTTGCGAACTTTTGGTCACTTCGTTCGCGCATAGGGAAAACCGGTCGTTCATCTCTGTTGCGCAACATATTTGCGCTAAACTTCAATTCACCTGTGGTCCAAGGTAACACCTCACGTTCACAGCTGATGTCTCTGTGGGGCAGGGAATCAACGTTTCACATTACCATAGCATCTATCTATGAAGCGGGTCACCCATACTGCGAGCTCTATCTTTCTGAACCATTTACTCGAAAATTCTCATTTCCCTTAAGTGCATGGAATTTGTATGAGAGACGAACCATATTGTAAATTATACTTTGATTATGTTTTTTTTTTATAGAACTAGGACTGTTTTGAGTCTTTTCCCTTTCAGATTTTCAGCTGTGTTAAAAATGGTAGTTAATTTCATTTTTCAAACAAAATAAACTACCGGGCAAAAGAAAGGACTCACCTCAGTTGATTTTATCATATGTATGATTTTCAATTGCAAATATCTAAAGTTTTCGATGTCATAATCCAAAACTGATAAGTACAGGTGTTTAGTTAGCAGTCACAGAATACTTCTACATGTTTTTTTTTAAAAAGATTTAAAAATGAAATTTTAAATCTAATTTTGTTTTTATTTTTGATGATACACAATTGTTCACCGACATATAAGACATATCCTATGTGAAAATAAATAAATCTGCCTGATTCTGCACACATTTACAACATTTTAAACAGGGTAGGGGTCATGTTGGTGTAAATTTAATTCTTAACCCTGTCTTCATTACAAAAAGATATTTGAACTAAAATTAACCACAGTCACCAACAAAGTCATCCAAACTACTGCAGATAAGTATTATTGTATCGTGCCATAGTCAAATACATCTGATTTCTTTTAAATATTGAATTAATAGAAACAAACTTAGGTGAGTCCTTTCTTTTGCCCGGTAGTTTATATGAATACGTTACTCAAACTGGCATAGGTTCTATGTGTTAAGACATACTTATTCCATATGTTCGTATCATTTCGTGCATACAATTTTCTATTTAAGGAATCGAATAAGTTGAATATGCAAATGAGATGCACTTATATTTCAAATGGTGGTTAACCACTTGAGACATTATGTAATGGAGAATGCATTCGGAGCCGTGGATTCGTTAAAAATAATCAACAAAACTATATGATTACCACATAATTTATTTTTAAAACATTAAAAATAATGCAGTGTCACTCGAATTGTCTGGTTCTGACTCCCCAGATGTTTGCTAATACTGGATGTGTACCATCGGTGCCAATATCCAAGGTGACTTGAGGTAAAGTTTCCTCTATGTTTGAGGGTTGTCAGCCTCTTTACCGAACGGATTGAGGGATTTGGTGCCTTATCACAAAGGGAGGCATCCTGTAATAACTAAACTATAGGAGCAGAGATGACGGATCTGCCACTTGGGACCCACAAATGACAAACTATCAGAAAACATATGTTTTGAGGGTTATCATCGTTTTGTCCCGAACCCTTCAAATGATATAAACTACCGGGCAAAAGAAAGTATTCGCCTAAGTTTGTTTCGATTAATTCAATATTTAAAAGAAATCAGATGTATTTGACTAAGGCATGATACAATAATACTTATCTGCAGTAGTTTGAATGACTTTGTTGGTGACTGTGGTTAAATTTTAGTTCAAATATTTTTTTGTAATGAAGACAGGGTTAAGAATGAAATCTACACCAACATGACCCCTATACCATGTTAAAAATGTTGTAAATGTGTGCAGAATCAGGCACATTTATTTATTTTCACATAGGATATGTCTTATATGTCGATGAACAGTTGTGTATCATCAAAAATAATTTAAAAACAAAATTAAATTTAAAATTTCATTTTTAAAAAAATAATCAAAAACATGTAGAAGTATTCTTTGACTGCTAACTAAACACCTGTACTTATCAGTTTTGGATTATGACATCGAAAACTTGAGATATTTGCAATTGAAAATCATACATATGGTAAAATCAACTGAGATGAGTACTTTCTTTTGCCCGGTAGTTTATGAGTGAATGGATAAATATGTGACTAAAATGAAAATATGAACATAAATAGAAATATATTTAACCATCTTAATGTAGTTGACTTTCATTATTATCAACTAAGATAATGTCAATAGGTTAATTGAAATTGACAAACAGTCATTGACGAGACAGTAATTAATTAGTTTCGTATCACGTACGTCAACAGATGTCATTCTGCACATGTATGATATATGTACTCTCAACTCATCTCGTTAGCTCGTTAGTAGAAAGCTAAAGATGTAATAAGTCTATGGTACTACTGCATATATCTCATCCTAGATCGTTAGTGTTTTTAGGAATTATACTTATGCCTTGACTTCAATAACTGTAAACAACTAATTTATAAATATTGTTTAGACGCACTAACAAACAACATCAAAATTATCTATTATTATATGTAGAGTATCGACTTACGTAAAAGTCGGGAGTGTAACCGCAGCCAAAATAATACTCATACAAACTATTTTTGTCGTCAGAGAATGACAGGGACAAGTCACCCAGAGCGTCATTAGCATACAGGGGAGGGTTGTCACCCAGGTGATTCAACAGCCTTCATGGCATGCACACTTTATTAAGGGGGTGGGAAGGGGGTTGGTGGGGGTGGGGTATTATTTGATTAACACCCTGAACAACTTTCTCATCCATGGATCAGCTACGGTCCGTTTCAATTCGATTCCTTTCCGTTTGAATTTTTATTTCGGCAAACCGCCATCGGAAGGGCAGAAACAATTCAAAACTATGATATACTAATGATAAGATTTGAGTACAGCAAAGAGTATATTCCAACGTGAGCTCGACAATTCTCATAAATTCAGAATATGTATTAGATAACATGTATTCATTCCGCCTCATCGCTGACATCTTGTTGTAAAAACAACGTTTACGTAAGTTACTGTAACAACACATATGTACACTCACCGATCCTGCGTGGAGTGCACTGTTCATCCAACTGCCTGCACTCAGAAACAGGTGCGAGGACTATGAATGCATTAATAATAAGTATACAGTATGTATTTCTGATATAATGCATCTGTTACCACCAGAAGATGAATGTTGATCAATGGATATTAATAATGTTGCATTATGTATTTACTGCTGCCCGCATAACAATGTTCTTGTAAACTTTATCGTTTTGCTTTGTAACATTTAATGGGAGAAACTTCTCAATCGAGAAGGAAACAAAAGGTTGTCCTTTACGTAACCTTGGGATAGAGAAAGATATTCATTTCACATTGCACGTCCAGACCCTAGAGCAAAATATTCAATTGACGACCAACCCAGTCCAGAAAAGTAGCAAGTCTAGATTACTCAGCTCTCAGAAATTAAGGCATCTTTAGGGCTCCATTTTGTATAACTATTTGAATTGTTTGTAAAATGTTGCTGGTAAGTAAAAGATATTTCTGAGACTAACTGTTAGTCTACTGTGACTACTGATGCTGAATGTGGGTGGAAGACTTTCAAACCGAGACGATAAATCTCACATATAAGATGACGTGAATATTTACCGGTAGTCTTGCTTCACGACTGTATATAAAGAAAGAGCCAGTCTAGGTCCAAATTAGGTAAGTCTATATTCGTATATAGCGTATTTTCATTAATTTCACGACGTCGGTAATAAACAGAATATTATATTCGTGTCTATGTCATACTATATTTACGACACTCGTGCCTGAATATCGGTATACCCCTCGCTCTCGCTCAGGAAATACTAATATTCAGGCACTCGTGTCGTAAACATAGTATGACATAGACACTCATATAATATCCTCTATGTATGAAATAGCAAGATTATAGTGTTGCTTTACTTTCAAGCTGCTGCCGTTACTGAAATAAAGTGGTCTCACGAAAACGAAAAAAAGTGTGACCAATGGCTGAATAATACTCTTCAATCAATAACAAATGTACATGTTCGGTTGAGACATGCGAAGCCATTTCCCTTCTAGCGGCCATTTTAAGATGTTCACAATAAAAATGACCGCTCGGAGGTAAACCAAGTGTTCTAATTGACGTAGCTTTCACCTGTACTCAGAGTAGAGTTTTAAATATGGAACCATGATGGAATGGCCAACAATATTGCAGTCTGAACTCTCAAATGCACCTTTCACAATGAATAGTTCCACAAAATTGTCGCTATACGTCACCATTTTCGGCCAGTACGGATCGTTTACTATGGACATGGCTTATCAGGTCGTGTGATGAGATGTTTTACCCTCTAACGTAACAATCTATTGTATAAACTTAAGAAATAACTTACAAATTTGGAACAAAAATTTTTCAGTGCTACAACGCCTTTAAGAAAGAAACATTTTTCATAGACTAAGTTTAGTAAATCAGTATTCTGTTTCTCAAATTAAAGCCAAATAAAGTCTAGAATGGCCAATTTAGAGCAATAATTATCCGATTTAGGAAGTTGACATTTTTGTCTCACTTTAAAAAATGACATAGAATTCGAAAAGTTTAATCAAAGAATATGACACTGTCGCAGTTGATAGATACAGAGAGGACCAGACTCGGAATGCTGGAAGGTAATTGAAAATAGCGGTAGATAGATATAGCTGAACTGGTCGGTAGAAATAGCGACAGAGTATTAGACGCATTCGTGTGGAGAATAAAGTAGACAGACCAAGGACGTATATATCTCTATGGTAGATATACGTGTATTGATTCAGATATTAATAAACATACATCACACGTGAGCTGTGGAAACTTATGATCTATGTAGAAACAGATGTTCAGTTAAAAAATCGTACAATATCTTACATTTGAGGAATAGAGGATAGTAAACGACCTTCAATTTAATACCATTTTTATTAAACGAGTTAAGGATTTCGTAAAAACGAGCGAAAGTGAGTTTAATGCAAAATCGTTCACGAGTTAAATAAAATGGCAGTACCGGTATATTGAAGGGAATTAAGTATTGTGTTTATTCCTTGCCCAAATTAATCAAGTGAAATTGCCGACAGTGTGCTAAACTAAGATTCCCGCGAGCCATGAACCAATGTGACGATGGCAAAATTGTTATGTCACAACTGTACACTATTGTGACGTCACACTTGTAACGGTATTTCGCTCGTTTTATATTTGCTTATAAATATTACACTGCAGTACCTTCAACGGGCGAGTAATAAATCCATTTTATTTTATTACACGAATTGTCTTCAAAACCACACATGAAAGCCAACTATTGGGACAAAGCATGGCCAGGGGTAGGGCGTCCTTGAATATACAAGAGTCAAAACATGTTTATAATGTTTGAATGACGTCATCATGCTAACGGTACTGACAGAGGCCTGTCAGCAGGAGGTCAATACGGGACTGGTGTGCAGGTGCGATATATTGTAGACTCAGTATATCACATATTCACCTACATGTTCACCCCTTCATAGCCCTGTAGTCCACTCTTGTATGGTCACACAAGTCCATCAACAGAAGGTCCAATGTGCACGTTAATATATTGGTTGGATATTCGGGCCTATACTATAGTTCTATCATTCCCAAAATGAAACCAACATTTCTAAACCAATATAAAACCATCCTCTCATAAGCCTACATTAAAGCAACATTTCATAAATCATGTAAAACCAACCTCTGATAATCCAACATTAAACCAATCTTTCTTAACTCATTTAAAACCGACCTTTCATAACCATGCAGCCTTCTGTTTTCAATGTTGTAACACTCTCATGCATGTAATACCCGTAGCCTTCTGTGGTGAGTGAACAACAATGTTGTAACACTCTCATACATGTAATACCCATAGCCTTCTGTGGTGAGTGAATAACAATGTTGTAACACTCTCATACATGTAATACCCATAGCCTTCTGTGGTGAGTGAATAACAATGTTGTAACACTCTCATACATGTAATACCCATAGCCTTCTACGGTGAGTGAATAACAATGTTGTAACACTCTCATACATGTAATACCCATAGCCTTCTGTAGTGAGTGAATAACAATGTTGTAACACTCTCATACATGTAATACCCATAGCCTTCTGTGGTGAGTGAATAACAATGTTGTAACACTCTCATACATGTAATACCCATAGCCTTCTGTGGTGAGTGAATAACAATGTTGTAACACTCTCATACATGTAATACCCATAGCCTTCTGTAGTGAGTGAATAACAATGTTGTAACACTCTCATACATGTAATACCCATAGCCTTCTGTGGTGAGTGAATAACACCTACCTCCATAGGGGAGTTTGATAGTGACGTCTTCCCACTAGCCACATATTCAATTAAAACAACAACATTGCTTAAAAGCTCCACTTTGAACGTCATAAGCAGATTCATGAATTCTTACCATTTCTGCATTATATTGCTTTCTGTATTACATGTACGTAACTCTATCATTTTCTAAAACATCAGGTGATGGTTACCGAAGTTGGAAAACTTGTATAACTAATCCATTTCTTCAGTGAATGGGAATTTTTAAATCAAATACATTATAAAGGTATAGCTGAATTACACGAAATGTATATGCTATAGTCACCGTAAGTATAATTATACTCAATGGAGATATATAGTTAGGTTCGTTGTAGGGGGATGGGTCGTTAAACTTTATATCAGAATGAGTCAAACTTATTTTCCAAAATGCAGCAAAATAATGCTACTTTAATGTATATGTAAATATATTTTAAAACGTTTACAAACTGAATTTCAATTTTGAAAATATTCAGCAAAATTAAAATTGTACACGGAGTTTAAAGCACAAAACCATATCTTCAAAGAGCTATTGGGGATTTGACACTGCTTATAAACATCACGCAACTTTAACATTTGCGATTTACACAAATATACTTTTAAATTTCGAAAATTTGAAAAGGTTTCTATATTTAGATACAAATCATGAGTGTGTGTATAGAAATATAACACCGGACACATTTCTTTACACGTGACGATGCTTCAATGCATCTGAAAAATAGTTTCCTTTTTAAAAATGCTCTTTTCAATAAAATATTGAATTTCATTTTCTGCAGCTAAACTACATGTACAACAAAGAAAAGTGTCTCATTACATGGATGGTGCATTCAAATGCGAACACTAACATGTATATGTTCTTGGGCTTGACTTGAGTCACGTTAAGTGATAATATACAGCCACTCCTCGCAAATACCGATAATTCGAAAAGGATATGGAAATATTTCCAGAAAATTTCTCGAAAATGAAATGACATTGTTTGTTAACTGTAGACACGTTTGTACAAGCAGAACACTCGTCCAAGGGCATTTAACATTACATCACTTCGTTAACGCGTTATTAAACTATAACAAACATATATGTATGTTTTATTTTGACGTTGTGACATGTTGTAAGTATTAGGAAAGTAATGAATTACGTTTACATGTACTAATATTCTCTATTGTATAGTAACCTAATATTTACACATACATGAAAACTCTCTAACACTACATTTATACTTGGAGAAACAAAGTAACTGTGCAATGTAGTATGTGAGTATACAAATCTATATTTTCTCGACCATCAGTCAGTGATCAGAGGTCAGAGGTCAGTGTCAAATTGTTTAAGGGATGGAGGCCAGAGATGGGGACTAATTGTTGAATGTGTATTGTCCAATGGCAGTGGAGGTTGGATCTAGCAAACAACAAGAGTCAAATGTCAAGGTCATAGAGTAGTCAATATATTTTCTGACCTTCGTTAGCAACAGTGGTTTCCGGACATCAACGTCCTATAGACTGAATCAGAGCATCACACATTGACACACCTGTCTCAGGTGGGCGTGGTCTAGACTGCATCAGAGCATCACACATTGACACACCTGTCTCAGGTGGGCGTGGTCTAGACTGCATCAGAGCATCACACATTGACACACCTGTCTCAGGTGGGCGTGGTCTAGACTGCATCAGAGCATCACACATTGACACACCTGTCTCAGGTGGGCGTGGTCTAGACTGCATCAGAGCATCACACATTGACACACCTGTCTCAGGTGGGCGTGGTCTAGACTGCATCAGAGCATCACACATTGACACACCTGTCTCAGGTGGGTGTGGTCTAGACTGCATCGGAGCATCACACATTGACACACCTATCTCAAGGTGGGTGTGGTCTAGACTGCATCAGAGCATCAAACATTGACACACCTGTCTCAAGGTGGGTGTGGTCTAGATTGCATCAGAGCATCACACATTGACATACCTGTCTCAAGGTGGGTGTGGTCTAGACTGCACCAGAGCATCACACATTGACACACCTGTCTCAAGGTGGGTGTGGTCTAGATTGCATGAGAGCATCACACATTGACACACCTGTCTCAAGGTGGGTGTGGTCTAGACTGCATCAGAGCATCACACATTGACACACCTGTCTCGAGGTGGGTGTGGTCACCCGGGGACTCCCTTGCCAAGGTGAATCAAGGATTGTTTCATGCTGCTGGTACCGATGGATTCAGGTCTTCTGGATTTAGAAACATCACATGGAAAAACATTGACTATGCGTTTCGTGTTTTAGCTCATCTGGCCTGAAAGGCCCGATAGGCGTATGGCATGGCATGGTGTCCGGCGTCCGTCCGTCCGTCCGTCCGGTCATCCGTCTGTAAATTTTTCGCTTTTTCGTCTTCTGCTCCAGAACCACTTGGTCTAGGGAGCTGAAAAGTTGTGTGCAGACTCCTTGGCTAATTGGGATTCTCAAGTGTAGATTTTGTGACCCCTTGACCCAAAATGGGGTCACAGAGGTCACAACCTTAACAACCTATTTTCATCTTCTTCTCAAGTTCAAAAAGGTCAAGAGAGCTGAAAAGTTGTGTGCAGTCTCCTTGGCAAATGGGGATTCTAAATTGTAGGGTCATGACACCCCTGACTCCAAATGGGGTCACTGGGTCACAACCTATAAGATATACCATAGTAGCAAGCTTTGAACAGTTCTCTTGAAAATTCATGTGCTCTTCACTTCAGACTAAGGGAGGTAATCCCAAATGTGTGAGTTCTAACGACAAATGGTTGTTGAGAAAGAAGTTGAGACTTGAAAATTAAGAATAGAGGATCAAACAAAAATTGTGTGTAATATTTATTTTGTAAGCCCATAACTTTTATCATATATCATATATAAATATTAATATTTTATCATTATTGAATGCCTGATGAGCTACAGAGCCAATGGCTCTATGTTTGAGTGATATAATAATAATATTATCAGTTAAAAATAGATGTCTTTTTTATTTTTAA
Organism: Gibbula magus; assembly: GCA_936450465.1. Classification (NCBI taxonomy): domain Eukaryota; kingdom Metazoa; phylum Mollusca; class Gastropoda; order Trochida; family Trochidae; genus Gibbula; species Gibbula magus. Next base: position 17,239,312 of record OW388297.1, read on the forward strand.
AAATGTATTTGATTGATCACAAAATGTTAAAAATGTTGCCGTATCTCGTCAAAGTCTGCCATTTCTTTTCAGACAACCAAGAATCTCAACTAATTCATTGGTGCACCAGAACTAACCGAATTATCGAACTGTTTTGTCTGGTAGATATGTTGTACCGACCTGAAGTTGACATCCCGACCGCCACGTTACTGACCGTGGTACACTGCCGATCTCTCCCCATACAGCAGCAGTGACACTCGTGATATATGGACGTAGATGTTGCGCCATATTTACTCAGCCTTTTATACAGAAATGGAATTGGTAATAACATATGCATTATTGATAAGGTCGATACTTCTTTTAAACCAGGAAGTTCTTTGAATAATAAATTGAGTTGATTACAAGGTCGAACCATAGCTGAAGAAAAGTCATATGGCCAGTATAGATTCCACTCTTCCTTTATATAAATCGTCTTGGATTTTGCATGAAACTATTTAGCCATTTATTCTCCTGTTGGTTCCATAAGACTTACACTAATAAGTACTCTTCAACACATCACAATCGTATGGATATATTCTATATATCTGTAAATAGTTCTGATAGACACTGCAAGAGTCAATTATAATTATTTCCATCCCCCGGCATATAATGCTGGGGGAAATGGTAGTTGGATTCGTCTGTGTGTCCGTCTCTCCGTGATCACATCGTTTCCGGAGCAGTACTCGAAAACTACTTGACAAATCTTCACCAAAGTTGGTATACAGCCTTCCCATATTGTTGTTGATGTGCCTTTTGAGGGTTTGAAAAAAATCTGTGTCCATAGCACATGTTTGGACATTTGTCTTTTAGAAAGGCAATAACTTGAATTGAAACACATAGCTTTAATTATATACTGCCATCGCTCATGATGGCTCTTGTTTAAGATTCTTGAGTGACATTTAGAAGCTGGTGTTATCAAGTAAAATACTACTGGTATAGGTGGAAACATATTTGTTTTATTGTAGGCCACAACGTTTCCACAACGTCTCCGGGCTTTGTCCTTGCAACATCCGCCTGAGAAGGGACAATGTACAGTCCAGAATTGGACAGGATGATGTTGCCATCCATAATATGTAATATTTGTCTTTTATATCTGATTTATTATTGTCTTATAGTACAGGATATGTTCTCTTTCTGGTTGTGTCACGTTGTGTCTCTTTGCGTCAGTTCGGATGTGTCTCTCACTTTCCCTGTAAAGGGGCAGTAGCACGTTTTTTCGCTCAAATAAGGCGATGAAATGTATTTGAAAAATAATGTCCGCATTAGTAAAACACCCTTATATCCTCGGAAAATCAAGTTAAAAAATGAGTGTACATGGTTCGGAAAAGCCATGGGAATCGTTTTTGTAATTCGAAATAATAAATTGTGTTCATAATTAAAAAAAGGGCCGCCATGCATTTTTTGCTTTATACGCAACATCATTGGTATTACCACTACGGATAATTGGTTTGTGTAATAAGACGTTGTACCCTCTAAAGTTAATTTAAATGACAGCTATCATTATAAATGGGAAATCTAAAAAAATAAATTTTGGAAAAAAACGTGCTACAGCCCCTTTAAGTTTTCGTTTCTGCTTCTTTGTCTATGTCTATGTATGTTGATATGTATGTGTCACTATTTGTGTCTCTGTCTTGTTCTTTGTATGTTTCTTTGTCTGTATATATGCCTCTGTATAAATGTTTCTTTCTGTGTCTATGTATGTATCTGTCTATGTCTATGTATGTTAATATGTATGTGTCACTAGTTGTGTCTCTGTCTGGTTCTTTGTATGTTTCTTTGTCTGTATATATGCCTCTGTATAAATGTTTCTTTCTGTGTCTATGTATGTATCTGTCTATGTCTATGTATGTTGATATGTATGTGTCACTATTTGTGTCTCTGTCTTGTTCTTTGTATGTTTCTTTGTCTGTATATATGCCTCTGTATAAATGTTTCTTTCTGTGTCTATGTATGTATCTGTCTATGTCTATGTATGTTGATATGTATGTGTCACTATTTGTGTCTCTGTCTGGTTCTTTGCATGTTTCTTTGTCTGTATATATGCCTCTGTATAAATGTTTCTTTCTGTGTCTATGTATGTATCTGTCTATGTCTATGTATGTTAATATGTATGTGTCACTATTTGTGTATCTGTCTTGTTCTTTGTATGTTTCTTTGTCTGTATATATGCCTCTGTATAAATGTTTCTTTCTGTGTCTATGTATGTCTCTGTCTATGTATGTTAATATGTATGTGTCACTAGTTGTGTCTCTGTCTGGTTCTTTGTATGTTTCTTTGTCTGTATATATGCCTCTGTATAAATGTTTCTTTCTGTGTCTGTGTCTATGCCTCTTAGAATTAGATGTAATAATAACAACAATTTGCAAACATGTCGATAACCGAAGTATTTCTCGATTATTTTCACCATTATTTCCGTCAGCCAAATACCAATTTGTCAAATGAAATATCTTTACGTCAAGGCTTTCCGACAATAGAACACAAATAAGGTCTCAATGACTTAACATGGGCTAGGGAGCGGCCTTGTATACCTCCTTGACTCGACTAACTCGTTGGTTGTGGAGGAAGGCCGCGTGTGACTGATAACGTCACAATACATAACTGGCAACCAAGGTTTACATCAGTAAAGTTATTGACAAAGTAGTGACGCAATGTTTTCAGACATTTCTTAGCAACCCGTGAAGTTTTATCCATGGCTTTATTCTTCACATGATTATTGTTATTCTCAAGACCTGTACATTAGAAAATCAACTATTTAAAAAAAAAAAAAAATTTCAAACAAATATATTTCTAAAAGAATGTATCAAAAACATGTTAGCTCATAAACGAGTGCCCCATAGGAATGATAACACGCATTTGCAATGAAATGATAGAAAAACTAAACAATCCCGAAATATCAGATTTGTATGGTATTATGCTATGCGAGACAACTACCAGCAGCATAGACACACACAATTATTTTAATCTATCTTGCACAATCATACGAACCGTATCACTTAATGAAAAAACTGTTTAAATATGGTTGGTATCGTCTCTTTTATACACAGGTGTATATTTGAAATATTTCTCAGAATTTATTGTAAGGATTAGGTCTAGTGGAGTTCATTTAATTTTGTATCACAAGTATTTTGGATACCTTCTGATAATATTTAAATATATACTAATATTATTACTACGGCTTAATACGCTGAGGATTAATCTCTTCTCTTGAACAAAGGATTAAAATGGCTAATACCAATATGATTTTAAACCTTATAAATATAAAACCTTGAAGAAGACTCGTCTGGCTGATGGTAGGTTTGCCTTATGTTTCCAGTGTGGCTGTCAACTTTAGAACCCGATGGAAAGGAATTAAGCGTGAGACCTTGAGACAACCAAATAACACATAATGAACCTTGCACGACTTGTCTAAAGGGCCAAAATCCGGCGGCGCATCTGGGCATCCTTGAGAAAAATACCAACATATAATGAAACTTGCATTGCGTGTCTAGTATAAAAAAGAGGCCAAATATCATGCTCCGTCTGACCTTCAGCTGGTACTCCATACCATGTCACTGGAATAGCGCAGTGGTTATATAGCGCAATGGCCTTGGATCAAGAGGTCTGGGGTTCGAATCCCGCAAGAGGCTCTGCAACTTTATCTGCTGTGGAGAACTGTTCTACATGCAGTACGGTTTGGGTGCATTGCTTCCATGAATTTCAGTGCAGTACCACAGTTCACTAGACCTCTCCCTGCAGTTATATTACCAGCCTTGATATAAATGAAATACTCTTGAAAGCGGCGTTAAACCCCATCAAATGTCACTTACCAAGTCCTGTTGACACTGTGGAGTATTATAAGCTGGGGATGGATTAATGGGTTCTGATACATACAACACCACTGGCGCACACGCAGCTGACTTGATACTGATAGTCGGGGAAATTGTGTAAACCTGGCTTTGTAGCAGCCAGATTTGCATAAGATTAGTTTCATATATGACAATACGGTAGCTAAGAATTTTATAGTAAACCTTCTTTCCACAGGAACTCGATATCGTAATTAAAAGGTAGATAAAAGAAAGGTTTAAAAAATACACCCTAAGGTTTGTTTTAACCTTCGTTTTTATCTACCTTTTAATTACGATATCGAGTTCCTGTGCTTCCTTCGCCTGGTGTATTATTACATGGATACATTCAATGTACGTCGGTCTTTATTGTGTTTTGATATATTAGCATATTCTTAACATTTGGAACATTAATTAACACACGAAAATCTTGACAACAGATAACATCACAATGGGTGTATTGACCTTTGAGTCTGTAAAGAAACGAACGTTTTTTTCCAACAGTTACAACGTAATAAAGGATGGTGTAAGAGATAAAGTAATTTACACTACTTGCTAAGCTTCCTTCGCTTCTAGTACATTTGTAAAACGAGAAAACACTTTGTATGTGGATATTACCAGCGACACTCTAAAGGATCTGTATAGAAAGTACTTGGAGAGTTACGAGGATATTAACCTACTTAAATTACACTCAAAGTATTGCTCTTATCAAAATTGCTTTAAAAAGTTAAAGAAATTAAATTTCTACTTAAAAAATATGCTGTGGTGTGCAATTCTCCATTACTGGAATATAATGGAGTGAAGGAAAAATAGGATGACGTCACAAATGTCATAATACAAATGGACGAGGAGTAAGGGGTCATAACTATCACACATCACATTAACTTAATCTCAGGGGTAAAAGAAACGATACAAAATTTTTCAACAAAGTCAAACACAAACTATTTCTGCCGGATAAAGTCTAATGTTGAATCTCTGCGAAAAGGATATAGCTCTGTGAGGGATGTACACACTTGTATTCGTGAGAGTATGTTACATAGGCCTATACTATTTTATATGTGTTCAAATACATATTAGGTTGCTGAATTTGCCATTTGATTGGGGTGATTTGTAATAAGGTTGGGCATATTATGTGACATGGATATCGAAATCATGTTGGTACAATATTTTGTCTGCATATTTGACCTTCTTGGACTTCGACTGAAATCGATGACGCATCGTTGCTGTAGGATGTCATACAACAACTCAGAAAATCACATTTCAGTCTCCTTTCTCGCCTTGTAAAGGAGAAATCAAAACGACATTTTTAAAGTTCATGTTCATGCGTAAATTAGCCTAATATCTCAAAAATAACAAATTACGCTTATAGCTGCCTTTAAGGCATTGTGTAACTATGTTTCAGTCGTATCTTTCTTTCGTAGATTTAAGTTGAATATCTTGTATTTTTGTTGGTATCATTTCTTTAATCCCCTGCATGGGTGTATATTTCATGGAGGTACTTCATAATTTGACATTTGTTTTATTAATATAATCCAAACGAGTCTTACAGTCGCTGCGTAGATTAGCCGTGGGCCTATATGAATTTCTTTTCTGAAGCATAGTTTCTTTAAAGTCCACACAAGCGTTAGGGACAAAACATGTTGTTAACAAGGAAGTCGACTTGTTCGTACTGATAGGTGATCAATTATACAGATTCCCAATCAATCATACAGGCGTGCTGTCACACATGCTGCACTGATGTACAGGGCCACAGAGCATCAAATCCTTGTAACGCCGACACTGTCACAATGACGCTCTTGTTTAAAGGTGCATCCATTGTGTTGTTGGGGATCACAAATGCCAAACGTTATAAATGGTGTTATTTTGTCGAGAAATACTGACTGTTGCCGAAATTTAACATTTTGATGATGGTCGATGAGAAAAGTGACGATTAAGTGTAAAAGTAATGATGTCTAATCGAAAACCGGACAATGCACCGCGACTGACGCGCGTCAATTAGTGAATCGTAATTTTCGAAACTAATTTACAACACAAAAAACCAAACTTGGGTTGCTAATGTTTAATAGGTCATATGACTGCCGTGTATGTAAATGAGTCGTGTAGTTTCGGTTGCTGAACATAAATGTATAAATGATGTTGCTTGATTTTAATTGGAAACCAATTTAGTAATTATGATATATTTGGCGATTTGGGATGAATGTGCACGTTGAGTGAAATTATTTGAACTCAAACATATGGTTAACATATGGTTAATTGGCACGTATTAAAGCCAAATAAAATATTATGAAACAAAATGGATGCATTTTAAAGTTTTAGCCATTTCTTGGATAACCGTCGAATATTGGCTAGACCATACATGAAGAATATGATAGTTTATCATAGCATACAGAGGAATAAGATCTGAAGTATCCGAGAAAGCTACATGTCCATGCTGAAAAGACGCATGAAATAGTTTTAATTACTTTCAAAGGAGGTTCAGCAGTCCGCATTATCGACGAAATATGACCTTCTTTTTATGCCCATCAAGAAGAAACGTCATGTTCTTTTTAAGAATATTCATGGTGTCGGTCACTTATGCCAAACGATATAAAAGTTGTTACTTTATCGAGAAGTACTGATTGTTGTAGAAAACCACCAGTTTAATGTTGGTCGACTCAGGATATATATTTGAAAGTAGAGATTTCTTATTGAAAACCGGACTATGCACGGCGGCTTTTGTGGCTTGGACTGGCCGCTAGGGTTTGTTGCATATGTGAAACACATGGGAAATTGCGTACCGTTATTTGATCACAAATGGATTATTAATGCATTATATATAATGATTTCTGCAGGCTGATCTGCTCTATGTAAGATGTGGTTTCACTTATATTATTCTTATAAACATATACTTGGAGGTTTGGTTTCCAACATTTTGGTTTAATACAATGAAATAGATATAAAACGGACATGATAAAATTATAAATTTGATTAACCCAGATATATTTTCTGAAAGGGTTTCCCGTTCAAATAGCGCATTACAAACAATTGCAATGTGTTTCTAAGTTGAATGTAAAATAAAAATAAGTTATGAATCTACACAATGAGATGTTTGTCTATGAACTATATGTACATATATAATTCAGCTTTACCTTAGATATTCAGTCATGTGCGTGAAAATAGTTCATATACATCTGGACGTAAAAGTTGAGGATCAAGTTTGATTCTAAAAGTGGTTACGGTTGATTTGCATGACGATTCCTGATGAAACCTGTCAGATGTCTAAGTGTTGTTACAAAGTGACGAAATGGTCATTTTATGGCAGCTTCTTTCAACATTCTGCCTGACTGGGGCAGCATCATTCTCTTCCCACAGAGTTTACTCCCTTCAGATTTCCTATCCTTACGTAAGATCAGGGAGTGACCTCTGTGGGAAGCAAACGAGTAAGTCTATACTTCGAAAAAGCCTGAATGTTCACAGTACTATAGAACACATGAGCAATCTCGTATGACTTACTAAAACACTCCCAAATGCAATCCAAATACTTAACTGAATAATCTGTCTCATTGCTGTCATAACGCAAGTCACGTGTATGTGTACAGCTTTGGGAAATGTTGTAATGCCATATTTTAATGGATTCATTAAAACAATATGTCTGGATTAATTAATGTTGTGTCTGCTTTCATCGTATCCTTTATTCATATTTCCTTGTGTCAAGCCAACGTAGCAGAACGAAATCTCAAAGCAGATTACGCTTGTGTTGTAAATACGGAGGAAACCCAGTTCTCACAGACGCGCATCAGACTTCAGAAGGAACTAACACAATGCGTTCTGTTATCATCCACATGTACGTTAGAGTAACTATATGCATATTTCCCATATGTTGCGCATATGTTACAGACACATTCCATTGGTTGGTTAGGTGAATCACGCGTTATGGGAATGTACAACAATATGTCTGGATTAATTAATGTTGTGTCTGCTTTCATCGTATCCTTTATTCATGTTTCCTTGTATCAAGCCAACGTAGTAGAACGAAATCTCAAAGTAAACTGAACGCCAAAAGAAATATTACACTTCTTTGAATTTGAATATCATAAAAAGTTACGTGTTCAGAGGAATTTGCTTTGTTGTGTTGTAACACTCCAACAGTTTAGTGTTTTGTGCTAAAATAGCAGACCTGTAACTTTAATGGTAAATAAGTTATCGCCAGTTCTTCATGGGTGGGGTCAATTGTCATATTTCTGATTATGAACAAAAACAACAAAATCATAGACATTGGTTTAATGACAGATTGTATGTGATCAGTAACACGTAAATTTTTTATGATATTCAAATTCAAAGAGATGTAACATTTCTTTTTTCAGTTTAGATTAAGCTTGTGTTATAAATACGGATTAAACCCAGTTCTCACAAAACGCGCATCAGACTTCTTCCTATCACAATGCTAATTTTATTTTCAGACAGACATTTACAGACATTAAACTTTCGACAGATTTGAAACAACTTTAACCAACACTAAATCAATGTTATTCTATAGAGATGACTAAACTAAAATTTAGTCGATGGAATTTTAATAATTACTGTACCTTTATCCTTATAATTCGATTTCTTTACGCTTTCAGTTCAGTTTATCTAAACTTGCTAAAAATGGACTAGACTGTTTTCCACAAAGGTGACATGTGCCCGTACGTCTTATAGATGAATGACACTGATCATCTCATCATTTTCTGAAACTTTAATACAAGTCTGGTGCTCCTTTCACAATCCACTAAGCTGATCGTAAGTCTCTAAGGTAAGCTTATGGCAATGTTAAAGGATTGCAATATAATTTAAAACAAAGGCGTGTTAAGCTGATTGTATATTCTCGCGAGTTTTTGCGAGTTTTCGCGAGTACCCGCTTCTGAACGAAAACAAAATCGTGAGCACCGGCGAATACACACGTGAACACTTTGGAGTCTGGTCGTATACTGATCTGAGTACTGCACCATAGAGGTCGTGTCAGGTGACTTTATACTCCAGCCAATCAGAGATCTAATCGAGGCTAAAAGCCACCGGGCAGACTTGAGTTGACAAACGAAACACCATATTCAATGTTATCTCAGAAGGCCTCTATTGAAGATTAAAGGTCAAATCGTCACCTGATATGATCTCTGAGGGATAATCCTCAGATCGACGAACGAGGCAAGAGTGTTACATTCGGTCTGATTTACATGAGATTGATGAGACGGGAGATACAATTTACTATACGAAATGTAGCTTTGTAAACGAAGGGTCCTATGGCACAAAAGAACTTTATCACTAAGGCTAACCGGAGTGTCATTCTTTAACATTACAGCTGTCTAAGTGAGGTAACCCATATCATGCATGGGGACTCCGATATTTTTTTTAATGTGTGAGCTACATTATTTTGTCACACAATGAAAGGAATAGGATGTCATTTAATCGTTTAAAACTGTAAAATGTGCGTCCAAAAAATGGGACGGTATGCACGATTGGGGACAGGAGTGTCAAATAGGTGCACTCTCTGCAAGGCATACAATGGCGGCAGCAACACATGGAAAGAGGTTTGAATAAATGAATGCAATTAGGTTAAGTTGGTTAATTAAGTTTTTCTTGGGATGCTTTCAGTTAATATTGTGTGCGAAAATGTAACAAAATAATTAGGTTATTTCATCCATTTAATTCCTTGGTTATTTGAATAAATATATATTTTTGCTACGTATGCATCAGAACTTCTTCTATAAAGGTTATAAAATTTGACTGCCTTTGTCAGTAATCCAGTGTTCTTTGAATCAGTTCAAAAGTTATTGTACAATAACTATCTATCTAGACAAATGATTAATGCATTTGAAAATTAAATTTGTATTTGCTGACATTCCTTCTGTTTCAGGGAAACATCACCAATCATCAAGCAGATGGTTGATTCAAGTGCCGTACACATTCAACGAATATTAATGTTCTGCCTGTTAAAAGTAAAAAAGAACATTAAACGTTATTACACCCTTATTAAAATATAAAAAAACAATAATTGTCCTCTCGTCATATATTTTCACTTTTGATATTGTGTTTGTCAAAGGTATACACCTTGAAACAGACTTGGTGCAAAGGTCACATTCAGGACACTGAATGCATATCTTCTAGAAGATATGCGTTAATTATAGGATATCTAACTCGTTCCCCTTTCATATCAAGTTTATGTCCCGAGTGAAATAATTTTGCTTTGTCTCGAGCCTTTGCGTTAAATTTTTTTTTAATTTCATGAATGAATTCTCGTTCGTTTTATGAATGAATAAAGTAGTCCAGGCAGTGTCAAAGTTCATCGTTAGCCAATCAAATTACTTGAAGGTGTTATGACACATATGTGTCATAACAGTTTGTTATGAAACCCCTTTACGAAGTACCACGTGGGTAATAATATATGACAACTACCACTCCCACTCCCACTCTTACCCCATTTTGTTATTCTTTATTCTGTACACACTTAATTTGGCAGACAGACAGACAGACAGACAGACACATATTTTATTTAAGTCTCACCTCTTAGCATTACCAATATATATACAGGTAAACCATAGGTTAAGAGCCACCCATTGAGGGTTATGAGTGACTAAAACAAAAAATAAACATAGGTTAAATACAATCAAGTGTAAAACATGTTAAAAGGTACCATATATTAAACTTTATATAAAACAAATTTGCAACGTTCTAAAATAAGTCTGCAGGTTTTGGCAGCAATAAATGCAACATCAGGACTGGACATTACGAAGCTAAACTTATCATTATCATCAAAAGTACTAAAATCTTGACATATTTCAACACTCTCGGATAAAAGCTCTCGTCTAAGATCTGTATATTGTACACATTAAATGAAACATGGCACCCATCTTCATCAGTGTTATAACAATTAAAACATACTCTCTCAGCTAAAGGAATATTGCTATAACGTCCCGTTTCAACTCGTATTGGAGCCACCCCGCATCTGAATTGCGCCAACGCCGATCGATATGTAGAAGGGAGAGAACTCTGCAAATACTCCTCTGTACCGTATGTACTCTTAAAGTCGTAACTTGTTCCCACCTTGTCCGCGCTTGCTGTTTGGCGAATCTAGTGTAGCTTTCCACTCCGTAAATAATCTTTGTTCAAGTTTTCCTGTAACTTCCGTAGTAATAAATTTAACGAAGAAAGTGTTGTTTATGGAGATGAAATGGTCCAACTCCAAAATTCTATACTTGCTATGGATACGAACGTTCCAGTTACGCCTTTCTGTTTGCCCACTTAAACACAACCGAGAACAGTCTATCTGGACATCTTTCACTTGCAACTTTATAAAAACGGGAGACAGTCTTCCATTGTCGGACAACCGGTGGCACCCATCCCACATCTCCCGCGACTGCACTGTTTGATGTGTGTTTCTTTACTCCAATGAAAAACTTCATAGCACGGTTGTGGACTGTATTGATTGCAGGTATATTAAAAGATCCCCAAATAGCAGCTCCATATATAGTATATGGTGGCCCAAACCATGGTATCGTATAGTTTACTGAAAGTAACAAATCGCATACCACCGATTACTTTGTACTTTGATATGAGAAATCCAAGGGCTCTACTTGCCGAACTTGCCACTGCCTTTCCCATCCGCATATAGTCCAAATGCTCGGTAAGCAGAAGTCCCAAATAGTTTTAGCTTTCTACCACCTCTAGATTAATGTCTTCACAGCAAAAGTTGCACTTAGTTTTCTCCAAAGAATTTCTTGTAAAATGCACAATTTTGGACTTGCTGGAATTAACTGTCATCTTATTCAAATCACACCAGCTTTTCAGCGCCTCCAAGAGAATATATAAATCTATTTCATTTTCTGCAAGTATAACAATATCGTCCGCATAGGCCATAACACTTATGCACTTATCTTCCACCATCACGCCGACTCCAATAGCATTCAAAGTAAAAATCAGATCATTTATGTATAGGTTAAAAAGCATCGGATAAAGCAGGCATCCTTGACGTAATCCACACTTGACATTAAAAAGGGGTATATAAACCGTTAATCCGAACACACGATTGTACATTTTGTAGAGTGAAGTAATGGCGTTATGCAGGTTTCCTGTAATACCGATATCACTCAGTTTTGTCCAAATAAATCCCCTGTCAATACAGTCATATGCTTTTCTAAAATCTATAAAAGCAGCCAACGTTTGTTTTCCCATACTTTTCCTTTCCACTAATGACGAAGGTGTTGAAATGTGTTCCTTCGTTGATCTCTTCTGTTCATCGCAAAGTAGTCCATTATTTTCAACATGTTCACTAAGTCGAACGTTCACTGACAGTATTCCACAGTACAGTTTATATGTCGAACATGCTAATGTGATGCCTCGGTATGATAGGGGATTACACGGGTCTTCAGTTCCTGACCTCGGTATGGTTTAAACATATTTATTTCCAAAAGAAAAGGAACCGGATTGGTAAACAAGCTTGAAAAGCTTATGTTAATACCGCTCCGGGATACAGCAATTAAAGAAGAACACGTCATGATGAATGTACAAAATGGAAAGAATTTACAAAGCAATCGTTGTCAGAAAATATGTATGTACAAAATGGAAAGGATTTACAAAACAGTCATTGTCAGAAAATATGCGTCATTGCAATGTTTTTAATCAAATCTGCCAGTCAAATTTATAAAAGAGTGAACTGAAATTAAAAGTTCTTTGTTAACAGTTTTGGTTGCATTTTCATTACCGAAGAGGACTGATTTGAGGTTAAAACCATTGTTGTAAAAGTACATATTTTGTCTTATATCGCTATAGGAAGGACATACAAAAAAGTAATGAATATAGTCTTCATAAGTATGGCCACAAGAGCAGGATGATGTTGGAGATATAAAACGTTTGTATTTATGTGCATTAAGATCACTACATTCAAGTCTAATACGAGAATGAATTATTTGACAAAATCTGCTACCACTGTTTAAATCAAAATGACAGTAGGTATTATTCTTATTTTGAATGGCAATTTTGAAATTTGATAGGGACTTTATTTCCCTCTGTTCAATAGGTAATGAATTCCATAATTTGACAGTATCTGGAAGAAAAGACCTTGCATAATTTGCAGTTTTAGAGTGTATGGTCTGAATATTCGAAGCATTGCGTAGATTATAATTAGATGCCTCTGCTAATGTCGGAGGTACAAGGTTACTTAAATAACTCGGGGCAATGTTATTGACCATTTTATAGAACATAGTCATTTTCTGTACATATCTTCTTTGACAAAGTGGATGACAGTTGGTTTCTTCATAAATCTTATGATGGCTGGTACCGCGAACAGCACCACAAACGGTTCTTAGAGCATCAAGATTGAGTTTTTCGAGTATATCTGCTTGCTGTTTTGTACAGTTGTCCCATATATGACTACAGTAATCAAAAATTGGTAATATGAACTGCTTATACATTGTTTCTAAGGTTTTTCGGTTAAGACGGTATTTGAGGCTTCTGAGACAATTAACCATGGGCCCAACTTTTTTAGCAATGTTGTTTATATGTTCATTCCAGGAACAATCGTGCTGTAGTATAAGGCCTAAATGTTTATGGCTTTGAACGGATGTAATGACATCATTATTCATGGTGAGATTTGGCATTGGAATTGGTTGTGATTTTCGGGTAAAGCGTATTGACTCTGTCTTATTTGGATTAAACGATACTTCCCATTTTTCCGCCCATTCAGCTATTCGTTGTAGATCCTCGTTCATATTAATTGCAGTTTGCTCGGGATCACCAATTATCGCATATAAAGAAGTATCATCCGCAAAAAGTCGTATATTACTACCTATTCCTTCAACTATGTCATTTATATATACAATGAATAAGAGGGGTCCTAAGACTGAGCCTTGGGGAACACCAGCAGAAAGAGTGCTCTTGTTTGATCTAAAACCATTAATTACAACGCTTTGTCTTCTATTCTCAAGATAACTCTCAAACCACTTTAAAAGATCACCTTTTATGCCATATGCTTTAAGTTTATATATAATACCCTTGTGCCAAACCCTATCGAAGGCTTTACTAACATCGCAAAATACTGCTCTGATTTCTTTACCTTTATCTACTGCGCCGGCAATGAAATCATAAAGATACGTTAGTTGATTAACAGTTGAATCTCCTGGTGTAAATCCGGATTGTAGATTTGAAAGTATGCCATTATCCCTAAAATAATTGAAGACATGTTTAAAAACGCATTTTTCAAAAACTTTTGCCAAGCAGCTGGTCAGTGCAACCGGTCTATAGTTGGAACAGTCATTGGTATTACCCTTTTTATGAATAGGGACAACAGAAGCTTCTTTCCAAACTTGCGGGAAAATCTTTTCATGAAGTGATTGATTAAACACATCGGTTAGAGGTGAAGCCAGTAATCGGGCATTCATTTTTAGGAACCTATTGCTAATTCCGTCTGGGCCTATTGCTTTTGTAGTGTTCAGAGAGGAAAGAATGTCAAAAACTTCATTAGGGTAAAAAAACAGCTCACACAGCGATTTATCAGTATAGGATACATCTTCATCAATATTTCTGTCTGGATAACTGACTTTTGTTTGATTTGTGAAATAATCATTCATTATATTTGCAATTTCAGCGCTATCGTCATAATATTCATCGTTATGGAGAACAGGAGGAAAAGAATTTAATGAATATTTTCCTTTTTTGTAATTTTTTATCAGGCGCCACCAAATTTTTTTTCCATGCTTTTCATTAATTAGTGTATCAATTTTATCTGTGTATGACTGTTTTGCCGTTCTGACGGATGTTATAGTTTTGTTTCTGTATAATCTGAATGTTGCCCAATCGGAAGGTAAATTGCGCCGTTTAGCAATTTTATGTATGCGATTGCGTTTTCTGATTAATCTCCGAGTGTTATTGTTAATCCATGGAGCATCGTTTGGTCTGATAGTAACAATCTTATTAGGTACATGGTTATCGCATAAAGTTATAATCTTATCGGTTAATTGGTCTGCTACTTGATTAATATCATGGGTGGCAAGTATTGTATTCCAATTGAAGGTACTAAGTTCATCAGAGATGGCTTCAATGTCAGCTAAGTTGTAATCATAGATTTTTCTTTTGAATGAAACTGTTTTTGCTATGTTTTCCTTTAAAGTAACGTACACAGGGCAATGGTCACTACATATAGGATCAAGTACACCGGATTCTAGTACAGAAGCAGTATGTGAAACAAAAATAAGATCAATCAAGGTACTAGAAGTAGGGGTAATCCTTGTAGGGTCAGTTATTATTTGAGATAACCCATTTATAAGTTTGATTTGATTAATTCTGTTGGAATTTGTTGTAAGAAGATCTTCATTAAAGTCACCAGTCACAATTGTTATCAATCCAAGATCGACTGCATTACTAATAGATTCTTCAATCAAGTCCCAATAAACACCACTTTTATCTGCCCTATAAAATGTTCCGATGAGATAGGTCCGTTTTTTACATCTTATTTTAACCCATAGAGCTTCAAGTGCAGGTATATCTAAGCTATTCATACACTCAAAAGCTAAGTAGTTCTTGATATATACCGCTACGCCTCCACCCCTACCCTGTCTGTCTTTCCGTAATGGTAAATGGAAACCAGGAATGTTTATATTCATGCTATCAATAATAATAATAATAATAATAATAGTTCATTTATATCGCGCATGAATCCATGAATAGTTCATGCTCTAAGCGCACAAGTCAATTTGATTCACTCATCACAGAATGCTTGCTGATACAGGTGTGTTTTCAACTTGGATTTAAACAGGTTTAAAGTGTCACAAGATTTAACGTCTATTGGCAATACCATGATGTAACCATGATTCTGTTATGCAAATGATATCATATGATTCAAGTTCGGCCTGGAGTATATCTAACTTATCTCTAACGCTCCGCGCATTTAAATGTATAACTTTGAGGTTGGGGTTTTGAAATGGCCCAGGATGTGGTCGAACATCTCCGCAGATTAAAAGTAAAAGGATTATAAACAGGGAAGTATGGCTGCTATAAAGACATAATATCGAAAATGTATAACACTGTTTTCTAAATTTAAAGGCAGATTTGCTTTGAATATGACATACAAATGAACCCACCGCCTGTCTATATTGCATTATATCAATCATTATCAAACATTAAGATGAAGATCTTTTGCTGGGTGGGTTCATATAAAGTTTTGCGATGACAAAATGTGCTGAAAAATGTATGTACAAAGTACACTAGTAACGACAAGTTACTTAGTGTGACTGTAACACTTAGTAGTGTTATAAACGTGACAAGAAAAACAATGTACTTTTTTGAGTTCAAATAAGGTTTTTCACAACAGTTGTCAACAAAATAACAAACAAAAAACAAAAGAAATGAAATACCACAGGATGAAGACTTCATCTGCAGTAAGAAACGAAAAGAAGAAATAATCCCTCATGGATAATAGACGTCTGAGAATAACTTATGTAGTTTGTAGTTTTGTAGTTTGTAACTTTTGTAAGAGAGGAAATTTCGTAAATCGACTATTGCCTGTGTGCGTGAAAGAGAAAGCTACACGTGCGGTTTGCTGGGAACTCGTATTAAGCATGCGGGACACTTGTTGTCGAGTACATGCTATTTCCGGCTTAGTTTGCATGCTTCTAGCGTGTATTATGCTGCTGTAGCTATTATTAGATTTGAATCAGATAAAGAAGAAAACATGAATGGAGAGCGTGAGTGAACAACAAGTGTAGTTGGTTGCGGATGTGTAACATCAATGGGAAGATGTTTTAGAGTTTACAGTGTAACTTCACTATCTACTCATTGTCAGCAGAAGAAGAGATGGAAGCATGAAGATCTACAAAAAGTGTTTATCAGGTGAAGTATGTGAGAAACTAAGGCTAAGTAACATTAAATATTTTGTAATTATTATTGTAGTAACACTTATAGTTTTACACAATCCTTCATGTTTCAGATCATTGTAGATAAAGACGCTTCATGATAAGCTGATGGTGTGCTTGTTAGTGATTAGCACATTTACAACAGTTCGTTGATTGGATACACTGATAATGATATCTAGACAGTTTATGCCAGGAAAGTCGTCGTGAGTCAATATGAGAGCAATAATGTTAAGAGAAATAAACTCTATGCCTGGCTGAGGTTTAGAACCTTTTAGTTGTGTTGACTCACATACCTCCTGAAAGTGTCTGATGTTTGCAACCTTTTTTACAGTACCATCAAGCAGCTTTATGAGAATAACACCGCTGGTCACCCAGGCTGCATCAACTTTCTTATCCTGCACTAGCTGGCGAGCTTGACGAGCAATAGCAGCTCTAGCACCTGTAAGATCTTCATTAACGAAGATTTTGGCAGCACCTGGTTTCCGAACTAGTTTCAGTTTGGAGCGAGCTTTCAAAATGGAACGTTTAGAGGCATTGCTAACGAATCTGACGAGCACAGGACGAGGGGGATCTTGCGGGTTAGCTGGACGTCGAGGGACGCGATGACTCACATCTATATCACCAGGGGAGAGATCGACACCTATGGACTTAGCCACTTGGAGCACTAGTTCGTCGGTGTCCTCGGAATCGGATTCTGGCAGACCGGAGATTCTAACATTATTCCTTCGGGAATATTGTTCACTTCTATCCAATTTTTCCGATAATGTATCAATGACTTTGTCACGTGCTAAAATCTCGCCAGACATTTCAGAGACTTTTTCTTCGAGGACTTCAGTGCGTTTTATTAATTGTTCCATTTCCTGTCTAATCATAGGTCGGATTAGTTCGCTGACAGCTACTGAAATAGCAGTTATGACTTCTCTATTTTGTAAGGCTTCTTTGAGACTACTGACCAAACTGCCTGTGTGTGACTTGACAGTCGAAGTCTCACTATCCTCGCTCATCGTGACAGAAGTACAGGATGAATCCATATCAGAGTTATATTGACACTGACGTTTAAGATCGAGGTCGGATTCGGAATCTGGTGATGTGAATACTTGATCACGATTACGTTTACTTGATAATGGAGTACTAGAACAATCTTTATCCATGTGCTTATAGTCAAAGTTTCAAATGTGTAAAATGTTCAACAAGTACTCACTTTGCAGTTGATAAGTCCATGTGCAATCCAAAGAAATCCCATGAAAAGTGAATCCTACATATGAGCACAAAAACACTGCCAAATCATACCATGCACAAACACGGCGTGATGCACGAAATATTCAACACGAGACACTCTCAAACAATCTGGCAAATATCGATCAAATGCAAGTCCATCTTTTCTCCAAATTTATATCATAGGTTCATTTTGTAACGCTACAAACGATTTTTGAAGTTTCAGATGTGGATGTCTTATATTAATCCATGAGAGATAAGAAGTTTGTCAACATGGCGAGGGAGCTCTCAGAACACGTCCGTTCTCCATCATGACCTCGGTATAGGGTTTATAATACCTTTAGACCACTCATTCGGAATCATACCTTTTCTAAAACATTCATTAAAGAGACTGTGTAAAAACTTGATTGATTCTTCATTTTTTATCACCTCAACTGGGATCCCATCACACCCGGGAGCCTACCCCGACCTGGCCTGAATAAGAGAGTACTGAACTTCTTGTAATGTTATTTCACTGTTAGAATAACTGTCTCCTTGGGAATCAGTAAATTCATTATCACTTATAATTTCATCATTACAATTTAAAAGAGTCTCGTAGGCACATTTCCAAGTATTAAGAACAACATCTCTATCTCTTGAGATACTACCATCCTCTAGTCGGACTTCCATCGGAACTTGCTTTTTTCTTTCATATCCAACACTAATTTTACCTATTTTCCTCCAAAACTCGCTTGACTCAGAATCACAAAGGTTTTCCAAATCCTGTAATGTTTTCTGTTTATGAAGTATCTTTGCAGATTTTACCGCTTTATCAAACTGGGTCCGTTTTTTGGTATATACAGCTTTCAGATTTCTTTTCCTTGGACCTGGACTCCTACACCAGTCTCGCTCTGCAACGCACATGTCATTCCACAAATCGGACAGGTTAGGGGTCCACCATTCCTTCTTTATCTTCCTTTTCTGGTTGCATTTACTAGAGGATAGGATCATTATTTTGCTTTGGAGTTGACATCGCATTTCATCTAAAACCGTATCTTTAAAACACATACAAGCTTCTTCTAAGTCACACACTGTTCTTGTTGAGATTTATCTAGCTTCGAAATAATATCACTCAGTTTGTCCTGGATCTCTCGTGACGATAAGAAATTACCTGGGATATGTCTGGTATCATACTTCATACGATATACATGGTCCACATCATCATCATGTATGTTTCCCGAAGTACACGAGTTAAGAGATATACTCCACACATGTATAGAATGATCCAACTTCAATACAGCTTCCGCATCGACCACATCACGTGCACTCAGCCCCGCCCCGTCTACGAGTGAGTTTGGACGAATAACATTAACATCTGTAATTGAATCTAACGCTTCATAGTTACAAAAACAAAAAAACGACAACAGATGTACCTCTTGTACTTATACAGGTAAAATCATTCATACCTGTGCGCCCATTTACAATACACAAACTAGCACTAGTTAAAAAATCACACAACGAGCGACCATGGTTATTCACACTCATATCAATAACGTCTCTCTTCGGCAAAAAGTCCACGCCTTCAATATGGTCGAGTAGGTCTGGGTACCGTTCCACTAACCAATCTTAGCCCTAAGATCAAGCTTAGCCAATGATAAAAGGTGGGCTTACGATTGATCTTAGTGCTAAGATCGGTTAGTGGAACGGCCCCCTGCACATTGACTGTTAAAATCACCACAAATATATCGTATATTATAACGTTGATAATCATAAATCTGTGACAACAAAGTTTCATAATATACAACTGCATCTACATCACGTGTAGAATGTTCAGGAGGCAGATAGCACACACACATAGCTCATACATATTCATGAAATGTCTTATGGCTTAGTTTCAACCACAACCACCGCATGTCTAGCTCTAGCGTTCTAGATAATCTTCTTGCGCTGCACAGGGAATTCATTCCATAGCATGTAGAATTACTGGTGACCACACTGTTGTGGTTTCACCTTATGACGATACGATCATAACTCATGACCCTATGAAAGTCTTTGAAGGATCTCTTTTTAGAGGTTTTTTTTATGGAATCAGCTGCAAATCTTTATCTAGAGTGAAATTTAGAAGCATGCTCCTTGCAAACCCTTATTCTTAGCTCTTCAGTTAGTTGGAAGGATGTAAAATAAATTGTCAAAGTGTGTATGCAACATTTTCTTTGGTAGCTCACTCGTCAGGCCCAGTATACACAGAGTCATCCATACCCGGGTCTACTTCACCTTGACAGATCCAACACACTCGTAAGGTGCAAAAGCCAGTTGAAAGTTAAGACACCATGAATCCGACCATTTGATATAGTGATTGGTGCCAAGATGACCGAAATATGATACCGTATTCTAATCAAAGTTTACAGCTTTTGTTTCTGTTTCATGTATATGTTGGCACTTTTCACATCATCCTAAAGAAGCATGTCCAGTGCTTCATTTACTGACATTAATGTGAATACATTACAGATAACTGAAATTGAAAAGCATGTATATGCAAATATCCTTATAGCATAGCCAAAACACCACCCCAATCCCAGACAATTACCAAATAATGTTTAACTTGATTGCACTTGATTTTTGGGACGGTATTTCAGTTAGAAAACGAGTAAGGAAAACATTCAATTATGTCATTAACATCGTTCTATCTTTAGAATGAAATATATAATTACAATATATTGTTATCTTACCGATATGAGTATCTTCTTCTTCAGGAAGCTCAAAGTCTATTAATTTCTTCGAGTCTCATTTTGGTGTTGCTACCGATAAATCTTCAAGATCTGGTGTAAACTCAATACTAAGTACATCAAATTCTACACTTACCATTCAATCTTCAGATCATTGCTTATTTTATCAATAGATTTAGCGTGCGTGCCAATTCAGATTGTTTTTTTTATTTGTCTAAATTGATTTTCGAACCTGACATTTTATAAAATGTATTAATTGTGTCAATAGGAGAGTACACACTCTCAGGTTTCTCATTTCCATCAATAAATAGTTCAGTATCATAAGCATACTGGTCTAGTTTATATGCAATATCAGTAATGACAATGCCTCTGATGTCTTCATTGCTGATTATCATACAGCACAGCTAAAAACAGGGAAAAATGGGGACAGTGGGTCTCCTTGTTTGTCGTTTTTTTAAAACATTATGTCATATATAAGTCTTGTGTTTTCACTAATAGTCCTACCGGGTATAAACTCGGTTTTAGATAGTAATTAATTCATGTAAAGTAGTTTTTAATTCATGTGCGATACAGGCGCTTGAA
The DNA here is from genome assembly GCA_936450465.1 of Gibbula magus. Lineage (NCBI taxonomy): Eukaryota > Metazoa > Mollusca > Gastropoda > Trochida > Trochidae > Gibbula > Gibbula magus. Next base: position 17,260,510 of record OW388297.1, read on the forward strand.
ATATAATGTTATTTCAGTATTTCTGTAACACAATGATTAATATAGCTCACACTTTTAAAATGTAATTTCAATTACCAAACTGTAACATGGGCAAACCGACATGGGCAGTGGCTTATTATAAGATATGATATTATTTACCTTTGAATATTAGAACAATGCCATACCTGGTGAGTTATAGAGCGTATTACTTTATCATTCATTTTTATATAAAAGTAGAGCATTGGCCGTCGATTAACTAGTCCCGTGTCACAGCTTTCAACAACAAGTCCTTTTTTCATCATGACAACGATGAAATCAATAGCACAATTTACAACTACAACATAATGTTTCATGCAATGAATATGTTAACGTACTGAATGTGTAATGAATGTGTTATAGAGAGAACATACTTTACAAAGACACAATGTGAATATTGAAACTGAGTGTATGTTCGAGTCGAGCACGTGTTGAACTCATGTACTGTTTCAAAGTCGTGAGCGTCAGCTAGCCTTATCTTGAGTTACTGAACAAACCCTTGCTTCATAATCTCGCCTTGGGAATGTCACACGGAAAACTAAACAGGTTATTGTAATGCTTTGACAAAAGACAGGACTGGAGTTACAAGCAATAATTCCGTGTTATCCTGTCATCCGACCTGTCAGGGGGCTCCTGTTGAAGTCCTTATATCAGAAGTTGCAGCGTTGTTCTGGATCATGTCTACTCGTAGTAAGTATCACACTGTCTTCTGTACACAAACATTTAGTAGAATTTATACGAGGCTAACGGGAGCGGGGATGTGGCGTACTGCGTATATGGAGGAGATGGGAAGCGACCTCCTTGCCTCAGACCGACCAGAGATTGATCGCAGGGAGCAGACTGACATGCAACCTCCTTCTACTGAACTGACGTAATCCAATCTCTCAGGCGCTCAGTCTAGGTGACATGACGGCGTATCAACCGCCTCAGAATGACATAACGACGTCTTTCGATCTAGAACAACTGTAAATTGCAAAGTGGCGAATAGCCGGACGTTGAGGTGTGTAACAGTCTCGATCAGTGGCAGCGCCATCTGCTCATCTATATTCTAGTGGCATGTTCCTACCTATACTCCGAGCCTGATTGACAGGGCAGTGCTGCTCTATGCTGACTGCGGTAGTCTTCAGTTGTACATAGGCTCAGACCATCAGTTCAATTTACCACAGTAAGTATACTATTTCGCACTTATATCGTCCTTCGCCTTTTTGTGAGCAGCAATATACCTTCCAACTTCCAAACGCAAGGCATAACTCTTGCCAGTCTACATTACTGGCTGAGTTAAGCCTTCCCTCGCTTTGTTGTGCCTAAATAGTGAATCGCTGCACCAGAAATGCATAGTGGGCCTGGATTTCTAAGCACAGATTTCTTAAGGAAATACTGCAAGGCCTACATCAGTCAGTAATTGAGACTGGCAAGAGTTATGCCTTGCATTGGGAAGTTGTATACCTACAAGAATGGTATTGATATAACTGTTAACATTATGACGTACAGCTGCATCCCGAAAGTTTGTTCACCTGCTTGTGTATCTTAGTGCACATGTCATGTAAATTGACTTTCATTGTAACGTCAATACAAATACATCACATACAATGACAGTGAATCATTCTGTATCAATGTGTTAAATGATCATACTCAAACGTAATCTCTGATCGTCACGTCAGTGGTGCATGTTTTCGAACTAATGCATTATGAAATACACAGAAAGGATAATCAAAATTAAATTCAAATTTCATTAAATTTCGAATAAAAGTTTTCGTATTGATTAACTGACATTCATCAGAAATGTACATAAAGAGAATGAGAGGAAATACGTTATTTGACTGAATTGATCCCTTACTGGACATTTCACAGAACCAAAAAATAAAAACAGCATTTTGGAAAAGATTGACCCTTGGTCACTTCGAAGAGCCACCCAAACTGTACCTGTTTACTATGAGGTATAACATTAGATTATGTAATGGAACATTCAACTGTCATCTCAATATGTGAAAATGCAAAATAATCGATCAGTTTTCGTCTTGATACGATATCCCCGACTGTATGATTATTAAACAATAATACACAAGTAGGTGTACAGACTTCCGGCTTGTAGCTGTAGTATTCATGCTGAAGTAATGCGTGACTGACGAACGAGGTATATCGTCTCGTTTTACGACGAAGTATTAGCATATCAATTATCGCTCTCTCGTGGTTATCCTCTACCGTGAATGTCGAATACACTATACATCCAGTTGGTCGGTCATCGAGACCCAGAACTAACAGAAACAAGTCTATAACCATACTGGAGATCTCGGTCTCTGAAAATAAAAGTATAATGCCCTTGGCGTTAATTATAGCTCATCAGGTATTGCATTTTTCATTATCTGTAAGGTGAAGACTCACTATACAAATGATAAGGCATTGTCTGTGTGGTCTTTATCATGGTTTGGAAATCCACCAAAATAGCAAATCATAATCCGCGACCCCCACCCCCCACCCCACGCATTATACGCACTGGTCAACATTAAGGTCGCTCTAGGGGCAGCTGTGATTTTACAAAGCTGGCCTAGCTATGTTTGGCCAATACTACCGAACTGTTATGCTGATTAACTCACGAATTAAGCCACACTGGAAGGCTTTTACTAATACCTGCATGAATAGATATATTTAAAAATAATAAAGCTTAATCTAGATGACCTTTTCGTTGTTCAAGAGATCAGCCAATTACCGTGACCCCACAAGGTCAGGTTCGTTTTCACAATAGATGACCATTTGGTCTACCTTCTCCTCTGTCTGCATTTGGGTCGTCTGCTGTTGGGTCGTCTGCTATTGGGTCTTCTGCTATTGGGTCGTCTGTTTGGTGTGTCTGCTATGGGGGTATCACCTTCAAGCTTTTGGGTGGACAGTGGTTCTGGTGGAGAAGTAGAAAATGTGAAAAGTTCACCGTCGACGCCATTCATGCAGGTCTGATCTCCGAGATTCCTTCTTACTGCATATTATGTTATTTTATTTTATATTATTTGTTTGTGTGCAGATATGTTTATGAGACTTAACGTTAGTCTACCTGTTTTTGAACGCCTGTATATCAACAAAACTCACCTGACGTCTTCATTTCACCAAACTTGCAGTTTCCGTGTACAGAATGTCCTCAAATCCAGACAAGTTTTCGATTGGACACCGGGGAAGTGACCGTTTGAAAATATCCCTCATTTATCAACAGTCAGTGGTTTTCAGCTGGTCAATCTATTGGAAACGTTTAGAAATACAACTGAATGTATGTCCCCATTCAATTGTGAACTGATATTTTCCTAAATCTATTATTTTTAACAACGTGTCACGATTGCATCCCTGTCGTTTTGGGATGATTCGTGAAAACATAATAGAGACCGTTTTCGAATCCACGGGGCTGAGGATAGTCTGATATAGGTTAATCCCTCCATACGGAGAGTAAAGTGCAAAGAGTAAAACACGTAGCGTAAAATTATATTTACATAGTTAGTGTCACTGAACTTGTTTACAGTCTTTGTTATGACCCAGTTTTCATAAACTCATTGTGTCACCAGATCGTACACTCGTTTGTCTAATGTAGCTCAGGGTCATACACTCAACAGCAAAAAAACGTCACCTTACGAAATACAGGGGCGGATCCAGGATTTTTGAAAGGGGGGGGGTCCCAAAACAATTTTTCTCCACTCAGTGGGGGGGGGGGGGGGGGGGGGGTTAGATGTATATCCCAACTTATACATGGATTTGAAAAGGGGGGGGTCCGGACCCCCTGAACCCCCCCCCCTTGGATCCGCCACTGAAATACAAAATAATTCAATCCTTGACTGATAAACAGGACTGAAACAAAGATACATCATGTCTTCAGGAGCCAACTAAACTAAATTTTAAACAATTTCTGTTTTCCGTTTTCGAAACTCCTTAACTTGATGAAAAAGGATAGTCAAACGGGGCTTTTTGGCTTGTTTTATGATGTCCTACAGCAATGACGTGTCAACAAATTTAGGTCCGAGAAGGATATCTCTTGTGTTCATTAAATTTTATGATTTTTTTAAGTGAATGCTAAACTTAAACCAAAATCATTTTGAAAATGCGATAGCAACACCCCAAGCGTACTTGAACATACATAGAAATAAAAGTACTATATTCTGATGAATGAAATTGCGGGTACCTCTTAAAAATTCTGGTCCCTATAAAAAGCATTAAAATCGACTTTCTCCGACTGCAGTAACTCGTATTTTTGAACTTTTGAAATGTGGTGACGTTCCTTTCGCGATGATCTGCATGACAGTAACCACCAGTCAAGATCAGGTTTCTCCAGCAGGCTCACTCAGCAGAGTTATATTAGGCCCCAGCTTGGAATTTGCACCACAGTTTATTTTTACATATTTTGTGATGATCTTGATAGTACTGCCAACACATATTGCATTGTGTAAGGACGCCAAAGAGCTGCGTGTAGCACAATCAAGCTGATTTCTCTCTTAAGATTGGGATGGTTTCTTACGATGACCTATGCTCGATGCGAACTTTGTTCTGAGTAAATGGAGTAGAATAGCTTTGGATCGGGATCTGGCTCTATCCGTTCTCTCCAGGGAAAGTTTGAGTTAGAGTTTTTATAAAATGTATGAAGATTGAATGATGACATTAACTATACACAGTAAAAAAAAAAGGTAAGCAACCCCAAATTAAAAGTTGTATACCATTTTGGATTTTATGATCATGTTATTCAATTCGACAGACAGGCCAACTATGGTATTCTGGATGGGAACTGGTGTGGTTTCTGTTATGGAACGGTTCTCACGAACGGAGCTATTGGCATGCATATCATGCAACCCATGATTTCAGCAAAATGCAGTTTCACTCTTCGACTTACCATGGCTAAATAAACGCCTTTTACGGCTTCAATGTCAGTTCAATACACAAAATCCATGAACAATGCAACGAAGGAGATTGTCCGAGGCTACGAGATGGCAAATTATTGGACAGCATTTAGCAGGTTTCTCGTACAAGGAAATTGGGAGAAGAACTGGTTACCACTATTCGGTCATCAGTCGTTTAGTGAGGAAACATGCCCAAACTAACCATGTTCTCGATCGACCACGTTCCGGAAGGCCCCGAGCTACCACATTGCAAGAGGACAGGAACCTATTGCGTCATCAACGACGTCAACCGTTTGCGCCAAGTACCGTCTTGAAACAAGCCTGGCTACCCTATAGACGTATCAGCAATCAGACGGTGAGGAACCGCCTCAAAGCAGCAGGTTTAAGGTCTCGACGTGTCATCAGACGTCCAAACCTTACTAATCGTCATAAACGGGATCGTAGGATGTGGTGTGGTGACCGGCAGCGTTGGAACCTGAGGTCATGGAGACGTATCCACTGGTCAGACGAAAGTCGCTTCCTCCTCCATACCGTTGACGGGCGAATCAGAGTTTGGAGAGTCAAAAACAGTCGATACACACCAAGGAACATTCTTCCAAGGGTTCCATATGGTGGAGGGTCCGTTATGGTGTGGGGTTGCTTTTCTTTTGATTGCACGTTGGATTTGGTGACACTACAAGGCACAGTTACCGGCGCCCGCTGCATTGCAGAAGTGTTGGATCCAGTTGTGATTGACCATTTTGATGATCACAGACTTGCAACTCGACCCCTGTTCATGGATGATAATGCTCGGCCTCACCGTTCACGAGCTGTGACTCAACATCTGCTGTTTCTCGTATCCCCTGGCCAGCATTGTCTCCAGATTTGAATCCCATCGAGCATGTCTGGGACATGATTGGTCGACGTCTACAGAGAAGGACACAATCTAAGACAACTGCATGCCGCACTTCACGATGAGTGGCAGCAAATCCCCATGGAAGAATTAAAGAACCTTGTCAGGGGTATGCCCAGAAGACTGGCAGCAGTACTTCAGGCACACGGTGGCAGCACACGATATTGACACTAAATCGTTCCTGAGACAATGGCACGGGTTATTCAGTATGATTTCTTCATCATGTTCAGCTGTCAAACTTGAAATGACAATACATTTACGGGTCTGTGTTTTTCACCATTTTCCAGTCAATTTTTGTTTCCTGTTTTTGGTCATTTGAAATCTCTGAAGATTACATAAAAATGTCAACGAATAAAACAATTAATTACACTTGCTCCTGAAATTCGTTTTTCCCCTGTGGGATGTTTAGTTTTGCTATAACGGGTCTCTGAAACATACCCCTATCAGAAAAAAGAAGGGGGTGCTTATTGCTTAACGTTTTTTACTGTGTTTATAATAAGCTGCGTGAGGTTCCTTAATACCTTCACATACCCTTTGCATCTCTCACGAATGTTACTTCCAGAGGGAGAGTCTTTCTCTCTTTGGCCTCAATTGCTTCTGGTCTACGTCATACATCGTATCCATTTCTTTTAAGAAGTTATGTTCACACTTGATGACGATGACAATCTTAATATCAGAGATTAACAACAGAGCCATTGTACACTTCCAGCTCTACAAAGTCACCTGTAGCCATATTCTTTTGCCATAGTATGTGCACCACATCAAAGATGAAGTCATTAATTGTTCCATTTCAAATGACTTTCTCCCAGTTGAGACTCCCCTAAACACGTTACCAGTATGGAACCAAACGATGGGGGGTGGTCCGATATAGGCCTATATATTTTAGGGGTTATTATCATTAACTTCAGCCATGGCTTAGTAGGCGCCAAGTTCGTCTGGGATGAGGACGTGGTCTATCCCGCGTACTATCAACTTGTTTAATTTCTCATACTGTAGCGGGGATGGCTCAAAGTCATCAAAACGATTCCTTATCCCATTCAATTTTCTAATTTTCAATTTGCAGTGTCGTGCGTGCAATGGCGATACGTGCTGGCGGTCTTCTTGTTTCTCGGTTTCATCCTCCACGACGCTTTCCGCAGCTCGCTGAGCATAACCATCGTGTGTATGGTCGACCACGGGGTCAGCAACATAGTGAACGTCAGCTACAGAGGTAATGTCAACAGCAACAACTACAGCGACACAGTGCTGTACGACATCAAACACGGAGAGAATGGCACACTCAACATCACCGACATCGCCATAGTTCCGCCAGACACTTGTTACGCACAGGAACCGGAAATGGAGAAAGATCAGGACACGATGGTGAGTGATTCGTCCTCTTTCTGCCTGTACTGGCTATCCAACTGAGCTTGGTCTATATTTGACTTCTTATGTCCTTCCCTTCATCTTTGACATTATTACGTCTGTGAAAGAGTTTTCTCCTGTTGAAATAGTTTATTTAAGCCTGTGTAATTTTACAGGTATATAAACCAGACATCATATTCCTTGAGGGTCACAAGCTAATGTTCTTCAACATGAATATCTACAACTTCCCTACACAAGGCAAAACTCTTGCCAGTCTTCATCACTGCATGGTTTAAGCCTTGCCGCATTTAGGTTTAGGTGCTAGGAAACTTGAGCCCAGTATGTATTTCAGGTGCAGCGATCCACTATCTCAGCAAGGAAAAGCGAGGGAAATACTGCAAGACTTATATCAGCCAGTGATGGACACTGGCAAGAGTTACGCCTTTCGTTTGGAAGTTGGAATATCTAGTTCGCAACGTTAAAATGTGACCAATGATTGGCGAAATCGCCTGTTTCGATATGAGTGGTTGAATGTAAAAAAAAGGTGAAGATCACAGGAAGTACGGACATTGGGGAAAATCTGATTTAAGTGACATTGGGGAGCCTACAAGCTTTTTAAAAAAATAATTGTAAGTGTAGGAGAATGTCCGAAAACTGGCCATTAGTTTTGCACGTGGACCATGTTCGAGGCCGTTAGGCCGAAAATATGCTCCACGTGCAAAACTAATGGCCAGTTTGAGGACATTCTCCTGCTTAAAACAAAGTTTAAGTAAACATGTTCTCGCTACTGAAATGCACGCCACAACGCACCGTATCATGTGCACAACTAATGGCGACTTATGCTCTACAAGGTATATAATTTATGTATTTCATGATCTTCTCCGAATTGTCAGTTGCATACCCTCTGCTGCCAAGTTATAACATGTAAAATCATCAGGCGTGTTCCTAGTGGAAGGTACGGTTGTAAACATAATATTTTGAAAGATTAAAGTAATAAATGATGAAACGTTGTACTTAAAAGAAAAAAATTCGAATTAGAAAATCGAAACCAACATGCACAGTATTTCATAATTCATTGATAAATTCATATTTTACTTATTTACTTATACCACCATGTTCTATTTCATATTGATAAGATTGATTTTTAAAAGTTTAGATAACACAGATTAATCAACCCTATTAGGACTGGGCCATGCTTTTACTATTATTCAGTATCTTTATCTTGAAATGTTAAGCTCTTGCAATTCAAGATACTAAGTTGAAAATTCATCTTAATATTTTGAACATTTAATTTAGTATCTAGAAAATTCATCTTACTATTTTGAAAATTGAACAAAATAGGGTTGAATATTCCATTTAGTATCGTGAAAATTCAAGAAACTACAACTTTAAAACTTGAACATACAACAATAACAAACACCTTTTAATGTTTTAATTCAGCTTTAAAAATTGAATACAATTTGTAATTTCAATTTTGTATGATTGGCATTGTACCTGGTAAGTTAAGTTTAAAAATGTTAAGTTGAATGTTCAAGAAAGCAAGTTGAATTTTCAAGAAATATGTTGAATTGTCAAGATACAAAGTTATATTTTTAAGTTAGCAAGTTGAATTTTCAAGGTAAAATGTGCTAAATGATAGCGTAGCATGGTTGTGATTTAGTTGAATTTTCAAAATACTTAGTGTTAACTTTAGATTCTAAGTCAAGAATTGTCAAGATAAAACCATGCTTAAGACCCTTAAAGCTTTCTGGACAGACGTACAGATATGTTTGTCTTATTCAGGACTGACATCTACGGTGGCATATTATACGGTGGCATATTAGGGCCATCTGTTTTTATTTTTTTATCTTGAAATTTAAAGATATAAGTTGAAATTTCATGACCTACAAATCTACCTCTTACGCTGACGAGTTCGACACCACTGTCGCATTGTACGTCTCGCCATTTTCTTCAATTACAGAAAAACGTTTTCTATGGATAGGACTTATCGAGCCGAGTAATGGCGCAAGAGCACCTTTAAATACAGCTTGTGAGATCAGAATTCTTTAATACCATCTCCTTCGATAACAGATTGTTGGCGCTTATCATTAACTATTACCAGTAACAAATAGGGATATAGATGTACATGAGTTGTCGTTACAATGAATTGGAGTTGCGTTGTTTATACAATAGAGAGTATTGTGGTACGAGGTTATATAATGTACGAGTTTGAGCAAATTAATTGGATGTCAGTTATGTCATGTCAAATACTGAGATTGAGAGTGATTGGAAAGAAGATGAATGTTTATCAAATAAATGAGCTTGTTGTACACGAAATGGATTAGGTAGAAACACTTAAATATAGTATTGATGAAATACACACTAATATGAAATAGAAGTATTCAATATAGTTTAGCAAAAGGTGGAAGGCACTAAAACTTAAATGTCCGTCGTCTGTGTTTAGAGAGGAAGCTACCTTGTTGATATTTACAGCTTCATGAAGTACAGAGACGAAGGAAAACCAAACTCATGTATATTTAGTTCCTCCAAGTTTCTTCTCATTCCACTATGTCGAAACGCCGCCTACAGAGAACAAAGAAGGTGTTTGTCCATAAAAATGTATCTTCATCCTCTTAACTTATAGAATGACAATCAATAAACGACACTATTAGGCCTACTTGTATTTGGACAGCAACATGCATACTTTTATTTTTAACTCCAAATGAAATTGCAACCATTAATGCATTCCGTTATATTGTTTGTTATTAGAGCGAGACGTAAAGTGTTGTGGAAGATTAACACGCTCTTTCGATGAAAATAGACACAAACAATGATATGTATATAGTGACTTTCATCTGCTCATGTACACACGGTTTGAGTTTACACAAAAAAGATTTTAGTTTAACTAACATGCGGTTCTTTGCATTATTGTGCTGCACCTATTTTATCGCAAACGAAATCGCATTGAGGAATCCCTATCTTACGTCATATTTTACACGTCTCGAGGGGTTTTCCCCACTCAAACCACATGGGAGGAAAGTGGGTAGGCGGCCTATGTACCATGGGGTACGGGTCAGTTTAAAGTTTAAAGCACCAACATATTTTTCATTTGGTAAACGGAAGTTGAACATTATCCATACTAAACTGAGATATTCAAATAGCAGATTAAACGATGATTTATATAAAATTGGTCTCGAAGATAATCCTGCTTGTAATTGTAAATTTGCTTGCGAAAACTCTCATCATTATTTTATGGAATGTTTTATGTATCATGAAATCAGGCAACAGATGTTTCGAGATATCAACAGGGTTTGTTGTAATAGAGTTCTGATTAATTTAGACTTATTGTTTTCTTTCTTTCTTGTAAATATGCAACATATCTTTCTCTCTTCTGTATATATCATTGTACATATATTGCGTTTCAATATTATATGTCAGCACTGTACATAGGAGAGGGTTTCACTAAGTTGGATAACTTGTACCCAATCCTTTCAATTGTATAAATATGTTTAAATCAATACGGGTCAGTTCGTACCAAAACCAGTTCACCCGGTTAGCTTCGTCTAGGTTGATTCGCCCCAGTAAATGTTGATATTTGATATTATGAAGTTGTCGTGTGCCGAAACCGGTTCACTCCGGGTCGCATCGTCCTTTGTCGGTTTGCCCTGATATATTTATACGATATACAATAAAGCATGGCATAGCATAAACATCTCTTTTGTTAAACTATTCTGATTCATCTTGTACTGAAACCATTTTAGATCAACACTCTGATGTTTTCTCATTCATTCTGTTGGAAATATTTGTAAAATATTTCTTCCCATCTTTATTGGCCAGTTGATTTATCAAATCTCAATCGGTTAAAGGTGCATCCATTGTGTTTCATAAAATTTGATTTGGCTTTCATACGTTCCAACTCACCACATGTGCTGTTTACAATACTAATACATTCAAACAGCTTGCATATTCATCCCCAATCGCCAAATATATCATAATTACTAGGTTACAATTAAAAATAAGTAACATCATTTTGCATGTGCAGAAACCGAAACTGCACGTCCCATTTACATGCACAGTATTATTAAACATTACCAACTCAAATTTGTCTATTTGTCTGTTATAGATAAGATTCCAAAATTACGTTTGACTCATTGACGCGCGCCACACGCTCTGCATTGTCCGGTTTTCGATTAGAAATAACTACTTTTACCTTTATATCGTCAATATGCTAATTCTACTATTATCAAAATGGTAGTTTTCGGTAACAGTCGATACATCTCGATAAAGTAACACCATTTATAACGTTTGGAATATGTGACCCCAACAACACAATGGATGTACCTTTAAACAATTTACAACCTTTGTACTTATAAATATTCTTGAAATATTGAATGGTACAATAGGAAAAAACATGAACCGCTTGTGTATGATTAAAATGTTCCTCTTTCTGAAATATTCAGACACCGCTCTCTTAAAACCTTCGTAGGTGATAAAGTCATATTTACCATTCAATTCTTCCAAAGACATCATATTTCCGTCATCAGTCATAATATTAATGAATCAATAGAAAAGAAAAAACTGAACATGATTAAAATGTACTGTGGACATGATTAAATGATGCCATGATTAAAAGTGGTCAAAAGCATTGACAATGTCTGATTAACATATGTAGCTGAGATGACAGAATTGTTTAAGTTATAATTATTGTAATTTATGAATTTGAAAATGTTTTTTTTACTGTAATATCAAATCAGGTTACTTGTTAGCCCACATTCTCTTACCACAGAGGTTACTCCCTTCAGATTCCAGATCCTTACCTCTCTTCTAGAAGGCCAGAATTCCAGCAAAATTCCATAGCGGGAGAAGGGGAACCTCATACTGTATCCCTGCTTCTTAACCAATGAAAACTCATCTTTCAGATTTGACTGTTACAGTAGCATATGTCCGTATACACTAATGGACTGTTTTTGGTATGTGTTTCTGATTAGGTCTTCTTTATTTATCAGCATGTGATTATGATCAATTGTTGTCACAAAATCAAATAGCATATTTCAAGGAAAGCACGCGTGTACTGGGCACGGAAAAACGCATCGCATGACGCATCGCAAAAATAATCGGACGTTGTGTGCGCCCAGCCTTACTTCTATGGTAGATTACATCATAATATCTTTATTTCGAGAGATTTGCATTCTCTGCAGATTATCTATAAACAAAACTTAAATGACGTGCAATTGTGACTTTAAATTGGGTAACAAAGTTAATATTTGATTAAATTTTCATTCGGTTGGAATAAGGAGAGTTCTCATTATGGCTTATTTTTCCATTTAAACAGTTGTAACAATAAGGGAACAACTCTTCAGCAAACATCGAATGAATACAGTCGTTGTTCAGTTTACGATCGTCTTGTTTGAAGAGAAATCTTATATACGGTCATCATCGCGTATATGTTCACACACCTTACAATAAATTATTTCAGTAACTTAGTACTTTAAATGTGAGGCAGGTGACACACCACCAGGATTATCAAAATACCCGCGATAATTTTGAACTCATATATACAGGCGTAGAGCTGAAAACAAGAGATAAAAACTCGCCATTTTGGCATGACCGTAACATCTTACCGTCATCAGGCTGTACACAGTGAATACTTCTTCTTCACGGGGATTTTACGAGCGGTTTTCAGCGGAGCTGTTCTCCCACTCGGGTAAAGTATAGTTTAGCACGGGTTTTTGTACTATACCACTATTCTCGGGATTCAGGCGGCTGCGTTCAAGCGCATTCGATCTGACGGGAACAATTCTTGGTCTCGTTTTCTAAACTATTGGAGACTATTCGTAAGTTAGTAAACTATTGGAGACTTGTATCATCAAACTACGATCACAAAACTATCCTAATGTTTACGTAACTTTGTTTTAATTAAAAGGACAATAAGTTGATCTGGGTGCATTGCCGGATATGAAAGTTTATTTTATGATGAGCATCTTCTTATGCTTTGCTTTGAACGGATGGCTCGAAAGAATTTAGCATCAATGTTCAGTAGACACCAGAACTACTGTTCTATCCTTAATTGTTCCAGACTGGGTGGTTACTAATGTGTAAAGGAAACCTTATGATGAGTATTGTCACTGTTTCTCGTTTCTATCCTTCTAGAGCCTGCCAGTCTGATAGGACGTTGAACTCAAATGAGACAAGTAAGCCCAATGTAATTTACTGAGCGCCAAGATTTGATGTCTCAAATGAAGTAGCTGGTGTTATCTTCAATGTTACAGAGAGGCGAGTTCAGATGGAACAAGCAGACCCAGGGTCTACTACTGGGTGCCGTGTTCTGGGGCTACATGGCCCTGCAGGCTCCCACGGGCTGGCTGTCTGAGAAGTTCGGAGCTCATAGAATCATCCTCGTTTTCTTCACCATCGCATCCATTTCCTGTCTCTGTACACCCGTAGCTGCGCATGCGCACCCTTATATACTACTCGCTGTACGGATAGTCACAGGCATGGGAATAGTAAGTGTCATAGGTTTTTAACGATATCATATTTCAAATTCTGAATTTTGAATTTTAAACCGTATCTATCGCATTGATTCATATAGTGGGCATTCAGTTTTGTCACAGATAGTGGAGTGCGACAAGGACGAAGCGCTGCAATGTATTAATCTATAACACTAGAATTTCACTGATGTTGGAACGGAATAGTATGCAAAAGTATGAATCTGCATAAAAAGTTAAATGTTTATCTGGCACGTTTTTGTCAATAGTGACCGGGGCGATTGGACTTTCCTTTTATTGTTTGTTGCAAAACATAGTGACGAGGGAGAATAGAGTACATTTTATTTTATATCCATTTAGCGACAAATAGTAAAAAAAACAACTAAAACAATAAAAAAAATAATTTATAAATATAACGAACTGATGCGCGAGAAACATTTCATTTCATAATGTTTACTATGCATATTTCAAAGTCTACCAATTTACATTCAGGGTTGACCTTAGCACTGTAGACAGTCTTGCCAATGGATAGGGTTGACTTAGCATTGTAGACAGTCTTGCCAATGGATAGGGTTGACTTAGCACTGTAGACAGTCTTGCCGATGGATAGGGTTGACTTAGCATTGTAGACAGTCTTGCCAATGGATAGGGTTGACTTAGCATTGTAGACAGTCTTGCCAATGGATAGGGTTGACCTTAGCACTGTAGACAGTCTTGCCAATGGATAGGGTTGACTTAGCACTGTAGACAGTCTTGCCAATGGATAGGATTGACTTAGCATTGTAGACAGTCTTGCCAATGGACAGGGTTGACTTAGCATTGTAGACAGTCTTGCCAATGGATAGGATTGACTTAGCATTGTAGACAGTCTTGCCAATGGACAGGGTTGACTTAGCATTGTAGACAGTCTTGCCAATGGATAGGATTGACTTAGCATTGTAGACAGTCTTGCCAATGGACAGGGTTGACTTAGCTTTGTAGACAGTCTTACCAATGGATAGGGTTGACTTAGCACTGTAGACAGTCTTGCCAATGGATAGGATTGACTTAGCATTGTAGACAGTCTTGCCAATGGATAGGATTGACTTAGCACTGTAGACAGTCTTGCCAATGGATAGGATTGACTTAGCATTGTAGACAGTCTTGCCAATGGATAGGGTTGACTTAGCATTGTAGACAGTCTTGCCAATGGATAGGGTTGACCTTAGCACTGTAGACAGTCTTGCCAATGGATAGGGTTGACTTAGCACTGTAGACAGTCTTGCCAATGGATAGGATTGACTTAGCATTGTAGACAGTCTTGCCAATGGATAGGGTTGACTTAGCATTGTAGACAGTCTTGCCAATGGATAGGGTTGACTTAGCACTGTAGACAGTCTTGCCAATGGATATGGTTGACTTAGCATTGTAGACAGTCTTGCCAATGGATAGGGTTGACTTAGCATTGTAGACAGTCTTGCCAATGGATAGGGTTGACCTTAGCACTGTAGACAGTCTTGCCAATGGATAGGGTTGACTTAGCACTGTAGACAGTCTTGCCAATGGATAGGGTTGACTTAGCATTGTAGACAGTCTTGCCAATGGATAGGGTTGACTTAGGATTGTAGACAGTCTTGCCGATGGATAGGGTTGACTTTAGTACTCCTGTCATAAATTCTTGCCAGTGGATAGAGTTGAATTATGCCAGTGTTAATGGAAATGGGGTATATATTCGGGGTGCACATGCCACTTGTAGACTAGGATAAAGTTCTCATACAGAACGGCTTGGGTTTAGGTATAGCCTACTCTCCTTCGCTGGTACAAAAGGGAACGGCTATATTATTCCGGTAGATTGTTTAGGTTGTAGTACTAAGACAGCACTCTGGCATCGCAACCACAGCAGTACTAGTGGTGGGAGGGGCGTTCTCTGCACATAGTTGGCTGTATTAAATAAGCACGAGGATGTGTGCACCTACGATATGATTGCTGCCCCCAGGCCGTGATCTACCCGTCCCTGCCTGTGTTGTGGAGCCGGTGGGCACCGCCCCAGGAATGGGGTCGACTCATGAGCGTCTCTCTGTCAGGTTAGAGACGTCACCGACTGCGTCAAAACTGTATTTATAACTAGTGGAGAGTATAGCGATATCAGCATATCACCTTCAGCAATTTTAGCGTACTGATCACATAACATTGCGGGTCTAAGAATATTGATAAATAATGGGATAACATTTTTAAAAATTAAACCATAAGCAAAATCTGGACTTGAAATTACCCTCTTGAGCACTGAGACAATAATGTTATGATGTTAATGTACACAAAGCCGCAGTGTATGTAAATGTATTGACCTAAATGCATATATATATGGCTCATTCTCCACTAATTAATGTGCATTTAACAGAAATCATGCCTCCTTGGGATATCTTTTGAACGTTTTCTTGGAAATTATTAATTTCTACTCTAAAATGTACCTTACTATACGACAGTGTCTGTACATACTTAACACTTTACTATTTGTCTCTTGATGAAAAACAATTACCTTCAGGTTAAAGGTGCATCCATTGTGTTGGGGTCACATATTCAAAACGTTATAATTGGTGCTACTTTATCGAAAAGTACCGGCTGTATTAAAAAACTACCACTTTAATGATAGTCGACGTGGATGAATATGCAAGCTGAGTGAATATGTATGTATTGTAAACAGCACATATGGTGCGTTGGAACGTAATAAAGCCAAATAAAATTTTATGAAACACAATGGATGTACCTTTAAGTTGTTATACTGGCGTCTTTCTGTTCTTTGATGATGTTGTGCCCAGGAAAATGCATCTCATGGATAACTATGCATCCATGTGTACAATTCAATACGTTTATGAAGAAAATGATATGTTTGTATATTATTTTCGTTTGAAAAATAAGTCTTTCCTATTTACACAAACCCTCTTTGACATATTTCAAAACAGGGCATCTGCAGCCCCGACATGTGGTCGGTGTGACAAAAGATGTTAGCAATTCAATAAAATACAATTCTTTATATGTTAATCGTGTTGCTTTATTTACATAACTCTTACTATATACGTAGTGTACTAATGTATATCTGTTCAAACACAAAAAGTGTTGACCAAAATGACATTCAGCAAAAGGATGCTAAAGTCCAGCCACTTCAGGAAATTGTTCCCCTGACTCTCCTCTACGTATCCCGTGTACAAATATTAATCTATGAGACACTTTATTTTCAAGCACCTACACCAACCAATATGCACGTTTAGTGGAGAATGAACCATATATGCTTATACCCAATTTATGACAACATTTATGTCGGATCATTTTGGTATTGCTTTAATATGTCTGTCACTGTTCAACCTGTTACGCCGTGAAAGTATCATTACTATTACACATTCTACACCTAAAAGATAACTGTTGACGACTGTTGTACAAGAGTAGTACACTTAAACCAAACTTCGTGTTTTCAGGGGGTCTACTAGGCAACGCTGTGATATTCCCTGTTGGTGGGTACATGTGTGAACACGGGTTCGCCGGCGGATGGCCCTCCCTCTACTATTTGCTTGGTAATTCCTAAAACTATATGGTCAGGAGACAAGGCATTCATTTCATCTCTAATATGACTTGTAAAGGTGAATCCAAACAGTATTATATCACTGTCGCTCTTTTGATTGTACTGGTTGATATCCCACAGAATTTCAGTGGAATTGCAATTTTTGTGAAACTTTGGAACGCAAAGTGGCTGCTTCTTAAGCTGATAAGATGTTTTGATACTTCTGAATGTAGCATTGTCACACGAGTCCATTATTTAAATGGCTTATAACATCTGAATGTCTGTAGAATATGGTCCGAAAAATCGCCATTTGGGAGTGTTTGCTTTGTTTTAAAGGGGCTGTAGGACGTTTTTTGCAAAAACATTTTTTTCAAATTTCCCATATATAAATATAGTTATGTCATTTTAATTTACTGTAGAGGGTAAATCATCTTGTTACACAAACCAATTATCCGTAGTGGTAATAACGGTGTTGCGTATAAAGCAAGAATTGCATGGCGGCCATTTTATTGTGAACACATTTTATTATTTTGAACTACAAAAACGATTCCCATGGCTTTGCCGAACCATGTACTGTACACTCATTTTTAACTTGGTTTTCCGAAGAGAGAAGGCTGTTTTACTATTGGCGACTTTGCTACTGCGACGTGCTACTGTCCCTTTAAAGTGCCTGAATCATAAAGCAATGTGGAACTTATTACAATATTGTGTTTCGATGGCACTACCTTTAAAACGTACCACGTCTCTCGTGTTAAGAGAACAGTTTAATTACAAGTCAAGAGCACAAAATATAGCTTTCCTTAACTCTCTAGGAGCCGTAGGCCTTATGTGGTGCCTAGCGTGGGCCGTGTTGGTAAGAGACAGTCCTGCTTCATCGCCATGGATCGGTGACAGCGAGAAGTTCTTCATAGAGGAGTCTACAAAGCCTCGCCTGCTCACGCAAAGGGTGAGGTAAACTCTGTTAACGCAATGCACACGTTTTCAAAATCATATTTCTAGTTTAGATACTTTAGTAATTGGGTTTATTCATGGATAAACAAAATGTTAATTATCTGCTATATTTGAATCTGTTTGATGCAAAATGAAAGGAATCGTGTGAACCATGTTATTCAGAGGCCGTCGATACCATGGCGACAGATGATGACGTCACCAGTTACCATTGCTGTTATAGCAACCCATTCGCTAACCAACTACGGGACATACATGTTGATCACGCAGTTACCTACGTACATGAAGGAAGTTATGGGCTTCAATATTCACACAGTGAGTTTTAATGTAACCTAAGGCTTCTTTCGTAAAACAACCTTTACTAAGGATATAACCTGTTCTTTAAAGGCCCCTTTACACAGAGCCGCGTCCTTCGTATACGACCATTGAGCGACCAAAAAAATGGACAGGACGCTCAATGGTCGGCTGATTTCGCGAAATCCCGTTTCTGTGTAAATGCTCCTGCGATCTTCGTGCGTCCTTTGTACGACCTAAAATGCAAATAACGGTAATTTCCATGACGATCTTTGAACGACCTGCACGTTTACGGAGCCTCCACACTGCCTTCGCTCGGCGTTCACTGTGCAACCCTAACAACATTTCAGCATCAAGGGCGATCCCCGTACAACCCGTCAGCCACCTCTGTGCCTCCTCTGTGCCTTCGCTGTGCCTCCATTCACGACTATGGCGACAGTTGGTCGACCATGAAGCAACACTTCTGCCTCCTCTGCGATACCTGAACAATGCTTCAGTGATCACTGGGAGCATTCGGCAACCTGGATAGCCTAGGGTCTATAATAATCTGCATTAGTCTCAATTGTTTCAGTCCCATTCCAACAGTCAAAAAACAACCAATTGCAACCAATCAGCTTTTGCAGCTGCAATAAATAAAAATAAAATTGTTTTTTTTTACAGAAGAATATGATAACAAAAAACTAAAGAAGTAAATATACAAAAATACATGAAATTTTTAAATCCACTGGCAAACATACGAATGAAACAGGGCTTCATCATTCAAATGGGTTACATTTAAGTTTATGAAACATTATCTGTTCATACTTCTGAAAATCGTGCCTTGTAAAAACTAGTCTCTTTTTAAAATCTTCTTAACGGGGAGATAAAAAAGTAAAAAGAGAGTAAAAAGGGGATTTTTGGCGTGATTTACGATGTCCTATTTTCGGTATTTCGTAATTTGTAAAGAAAATTACCCAACATTATGGACAAAAAAAGTTATTCCAACACCCGTATTTGTTTGAATAAAGATCATGATAAAAGTATCAAACCCGAATGAATGAAATTGTGCATACTTCTTTACAAAACTTGTTATTATCAAGGACATTTAAAATCGACTCTATCCGACAGCAGCATTCCGTTCTTATAGTTAAATATGTGATGGCGTTTCTTTGCAAGTTTATACATCTTTATTTGCTTGACTTTTCTGTTGTCTTGCCCCTTTTTGGTGCCATAGTCTTATCAAATATTTGCCAATAGAAACAAGGAAACTTGTGAGAATTGATCATCTATTTTTTGGAGAATTTACGAGGACGCTCACAGAAGGTTGAGTGAATGCAGAAAGAAGGCACAACACTCGTCATGGTCGCACAAAGGTTGTCGTGGTCGCTGCATGAAGGCAGAACGGTCGTGATATGAACGGCTCTGATTGCACAGAGGACGCAGTAGGAAGGCACAAGGGAGGCAGAGGCATCGCCCAACGTTAGCGAATTTCTTTCATGGCGATCATTGAGCGTCCTTTGCGACCTTAGAACGTCCATTGTACGACCTTTTTGCATCATGGGAGCGACCCTTGAACGACCAGAATCGTCGGCGACCCCTTTGCGGAAGTTTTGAGCATGTTCAAAATTTGTTGGCGTCCTCCGCGTTCTTGGCGATCAATGGCGATCTCTCAACATCCCTTGTGCCACCTCCTCACGACCTTAGCAACCATTCTGCCTCCCTTGAGCGTCCAATGGCGATCTGTTATGGTTTTTGGTCGCACAGAGGACGCACAACGGTCTTTATGTCTGTGTAAAGGGGCCTTTACGTTGCGCTATGATTGTCTTTTAGTGACTTTAGTACTTTATGAAAGGACGCCTAGGTTTGTTTTCATTCATGAACATTTTTAATTAAATGTCATCTAAGGTAATTGTCTTATGTGCGATGTTTCGTATGAGAATCAGCTCGATTTGAAAAGCTAAATTACCCTCCAGGTTAAAGGTATACTTGCTTAATTGCAGTATTTTTTAATGTAAATTTGATGGACCCCAGGATGATCTGCTACTTTTACGAGACGAGCCCATTTTAACATTTGGAACCAACACCCTCCAAGTCAAGTACCTAACGGTACTATACCGCTCTTATGTGATCCGAAACATAAAATGAATTGTTCACCACGTGTAAAATGTCATATATCTTGCATTCAACCACCCCTTGTTTCAGAATGGACTCTACAGCATGATTCCCTTCCTCACCTTCTTCGTCGTCGTCCTCTTGGTCGGCTTCATGTGCGACTTCCTCATATCACAGTGTCATTTTAGCATCGGCGTCACAAGAAAAATTCTTAATACGTTGGGTTTGTCTTAATGCTCATAAAAATCATTTAAACACATTTGAAGTCATTCAAGCTTAAATTTAATTTAAATCTTATCGCCCGCTTTGGGCCATTTGGGATTGTATCATGTTCATTGTCACACCCATCCGGTTACATTAGGAAATATGATCCGCAAGACTAATTCACTCCCATGTTTGTCTTAACAGATTTTAGCTCATATCGCGCTTTATATAACCAGCCAATGAAATGACTTAAAATAGAAAATTATTGACAGGGCCCGGATAGAAAACTGATCAGTGACAATCAAATTTCAAATGACCACAGTTCAATAACTGACAAAATACACACTATAAATAGCGACGAGTAACCAACCTTCCGCGATACGAGGCGAAAGTTAAGTAGACGATCCAAAGATTAAAGGAACCTTGTAAATTAACATATCCTAGTGGAACAAGATGTCTAAAATCATATTCATATATAATATTATCTCCTCTACTTCACGAAAATTTCGTCAAAATACGCGATATGTCAGTTGATTTGAAAAAAAATGTACTTTCATATTTATGTATTTAGATGATCAACTGTATATGAATGTCACTAAATGTTAACTTACTCCCTGCCCAGGTTGTCTCTTGCCGGCGGGTTGTCTCTTGGTGCTAGCTCTGGTGCAGTGCATGTCTCACTCGGTCGCTATAGCACTGCTGTGTGGAGCTGTGGGCTTGGTGGGCATGTGCTATGGAGGATGTGTGGTTAACTACGCCGACATCGCTCTTCATTTCGCCGGCACCCTGAGCGGAATTAGTAATTGTATTGGTACCGTACCCGGCATCGTCGCACCCTACATTGTCGCCGTCATCACTGTTAATGTGAGTGAAGGTTTCGTTTATTATAATCGTCAGGTCTGCCTTATATTTTGTATTATGAATATGACATATTTGCAGAGAAATGTCTTGCACTTATAACATTATATCCAAAGGTATTAACAATGAATAACGTTGCCAAACAGCCATACTTACATGTGTGCTATTTCGCAGTGTGAGAACCACCTCTCTATTGTGATATTCCTTTGTTTACAGCTCTTTGTATATTTATTTTCTCCTTGGACTGATTTAACCAAATCTGAGCGAATCATTGCTTAGACGGAAATCCTTCTTTTTTTATCGAGGTGAAGTTTCCCTTTTACAACTGTTATGTTGATAACTGTTTGTTCATACGCTATGGGCAGTTGAAACAGGAATAGGTATACAAGTATAATGTTTACCTAGGCATCACAATAAGCTCTTTAAAGAATGCTCCTGCTGTATGGAGGTGAAGCGCTATATAAGTACACTCATTATAATAATCATTATAATAAAGTCGCTGTTTTTCAGGGTACCCGGCAGGAATGGCAGTACGCGTTCTTCACAGGAGTAGCAGGATACGTTCTAGCAGCAGTTATCTTCCTTTGTTTCGCAAGCGGTGACGTCCAACCATGGGCAAGACCAGATTCAACCATGGTCGTTCTGAGGAACACTCCAGATGATTCGCCTATTGAAAAGGGAAAGTACCGCAATGGAGACGTTCCTGCTTAAACAATAGAATTGTACTTGTAACAACAGTTTACTCATTCTAAGAAAATGTCATATTGTGACATTTCCATATGAAACCAAGAAGTTGTTCCATGCGAAATATATTAGTTGCACTCACATATCATAAGAACAGGGTCAACCACGATTGTTCTAAGAGCATATTCAGACCAGATTCAACCATTTTCTTATGACCTCTTCAGAATGCACTCAAACATGAATGTTCTTTGACCTTTTCTGACCAGACTCTTACCATAGGTTTTTCTGAGAATCAACCATGATTTTTGTTGTGGACTAGTTTGACCAGATTCATCCATGACTATTAAAAATACATCTTTTAGGGCAAGATAAGAAAGGATTGTTTTGATTAAACAGGACCTGACTCAACCTTAATTGTTCCGAGAATATCATCAGACCTTTTCAGATTAAGAAAATGAAGAATGAGTGTTCTAGTATGTTCTCCAAGCTAGATTCTTCCATTTGTGTTTTCTGGACCTCTCCAGGACAGATTTTACCCCTTTCATTCCTAACAACTCTCCGGAAATATAATCTGTTGCTATAACATTATCTGCTTGCATATAGCGCTTAAACTCGTTGAATGCCTAAGGCGCACACACACTTTACCCTGACGTTAGAACGAACTTAATGTTAGTCTCAGTTCCCGAGGAGTATGACCGCTTTAAGCTGATTTATCACATTGCCTTCACTTCAAAACCAGGTACTCTAACTGTACTGCTGGATGAACCGAGTCACTTTATGAAAACTTACCCACAGTAATATCACAACTTTTACAGCTCCAAACCTCAGTGTTGGACAGAGAAACCACCCTTCAAACTGACAGACTCTCCAGCCAGTGCCCTTCCAACATGACTGTGTTTTAAACAAGAGTTACAATACAGTAAAGGTTCTTATTCAGCACGTGTAGACGAACTGAATATACATCGCCATATAAACTGAAGCACAAAAGAAACGTCACACCTCAATTGGTGTCGATTAATTCAATATTTTAAAGACATGCGATGCATTTGATTATGGCACGATGGAATAACACCTTTTGGCAGTAGTTTTAATGACTTAATTGGTGAGTGTTTTTATTTTTTTATTACAATATCATTTTTCAAACTAGACAGGGGTAAGAAATGAAATTTACACCAACATGACCCCTACAATGTTTAAAATGTTGTAAATGTGTGCAGGACGAGGTATATTTATTGATTTTCACAGTTTAACAGTTGTGTTTTATGAAAATTAATTTTTGGGAATTTTAAATTTCAAAATTTTGATTTTTAATTATTTTTTTAAAAAACACGTATAACAATTCTTTGACTGATTTAATATTTTGGACTAATTTGCAAAACTATTCAGTTTTGGAATACGACGTCTAAAACTCGAGAAATTTGACTTTAAAAATTATACATATGATAAAAACAACTGAGGGGTGACGTTTCTTTTGTGCTTCAGTTTACATCACGAATTATAGAATGGTTTGATTGATGGTTGTGTGAATATTTAACGTCGCAATATTAGGAACTTATAGATGCTGTGACAGGGTTGTTATTACTCCGCTATTCCGTTCCTTTATAGGGACAACACAAATATATTTTAAAACACAATGAATCGTATGCAATACAAGTTGGTAATAAAGAGGATACGTAATCCGTTCCCCTTTCAAATCATGTTTATTTCACTCGGGACATAAACTTGATATGAAAGGGGATCGAGTTATGTATCCTATAAATACACACCTAGGGATGATATGGCCATTGAAACGGATGACTGTTTATAATCCATATCAACCTGGCATGACGTCATCGGAGGTTGATATGTACATATCGACCTAGGGAGTTATGAGATATTCAACCTCTGATGACGTCATTACTGCAAGAATGTATCCTCGTCCGGATACTGAAAATCTCGGCTTCGCCTCGACCTTCAGTATCCTTCCTCGGTTAAAAACACGTCAGTGTTTTTAAAATATTACTCTCTGCTTCGCCTCGAGTAATCTTTTAAAAACACTTCCGTAAAGATGTTTAAGGTTATGTGACGTCATGAAAGGTTGATATCTGATATTTCCCTAGGTTAATATGTTAGTATCGACCTTGCCGATTAATCTAACGAATGGTTAGGAGGAAGAACAGGACAAGTGTACATAGTTTTATTCTTTCAAGAAAATAGTGCATTTACACAAACGAATTCAATGTCATGATCATGAAGAACAACAATATGCAGGTCTTCAAACACAGACGCGATGATAATTGATATGTTGAGATGTGTCAGGAAACCGTCTCTGTTTCAACCTGGTTTTCATCCAAAGTGTCAATACCTGCAGAAAAGAACTTAATTCAATGAAATACGAATCAATGCAGCTTACAAAGCTATACAAAACATATATGAAATAATACCTTTAATAACATGTTTTCTCTTGCCCAACATATCTTGTCAATCTCAATCTCACATCTCATCTTGTCAATAAATCATAAAACCGCACCAAATTGAATGAGAAATGTTCATTTTAGTGTCATACAGACATCACAAATACTCAGCCTCATCAGCTCGTGTCTAACGGTTTGGTTAAGAAACACAGAACCTTTTCCTCTTTTTTAAATTATTAAAAGGTGTTTACACTAAAATGGCCGATAGCAATTTTCGTTTTATACGTCACACCGTTTTCTACGGTTAATCAGATCATTGCATGGACTGTTTTTATACTACATCAAATTTTATTATAAATATCAAAATGTAAAATTGACAAAAAAGTACTATAGTGCGTTTAACGATGAACAAGCGGATGCATTTGATGTAGTGAAAGTATTTACCTGCAACACGGCTGATTTGAGCAGAATAACGCTCTGATAAAATATGCAGGCCTGGTGTCGGTCTTCTACTTCTAGAGATGAGGCGTTGCTGATCCTTTCTTCGATTAAAAACATTTACAAGTGCAGCAGACAGGAACATTTCATTGCATTTCATTGCTCAAATAACACATTTAATTTACACAATCCTCTTTTCAACATTTACCAGTAATCTTCGCTACATCATCCGAAACTGAGCCCACAATTATTATCCATATGTTTGCTTCGTTGTAAATAAGAGTATTCCGACAAGCACGTGTTCGCCATACTGTATCACAGCTGAAACCAGTCCGACCATCCAGTCGCTCAAGTGAATTCTGAATACCACGTGCTTTCTTACACGTGTGCGCACGTCACAGTATCATTGTTTACTGATTGGATAATGCGGAAAGCTTGACAACAGTCAAACTCGGAAAACCTCGTGCATTTTACTTTGCACGTGCAGAGCGTTCTTCTTGCCATGTTCTGCTCGTGAGATTTTACATTGAGTGCCCATGTTATTTAGCAAGCAAAATAGTATAAATGGTTGAATGAACTGAAATTGTAACAACAATGATGAAAACAGTATTTGTACAATTGACCCTTTATTCCTCTGTGTGTATGACAAATAGTAACCTACCCCTACGGTTGATATGTTAAATATTTAACCTCTCGCTACCGCTCGAGGTAAAATATTTAACATATCAACCTAGGGGTAGGTTACTATTTAGTACATATTTGCACTTAAGACCTTTTATAGACATTTTAACGTCATGTCCCATAACTTTCACAAACGTAATTGAAATCCGACAGCCATGTCGTTTTAGAAGAACAGCTGTAAGTAAACTCGTATAGGATCCGTGAAGTAATGCAACTTAGTACCCTTCAATTGTGGGCGCTGCTTCCAACATGGTGTGTACAGGTCTGGGTAGACGAGTAAACAACGCACAGACTTCATCATGTAAAACAGACTCAAAGTACTGTTGTTTAAACAACTTTTATTAAAATTTTATAGAAATTATGTAAACTTTATTCAACTTAATAAATTCTGCTCCCAAACCTTATACATCAACAACAAATATATGTACCGGACAAACAACTAGGGCAAAACAGTCACCCTAGTCATGCATTGATACAGGTCTTTAAAGGGCATTTAGAAGTAGCATACATAAGAACAGGAAGATGTGAGTATATACTCCGAAACGTCGTGTATATCCACAAAATCTTCCTGTTCTTGCGAATTGAAACGTTTACAACGTACAGTGATTTCATGTATATGACTACGAAGCGGGGATATAGTATCCGGTATAGCGTCCGTCCGTACGAAATGGTATAACGTAATGTACTGTTCGTTGGATTCTGTTCATATCTTGAACATAAGTTCATCATAGTGGCAGTAATGTTCCAACAGAGTTTTGTGACCTTGACCTCATTTCAAGGTCAGAACGAGACTTTCAGTTTTACCCTTGTCAGTGGAACACCTCAAGAAGTTTTGACTGGATTCTCTTCATATCTTGCACAAAGCGTTTCTTTTGGGAGATAACGAGCTGATTAGATTTTGGTGACCGTAACATGTTTCTCAAGGTCATAGTGGAACTTTTTCGTCAAGTGAACATGCCCGTTAAGCTTGTCAGCGGGATGTCTATAGCATCGGTCACTGGATTCTCACCATATCTCACACAAATGTTATATATGTTCTACTAGGTTTCAAAGCCCTGTCGATTTTCGTGATCGTGACATTTTAAAATAACAATTGCTTGTTTCATTTGAAGATTATTAATGCGAAGTAAGATTGTCGTACGGAATGGTGTATACCTGCTTGACAACGACAGCACCATCTATATGTCGAAACGTGGAATACACAGAATAAAGAGGTTGTTTATCCTTCACATGTGTTCTCATTCTTAGTTTCAAGAAGCAAAGGATACCAGAATGTTAGTGATACCCAATAATGTTTTATGATATGTTTATATAAACAGACTCGGTTCTGGAAAAACATCTTCTTTTTGCGATCAGACACGCAAATTTCAGAATATACACGTACTCATTTATCAGGTAGATTGTAAGAATCATTGTTTGGAAAGATTTCGCTGGTTTTATTGACCCAATGTCACATTTTATTGTTTTAAAAGCTGATAAGTACATGTGTGTCTGCTGATTGTCACGTTTTAAAAGGTGAGAATTACATATTTGTCTCAGACAGAAACCACTCGTGCATAAGGTCCGCTAACTAGCAGTCCAGTTGCGTTTTCATATTATGATGTGTTTTGGAGTACCGTCAGAGAAGTGGATACCAGAGAGGAGAAGGAGCATGACAAAAGTCACCCGGACAAAAGCCACCCGGACATAACCCACCAGGACAAATGCCACCAGGACAAAAACCACCAAGGACAATTGCCACCTAGGACATTAACCACCCAGTTATTTTATAATATTTTGATGAAAATAACTGACTTTTATGAAAAAAACTAACTTTGATGAAAAACCAATTTTGATCACAAAAATAATTTTGATAAAAAAATAACTTTGATGAAAAAATAACTTTGATGAAAATATTAATTTTGATGCAAAATGAACTTTAATGAAAATAACTGAATTACATATTTAAAAAACCCACGGGTGAATGAATGTATGTCTCTTTGCCGTTCTAAAACTCCTGGCACTGTTTCCTTGTATTTATATAGAAAGGGGTTATGTCATTATGATTAACTACAAAAGGAAATTGCTGTAATAACTTGCAGTGGTCGTTTTACACAACAAAATTGTTATATTACTCAAACGTTTTTTCATCGATTTGAAAACATATTAAAGTTGTTCTGAAAGAAACTTGCCCATCTTTGAAATATTTCAAAGCATATTTAAAGACATGTCTCTTCAAAAATATTATGCAGAGTGACAGTAAATTTGTCGTCAATGACTTGTACAGCATGTGACCTGTGGATGGGACGCTATATAAATGGTCACTTATTTATTTAAACTGGATTAAATTTTGAGCTGCAGCCCACTTCATTATTAGGCACACCTAGCAATATGACAATATCCATGTTTGATGTTATACAGATGTAATTTTTCATTTTCTGTCTCATTTATTTTGTAACCAGCTTTTTGACTATATGTACCGGAGCGGCGTTGAAATTAGCCCTATTTGGCTTGTTCGCCAATCCTATTTTCGTGTTAATGGAATAAAATACGTTTAAACCATTTAAACTGGATCAACTTCTTGGAAGGTGGAGAAAAGTAGTCCTTGTGGTTTTAAACGTTAACTATTCGGCAAACAAGCAATACATTGCTTGTGGTTTAAACATACTAATTTAATGAAGAAAGTACATTGACAGGATTGGTCTAGCTGCAGAATTGTAGCTTTATAACCTCTTCCCCAAGTATCATCGTGTATACCTTTCAAGCGTTAGGCAATTTTCTTATAAGGATTCGGACCTCCTGGCCCGATTCTAAAACAATAAACAAACGCAAACCTCCAAACCTAACAACTCTACACTTCTCATATTTCACCATTGGCCAAGCTCAGTTGAACTTATATGAAGACCACTCCAGCATATATAATATATGAAACATTTTCATGACAAGGAAAACAATTTATAAACAACGAACAAGATATCAAATGAAAGTAGAATGTGACGGCTCAAAATCAAACAGTTTAGTTCATGCTTTGTTTGATACATTTATGATATCTGCAGACAGAAACAGATAATTACTAATAAGTGGCCCTGATTTCATATATACGATTGATTGATCGAACCAGTCACTGGGCGGACTGTATATATTAGGTATCCTACACATGTGCCCATATGAAAAATAGGCACTCTATATTTAACACATGGAGCAACAATGCTCTTCTTGTCTGTTTAGTATACGCATGAAATGTGATGATGCTTTAGTCTGAAGAGTGAGGTGTAGGCCCCGAATAATGAATGAATGAATAGTTTGTTTATTAACGTGTCACGCATAAAAAGTACATGGTATGAATACAAAGTAAATATATAAATTGATTATGCAAGGCCTCAATAGGCCGAAGAGAGACGGCGTAAATCAGTTTCATATAAACGAATACTAAGATAATAAAAATATAAAAGTAGAGAAATGTAAACATATAAAAAGTAATCGCCGGTCTCCTTCACTATAGACGAGTATGGGTGCATGGAAGACGTTGTTTGGTTCCATCAATAATTATATATTCAAGAAAAGGTGAATTGATCTGTAAACAGATAGGAAGAGGCATTTATATAAGCATAATTTTGCTTGTTTGCCAATTCCATCACTTTTTCAGTGAATAAATACGTTTAAATCATCTGTAAACAGTCATTACGTTAATAAAAATACCTCTTCAGTACAATCTAATACGTAACACATCATTCATCCATCAATGCTGAGCATAAAGTACGTGTTTTAATACTATATATGCACAGTAATTTCCAACATCTGAGTTATCAAGGAGATTAGTTAAAGAAACGTTTAGTATGTGTAAAATAACACAAAGACGTCGATTAATTGAAAGAAATTGCATGCTTCACTGATGGTTTGTTTGAACATCACTCACGTGTTTGACGATATTCTAATTAAAGGTACATCCATTGTGTTGTTGGGGTCACATATGCCAAGCGTTATAAATGGTGTTATTCTATCGAGAAGTACTGACTGTTGTAGAAAATTGCCATTTTGATAATAACCGTCGTTGTTTACCAACGATATAAAGGTAAACGTATCGATTTTTGATCAATTAGTCAAATGTAACTTTGGAATCTTATTTATAACAGACAAAAAGACAAATTTGAGTTGATAATGTTTAATAGGTCACATAACTGTTCTGCAGAAATTAGCCTACATTGGCTTCCTGTTCAAAATCGAATTCATTTCAAACTCTTGCTCTTAGTTTTTAAATGTCTAAATGAACAAGCTCCAGAATATCTACAAGCCCTGATTCACACCTATCAACCCACACGATGTCTGAGATCTTCCGACAGTAACCTCCTAAAAATTCCTCCATCCAGAACTGCTCGCTGGAATCAGCTTCCTCAAAACCTTAGAAACTTAGATGAACTTCCTCGATTTAAATCTTGACTTAAGACACACTTATTCTCAACTGCGTTTGGTTGACTACCTGACATTTTCATGTGTTAATCACAGCGCTTCAGGGCAGTTTTCTGGTTTTAGCGCTATATAAGTATTTTATGATGATGATGATGATAACTACTCATGTGCAGTTTCGGTTTCTGCGCATGCATAATGATGTTACTCGACTTTAAATGGAAACTAGTAATTATGATATATTTGGCGATTTGGGATAAATATGCAAGCTGAGTGAATTTATTTGTATTGTAGACAGCACGTATGGTCAGTTGGATCGTATTGAAGCCAAATAAAATTGATGAAACACAATGGATGCACCTTTAAATCACACACGATATTCTAATTAACTAATAGGTGTTGTCTCCTGTCCATCTCTGGTGACAGTCATCTGTGTTTCTATCCAGACGCAAATTAGCACCGGATGACAACTTGAAGTGACGCGTGCACGCAGTATCAATGTCACGTGTCTTGGAGATATACAGACTTATCAACTGAAAGTTGACACTGGAACTCTTATGTAACAACTATAACGCTGTCTCGGTTATCTCTAAGGTTCTGTCTGTCATTACCTCACTTATGTAAAGATGCCGACACACACAAAGCGAAGGGTGTCATTTGCCCATCTTCCACGGTCAGGAGTTGACGATTTCTTTGAGCAGAATTGCTACAGATACTTTCTGCGGAAAAAATTACATATACCGGTAAGTTGTATTTCAATGCTACTCATTTTAGATCTTAAAAAAGGATTATAAACTTCCGTTCTACATCCCTTTTGTATATAATTATCTCAAATGCTAATGTCTTTGAGTCATGTAAATGCACATGTACATGTTTCAGAGAATTCAGGTTCTAACTCAACCTGAAAAGAACTAAACTGTGCCACGTACAAAGTGTGATGAAAAATACATAAATGTTATAGTAGGGCCTACGAGGCACTTGTCTAGATAATCAAAGGGCACTTGAGTCAACTATACAGATGTCAAATAACTTAGGAATCGTAAGACCACCTTCTTTCTGAGTGTCTCCATTTTATTGCTTTACTTGAAACAGGGACTCAATATAGGCCTACTGCAAGGAGAGTCCCTGCGGGAAATGAGAAAAACGCTGTTTAATTTTACTAAGTTTATACATTTTTAGTTTTAATAATGATAATACTTATAAATTGATAGAATATATCGAAGTGTCCCATGACAAAAAATATAGGCCCCTATACAATTAGACTGATTAACAATGTCTTGTCCCGTAGCAAATAATTCTACAATGGCTTCACTTCTCATTGTGGGTTTTTTCTGAATGAATGTGCTTTGTTACATTGTCTAATTTGAAGCCTTCAAAATATTGTCCTTGGTAATATGTTTCCATTGGTTAAAATAATCTTGTATTAGGCCTATAATATTTATGTTAAAAGATAAATGTCTCCTCGAATTTCTTTTCACAAGACACGACGATATATAGAACCTCGCTTTTACACTCTCACGCATATCAAGCGAGATTTTAATGGCGCTTCTATCACTATGTTTTTGGATAAACAGAGTGACAGAACGTGATTGTACTTCCGGTTCAGTTTTGACAGGGGTCGACTGTTGGGTAGAAAACGGGATGCGAAGAAAGAAAAACGAGGTAAATTTGTAAATATTTATTTTAAAAGTGACCAACAATGTATTTCTGAAATATCCTTGTAGGCTAAATGGTTAACAAATTATCAGTATAGACCTGTGAACAACAATGGCTTCGATGTATGATGCAACTCGAACGAAAATCAGCAGATCTATTTGCTGAGTGAAGTGTATTACAGCTGTATAATACGAAAACAAAGGAAATCCCGAATGATAAATGTATGTAATAGGTCATCGTGTTCATTTGATGTATTAGACATAAATTACGATTGTCATTAGGATAACGAAGTTACAATGTTACAGTTATGTAACACTAACAGTAGAGTTTTAAAAAAGATTTGTGGGGTTGAAATGACCCCCCCCCCCCCCCCCCCCAATTATGGGTTTCTCCTACCAGGATCCATAACTAAGACAGATTAATTGAAACCATTTATTGATGATAATGTCAGATCCTTGTTATGTAAATAACGACAGTTACAAATAAATAAAACCCACAGATAGTTGTTATTTAAGTCTGTGATAAAGCTTGCTCATGTAGTTCTAATTCTATTTTATTTTAAACATTCAAAATTGTGAAGAAGGTTAAACTATAAAAAGGGTAAAACTATCAGTCTGTGATGTTTGTTATATATATATAACAGATGGAAGGTTCTAGGTTCTTTCAGAATATCTTTATAACTAAGTAATAATTTAACAATTTGATAAAATATCCACAAAGTAACACATCATTTAATACAAGATATCTTGTTTTGATTTAGCAAATGTTTCCACACTTTTAATGGCAATGAATTTTTATCTATCATTGTTTTTAAATATTTTTAATGAATTTGCTCTATTCTTTGTCAAACTATCAAATCTAAAGTCACCAAAAAATTACCCTCAGTAATGAGTTTCAAATGAATTGTGTTATAATCATGAATTGAAAACATAAGTATAAAGAGGAATTTATAAAAAAAAAAACTAAGAATCATACTCCAGTTTTAGAAAAGGATTGAATAAAAATTAGATGGAGCTTGATATGATTATAACAGAGAATGAAAAAACGGCGTCCCTTTTGATTACTTATTGATAAAACTAGTGATAGGTTTAAAATGCTCAACGCAAAAGCCGACACCATTCATGAGTTTCATAAATATGTAACAGGACCAAGTAAGTAATTAAATTTCATTTAATACTCGCTGATTTAAATCATGTTATATTGCATGAACTCATCGATACATTGGACACACTTCATTGCGCTCATGACGTTGATATTGTGACCTCATATTTTAACCATTATAACCCAAATTAGTCCAAGAAAACAAGATCATTATTGTGAACATACTATTACAAAGTTTAAGTTTGATAAAGATCATTCAAGAAAAAAGCGACTCCCTCAAATAACATAATGCCCACAAGCTAATCTATTATCATGATAACTAAAGTAAGTTCAAGCTTATTGAGGGAATGAGGTTAAATATATAAATATATGTATATATATATTATTCATTATTATCCGTTATGTATGGCCTGAAGAGGCTGTGTAACTGAAAGCGCTTGCCATTAAAATGGATGATTTCTACTTCTAAATCCGTTATTTTTTCCATATATAACAATCATAGCATGTTCAAGTATACATATAGATAACATGTTCAATTATTTGACATATAAATACATGGTTGACCTAGAATGACGTCTATGACACCATGAATACAGTTGTCTTTGTACAATGCCTGTCCTACTTGACCTGTGAGTCCAGCAAAGTTAGTATAACAGACTTGCAGTGAAAATGGGTTTCACTAGGAAATATTATGTATAAAAGTGACAATATACTAGCTACATAATCATGAATGCTACAACGCTTAGCTGTAGTGCAATGAGTCTACAACACTGATAAGCGAAGGGAAAACACGTCCTATACATTGAGATAGTTTGTTGTGACGTAGAGGCCTTGCTAAGAATATATCCACTACAATACGTTAGTTGTCTTTCACCTACATCCATGCTCATATGTATACAACAACACAACATCCATTAAACTCAGACAGACTCTATTTGCGTAACATAGTTAGAGAGACTATACACTACAATATATTTGTTAATGTCTTTGTTGCTGGGACCATGTAGATGTATGATACTATCTCACATTCATTGTATCGTGTGTATTATGTGTACAGCTTGTCTTCATTCCCCTAGAGTTTTGACAATCAGTGATAAATTTACCCAAAAGTCCTGCACAAAATACTAAATTAGAAAAGACTGATACAAATTTAAGCTGTTTGTCCCCAAAGTTTTTTTATGTTGTATTTGCTAAGCTTATTGATGGACTCACTTATATCTGCTGCGACTCATATGAGCTTGTGGTAGCAATTCCTGGACTTGGCAGGTCATATTTGTAAATTTATCGTTGCTCAACGATGTATCGTATCATTCTATAGTACTTCATACAATCATGATATTTCTTTGATGAGTGTTTTACAAGATGAGGTGATGAAGAATAATGAAGGCAATTTTATGTGTATATATTCTTTCCAAGGTCTGCTTATATATCTATGTTGAAACAAAATAAAGAAGTTTATAAAGATAAAAATTGCCATCGTCATTCTTGTTGCTTTTTTTACTTTTAATGCTGATTTATTCATTTTCTAAAGAGTGAAATGGTTATCAAAATAAAACTGTATGAATTATAATGTAGTTCATTATAAAAGGTAAGAAATAATGAATTTCACAATTTAGATTGAAGGTGTTATAATTATCATGTAGGTCTGTCAACATAGTTCATCAATGTCACCCTTTCTAAATCTTGCTATATAAATCGAAAATAGATATGTTGTTAGTCATTTGAATATGAGCATTGAAGCATTTATTGCGAAAACTATACATTCTTTGATTTCTACAACTTTTAGTACATTCATGAAACATGTACAAAAAGATAAATTCTGAAGTTAACCAAGCAAATGTAGTTATGCTCTTTTTTTTAATTATTGGTTCTATTTCAGTCAATACATATTTTAGTTACACTTAAAGCTGTTGAACTTTTTTCAAGAATATTACAATAATTTTAAAAAAATGAAATGCATACATAAGCAAAATGTATGACAGGAAAAGAGTGCAAGCGTTTTCAATTTCAATAGATAAAAGATAAGTGTGCTGTACAGAATAAGTATGAGAAGAAATGTAAGATGCGGGAGGAAAAAGCTGTGAGTATTGCGTTACCTGACCTCCTGTAATGAACAGGTGAAACTGATAGTGGCCATGTGACATGTTTAAGTCACACGGTGTCGTCATGTGATAATGGCCATGACTTGACATATCCACATAATAATGGCCTGTCATACTAAAAAACATAGCGATATATTTTCAATACTTGTTTGTTATCCATTTAGTTCTTTAAAAGTGATGTGTTTACACTTTTTCTTGTAATTGAAAATCTGCATGGTGAGACTGATAATTTCATCAGTTACTTCAGAGAGCTATTTTCTCCTGCATTTGCATGTCTCTATACAGAGCACATGTTATCTTCTGCAGGGACTCCTTTCACAAATAACCTTTCTTAAAGGGACTGTCGCAAGGTTTTCGTTTTATATTTGACACATTTCTATGACTACAGATAATTGGGTTGTGTAATGAGCTGTTATACCTTCTTAAGTAAAGATTTTCTGCAAAAACTTTACTAAAGTTATAAATGGCAATGTTTGGACACCTGCTACATGAAGTTCCTTTTCACTCAACTCTAATACCCATGATTGCATTAAGATTAATTTAGTGATTTATGATCACCTATACTATCTGAAAGGTGGTCCTTATCTGTAAACTCATTAATTTTATAGCTACTGAGTACATTTGTGCTCTACCATCCTCTGTGGCCAGTTTATTGGAATCTCCATTCATTCACAAAAGGACCAAGTGATGGATTCCTCGCTTCAGCAAGGCTATACTCGAATATTCCATCATATATTTGATGCTGAACACCACCTGTGTTCCTAGTTCAGTAATAAGACTTGTTTCATTTCTGATTTTGTCATTTTCTCTTTCAAAACATTGCTGCCATTAATATGAAGTTGCTATGGTAACATTCAGAAATTTTCATATTACAATAGATGACATCTGTTCTAGTATCTCTGTTTTTTTTTTATAGTTTACGCCTTATTTGATCATTTACTAGCATTACCAATTTGAATGAATCAGAATGTCAATCTAGATTGTCACAGGTGTACTGAATACACCCATTAAATTACATGATGTGCAGGGTTGTGTATTAGAAGACTGAACTTAGTCTAGGTATGTGTTATCAAAGGCTGGTATTCCACACTGAGGTTATCAGTCTTTATCCACACGTGACTCTCTCGCTCTGTGTCAGCTGAGTTCTGTATACAACACAGTGTCAATTTGTGTTACTTTCCTCTCACAATGTTGGACATATATGAGGTATTGTCAAGAGAATATTTTTTATATCACCTATTGTAATTGACAATTGTTACATTTTTGTAAATGTTTACATTGTTACAATGCTTGATATTCAAAAGAGAGAATTAACATGTTTGTTTATATGAAGTGTTACAATGTTACAAGGTTGAACGTAACTGAGATACAATGTATCATGACTTGTAGTTTGTATATAAATATGTTAGTTGAGATTATACAATGTATAAACTGATTTAACACCTTAAGACCCTGTAGCTGTGTTGACATATTTATAACATTTTCCAGTTATGGGCCACTTGTCACAACTATCACAGAAGTGTCAGCAATGTTAAAACTGGTTTATTCATTCATTAAATAAAAAAAACATACAATATTCTCTTTGAATTTATTGAATAAGTTGCCGTTTGTATCGCTGTAGTCAGGGGTATTTTGTGTTCTGTATATTGATTGATCTGTCAGCCTGAAATCGTTTCTGGAGGCTAAGTAAAGAACTGCTTGACTTAGAAAGATTAAATTTGGAATGGAAATAACCCATAGTTTTCAGGTTCAAGAGAATACAACTCCAGAGGGTACCCATTTTACTTGACATTTTGACCAAATTTTCCAACTTGACATTTCTCGAAAAATGTGTGATTTGGAAATTTTCATTTTGACACAATGTGTGGTACCTTTTAGTTATTTCAACTCTAGGTGAAAATAATTTTAGAAATTTTGATAAAAAATGACCAGGTATCCAAACTTTGTGACTTGATCAGGCGTTCTGTTATGTAGGGGTTAACACTTCAGAATGTCCATTGAAAACTATTATCATTTATTGACATGATTGACTATATATACTTTAAAATTACTTAATACTAGTCTATATCAAGGCAGTTAAACTACAAGTGTGCTGTTGAGGTGTGCCCACTTGTGCCTTGTTATCAATCAATCAATCTTTATTTCGGTACTTAAAGGCCACAGGCCTGTAGTACATTCAAGAGTAGATCACATTACAGATTTTGTTCTGGTACAATGGTTTTCCTATATAACATTGCATAATAAATAAACATTGCAAGGTTCTGTAGTACTCGAGTATTAGTATTTGCTAACAGTGATAATAGTTTTGTTACACTAGGGTACATGTAATAGTATGATTTAATGTATTTCAACCGAAGACTTTTATAGATTGGGCAGATTAACAAGAAATGTAGTTCATCTTCGACAGCATTTAAATTACAAACTTGGCATATTCTGTTATTTCTTGCAATGCCTGCATATCTGCCAGTTTCAACAAACAATTCATGGGATGAACAACGAAGACGAGCTAAGGCAGTACGAAACTTTTTTACATCAACTTTTGAAAGATAACTTTCAAGACATATTTCATATTTCCACTGTCTATAATATAGACATTTAGTTGATAGTGACATGGATTCTGACCAGGTTTGCAAGTATATATCCTTCATTCTTTGTGTAAATGATCTAATAAACTGTGGTTGTAAATCTACACTTTGGCCAAATATGTCCATATCCTGTTTTGTTGAGTATCTCTCTAATATCGGTCACCCAATTACTTTTACCTTGTTATCTCTATTGTATACCGATATATTTTCCTGTTTTAAACAAATTAGGGAAATATGTGTTTTGGTTATGACAAATCTGTTATCAAAGCCTCTTAGCAGAGCTCATTTGATCTTTGCAAAACATTACATATAACTATAACACCTATTCAGTCACTTCTGCATTTTCTGCATTATCTTCCCACAGAGGTTACTCCCTTCAGTTTCCGATCCTAACCTCTGTTCTAACTCCTCGAACCAGCTTCTTTTATTTCTCTGTGCTGTAACTACATCTTCTGCTCTGTTTTATTGTAGTGCCCACTGCCGACAATCCGTGTGTTGAACCCCATGACACACAACACGTGGGATGAGGGCCGATATACTACCTACGAGATCTGTATACAGGTAAACTCTTACACATTTTAAAGGTACATCCATTGTGTTGTTGGGGGTCAATTATGCCAAACGTTATAAATGGTCTTATTTTATCGAGAAGTACCAACTGTTACCAAAAACTACCATTTTAATGATACTCGACTTAGTATATTGACGATATAAAGGAAAAAGTATCGATTTCTGATCGAAAACCGGACAATGCACCGCGTGTGGCGCGCGCCAATGAGTCAAACGTAATTTTGGAATCTTATTTAAACCAGAAGAGAACAAATAACAAATTTGGGTTGATACTTTTCAGTAGGTCATATAACTACCGTGCATGTAAATAGGACGTGCACTTTCGGTTTCTGCACATGCATAATGATGTTACTCGATTTTAATTTTAAACTAGTAATTATGATATGTTTGGCGATTGGGGATGAATATGCAAGCTGAGTGAATTTGTTTGTATTGTAAACAGCACCTATGGTGTGTTGGAACGTATTAAAGCCAAATGAAATTTTATGAAACACAATGGATGCACCTTTAATACTTAGTCTATGGACATTATCTTGGCAAATTTAACACTTTGCCGTTAACTTAATTCGTGTCAATTCCTTCCCGAAAAGCCAAATAATGGAAATCATAAGCGAATTCAATGTCTTCCAAAATCTATTGGGTTATTTTTTTCTGATATCTGATGATAACATGTCATCAAATATCACTGATAACATTTAAAAAATCCAAGGTCTCATATCATTTCAAAACATTTGAACAACTTGACAAATTTTATTCTTTAAATTTGGAACAAATTCTAACACAATTGTTCGTTATTTTTTCCACAGACGTACCACAAAGCATTCAGTCTGCACCAGTCATGTGTGCGCCGCCGATTCTCCGAGTTTGTATGGCTGAGGAAACAGTTGAAATCTCACCACGTCTCCAGGTAATACACTCATCATTGTCTTTGCTCAAACCAGCAACTCAGAATGTAGTTGTTATCTGTTTCATTAGGCAACAATCCATTTATATTTATAATCACACCAAGTTTCAAGATATATAGATAATTCTCTTGGTAGAAATTCAGATTTGAATGGATTAAAGAATCATGGCATATATAAGGATAAACACTCACTGGCGGATCCATAACTTTTCAATTAGGTTGAGGGTTCACTTATTGAGATGGTGGGATGACCTTTAGGCAATGGGGTCTATCAAATTAACATGCAGTAATTTTCATGGGTTGGGGGTGGAGAGTTCAAACCCCATGAACATCCCTTCGGGTTCCAGCACTGAAATGTTCATGGTTTTAAGTATTTTTATAGATCTGATTAATTTGAATAACATTACAATGCTTTTTAGGAGTTGACAAAGGTAGTCACCTTATACGTTCATTCGGATGCTTGAATTGAAGTTTAGGATATAGAGGCAAACATGGATGAGTGCAGTGAAGGCAAGAAAATTATAATTCCTACTGAAAAATGTGATATGATGACACTAACTCAGATAATAGCAGTAAACTTTCCTTGTTTCAACAGCCGCAAATTTAGTGTAAAACCAATTGTGTTATCTTTAGTTGGACCGAATCTATTGTATGTGATTATCAGTTCACTCTCATTTGCCCCACTAATATTTCCTGGATTTCATTATCAATCAACATAGGGAAATTTTCAAATTTAACAGTGCGTCAGAATCAAGTCATGTTACAATTATAGTTTTGATAAATGCTACTCTGAAACATCATTTGTACTAGGGTCAAAGTTGGCTTCAATCTATACGTGCTACTTCTACTAATCACAATTTATCAATTCATAGATTACACACAAAAAGGATGATATGAAAACAAATTTGAATTATTTTGTCAACTTTAT
The DNA here is from genome assembly GCA_936450465.1 of Gibbula magus. NCBI lineage: Eukaryota > Metazoa > Mollusca > Gastropoda > Trochida > Trochidae > Gibbula > Gibbula magus. The sequence goes on from OW388297.1 coordinate 17,300,439, forward strand.
TTTAAAAATTGCGATTATTTTGAAACATTCACTGAATTTGTGGATAACAGAGTTGCTACTGTAAATGAACTACAACCCCCAACCAAAAAAAAAGAAACAAAACAACAACAAAAAACAAATCCTGATCTTTTAACAAGGAAATGATGTTCAATTAAGCAAAGTTGCACCCTGATTCAACCAAATGGATTGATCACAACACCAAATGACATTGTGTTTGATTAGCACCCCTTCAATGTGGAAGCTTTACTGCCCCCTTTGAAATATTTTTAGCAAAGCTGACTCAATGGTTATAAGATGAGAGATGTGAGGGTTTGTGATTCATTTGATGACTTTTTGCTGTTTCAGGACTCCTTCTTCTCTTCCACCTAAGAAGTTTTTCGTGGCACGTTTTGGTGACGACTTCATCAAGGAACGGCAACAAGGGCTGGAGCAATTCATCAACAGGTGTGTTGCCCTCAGACCTCCATCTGATAAAAATTGATGCTTGTTGTCCCCCGCCGCAACGCGGAACGGGGGACTATGTATTCAGCGGCGTCCGTCCGTACGTCCGTACGTACGTACGTCACATTTCTTGTTTACGCGATATCTTATGAAGCGTTACATCCAAAGTCTTCAAATTTGGTTTCTGCCTACATTGTGGGAAGACGCAGACACCAGTCACTTTTGGTGACCTTGGCCTTATTTTCAAGGTCACCACGACACTTTCACCACTTTTTGAACTCTTGTTTACGCGATATCTCATGAAGCGTTACATCCAAAGTCTTCAAATTTGGTTTCTGCCTACATTGTGGGAAGACGCAGACACCAGTCACTTTTGGTGACCTTGGCCTTATTTTCAAGGTCACCATGACACTTTCACCACTTTTTGAACTCTTGTTTACGCGATATCTCATGAAGCGTTACATCCAAAGTCTTCAAATTTGGTTTCTGCCTACATTGTGGGAAGACGCAGACACCAGTCACTTTTGGTGACCTTGGCCTTATTTTCAAGGTCACCATGACACTTTCACCACTTTTTGAACTCTTGTTTACGCGTTATCTCATGAAGCGTTGCATCCAAAGTCTTCAAATTTGGTTTCTGCCTACATTGTGGGAAGACGCAGACACCAGTCACTTTTGGTGACCTTGGCCTTATTTTCAAGGTCACCACGACACTTTGACCACTCTTTGAACTCTTGTAAAGGCGATATCTCATGAAACATTGCATCCAAAGTCTTCAAATTAGTTTTCAGCCTACATTGGGGAAAGACACAGACACCAGTTTATTTTGGTGACCTTGACCTTATTTTCAAGGTCACCGCAACACTTTGAGCACTTTTCTAACTCTTGTTATCACCATTTATTATGACCGGTTGGACCAAATGTTTTCAAATTTGGTCTCAGTCTACATTGGAGGATGACGCAGACGCCAGTCGATTTGGTGACCTTGACCTTATTTTCAAGGTCACTACAACACTTTGACCACTTTTAGAACTCTTATTAACACGATATATCATGAACCAAAGTAGCTCCAATGATGTGTCTTACTAACTCAATGTCACCGGCGTCGATTTGGTGACCTTGACCTTATTTTCAAGGTCACTACAACACTTTGACCACTTTTAGAACTCTTATTAACACGATATATCATGAACCCAAGTAGCTCCAATGATGTGTCTTACTAACTCAATGTCACCGGCGGGGGACATTGCCATGTTAGTGGCAAACACTTGTTTATCATGTAATAGCTGTACTTCAGGGTAGAGTTTTTCAATATTCCTCATTTTTATTCAGGTGATTACTTTGAAGAGGAACTAGGTCAAATTAACCCTTTAGTTGCGTATTTCTATTTTACCCATTTTAGCCCCTGTGGCGGAATATTCTGACCATCTAGCTCGCAGCCGTATTTTGGCTAAAGCACTAATTGGCACTACTGGTGGAATATTCCAGGTGACGAACCCGGTACCATATTTATGAATTATATCATGTGTACATCGCGAAAACGGACTATATACGGCCGTTATATACAATTCCAGGTCGCTGCACCCATTCGAAAATGGTCAATTCATACCCGCATCTTTGAATGAATTTTCTACAATTTTGCGTTTTTATTCTATTACTTTCGAAAGATTGTCTTTAATTCGGGCCTCTCAATAACAAAACAAAAAATTCTATTAATATACGAAATGGAAGACAAGATGTTTGGCTTCACAGTGATATAAAAATTATAAGAATGCGACCTTTGGTTATAATTCTATAGCCATGTAAAGTTTGTCTTTATTTCCACCTATAAAATCGTAAATCCTGACAACATTTATGATGCGGCATTGCAAAAGTTTACTCACGGCGTTCTTCACACTTTTCCAAGAAATCATAATCTCGAACCAGTTGACAAATAAGCACATGTCAACCCAAATATGGTCATGTTTGACCTTTCCTATAAATGCTAACCTCGTACCATAATTGATGTAAATATGTTGAGTTGTAAGATATACCCCAGGGTGATCCTTTCCGTGTGTAGTGTTGACAAGAGCGGCAGGGGAGCTGTAAGATTTACTCCAGGGTGAACCTCTCTGTGTGTAGTGTTGACAAGAGTGGCAGGGGAGCTGTAAGATTTACTCCAGGGTGAACCTCTCTGTGTGTAGTGTTGACAAGAGTGGCAGGGGAGCTGTAAGATTTACTCCAGGGTGAACCTCTCTGTGTGTAGTGTTGACAAGAGTGGCAGGGGAGCTGTAAGATTTACTCCAGGGTGATCCTTTCCGTGTGTAGTGTTGACAAGAGTGGCAGGGGAGCTGTAAGATTTACTCCAGGGTGAACCTCTCTGTGTGTAGTGTTGACAAGAGTGGCAGGGGAGCTGTAAGATTTACTCCAGGGTGATCCTTTCCGTGTGTAGTGTTGACAAGAGTGGCAGGGGAGCTGTAAGATTTACTCCAGGGTGAACCTCTCTGTGTGTAGTGTTGACAAGAGTGGCAGGGGAGCTGTAAGATTTACTCCAGGGTGATCTTTTCCGTGTGTAGTGTTGACAAGAGTGGCAGGGGGGTTGTAAGATTTACTCCAGGGTGAACCTCTCTGTGTGTAGTGTTGACAAGATTGGCAGGGGGGTTGTAAGATTTACTCCAGGGTGATCCTTTCCGTGTGTAGTGTTGACAAGAGTGGCAGGGGGTTGTAAGATTTACTCCAGGGTGATCCTTTCCGTGTGTAGTGTTGACAAGAGTGGCAGGGGGTTGTAAGATTTACTCCAGGGTGAACCTATCGATGTTTTGACTAGTGTAACAGGGGGTAGGGTAAGATTGTAAGGTTGAAAGATTTACTCCAGGGTGATCCTTTCCGTGTATAGTGTTGACTTCAGGTGATGTTTGTGTGTCCCAGGTTGATCAAAGAGCCGTTGTACCTGTCCGACTCTGTGCTTCATCTCTTCCTGCAAACCAACCTGCATGTGCGGGAGCTGGAGCGGTTCGTTGAGGGAGATCTCTCTGACGACTTCATTCACCAACTATGGCAGTGTGGTGGCAAGACACAAAGGTGAACAAGGCTTTGTTGATTTTTAAGATTTACCTTCAATACTCAATATATTATATATATAGCATAAACTGATATTTATTAGGTGGCATTTCCCTATATGTGTGCTATATTTAACCATCTTTCTCATGTCAACATGATCATCATTTTGAATGAAAAGAATTTCTGAAAGAACCTTCTGTGACAGTTTTGTCCTCGTTCGGGATCATGCACAGTTCATCTTCTTCTTCTAGTGTTATTGTTAACCTTAAATTTATCAAAGTTGTAAAAACTGTTTGTAATCAGTTTATTCCAGTAAAAAAATGACATTTTCAATTGCAGCCCCGTAAGTAAACCTAATCCAGCACAACGATGTTTATCTGTAAGCGAAGATTCAAGAGATGGAACCGAAGCTCCCGGAAATGAGAACGAGGCTGCATACAATTTGTCTGATATAAGTGAATCTACAAGTGACGATAGTCCGTCTAGCACCAACCAATCTGATCAGGAGGACAGAAGTTGCCAAGGAAACGTGTCAGTGGACAGTGGACTTAATTTGAGTCATGTGACAGAGAGTCCAGACTTAAAGGGAATATTCCCCAGGGAGCTGAGAGCAACGTCTGCATTCAGTATAAACAACCAAGGGGATCTGTTATCCGATTAACTTCTCTCAATCTGTGTCAAATATAATCATTCTCTTTCTGAAGAGGTTACTCCTTTCCGATTTTCTATCGTTATCTTTGTTTTAAGTCAGACCTCATATACTCCGATCCTATACTCCTGAAACCTGACAATCCGCACTGTGCGGCACAGTAGTATTTAAAATTTTCTCTATGCATCTCTATGCAAATGATGATTCGCTTAACTTCACGACTTTGCTTTTCGGACAATTTTCAACTTTAATAAATTGTGCAGATAAACAAGGTCTGACTGTATATCAAACAATTTCTCGGCTGGAATAGAAAATTCTGATTGTTTGCATCAGACATAAGTTGTGCAACAACCAATGTTGAAATGACTTCATTTGTGCAAACCACACATATTGTTAACAAGACAGTATTCGGTCACAGATGTAAAACGATCTTTGATTGGACAAATATAAAGATATTTCCAGTGATGCGAACTTTCCCCTCCAAAAGATTATGCAAGAATAGCAAAAATATCGCCTCTATGTAACAGAGGTTACCATAGTAAATCTGAAACGAGTAACCTCTGTGGCAAGAGAAGGCAAATATAATATACTAGTCAATATGTGATGGAAGACAAAAGGTTTTAGGGGAAAATATGGTTGATGTTTTAGTTCAATTTGATAGGATAACTCATTTTACTTTGTTTGACATTTCTCCACTATTGATGTTAGAATTCTATGGTTTGGTCATAATCATATAGCGAGGACACTGCTTTTGATAAGTAGAACTGTTGTTCCTTATTGAAACAAATACTGGAAATTTGCCTGCAATTTTATGTTCGGTAAGTTTTTATTGCCTGACAAGTCCAAAATTTTCAGCTCATTTATATGTTGAAAATGTTTCCCCTTTACTTAAGCATGTCAAATAAAGTAAATGAAGCCAAAAAAAATTATAATATTTTTTCTAAATGTCCTTTAAAAAACTTTAAATTCAATTCCCACAAATATTTTGTATTGGAGAAGTTTTACTGGTTGATAAGAATTTTACCCTTTTACAAGGGATGTTTTATTTGTCAGTGAGACTGTATCAGTTTGATAAGTTCAATTCTGGTCAATATTACTATTAGAATCTTGAGAATTTGAATTTTGGAATTTGATCTTCAAGTAAAAGACAAAATATAGGGAACTACTTCTTTATCGTGTGAACAATGTTTCTGAGCTTTCCTTCCTCTAAATCATTTCATCTGATGTAGCAGCAAAGAGCAGTTTCATTAAAATCAGACCGTAATTAGCTGCAATATATGTTACATAATATGTATAAAGTAGTTGAGCTTAATTATGATCTGACTTTAATAAGATTGCAACAAAGAATAGTCAAGCGGGGCTAAGCGACCTGTTTAGAAGAGGACTTGGTAGGGATAGCAGCAGAATAGCCAATTACCAGAGAAAGAAATTGTTCTCCATTATATTTTGTTTCATGATTTTATGATTGTTATGTTTAATCTCTATTTGAATCACATTGTAATATGATCTTAATTTAATGTCTGAATGATTTTACCAGTGAAATTCCAACCGTCATTTAACATGTTTAATATTAATCATTCAACATTGCAATGGTTCCACTTTCGTTATACGGGTAAATCTACCATGGCATTGCTTGAATAGCAACAAGATAGTGCTCATAGATCGGTTGATTTGTACCATACTGTTGTACAACTCAGAGGACACTACTATTTGGACATTTTATAGTTTAGTGTATCTTTTGAAAAACCACTGGATGTTGAATTAAGTTATGGAATTTCCAAATTTATAGTTTAGTTAAACTTTATTAACTTCATAAGAATAGAATCACTGTTAGGCCCCACCCCTCTTTTTGCTTAAAAAGTTGAAATCCTTCAATTATATCATTCTTTAAACCTGGTGTGCTACAGAGCTTGTTATTTGGCCCTACATTCGTTGTATGATTGTTGGAAATAATAGGTGTCTCTTACAACTGAACTTTGCCCCTTCATATCTATTCAAAATATCAATAATTGTTATACAAACCAGATTAGGTCGGGGGTGACGCTTTTCACAGTGAGGGGCGGCAGGATAGCCCCGTGGTGCACATGTTTCGGATCAAGAGGTCCGAGGTTCAAATCCTGCCAGTGGCTCGACAACTTGTCTGCTGTAGACACCTATTCTACATGCAGAAAGGTTTGGGTGCAATGCTACACTGAATTTCAGTGCAGTACATCTACTACCCATAGTTCGCTTTTCATAACCACATGTTGTTGCATGCTTTCTCCCTGCCATGATATAAGTGAAATAATCTTTAAAACCGCTCTTAACCACAACTCACCTCACTTCACCTCCACAGTGAAGGTGGGAGACTCAAAAGCAGAGAGTGTCCTCCTCATCCACTACAGCATGCTGGATGGTAAGCTAATGGAAGCCCTTAGATTAGATAAATATCTATTATCCTACCTCATTTAAGAATGTTGATCCTTGATTGGGGAACATGACCATTAACAAATATCAATAAACACCATCATACGGGTTGATAAAACTTCCTGAGGGTGATAAATGTTTTATATCCCGCAACATGAATAAAGTATGCATCCACGTCAATCATTCCATGTCACGTGACACAAGTTATAGGTCATAGTTTGTCTACGGATCAGCTGTTTTCTGTCAATTTTTCTTTGTTTCTTTTAAATGATATTTTGAGACATGCGGTAAGATAAATACGTTATAACATACAGTTTGTTCGGGTGACATCGTAATTTATCAGACACTTGTTAGTGTTTATCCAACTAGCCTAAGGGTCGGTGGATAAACACTTACGCAGGTCTGATAAATTACGATGTCACCCTTCACTGAATGTTATAACTTATAATGGATGAAACAACTCTGCCGTTGTTTATGCCAGAGTCGTGTCGTCCATAGGATGATACCTGTTCACCTTCATAAAACTTCATTAATAGTGAGACAATGGCAATGCTAAAGACAGTGACTTGAAATCATTGAGAATAACTCCACATTTGAGCCAGGTTTTTTAGCCACTGATAGCAAGGTACACATCAGAATTATGAATGTATTCTTACTGCAGGTGTTGCTGTGTTTTGAGCTGCTCACTGATAGATTACTTACTGCATTACCACACTCCGTGTGTTACTTTGAAGGATGTTGTATATACTGTATATATCTGAATTAGCTGACCGGTTTGTCATTCCTGATGGATAAAAATGGTGCAATTTTCTGCTGGTACAGATAATGCAAAACTGTACATAAACTTGCGCTATCTTTTATCAATACCTGTGTGAAATGTCTAAAAAGCGTTTTATACCAAGTGATGAAAGTTCTTAAAAAAATAAACATTGTTACAAGTTGATGATTTTGTGTTATTTTTAAAAAGAGCAATTTTCTGTCGGAACAGTTGTAACCTTGATCAGCAAATGGGCATTTTTTATTTACCTTTTAGCAATATTTTGAAATAGTGAATGCATCATCAATTATCAACCAATGATATGAACATTTTAGATGCACCTGTGTGGCTTGATTAATGATGAAACTATGAAAAAAATAACATTTTTTGCTCAAACTGTATCATTTAATTACTAGTATCACAAAATGAGCATGATGGTTTTCAGTAAGTCACATCTGTTGATAATGACAGGGGTAGGTAAATGAAATGTGTTTATAGCATACTAAATGAGATGTAGATGTATATTTGCTTGTTTTACTACACCTTGGACTGCAGTTTGTATTAATTTGAATAGATCAACAATTCGATATTTTAACAAAGCAATAAATTAACACAAGCACCACCCCAACACAATGTTCCAAAGGCTGGAATCATATAAAGCAAGTATGAATGTAAGTGCTTATTAAATGTGATGTAGGCCTAAATGTACATTTGTTAATTGCAATACATTTTATTGCAAATTTATATTATTTGGAATAGAATACTAATTCCATTTTAGCATACCAATAAATTAATACCAATCCCAACTTAACCACAATGTTCGAAAAGCCACAACCATAATTATATAGCTTGGATTAATGGGTCCAGTGTTCAAATCCCACCAGAGGCTGGGAAACTGCTGAGAGAACTGATCTACCTGCAGCAAGGTTCCAGTGCAATGTTAGCAGACCTACAGTGCAGTATCCCCACGCTTCCCTAGTTTCACCAACAGGCAAAAACACAATGATAACTAGATTCTAGAATATGAGAATGCTGCGTTAAAGGGGCTGTAGCACGTTTTTTGCCAAAATTATTTTTTCAAATTTCCTATCTATAATGATAGTTTGTGCCATTTAAATTTACTTTAGAGGGTAAAACATCCTATTACACAAACCAATTGTCCGTAGTAGTAATGAGGGTGTTGCGTATAAAACCAAAATTGCATGGCGGTCATTTTATTGAGAACACATTTTATAATTTCGAATGACAAAAACGATCCTCATGGCTTTACTGAGCCATGTACACTCATTTTTAACTTGATTTTTCCAGAGACCATAAAATAAATGGTATCTGATTTTCCGAAGAGAGAATTAAGGGCGTTTTACTACTGGTGACATTATTTTTCAAATAGATTTCATCGACTTATTTGAGCGAAAAAATGTGCTACTGCCCCTTTAAACCCCAAACCGCTCCACCTCGTGTAAAGAATGCATGGCACTCTCTTGTCTTCAAGTCACCTCACCCTAAATTCATAACCATGTATAAGAAATTGGTGTTTACCATGATTAAATAATTATCGCTTGGACAAATGGATCCCTAGAAAGCAATGGCTATATCTGATATAATAATTTTGGAGCAGAATTATTCACTAACACTATAAAGTAGACGAAAAGGGTGCTCTTCCTTATCAAAGTAGCAGAGATATCATTATGTGAATAATAAAGATATGAGAACATTAGGATAGCATTCAACTTTCATTAATACGAATCTCTTCATTTTATCATTATTTATTCCTGACCAAGAGCGTAACAAAATAAATAAAAAATACATACACTAATTTTAAAGTTGCAACGTTGCCATTATGATCTGTTGATTTCTTGATAACAATTTCTTTATAAGAAATGCATGCTGTTTACATATAGAGCGAATATATTGTAACATTGTTATGCACTAAATGCAGCAGTACAAATTCTTTATTTGTCCACTCAGCCACCGATACCTCTATACAAGAGGTTTATTGTGAACATGACCGACTTATCGGAGTAGGCCTTTAAATGTTTATTCCTGCACCAGGATGATTGAATAATATACCAAATTGGGGATTTTAACAACCGCGATGGTGTAGGAGAAACTGATACGTTGTTTCTGCTCGCAATATATGGTTATGTCCTCCACGTCTACATCATGTTCATGTCATTCAAAGAGTTTACAATATTTCTCACATACAATCAGATGCCATCTCGCTTTATGTGAGTTATGAACATTGCTGTTTGATCGCTTTATTAAATGTGTAACTCAGTAAATGTCAAGTATCGTAACAAACACCACATATGTATGAAAACCCAAGTAATTATCATTGCGTACTAATTATCATTAGTAATTAATTACCGCCATTACTCTTGTGTATGACGTGAGCGTGAACCTATTCTAGTATATTGAATGTATACTGCTACTAACCCTTGTGCCTTGAACTATGTGTAGGTGTAAAACTCTACTTACTGTGTCAGTAACGTTTTAAAGATAAAACGTTAGTTAGAACACCGTTACATCATATACATGTTCACAGATAGTGAATCTGATAATGAAGTGACTGCATTTATCACATGAAACGATGTTGGGTCTTCTAACTTTGTTTTTGCTCTCGGTATCTTTGTCCGGTGTGTACAGCTCAACTGTTGTCGATCTCACAGGGAACTGGACGATCAAGAATGCCCAGGAAGGTAAAAGATATATAATCTTTAATTACTAAGTATAATGAATACTGAAATGTAAATTTCTTCTGTATATTTGCGTGAAGCTATTTGGGAATGTGAGCTTTGCTATCTAACAGAGGCAAGATAACCTCGATAATTATCATCTGTCACTGAACTAGGCAACCTTCTCTGATATGTTTACCTCGATATGTAGTATATGTAGTACGTATGATGTTGTATTGTACAATCACACACATTGCAAGTGAAACTTCCTTAACCCCATTGTTTATACTTCCTCGGGAAGAGCTTGGTGTACTTCCTACAGAAACCTTTATCTTTCCCAAATAATGTTTAGCAAGAAGCACGTAATATATAGAGTATATTTGACTTTTCTTGACAAATACCATGTTTATCTCATTGAGTGGGGTAGAAGTTTACATTATCACGAGTGGCGCAGCCACGAGTGTTAATATATAAAGTTTCTACCTCACGAGATGAGATAAACATGGTATTTGTCAAGAAAAGACAAATTTTCTATTTATTATATGACCATATCCTAGCATATACACTGAAATCGACTTGCATTTACGTGAGGTCGGCTCCAGAATGAGCCTGTCGCATCAGCAAGAGACGTTCATGACGTCGGAGAATTGTTTTATGACGTCAGGTCATTGTTATGTCAGTCACTAGTGACTGATAACACATTCCATTGTTATTTTCACTAGTGACTGATAACACGGTTTATTTTCATTGATATAGATCCCGGTATTTCACCTGCAATCATATAACATTTAAATCGGTTTTTGTATATATAGTCGTCCATCAACGGTCAGTCATGGTATTATCCAACATGGTTTGATGCATGATATTGATGGCGGCTTATACGTCTTGTTCATCTTCACATGGTAGATATTCCGATAATGCATATGCTCTGGGATTATCGAGGATGGCGTCATTAATGCTCTCTCTTCAATTGCTCATTCCACTGTATTGACACGTGTTACAAAAGGAAAGAGTATCAATCACTGTTGATAAGACCATCTCAGCATGTGCTTCCTTTAACCAACTCTCTCAAACTGTTTTGTAGTGAACAGTATCATCTACGAAGGAAAACCAGTGTTCAAGAATCAGTGGGAGACACTGTATAAACGTTACTTGTACATGTTGTTGGAACGCAATGGACTAATGCCCTTCGGTTGTTTTTGTTCAAATATAGAAAAAAATCAGCCATTCCTCAGAACAATATCCAAACTTTATCTCTTTCACAATATCTGTCACCAAGGTGAGACGTATCATGCTCTCCGTCACCAAGGTTATATGTTTGATGCTCTCTGTCACCGAAGTTACATGTGTGATGCTCTCTATTACCAAGGTTACATGTATGATGCTCTCTGTCACCGAGGTTAAACCTATCATGCTCTCTGTCACTAATGTTACACGTATGATGCTCTCTGTCACCAAGGTTATATGTTTGATGCTCTCTGTCACCAAGGTTACATGTATGATGCTCTCTGTCACCAAGGTTACATGTATGATGCTCTCCGTCACCAAGGTATCACGTATAATGCTCTCTGTCACCAAGGTTACACGTATGATGCTCTCCGTCACCAAGGTTATATGTTTAATGCTCTCTGTCACCGAAGTTACATGTGTGATGCTCTCTATCACCAAGGTTACATGTATGATGCTCTCTGTCACCGAGGTTAGACCTGTCATGCTCTCTGTCACCAAGGTTACACGTATGATGCTCTCTGTCACCAAGGTTACATGTATGATGCTCTCTGTCACCAAGGTATCACGTATAATGCTCTCCGTCACCAAGGTATCACGTATTATGCTCTCTGTCACCAAGGTTACACGTATGATGCTCTCCGTCACCAAGGTTATATGTTTGATGCTCTCTGTCACCGAAGTTACATGTATGATGCTCTCTGTCACCAAGGTTACATGTATGATGCTCTCTGTCACCAAGGTTACATGTATGATGCTCTCTGTCACCAAGGTTACATGTATGATGCTCTCTGTCACCGAAGTTACAAGTATGATGCTCTCTGTCACCAAGGTTACATGTATGATGCTCTCTGTCACCAAGGTTACATGTATGATGCTCTCTGTCACCGAAGTTACACGTATGATGCTCTCTGTCACCAAGGTTACATGTATGTTGCTCTCTGTCACCAAGGTTACATGTATGATGCTCTCTGTCACCAAGGTTACATGTATGATGCTCTCTGTCACCAAGGTTACATGTATGATGCTCTCTGTCACCGAAGTTACAAGTATGATGCTCTCTGTCACCAAGGTTACATGTATGATGCTCTCTGTCACCAAGGTTACATGTATGATGCTCTCTGTCACCGAAGTTACACGTATGATGCTCTCTGTCACCAAGGTTACATGTATGTTGCTCTCTGTCACCAAGGTTACATGTATGGTGCTCTCTGTCACTGTAGTTACACGAATGATGCTCTCTATCACCAAGTTTACATGTATGATGCTCTCTGTCACCAAGGTTACACGTATGATGTTCTCTGACACCAAGGTATCACGTATACTGCTCTCCGTCACCAAGGTATCACGTATTATGCTCTCTGTCACCAAGGTTACACGTATGATGCTCTCCGTCACTAAGGTTATATGTTTGATGCTCTCTGTCACCGAAGTTACATGTATGATGCTCTCTGTCACCAAGGTTACATGTATGATGCTCTCTGTCACCAAGGTTACATGTATGATGCTCTCTGTCACCAAGGTTACATGTATGATGCTCTCTGTCACCGAAGATACAAGTATGATGCTCTCTGTCACCAAGGTTACATGTATGATGCTCTCTGTCACCAAGGTTACATGTATGATGCTCTCTGTCACCGAAGTTACACGTATGATGCTCTCTGTCACCAAGGTTATATGTATGTTGCTCTCTGTCACCAAGGTTACATGTATGATTCTCTCTGTCACCAAGGTTACATGTATGATGCTCTCTGTCACCAAGGTTACATGTATGATGCTCTCTGTCACCGAAGTTACAAGTATGATGCTCTCTGTCACCAAGGTTACATGTATGATGCTCTCTGTCACCAAGGTTACATGTATGATGCTCTCTGTCACCGAAGTTACACGTATGATGCTCTCTGTCACCAAGGTTACATGTATGTTGCTCTCTGTCACCAAGGTTACATGTATGGTGCTCTCTGTCACTGTAGTTCCACGAATGATGCTCTCTATCACCATGTTTACATGTATGATGCTCTCTGTCACCAAGGTTACACGTATGATGTTCTCTGTCACCAAGGTATCACGTATACTGCTCTCCGTCACCAAGGTATCACGTATTATGCTTTCTGTCACCAAGGTTACACGTATGATGCTCTCCGTCACTAAGGTTATATGTTTGATGCTCTCTGTCACCGAAGTTACATGTATGATGCTCTCTGTCACCAAGGTTACATGTATGATGCTCTCTGTCACCAAGGTTACATGTATGATGCTCTCTGTCACCAAGGTTACATGTATGATGCTCTCTGTCACCGAAGATACAAGTATGATGCTCTCTGTCACCAAGGTTACATGTATGATGCTCTCTGTCACCAAGAGTACATGTATGATGCTCTCTGTCACCGAAGTTACACGTATGATGCTCTCTGTCACCAATGTTATATGTATGTTGCTCTCTGTCACCAAGGTTACATGTATGATGCTCTCTGTCACCGAAGTTACAAGTATGATGCTCTCTGTCACCAAGGTTACATGTATGATGCTCTCTGTCACCAAGGTTACATGTATGATGCTCTCTGTCACCGAAGTTACACGTATGATGTTCTCTGTCACCAAGGTTACATGTATGTTGCTCTCTGTCACCAAGGTTACACGTATGATGTTCTCTGTCACCAAATCTAAACGTAATAGACTCTCTGTCACTAAGGTTACACGTATGGTGCTCTCTATCACCAAGTTTACATGTACGATGCTCTCTATCACCAAGGTTACACGTATGATGCTCTCTGTCACCAAGGTTATATGTTTGATGCTCTCTGTCACCAAGGTTACCTGTATGATGCTCTCTGTCACCAAGGTTACACGCATGATGCTCTCTGTCACCAAGGTTACACGTATGATGTTCTCTGTCACCGAAGTTACACGTACGATGCTCTCTGTCACCAAAATTAAACGTATTAGACTCTCTGCCACAAAGGTTGCACCTATGGCGCTCTCTATCATCAAGTTTACATGTATGATGCTCTCTATCACCAAGGTTATATGTTTGATGCTCTCTGTCACCGAAGTTGCACGTATGTTGCTCTCTGTCACCAAGGTTACATGTATGATGCTCTCAATCACCAAGGTTACACGTATGATGCTCTCTGTCACCAAGGTTACACGTATGATGCTCTCTATCACCAAGCTAGGTTACACGTATGATGCTCTCTGTCACCAAGGTTACACGTATGATACTCTCTGTCACCAAGGTTACACGTATGATGCTCTCTGTCACCAAGGTTACATGTATGATGCTCTCTGTCACCAAGCTAGGTTACACGTATGATGCTCTCTGTCACCAAGGTTACACGTATGGTTCTCTCTGTCACCAAGGTTACACGTATGATGCTCTCTGTCACCAAGGTTACACTAATGATGCTCTCTGTCACCATGGTTACACGTATGATGCTCTCTGTCACTAAGGTTATACGTACGGTGCTCTTTGTCACCAAGGTTACACGTATGATGCTCTCTGCCACCAAGGTTACACATATGGCGGTCCCTGTTTCTAAGGTTACCAGTATGAAGCTTTCCACACCAACGTTACACGTATTACACTTTTTGTTTCGAATGTTACACATAAACTACCGGGCAAAAGAAAGGACTCACCTAAGTTTGTTTCTATTAATTCAATATTTAAAAGAAATCAGATGTATTTGACTATGGCACGATACAATAATACTTATCTGCAGTAGTTTGGATGACTTTGTTGGTGACTGTGGTTAATTTTTAGTTTATCTTTTTGTAATGAAGACAGGGTTAAGAATTAAATTTACACCAACATGACCCCTACCCTGTTTAAAATGTTGTAAATGTGTGCAGAATCAGGCACATTTATTTATTTTCACATAGGATATGTCTTATATGTCGGTGAACAATTGTGTATCATCAAAAATAATTTAAAAACAAAATAAGATTTAAAATTTCATTTAAAAAAACAACAACAACAAAAACATGTAGAAGTATTCTTTGACTGCTAACTAAACACCTGTACTTATCAGTTTTGGATTATGACATCGAAAACTTGAGATATTTGCAATTGAAAATCATACATATGATAAAATCAACTGAGGTGAATCCTTTCTTTTGCCCGGTAGTTTATGATACCCTTTGTTACCAAGGTTAGAAGTATGATGCTTGCTTCACCAAGGTTACACGTTTGTTACTCTCAGTTACAAAGGTTACAAGTATGATTCTCTCTCTGTTTGCTAAGATTACAAGATGGAGGGGCGTGTCCCCGGCAGTATGTACACGGCCCTGTACGAGAACAAGTTGATTCCTGACCCCCTGTACAGAGACAATGACGTCAAACAGCGCTGGGTGGGACGAGAGGACTGGACATTCAGCAGATCCTTCATGTGTGAGAGACGTATTTGCTACTTCTTATAACAATATTATAGGATGAAGGTTTCTCACGTTATTAACCTTATTTGTCTTCACTTTGAATACGATTTCGGCATTAGCATATCGTCAACGTATATGCTCTATAGTTACGCCATAAAATATGTTTTGAGCTTTTTGAAATATGGATTTCTTGTGTCGAAACACAGAGATAATAAACTATCTTGTTCTCATGCTTACAAATGATATGTCATAGTTATCGGTATTCTTTTGGAAAAACTATATTATTGGGAACACATATTTAATATAAATATCGTTGCCACGAGTCTCAGAATACGTTTCCCTCATTTCCCAACAACATTCCATTTTAATCACAGAAAATATGTTGTTTGGTTGTTTCAACTTCTGTACAGTAAACTCATCTGATCTGGCCTCCAACTCCCTGTTGTTGGTCTGTGATGGACTCGACACCTTCTCCACCGTCTTCATCAACGACAAGCAAGTGGGCGTGTCCGACAACATGTTCGTACAGTATGTTTATGACATCAAGAGTGCAGCTAAGGTTGGTCTGATCTCCTAAAGTAAAGGTTGTTTCGTGCGTGTATGATATCACAAGTATAGCTAAGGTTGGTTCAATATCCTGAAGTAAAATCTGTATTGTACGTGTATGATATCACAGGTGCAGCTAAGTTTGGTTCAATCTCCTGAAGTAAAATCTGTATTGTACGTGTATGATATCAAGAGTGCAGCTAAGGTTGGTTCAATCTCCTGAAGTAAAATCTGTATTGTACGTGTATGATATCACAGGTGCAGCTAAGGTTGGTTCAATATCCTGAAGTAAAATCTGTATTGTACGTGTATGATATCACAAGTATAGCTAAGGTTGGTTCAATCTCCTGAAGTAAAATCTGTATTGTACGTGTATGATATCACAGGTGCAGCTAAGGTTGGTTCAATATCCTGAAGTAAAATCTGTATTGTACGTGTATGATATCACAGGTGCAGCTAAGGTTGGTTCAATATCCTGAAGTAAAATCTGTATTGTACGTGTATGATATCACAGGTATAGCTAAGGTTGGTTCAATCTCCTGAAGTAAAATCTGTATTGTACGTGTATGATATCAAGAGTGCAGCTAAGGTTGGTTCAATTTCCTGAAGTAAAATCTGTATTGTACGTGTATGATATCACAGGTGCAGCTAAGGTTGGTTCAATATCCTGAAGTAAAATCTGTATTGTACGTGTATGATATCACAAGTATAGCTAAGGTTGGTTCAATTTCCTGAAGTAAAATCTGTATTGTACGTGTATGATATCACAGGTGCAGCTAAGGTTGGTCAATCTCCTGAAGTAAAATCTGTATTGTACGTGTATGATATCAAGAGTGCAGCTAAGGTTGGTCAATCTCCTGAAGTAAAATCTGTATTGTACGTGTATGATATCACAGGTGCAGCTAAGGTTGGTTCAATATCCTGAAGTAAAATCTGTATTGTACGTGTATGATATCACAGGTGCAGCTAAGGTTGGTTCAATATCCTGAAGTAAAATCTGTATTGTACGTGTATGATATCACAGGTGCAGCTAAGGTTGGTTCAATATCCTGAAGTAAAATCTGTATTGTACGTGTATGATATCACAAGTATAGCTAAGGTTGGTTCAATTTCCTGAAGTAAAATCTGTATTGTACGTGTATGATATCACAGGTGCAGCTAAGGTTGGTTCAATATCCTGAAGTAAAATCTGTATTGTACGTGTATGATATCACAGGTGCAGCTAAGGTTGGTTCAATATCCTGAAGTAAAATCTGTATTGTACGTGTATGATATCAAGAGTGCAGCTAAGGTTGGTTCAATCTCCTGAAGTAAAATCTGTATTGAGAGGGTATGATATCACAAGTATAGCTAAGGTTGGTTCAATTTCCTGAAGTAAAATCTGTATTGTACGTGTATGATATCACAGGTGCAGCTAAGGTTGGTTCAATCTCCTGAAGTAAAATCTGTATTGTACGTGTATGATATCACAAGTATAGCTAAGGTTGGTTCAATTTCCTGAAGTAAAATCTGTATTGTACGTGTATGATATCACAGGTATAGCTAAGGTTGGTTCAATATCCTGAAGTAAAATCTGTATTGTACGTGTATGATATCACAGGTGCAGCTAAGGTTGGTTCAATCTCCTGAAGTAAAATCTGTATTGTACGTGTATGATATCACAGGTGCAGCTAAGGTTGGTCAATCTCCTGAAGTAAAATCTGTATTGTACGTGTATGATATCACAGGTGCAGCTAAGGTTGGTTCAATCTCCTGAAGTAAAATCTGTATTGTACGTGTATGATATCACAAGTATAGCTAAGGTTGGTTCAATCTCCTGAAGTAAAATCTGTATTGTACGTGTATGATATCACAGGTGCAGCTAAGGTTGGTTCAATATCCTGAAGTAAAATCTGTATTGTACGTGTATGATATCACAAGTATAGCTAAGGTTGGTTCAATCTCCTGAAGTAAAATCTGTATTGTACGTGTATGATATCACAAGTATAACTGAGGTTGTTTCAATTTCCTGAAGTAAAATCTGTATTGTACGTGTATGATATCACAAGTATAGCTAAGGTTGGTTCAATTTCCTGAAGTAAAATCTGTATTGTACGTGTATGATATCACAGGTGCAGCTAAGGTTGGTCAATCTCCTGAAGTAAAATCTGTATTGTACGTGTATGATATCAAGAGTGCAGCTAAGGTTGGTCAATCTCCTGAAGTAAAATCTGTATTGTACGTGTATGATATCAAGAGTGCAGCTAAGGTTGGTCAATCTCCTGAAGTAAAATCTGTATTGTACGTGTATGATATCACAAGTATAGCTAAGGTTGGTTCAATTTCCTGAAGTAAAATCTGTATTGTACGTGTATGATATCACAGGTGCAGCTAAGGTTGGTTCAATCTCCTGAAGTAAAATCTGTATTGTACGTGTATGATATCACAAGTATAGCTAAGGTTGGTTCAATATCCTGAAGTAAAATCTGTATTGTACGTGTATGATATCAAGAGTGCAGCTAAGGTTGGTTCAATATCCTGAAGTAAAATCTGTATTGTACGTGTATGATATCACAGGTGCAGCTAAGGTTGGTTCAATCTCCTGAAGTAAAATCTGTATTGTACGTGTATGATATCACAGGTGCAGCTAAGGTTGGTCAATCTCCTGAAGTAAAATCTGTATTGTACGTGTATGATATCACAGGTGCAGCTAAGGTTGGTTCAATCTCCTGAAGTAAAATCTGTATTGTACGTGTATGATATCAAGAGTGCAGCTAAGGTTGGTTCAATCTCCTGAAGTAAAATCTGTATTGTACGTGTATGATATCACAGGTGCAGCTAAGGTTGGTTCAATATCCTGAAGTAAAATCTGTATTGTACGTGTATGATATCACAGGTGCAGCTAAGGTTGGTTCAATATCCTGAAGTAAAATCTGTATTGTACGTGTATGATATCACAAGTATAGCTAAGGTTGGTTCAATTTCCTGAAGTAAAATCTGTATTGTACGTGTATGATATCACAGGTGCAGCTAAGGTTGGTTCAATATCCTGAAGTAAAATCTGTATTGTACGTGTATGATATCACAGGTGCAGCTAAGGTTGGTTCAATTTCCTGAAGTAAAATCTGTATTGTACGTGTATGATATCAAGAGTGCAGCTAAGGTTGGTTCAATCTCCTGAAGTAAAATCTGTATTGAGAGGGTATGATATCACAAGTATAGCTAAGGTTGGTTCAATTTCCTGAAGTAAAATCTGTATTGTACGTGTATGATATCACAGGTGCAGCTAAGGTTGGTTCAATCTCCTGAAGTAAAATCTGTATTGTACGTGTATGATATCACAAGTATAGCTAAGGTTGGTTCAATCTCCTGAAGTAAAATCTGTATTGTACGTGTATGATATCACAGGTATAGCTAAGGTTGGTTCAATCTCCTGAAGTAAAATCTGTATTGTACGTGTATGATATCACAGGTGCAGCTAAGGTTGGTTCAATCTCCTGAAGTAAAATCTGTATTGTACGTGTATGATATCACAGGTGCAGCTAAGGTTGGTCAATCTCCTGAAGTAAAATCTGTATTGTACGTGTATGATATCACAGGTGCAGCTAAGGTTGGTTCAATCTCCTGAAGTAAAATCTGTATTGTACGTGTATGATATCACAAGTATAGCTAAGGTTGGTTCAATTTCCTGAAGTAAAATCTGTATTGTACGTGTATGATATCACAGGTGCAGCTAAGGTTGGTTCAATATCCTGAAGTAAAATCTGTATTGTACGTGTATGATATCACAAGTATAGCTAAGGTTGGTTCAATCTCCTGAAGTAAAATCTGTATTGTACGTGTATGATATCACAAGTATAACTGAGGTTGTTTCAATTTCCTGAAGTAAAATCTGTATTGTACGTGTATGATATCACAAGTATAGCTAAGGTTGGTTCAATCTCCTGAAGTAAAATCTGTATTGTACGTGTATGATATCACAGGTACAGCTAAGGTTGGTTCAATCTCCTGAAGTAAAATCTGTATTGTACGTGTATGATATCACAAGTATAGCTAAGGTTGGTTCAATCTCCTGAAGTAAAATCTGTATTGTACGTGTATGATATCACAAGTTTAGCTAAGGTTGGTTCAATCTCCTGAAGTAAAATCTGTATTGTACGTGTATGATATCACAGGTGCAGCTAAGGTTGGTTCAATCTCCTGAAGTAAAATCTGTATTGTACGTGTATGATATCACAGGTGCAGCTGAGGTTGGTTCAATCTCCTGAAGTAAAATCTGTATTGTACGTGTATGATATCACAGGTGCAGCTAAGGTTGGTTCAATCACCTGAAGTTAAATCTGTATTGTACGTGTATGATATCACAAGTATAGCTAAGGTTGGTTCAATCTCCCGAAGTAAAATCTGTATTGTATGTGTATGATATCACAGGTATAGCTAAGGTTGGTTCAATCTCCTGAAGTAAAATCTGTATTGTATGTGTATGATATCACAGGTATAGCTAAGGTTGGTTCAATCTCCTGAAGTAAAATCTGTATTGTACGTGTATGATATCACAAGTATAGCTAAGGTTGGTTCAATCTCCTGAAGTTAAATCAGTATTGTACGTGTATGATATCACAAGTATAGCTAAGGTTGATTCAATCTCCTGAAGTAAAATCTGTATTGTACGTGTATGATATCACAAGTATAGCTAAGGTTGGTTCAATCTCCTGAAGTAAAATCTGTATTGTACGTGTATGATATCACAAGTATAGCTAAGGTTGGTTCAATCTCCTGAAGTAAAATCTGTATTGTACGTGTATGATATCACAAGTTTAGCTTAGGTTGGTTCAATCTCCTGAAGTAAAATCTGTATTGTACGTGTATGATATCACAGGTGCAGCTAAGGTTGGTTCAATCTCCTGAAGTAAAATCTGTATTGTACGTGTATGATATCACAGGTGCAGCTAAGGTTGGTTCAATCTCCTGAAGTAAAATCTGTATTGTACGTGTATGATATCACAGGTGCAGCTAAGGTTGGTTCAATCACCTGAAGTTAAATCTGTATTGTACGTGTATGATATCACAGGTATAGCTAAGGTTGGTTGAATCTCCTGAAGTAAAATCTGTATTGTATGTGTATGATATCACAGGTATAGCTAAGGTTGGTTCAATCTCCTGAAGTAAAATCTGTATTGTATGTGTATGATATCACAGGTATAGCTAAGGTTGGTTCAATCTCCTGAAGTAAAATCTGTATTGTACGTGTATGATATCACAAGTATAGCTAAGGTTGGTTCAATCTCCCGAAGTTAAATCTGTATTGTACGTGTATGATATCACAAGTATAGCTAAGGTTGGTTCAATCTCCTGAAGTAAAATCTGTATTGTACGTGTATGATATCACAGGTGCAGCTAAGGTTGGTCAATCTCCTGAAGTAAAATCTGTATTGTACGTGTATGATATCACAGGTGCAGCTAAGGTTGGTTCAATCTCCTGAAGTAAAATCTGTATTGTACGTGTATGATATCAAGAGTGCAGCTAAGGTTGGTTCAATCTCCTGAAGTAAAATCTGTATTGTACGTGTATGATATCACAGGTGCAGCTAAGGTTGGTTCAATATCCTGAAGTAAAATCTGTATTGTACGTGTATGATATCACAGGTGCAGCTAAGGTTGGTTCAATATCCTGAAGTAAAATCTGTATTGTACGTGTATGATATCACAAGTATAGCTAAGGTTGGTTCAATTTCCTGAAGTAAAATCTGTATTGTACGTGTATGATATCACAGGTGCAGCTAAGGTTGGTTCAATATCCTGAAGTAAAATCTGTATTGTACGTGTATGATATCACAGGTGCAGCTAAGGTTGGTTCAATATCCTGAAGTAAAATCTGTATTGTACGTGTATGATATCAAGAGTGCAGCTAAGGTTGGTTCAATCTCCTGAAGTAAAATCTGTATTGAGAGGGTATGATATCACAAGTATAGCTAAGGTTGGTTCAATTTCCTGAAGTAAAATCTGTATTGTACGTGTATGATATCACAGGTGCAGCTAAGGTTGGTTCAATCTCCTGAAGTAAAATCTGTATTGTACGTGTATGATATCACAAGTATAGCTAAGGTTGGTTCAATTTCCTGAAGTAAAATCTGTATTGTACGTGTATGATATCACAGGTATAGCTAAGGTTGGTTCAATATCCTGAAGTAAAATCTGTATTGTACGTGTATGATATCACAGGTGCAGCTAAGGTTGGTTCAATCTCCTGAAGTAAAATCTGTATTGTACGTGTATGATATCACAGGTGCAGCTAAGGTTGGTCAATCTCCTGAAGTAAAATCTGTATTGTACGTGTATGATATCACAGGTGCAGCTAAGGTTGGTTCAATCTCCTGAAGTAAAATCTGTATTGTACGTGTATGATATCACAAGTATAGCTAAGGTTGGTTCAATTTCCTGAAGTAAAATCTGTATTGTACGTGTATGATATCACAGGTGCAGCTAAGGTTGGTTCAATATCCTGAAGTAAAATCTGTATTGTACGTGTATGATATCACAAGTATAGCTAAGGTTGGTTCAATCTCCTGAAGTAAAATCTGTATTGTACGTGTATGATATCACAAGTATAACTGAGGTTGTTTCAATTTCCTGAAGTAAAATCTGTATTGTACGTGTATGATATCACAAGTATAGCTAAGGTTGGTTCAATCTCCTGAAGTAAAATCTGTATTGTACGTGTATGATATCACAGGTGCAGCTAAGGTTGGTTCAATCTCCTGAAGTAAAATCTGTATTGTACGTGTATGATATCACAAGTATAGCTAAGGTTGGTTCAATCTCCTGAAGTAAAATCTGTATTGTACGTGTATGATATCACAAGTTTAGCTAAGGTTGGTTCAATCTCCTGAAGTAAAATCTGTATTGTACGTGTATGATATCACAGGTGCAGCTAAGGTTGGTTCAATCTCCTGAAGTAAAATCTGTATTGTACGTGTATGATATCACAGGTGCAGCTGAGGTTGGTTCAATCTCCTGAAGTAAAATCTGTATTGTACGTGTATGATATCACAGGTGCAGCTAAGGTTGGTTCAATCACCTGAAGTTAAATCTGTATTGTACGTGTATGATATCACAAGTATAGCTAAGGTTGGTTCAATCTCCTGAAGTAAAATCTGTATTGTATGTGTATGATATCACAGGTATAGCTAAGGTTGGTTCAATCTCCTGAAGTAAAATCTATATTGTATGTGTATGATATCACAGGTATAGCTAAGGTTGGTTCAATCTCCTGAAGTAAAATCTGTATTGTACGTGTATGATATCACAAGTATAGCTAAGGTTGGTTCAATCTCCTGAAGTTAAATCTGTATTGTACGTGTATGATATCACAAGTATAGCTAAGGTTGGTTCAATCTCCTGAAGTAAAATCTGTATTGTACGTGTATGATATCACAAGTATAGCTAAGGTTGGTTCAATCTCCTGAAGTAAAATCTGTATTGTACGTGTATGATATCACAAGTATAGCTAAGGTTGGTTCAATCTCCTGAAGTAAAATCTGTATTGTACGTGTATGATATCACAAGTTTAGCTAAGGTTGGTTCAATCTCCTGAAGTAAAATCTGTATTGTACGTGTATGATATCACAGGTGCAGCTAAGGTTGGTTCAATCTCCTGAAGTAAAATCTGTATTGTACGTGTATGATATCACAGGTGCAGCTAAGGTTGGTTCAATCTCCTGAAGTAAAATCTGTATTGTACGTGTATGATATCACAGGTGCAGCTAAGGTTGGTTCAATCACCTGAAGTTAAATCTGTATTGTACGTGTATGATATCACAGGTATAGCTAAGGTTGGTTGAATCTCCTGAAGTAAAATCTGTATTGTATGTGTATGATATCACAGGTATAGCTAAGGTTGGTTCAATCTCCTGAAGTAAAATCTGTGTTGTATGTGTATGATATCACAGGTATAGCTAAGGTTGGTTCAATCTCCTGAAGTAAAATCTGTATTGTACGTGTATGATATCACAAGTATAGCTAAGGTTGGTTCAATCTCCCGAAGTTAAATCTGTATTGTACGTGTATGATATCACAAGTATAGCTAAGGTTGGTTCAATCTCCTGAAGTAAAATCTGTATTGTACGTGTATGATATCACAAGTATAGCTAAGGTTGGTTCAATCTCCTGAAGTAAAATCTGTATTGTACGTGTATGATATCACAAGTATAGCTAAGTTTGGTTCAATCTCCTGAAGTTAAATCTGTATTGTACGTGTATGATATCACAAGTATAGCTAAGGTTGGTTCAATCTCCTGAAGTAAAATCTGTATTGTACGTGTATGATATCACAAGTATAGCTAAGGTTGGTTCAATCTCCTGAAGTAAAATCTGTATTGTACGTGTATGATATCACAAGTATAGCTAAGTTTGGTTCAATCTCCTGAAGTAAAATCTGTATTGTATGTGTATGATATCACAGGTATAGCTAAGGTTGGTTCAATCTCCTGAAGTAAAATCTGTATTGTATGTGTATGATATCACAGGTGCAGCTAAGGTTGGTTCAATCTCCTGAAGTAAAATCTGTATTGTATGTGTATGATATCACAGGTGCAGCTAAGGTTGGTCTGATCTGTATAGGTTAAAGCAAGAGTAACTGTCCACTCCTTCAGATTATATCACACTTGTGAATCTTTGTGATGTCATCATATTGTTCCCAGGCGCCATTATTTTTAAGTAAAAGACAGTTGCACACCATGCGATTTTAACAAGAAATTTAATTTTTTAACGTTATTAACTAAATGTATTAATAAACAATACTGGGGCTAAAATTTAAGGAGGTAAATGGTATTGTAAGTCTCCATTCCTTCAAAATAATTTGCCTCGGCCCGCCGGGCCTTAGGTTCATTATTTCAAGTAACCTTTCTATCTGCATGAATAATATCAATAATGCATTGGTTTGAAATAGAACTGTTAAACAATATTTGAATGTAAAAACAGACATGGAAATAACAAGTATTATGCGCCTTGGGTTGCTTGTGGGTGACTTTAACATTGAACAAACCAGGGTTCCGTTCAATAACAGCGAGCGCTTAAATTGCTCATTGATAGCTTAATGTAGCGCTCAAGTAGCACTCAAGTAGCGCTCATTCTTTCTTGAACGATACAGTGCAAATTCCTCGAAGTTTGCTCGCCTTGCTACGTAGCGCTACATTGAGCAATCGCGTTCAAGATAGGTTTAAAAGTAATCGCTAATTGAGCGATTACTTTGAAACCTCCCTTGAATAAACCAGATGTGATCACTGTCTCTCATATGTTGGCCCCCATTCCATGTAACAGGATGGTAACAACACAATCAGGATCGACTTCAAGTCTGCAGTAACAGTAGCAGCTGAGAAATCAAACGCCTCCGCCTACGACATCCCGAAAGACTGTCCCATCGTGTTTCAACACGGCGAGTGTCACGTTAACATGATTAGGAAGGAACAGTGCTCGTTCAGCTGGAACTGGGGTCCGTCCTTCCCTACACAGGGAATATGGTAGGTCTACTGATAGAAGATCCTTCAAGTTGTTTATCTGTGATACGTAATGGAATACAGGAGCGGATCCAGAAATTTTCAAAGGAGTGGGGGTGGGATTCGGTGGACATAATCCTATGACAAAATCCCCAACAGGGTAGGACAAAATCCCCAAGATAAAAAAAAGTGTGTAGAAGTTGATAACAACAGTTCGAACCCCCTTTGGTTACGCCACTGGAATATATACAATTACCTAGACTAGCATTTAGTCTCCGAAATAATTTTTTTCTTACCAACACCATTTTACAAACAATTCAAATATTTATACAAAATGGAGCCCTGAAGATGCCTTGATTTCTGAGCTTAGTAATCTAGACTTGCTATAATTTCCTAGACGGAGCTAGTCGTGAATTGAATATTTTGATCTAGGGTCTGGATGACAGACTAACACATTACCCTGCAGGGAGAGTGATGGCTTGCGAGAAATGATTTGTTAACCGAACCAATCAGAAGAGATGGCTTTAAATCTGTTATCCAAATAGAACATAATTTCGTTTTCTATCTCCGAAACTGTACATCTAATTGATTTGTTAACTCATTACAACGTCACCAAAAGTAATCTAATTCTCGAAAACCACTATCTTCAGGGGCGGATACAGTTTTTTGAAAATGTATCACACTATAAGGGGGAGGTGCTCGCTCAAACAGATCATTATAATCCAGCCCTAGTGGTATATTTACGTAATTAATAACTTTCAGATGATGTAAAGGTATGCAATTTTATAATTTGGCCATGCGCCTAGTTTCAAGTAGAATTATAAAATGTACATACATATGTTTTGAAAAGTTTTAATTTCCATAATGTAGTGAATCATAACTTCATAACAAAATGACCAATTAACTCAAATGTTTCTTTTACAGGAAGAATATCTATATTGAAGCATTCAACACGGCAACAATACGAGAACTTTCAGTCGCGCCTTATTTAAGTGAGACCTACTAAATATTTATATCAATTATGCTGTTTACTCTTCTCGATGTAATTTATGTATGCTAAACAGGGCAAATAACAAAATAGATAGTAATTAATATCCATTTGCACCCTGCGCCGTATTGGTTTATTAATTAAGACAGCATTGATCTATTTACCTGTTGATTTACCCCACACGTATTTTTCCTACTTAGTTTTTTTTTAATTATAATAACTGATCTTTAAAGGGGCAGTAGCACGTTTTATTCGCTCAAATAATTCGATGAAATCTATATGAAAAATAATGTCACCAATAGTAAAACATGCTTCTCTCTTCGGAGAATCAAGTTACAAAATGAGTGTATATGGTTCGGAAAAGTCATGGGAATCTTTTTTGTAATTCGAAATAATAAATTGTGTTCACATTAAAATGGCCGCCATGCAATTTTTATCGCGTTATGCGCAATACCGTTATAACCGCTATGGATAATTGGTTTGTGTAATAAGATGTTTTGCCCTCTAAAGTAAATATAAATTACATAAACTATCATTATAAGTGGGAAATTTGAAAAAATGAAATTGAATTAAAAAAAACGTGCTACAGCCCCTTTTAAATAGTGGAGTAATCGAGGGGTCTGAAAGACGAGGTATATAAAACGACTATAAAATGAAGCCAACCTCTTCAAAATGGCTTAAGTAATGTTATCTATAGTTATGTGTTTATACGATAAAAGAAACTGTTATAGAGAAATGAATTACTTTCTTATGCATTCCACTTCATAATGCCCTTTAATAATCTGAAAGTAAAGTCGTTGCGTGTTCTTGGAGTATACGACCTCCCTGCTTGTAAAACAGTTGTTGTTAGTGACCCAAAACTATATAACATTGAAATGAGCGGCCTTAGCACAAGCGCTGTAAGCTTGTTGGCCAATCCCTTTCACAATATGTATACTATTGTGAAATAACGATGTTTAAAAAAAATGATTATCAGTGCAGGAAATAGAACCAAAGTCACCCATCAAGTTCGATAACGACTTTCCAAGTCTTGATTCGACTCTGAACTAAAAAGAAAACAAAACTCGGTTCGAAACTTGAACATTGTAGCTCAAGCCCATTTTCTGTCCTGACATTTCCATTGTGTTCCAGGCAGTTCGGGAGATTGGTGGCTGGACATAAGAGTTTTCTTTGACGTGAGTGGACAGTTGACCGGGATACTGACCACAAGTCTGATTGGTACGGAGATCATCAGGACCCGTTCTGTCAAACTGACCTCCGACAAGAGGTCCACCAGCTACACTGTCATCATTCCTTCAGTAGGAATTCTTGTTCTTAAATAGCAATCTCGTGTGTCGCACATTGTGCCTATGGTGCACACTTTGTTTGAAATAGCAATAGCACATAGTGTTTTGAAATAGCAATGACACACAATGTTTTCAAATAGTAATGGAACTAGCAATGACACACAATGTTTTCAAATAGCAATGGAACTAGCAATGACACACAATGTTTTCAAATAGTAATGGAACTAGCAATGACACACAATGTTTTCAAATAGCAATTGAAATAGCAATATCACACAGTGATTTTCAAATACCAATAGCACATAGTATTTTGAAATAGTAATAGCACACAGTGTTTTGAAATAGCAATAGCACACGGTGTTTTGAATTAATACTAGCACACGGTGTTTCGAAAGGATGTAGGCCCCACAGGACTGTAAGAATCACATGAATTACGCACAGTACCTATAAAAAGTCTCACAGTCCAGTAATGAAATTCTCTCAAACACCTTGTAACTAATAATGGTTACATTTGTTTTTACTGTTTTGGCAGCCTAGTGGGTCTGTCTGCTACATTATCATGCTTTTGAAGGATTACTTAGAGTTATTGCATCTTGCTGGAGATCATAGATATGCAAACCTTTGTCTACAGTATCTACAGATACGCTTTATCAATCGCGGTGATAAATTGGATTAGAACCTCATGTGACAATGATCACGTGATAAGTCAAAATAATAGTTTAGAAGTTAAATGTAGTCTTAAGTTTCAATGTTCATGACACTTGTAGTACTTAATTCAATTACATTTCGAAATCTTATGCAGAAATATCCAAATATATATTTGAATTTATTACTGTTGTCTCAATATTTTTCAACAATCTTTGGTTCCAGGATGTTTCGTGATATATTTGCTTGTGTATATAACGTATTTTGGTAGAGATTACAGTACCAAGTCGTTTTCTTATAAGTTATTCAATATTTGCTCCAAATAAATAAGCGTGTAAAAGGTAAATTTTACACGAGTAGCTACGTATTTTGATGATGTCATTAGTTTCAGATTATAGAACCATAAACCACGTTCAAACTATATAGCTATATTCAAATTCGGGAGTGAAAATCTAGGAAATACCAGTAAAAATTTTCCAAGCCATATTATTGCATGTCTCTTTAGACAACGTTACTCAAATTCCAACAAAAGTGGAGATAGAACAATGTAGTTTTCTTGGGGCGAGAAACAAGAGTTCTTCCATATAGCACTGTGACCGCGGTGGCTTCAACTGACAGAACACCTTTGTATATGCAGTATATTCTTCCAGAGCGTGGATATCGAGAGATGGTGGCCCAATGGGTACGGCAGCCCTACACTGTACTCTTTGAACGTCTCCTTCGCCTGCGGACAAGAAACGTCGTACATGCAACGACGTGTCGGCTTCCGGACCGCGCAACTCGTACAAGACGGTATTCGTAATGGTAGGGATGGTCGCTCCACTATGGCAGATGATGAACACGCCCTACTTGTATTTATAGTCAAATTAATATTTTGCATGTAAAGAAATTCTCTTCCCACCGAGGTTACTCCCTTCAAATGTCCGATCTGAAGGGAGTAACCTATGTGGGAAGAGAATGATGTAAAGGAGAAACGGTTTAACTATTGGGGTTTGCGATTAAGGCAGTTTTTTTCATTTTGGAATGAAATACTGAAACGTTTTCAAGATTGATGGATGGATGGATGGATGGAATGGAATGATAGGACTGTTTTAAAACCATGTTGTTGTGTTTATGTTTTCAGGAACGACATTTTACTTCAAGATCAACGACGAAGCCATTTTCTTCAAGGGCACAAACTGGATACCAGCGGACAGTTTCCAGGAAACTATCACCAGAGAGAGGTTGCGTCGGTTGTTGGTCTCGGCTGCAGATGTCCACATCAACTCTATGAGGGTGTGGGGAGGAGGGGTTAGTGGAACTGGTAACGTTTACATTATTTTTGTTCAAAGACGAGACCTTCTGTCAATGTCTTCAGGTCTCTGTTGCCCGAGAACATAACCACGACAACCCCCTGTATACTGGTGTTGAATCTTCTCCCTTCTAGAGAATCGTATATCTTGACAATCCTGTTGGTGCACAGCAACATTTGGAGGGTCATTTACTCGACATTTAGGACATTTAATGGAATTTGACAGTTGAAGGTCCTTTTAATTCACTTTTACGAATCTGACAACCTGCAGAAGTTGCTGGTGAACTAGAAATTATGATTTGACAGGGCTTGGTGTTCAGGATAGCTCTGTTTTAGGAGTGATATAGGGTTGTCTCTATATAGTCGAAAATAATATCTTAATAATGTATATTACATGTTTACCCACTTCGTCACTTGTAGATTTCTTACTCTCTTCTGCATATATTGTGTTATGTATTTTAGCCTTGTCAAGTAGTTGTTGATTACGTGGAGAGGGCTTCTATAAGTTTCACAACTTGTGCCCAATCCATTTCTTAAATGAATAAAATATGTTTTCAATCAATCTATATAGTCGAAAATAAATCCATCTCTTACATTATTGCATATGATAATAACCTTCCATTACAGATATACGAATCTGACGACCTGTACGAACTCGCCGATGAACTGGGAATCATGATCTGGCAGGATCTGATGTTCAGTGTCGCTCTCTACCCAGCTACCCAGGAGTTCCTCAACTCTGTCTCTCAGGAGATCACTCACCAGGTATGTGCTGAAATGAGTGAGAGAGTTTCAAAAGCATAAAACAGAATATTTGAATGAAAACCTCACATAAATCAGGTGTAATTTTGAATCAGAATACAATGAGAGGTTTAAGTTTCCAACCAGAATGTTGAATATACGTCTCCTTATATCCCGTATCCATATGGATGCTACACTGAACTCAGCAAGTTCAGTGTTAGTTCTGTAACTTACTTAAAGGGAGGGTTCTGTCGCCATCTTGGATTTTTGCAAACGGGGATACCCTCTCGAATTTCGTTTCAACAAAAAATACCCCGATAGA
Source organism: Gibbula magus (assembly GCA_936450465.1). Taxonomy (NCBI): domain Eukaryota; kingdom Metazoa; phylum Mollusca; class Gastropoda; order Trochida; family Trochidae; genus Gibbula; species Gibbula magus. The sequence goes on from OW388297.1 coordinate 17,331,296, forward strand.
ATTCTCCTTTTAAGGGAACTTCTGAAAATCAGGACAGAAACAATCAGATCGTTAAATAGCATCCCCGAATGTGTTTAGCACTAATGAAACATAAGTAATGCATCAGGGTTCATTCCTGCTCGAGTTTATTCCTTACTCGGACCGTCAATCGCACCAACTTCATTCTTCACTTGCTTCGCCAATGGTATTGACGTCTCATTGACAGATTCGCCGACTGAGACACCATCCTAGCATAGTACTGTGGTCTGGCAACAACGAGAACGAGATGGGATTGAGATCGGGGTGGTGGGTATACCATTAACGTTGGATTGGTCACTAACATTGGTTACTAAACTACTTCAAATATGCAATATGGAATGCATTATGAAATATGCATTATGAAATATGCATTATGAAATATGCATTATGGCATTTGTATTATTATAATTATGCATTAAAGCCAGTAAAGACTGGGGGCATAAAGCAGAACTTAATATATCAGAAATGGACGAGTTTTATGTTTATATTCTGCATTCGAAAATGTTATGCATTCAGACTATGTAGACAGGGTATTATAAATTTAAAATTTAATTATAACCTATGATTCAATTAATGAATCAGCTAGATATTATTGAATTTTCCAAAAAGGTATGGAGTGCGGCCGAACGAGGCCAACTATACGCGTTACTATGACGACTACGTGACCCTGTATGTGAAGACGATAATGCCGATAGTCCAGAACGAGGACCCGACCCGGAAGTACTTGACGTCGAGTCCGAGTAATGGACCGGAAACGGAGAAAGAGGGATGGGTTGCCGAGGATGCTAACTCAGAATTTTTCGGGGATGGTATGTCTGGAGAAATTTGGTCATACTAAACTGCCGGGCAAAAGAGAGTATGACACTCAATTGTTTTCGATTAAATAAATAGTTTAAAGAAATGAGATGCATTTGATTATGGCACGATAGAATAACATCTTTCGGCAGTAGTTTGAATCACTTATTTGGCGATTGTTATATTTTTTAACTAAAATATGATTATTTAAAGTAGACAGGAGTAAAAAATGAAATTGACACCAACATGACCCCCTACCATGTTCAAACTGTTGTACATGTGTGCAGAACGAGGCACATTTATTGATTTCCACACAGAGTATGTGTTTTATGGCGACGAACAGGTGTGTTTTATCAAAATTAATTTGGGGGAATTTCAAATTTGATTTTTTTTTTTAAAAAAAAACACGTAGAGGTATTCTTGGACTGATTTAATGTTTTGGACTAATTCCCCAAACTAGTCAGTTTTTTAATACGACGTCGAAAACTTCGAGATATTTGACTTTGAAAATTATAATATGATAAATACAACTGAGAGATATACTTCCTTTTGCCCGTCAGTGTATATGTCAACTTTTGTTTGCGAAAGCTGTTACGAGAATCATAGGACCGTAGAAGCGTTGTGGACATAAATACTCCGATGGAGTAGGGTGACTGATAAAAACATAGTCACAGTACTTATATCGCTCAGAAATATAATTTCCTTCTTGTCCAATTGTTCCAACAGCCATAATAATAATAATAGTGCATATTTATAAAGCGCACATATCCACGCTCGAAAGCATGTTCAAGGCGCTAAACATATAATAAATGAACATATAATGCCATGGATACATTGTAGGGACAGGTGAACTTTGGTTTTAGAAGCTGCAAGGATGGATGAGATGTTGAGGTTGTATACGGTTATCTTTCAATGTAGGCTATTCACATTCCCTTCCAGTTCATTTCTATAACTCGTACGCTAACATGTGGAACGCCTCCATATTCCCCGTTCCACGGTTCGCCTCCGAGTACGGGGTTCAAGCCTGGTGCAACTCCGAGACGCTAGAGACAGTTTTCGCGGACGGTGACTGGGACTACTGGGGAAACATGTCTGCTCATCGAGATCATCTGAATGGAGGTGCCAATATCTCGTTCAAATAAAGACCCACATTTGTTTGTTGTTTCAAAGTTAAAAGAGATCCTCGTTTTATTTCGATCAACATATGGCCGAAAGTCAGACCAGGGACATTATATACATCTATATAAGGTCCCTGGTCAGACCGATGAATGTGAGAGGATACACTGCAGAAATACTGCATGTTTTATCGCATAGTTCAAGTAGCGTTGAATGGTATTCGGTTATCATTGATCTTAATCAAACAGAGAGTCTTTAATTAAAGATGCATTCATTGTGTATCATAATTTTGTATTTTGCTGTAATACGTGCCATCATACCATACGTGCTGATTTCAGTTCAAATAATTTCACTCAACTTACAAATTCATTCCCAATCGCCAAATATAAGAATAGATAATTACTTGTTTCCAATTAAAATCGAGAAACGTCAGTCTACGTGTGCAGAAACCGAAAGTACACGTCCCATTTACATGCACAGTAGTCATATGACCTATTTAACATTATCAACCCAAATGTGTATTTTTGTCTGTTGTATATAACTTCCAAAATTATATTTGACTAATTGACACGCGTCAATCGCGGTGCATTGTCAGATTTTCGATTAGAAATCACCACTTTTACCATTACATCGTCACTGTACTCATATACCATCATTGACATGATAAATTAAGGCAACAATCGGTACTTTTAGATAAAAGAACACCATTTATAACGTTTAGCATATGTGATCCAACAACACAATGGATGCACCTTTAACACTTTATACAACTCTGTACAGAAATAAACATTAACACAAATTAAAGGGTAAGTGATGAAAATCAAATCCCGAGCAAACTCTGTCGACATGACAAATTTCCAGATCTTACTACGATTTGCGCAACAAATGTTAAAATGGACACTTTGAATTTCACACTATTATTTCAAATGCCTTTTCTGTCACAATTCATTATGATTGAGACGTCATTTAAACTACTTTTTTTGCGCTATGCTATAACCTTTATCTACATAAATAAACTTGCCTAATATGAGCTAGGTATAACTATATAAACACAAATTATGTAATATTTTATGCTTTCAATGGTCTGCCAGTAGGTAACAGCGAGATGATGACACGGATAGTTCAGCATTTCAAGAAACCGGTAAATCCAGACATCAGACACAGGTTCCTGGATATCATATACTTAACACAGGTAAAACCTCTGATCCGCACCTGTGGTTATTATTGCTGTACAGGAAGAGCTGACTTATCTATCTTGATATTTTTACAACAAATATTCAAAATATCATAACACTAAGATTATTTTACATTTTAATTATCCGACGATTCATGCAGTATTAAAGACAGTCATAATATGAATAAATGAACATGTATAAATCGGTAACCTTTCGGTTCAACTAACAATGGTCAGAAGAGAAATCTGTACTCAAATTACCCGCCCTTGGCCGGCGTGAGTCAATCAAACTGCTATACGCAGCTTGGACCTGCGAACCAATGACAATTCATGTCACTTTGCAAAGCATGAGAGTAATTTTTGTTAGCTTTTCGTCACCGGTTATCTCCCTTGACCATTTCCGTCTTATCCTATTGAGCATTTTCTTTGTTTACTGACTTCGTCACTCCGGCCATTGTCGTACAGATTTCTCTGGTAGAGTTTCCCAGGGGTGATATACATGTAGTGGAGAGTAACGGAGCATATATAAAACCTTGGGTAATCGAAGATGTACTTCCGTTTTCTGCAGTGCATCTAATGCTGCCAGCAAACACTTTTAGTATATGAACACAACTTCAGTAAGGTTCAAAAAGACATAATGAAACATGAACACACTAATTGTTAAAATATTTTAAAATCTGATCGTGACAAGTTCCATCTGCAGATAAACCAAGCCGTGTCAGTCAAGGCGCAGAGCGAGCATTACCGACGCTGGTCCAGTCACGTGACCTCAGATGGGCGTGGTCGGACAATGGGCGCCCTCTATTGGCAGCTAAATGACATCTGGCAAGCACCAACCTGGTCTAGTATCGGTGAGAACTCGTAATTGGAGAAATTCAGCACAATATGAATCAACTTCCCAACGCAAGGCAGAACTTTTGCCAGTCTCCATCACTGGTTGATTTAAGCCATTCTTTCAAGGCATGGCTGAATATCAGGGACAATGAAATTGTGCATGTTTGCCCGACCCACAGAACGTTTCCTTAGCTGTGATTGGGTCTTAACCAAATGGTAGCATTATCTGTGGTACATAGCGGCGTGAATCCAGTTTATTGGTGAAGCTATGGCGCTGTCCCGTCTACTAAGGGAGATGGTTGAGTGGAGGACGTCCTAAATTTCTCTTGAATTTAATTCAAGAGAAATTTAGGACGTCCTCCACTCAAGTAGGAATATTGTGATTGAGTGACTAGTGAATGAACAGAGATTTCGGTTGAAACTTTCTCATATTAGAATATCGAGATTACGGCAAGAACTTGTTTTAATCAAGTAGCAACAATTTTACTTAAAGTAAGAACATATTTGTTGTATACAAGAGCAAGAACAAATTTAATAGGATATCCAATTTTCTTCTATAATGAAACACCGTGTTTCACGATTTCTCATGTGCTAACGCCGTTTAAACTAAATTTGCGGGTGTTGAATAACAATGAATTCGCGAAAATAGGGTCTATGTCTTATTTATGAAACGCCATATGTTTCACGATTCATCATGTGCAGATTACGATGGCAAGTGGAAGATGCTTCACTACTACACGAAGAGGTTCTTTGCTCCCATCCTGCTCTCCTCGTATGTCAATGGAAGTGAGGTGCATGTGTACCTGGTTATTGATGGGGTACCACTGTTAAAAGCCAGGGATACTGAATCCAGCTCCATATCAGAGAACACTCTCTATGTACAGATGTATCGCTGGGACAACTTCCGTCCTCTCAAAACATGGAACGTCTCGTGTAAGGTGAGTAGTAGTATGATAGTCACCATGTCGTGGGAAGATACATGAAAGTCAATTTGAAGCTAACTAAGGAACCTGTCATTAGTCTACCTTTCGTACACAGGGACTCGATATCGTGATTAAAACGTAGATCAAACGTAGGTAAAACCACCTAGATGCTGCACCCTATATCAAATACTCTATTTGATATAGGGTGTAGGTTTCTTACGTTTTATCTACGTTTAAATTACGATATCGAGTTCCTGTGCTTTCGTACTGGGCAAATATATATCATGAGTTGTTTTCCTGGTAATATATCCATGCTTTCCTGGTAATATATCTATGCTGTCCTGGTAATATATCCATGTTTTCCTGGTAATATATCCATGCTTTCCTGGTAATATATCCATGCTTTCCTGGTAATATATCTATGCTGTCCTGGTAATATATCCATGCTTTCCTGGATATATATCCATGCTTTCCTGGTAATATATCCATGCTTTCCTGGTAATATATCCATGCTTTCCTGGTAATATACCCATGCTTTCCTGGTAATATATCCATGACTAACTGCTCAGCAGAATCTCATAGCAGCGGTGTTCCAGCAAGACGTCTCCTCATAGACGAAAGCGAGACATGAAACCATTTAAACATTTGTGTAACTTAATTAATTGTCACATTGTTCCCTCATTCACTTCCGGAGTTGTTCAGCACATGCACGTTTCCTCCATGGGAAACAAGCAAGCTCTGTATCACTTATTAATAGCAGATAGTTTGTTACCCCGTTCTCTATCTATCTTTTCAGTTAAGCAGATCCTTGGAGCAAATATTTCACCAAGGCGTTCTTCACTGACCAACAAGCAAGCCCTGTAGTTGATAAGTTGGTAACCTGTTCTCTCTCTCACAACAGTTAAGCAGATCCTCGGAGCAGGTGTTTCAACAAGACATCTCCTCCCTTGTGAGTGAGTCCGGATGTCCAGACCGGTCCAGCTGCTTCCTCTACATGTACGTCGACAACCCGGACAGCGGCATCGACTCCAATCTACCTCTCACGTACTACAAGGATGTCAAGGGACTGGACAAGGCTCATATTAAAGTGAGTTAATTGTGATGTGTACACAGGGACGTTTTCTGCGAGTCAGCTTTCATCGGGCATTTTTATGCCGTCGAATCGGAGATTCCGGGGGTATATTGTTTTTCACCTGTCTGTCTGTCCGTCCGTCCGTCTGTCTGTCCGTGTGTTTATCCACAAAAACACAAAAACCATGGCCATAACTTTAGATTACTCAGAGCTAGAACTTTCATACTTGGCATGTGCATACCTTGTGATGAGACATTTCAGATGAGGTCATCATATTTGACCTGGTGACCTTGACCTTGCCGCAGTGGACATCTTCAGAAAACTTTAACCTTGGCCATTACTTTGGATTGCTCAGAGCTAGGGCTTTCATACTTGGCATGTGCATACCTTGTGATGAGCCCTTTCAGATAAGGTCATCATATTTGACCTGGTGACCTTGACCTTGCCGCAGTGGACATCTTCAGAAAACTTTAACCTTGGCCATCACTTTGGTATATCCGGGGGCATCCGTGTTTAACCAACACATCTTGTTTCTTTGTCGATTTGCTCAAACATGGCCTTAATCAGCCAGTAATGGAGACTGGCAAGAGTTATGCCTTGCATTGGGAAGTTGACTTTTGTAATAGTACGCGTTATTTGTGCTTTTACCGTTCTAGTTGACCCGGATCAGCGCACTGATGGACACAGTGTATCTGGTGTACCTCGAGACGGATAGAATCGCCCCCTTCGTCTGGCTGGACGCTTACGGAATACCAGGACGATTCTCGGAGAATGGTTTCTTAATGCTGACCAAAACTAGACTGGTGACGTTTCAGTCTTGGGACCCTGTGGACCTTCAAACTTTCAAATCCTCACTTACTGTCAAATCCTTGATGGATGTTCAAACATGACAAAAGCAGATAAAAAAGAAAAATGGGATTCGAATGGATCCATATTACTAGTATATTATTGTTTGACTGAACATATTGATAAATTCTGGCTGCGCTTGATCTGATTGGATGCTTTGTATCCAATATATTCTTTGTTATATATATAAATATGCTTCTCTGAATCATACAATCTTTGTAGCAGTGTCCCCCGGGCCGTCAGCCAATCAAAAACGAGCATATTAAAGTAAGGAAACATAACAATCTTTATTTCAAGTAGTCAAAGAGATTATACAATTACTCCGAAACGTCCCCTCTGTTCACAATAAAGAAGTTGTTATGCATAAATCATGCTTTTTCTTATTTCACATGCATCAGTTTCTTTGTAAGAGATGGACATTGAAAATGAATTTCATTATTAAGACTTTAAATATATAGTTTATAAAGGACAACAATTGTGTAACTTTTCCCTCTTGACCTGGGATTTGATTATACCCTTAATTTTGTATTGGATATATCACAATAGCCACTTCTCTTTTGTAAAAAGGGTTTATAAAAGTTATCATTCATTAGTAGATACTAAATAATATATAAAGCATACACTGTTCGTAATCTTGTCGAAGTGAAGTTGATTACATATTGCAATTGTTTTGATTCTATAAAACATATGTTTTTAAAAAATATATTTAAATCCTCTACGTCTTGATTGCGTGTGGCATTAAGGACCTCGAAAACATACGGAACAACAACAAGTTCGTCATATATATTTAATTCTTATGAACTGAAAGTTTGGGTCACAAAACAGAATGATTTTGTTGAGTACGGATCGAATATACGATGTTCAGAAAACTTTTCATATCTTTACATTACATATTTCATCGTATTGATTTACTGTCCATCGATACGCGACCAGATTCACACGGATGAGTATGCAGATGCTTTACTGTCATCGTTATATTATATGTACGTCTTCATCATAAGATACCAAATCATGACTGATCAGCTACAGAGAAAATGGCTCTATTTTCATGATGATTTTGGAAAAATGTTTATACTAATAATACATTTGCAAGAATTGTGATACTTGCATGGGCAACCAATTTTATCCAAATGAAGTGTCATGTTTTTGTTATGCACTAACAATTTTGAAAACTGAAAATGTCCATGGCTTATTTCGGTTTTCTACATCAAACAAAACAATTCTTGATGAGCTTCAGAGCCCATGGCTCTATTTTCGCTACGATTGATATGTTTATTCATACATATTAACATTAAAAAATACCTATTCCAGATTAGGGGTATACGTTCTTTATAACAGTGAGTGAGTGAATTAGCTCGAACTTGTGATTACTTACATGTATTCACTGAGTGCTGAATAGTAACCTCAAACGTTAAACGACTCTGGAAAATATTTCACCGATGAATGTAAAGACAATTTACCATCATCGTTAAGGATTTCGAAGTTAGTTTTGTCCGTTGAGTTCTCGTCCGACCAGAAATCCACTGTCAACCTGTCCCCTAAGTTACACTCCCGGAGATACGCCAGCTCCACGCAGCTTATAGGACGGGTCAGTTCAGAATGCGCTATAGATCTATCCCTTGAGAAAGTTGACAAAGCAAACGCGTCCAGAATAACCTTCAAATATGCCGCCCAGTTGAGGTGAAAATATGGGTCTGTATCACTCGCCTGTACCACCACAGGACACGTGTTGATTTGTGATTGGTCAGGACGTAGAGGTCGGATGATGCGCAGTGCCTCCCCTGCACATAGAGGGGAATACTTATCCCTCCACCAATCAGGTAACGGCGCGGGTTTACGAGTATGTCGTGCAACTGCAACGGACTGCTGCCAGCATTGAGCGAAGAGACAGTCCGTCTCACTGTTATATATACTGGTCCTAATGGTTGAGGTGGAGGTCCCGTGGTAGAGTAGTTCTTTGTGCATCCTCAGAGGAGTCTTGGGTATCGATACGTTGTACATTTCTGGTGTGATATGCAGGCGTACAGAGCCGATAAATGTGTAGTAATCTTGGGACATTTTAGTGAAATCCAAGAAAGACTTATCGTCCGTCCCAGGCACAAATGCCAGAGTTCGTCCTGTATCAACCATGGTCAAAACGTGCCATGGCTTTACTTCACCTGAAAATATTGAATAATATACATGTATATATACAATTAATTCTGATTATTAAAAAGTAAACTTTAAATAATTAAATAAACAGTTAAATTATTAAGTAAAAGGTCTGTTCTTTGAAGAATCCTTTAAGTGAACACTCCCAACCTAATATGCAGAAAGGCTCATTATAAAACTCCATCTGCGAAACAACAAAACATCTTGAAATGAAAATCTGAGGAATTAACTGGACCTTTGCTGAAAAAACGAAAAAATTGTTGTTATTGAGGATATCGGCTTTCTTCATATGCCATGGTTATTGATTCTTATCCATGGTCATGACGTCACTCTTTTGTGATTATTATTTAGGAATCAACTGTTCATTGACTGTCCCAGTCAGGAGGGGTGTTAGGTTTAGACATTTTCAGTAATGGCTAATCGAGTACATTTTTCGAGACTGGTGTATTTTGTCTTAGTGTACATGAATAGGATCTTAAAATATCTCTCAACTAGACAAGTTATTTTTTGTAATGCATGAACCTGGATTCGAACTTGCAACCCTTTGCTTGATAGTCAGCGCTTCTAACCATTAGGCCACAAGACGCTGTTAGAAACCTTAGTATTGTTTGTCACTAAGAATCCAACGTTCTATTCAAGGCACGGAAGGCATGGAAAGGCTTCAGCTGGCAATCACTTCGCTTCGAGTGGAAGTTTTGTGCTGCACGTGCGTGGAAGAATCCATGTCATAAGGGCCGCAGCTACTTGTACCATATCCGATGAATGAGCACCGAAATTTGCAAAATAATTGATTTTGGTTTTCCATAAATGAAAAGTATTGTTTCAAATCTAAAATAATCACATATGCATGTTTCGTGAAGACATACATGGATTAAGATGGAGAATGCATTCGGAGCAGTGGATTCTCCATTACATAACACCAAAGACGGTAAACGTTCATTGCAGTGAATCCGACGCTTCATTGTAGGTAAAATGATCACCTCCTGAATCGTTTCTCGGTCTCATTTGGTGTTTCTAGTACCTGTCTGAACTGGTTTTCTTTCTACCTGAAGCTTAAGGACCGCCACCAGTCTGACATGATTGTTAAGGAATGATCAGACTCACTCGGCGTCAGTTTGAAGAACACACATGTCGACATGAGACAACAGAAAACATATTTATTCCTGAATACATTACTGAAAATCTTACAGTTTTACGCAAGGCCTCTATTGCCCTGAATACATCCTTAAACAAAATGACGTCTTACGGGATGGTTCGCCATTCTTCCATTTTGCTAACACGGTTCTCTCGCTCTTGACCCATGAAGATTGGATGTTTTACACCACTCAGTCCACTCGTGATACGCGACACCGTCAAGTTTTAAAAGTTTAGTAGAGTTTCTTTTGCATTTGGAACTTTAACAACCATGACGTATATATGTCACCATGCAGACCACGCAAACATTTAAACCTCACCTTTCCCGTTAAAGGCCTCCTGTAGAAACCCCCCAGGCAGGGAGAGGTCACAGCGGCCTGGGGTGGGGAATTCTCGCCTCACTCCCCGGGACATCTGCCGGAACATCCTACAGAGACATAGAGACGACAATTGGGAATATTTTCGTTAGCATTGAATACAAACACGCTTGATATGAAGTATCCTGATATCCGAATCACAGACACCGCAGTACTAATATAAACAATCGCGAACTAATCAACCGTATCTCCGTAATTACACATTTTCATGACAATGACCGGTGACTCAACTGGCTCCCTGTATACAAATATATACTGAACAGCAAAAGAAACGCGAATGTGGCTGTTTGAATGATTATGGTCCAAGATAATGCTCTGCAGACGTTCTTCACCAGTAGAGTATTGACTTTTCGTTATGTCTGCAAGTTGTTCAACACGTTATTAAAATCAAGTCAACAAAATTTGAATGCTCTGATATTATAAATTTGCTCAATACAGCGTTATCAGTAATTACGAAATTGTTACAGTGAACTCGCGTTTCTTTTGCTGTATTAAGCAAAAACTTTGCTACCCTCATTGACTGAATAGTCTACATACAATATCACAGCCTTCTAGGTCTTTTCCATCCTCGGTTACCCATGGTTTTATATATGCTCCGTTACTCTCCACTATTATAGTGGAGAGTAACGGAGCATATATAAAACCATGGGTAACCGAGGATGGGTCTTTTTTTCTGGAGAAGAAGGTCATGGCATAAGAGGCCCTTATTTGAGGCGACATGGTCACCATATCTACAATTTAGAATTTCCATTGGCTAAAGCGTTTGCACGCAATGTATCAGCCTTCTAGGTCTTTTTGTTCTGGAAAAGATGAAAATAGATTTTAAGGTCATGGCCTGCGAGGCCCTCATTCGGGGCTAATAGGGTCACCTAATCTACAATTTAGAATCCCCATTGGCCACAAGCCAGTACACAAAATTTCAGCTCCCTAGACCCAGTGGTTCTGGCGAAGAATACGAAAAAGCGAAAGGTTTACTGACGGACGGGCGGACGGAAGCCGGACACCGTGCCATGCCATAAGCCCATCGGGCCTTTCAGGCCTGATCTAATCAACAATTTAGAATCCCCATTGGCCAAAGAGTCTGCGCAGAAGATTTCAACTCTCTAAACCTTTTGGTACTGGAGTAAGAGTCTAAGAGATGAAAATAGGTTTTTAAGGTTGTGACCCTATTTGGGGTCACGGGGTCACGTAATCTACAATTTACAATCCCAATTGGCCAAGGAGTTCGCACATAACAGTGCCCCATCCTACCCCAGCAGCACTGTCTTAACCCGTCCCAATGAGCCTTAACATGCCACGGTATTGGTAAATTGAAATGCTATTTCAGGTAATTACTTGTTATAACTTAGCATAATGATGGAACTTACTCAGCTTACATCAGATCATAATTACTGAGATGCTAAAATTTTACTCCATTCATAGAAAACTCGTTATTGTTTTTACAGTGTTTGGCCTATGTTCCGTCATTAGAATCATAAATCACTTGGTGTATGATGTACTTCCTATGATATTAATAGTTTATTCCTCCATATTTGGAATCAATAGATAGATATGGTGTCCCAACCTACTCCATGTCCCAACCTGTCGCGGTCTCCCCTACAGGCCCATAAATGCTATGCTCGCGCCTTCGTGGAATGTTAATTAATTATAACATCCAGAAACTTCTTGTCTGTTATATATTCCACTGCGAAGTGCCCTTCAAAGATGAATAAACTAAAATAAAGAATTTATATTAATCAGACATGTCGATATTATAGCCTGTAAAACATTCACGCGAAAATACATATACTCATCCGACACTGAAGAGAGTAATACTTTATCAGGTAAAGGGAGACAACTTCAAGTCTGCATAAATGTCAAAGTCCAAAACGTTAATGAAGACATTGCTCCGACGTAAACTGTCTTGTATGTCTATTAGTTTACTTATCGTTCTATAACACACAATAAGCTAAGTTCAATGATTTGAAAGATGCTTATCGTGTAACATATATAATAGCCTTATTAGCCTATATACACGAACCGTTCGAATGCTGCGTGGATGTGTTTGCCGGCCATGACTGGTGGTTTGACTAAGCTGCGCTTGCGTAATCTATTTTTATACCCTTTTCTACTTAAACTATTTGTGATGTTTGTTCTCTTACGACTTAAGTTCGTCACTTACGGGACGTATACTATTACAGATAGTTTTAAAGAGACAGTAAGAATGATTTTTATAATATTTAATTTAGCGTTCATAGGCCTATAAGTGCCGAATTTTGTTTTACAGCAATACAATCCCCTTTGGGTTAGCTGACTTATTACGAACTCCGATGAACAATCTATACAGGTTTTGTTTTGAATCACATACATTTTCTTGTACATAGGATATATTGACACCCTAGATCCCGGAGCAGCAACTCAGCACAGGCTAAACAATATATAACAGCTGGGTGAACCCTCGGTAGTCCATGTCGCCTGACCGGTGGTACTTGTCCATCACATACCCCAGAGCTCGCGATGAAGATTCAAGATGGATTGTTTCCCTGCAAAACATAAATCACAGCATTCCCTGAACCAGATGCCTAGTATATACTGAGCAACTACATGTAGTAATTTCCAATTCATCTTCTCAAATATGTTATTTATTTTCACTTTGTGCTTTGTGAAAAGAAGCCATGCACTCTAAATCGTTATCCTGATCATGACTATCACCAGCATTTGAAGGAAGTACAACATTTTCTAACATTCCCTTGATATTTATGACAGTACCACTTCATAACCTGGGATTGGCAAATCGATGCATGTTGAAAGTATATGTGTGTTTGATAATAAAGTTCAAACATGTATCAGTTTTCACATAATAATATAGTTCAACCATGTATTTCATCAACATTTGAGTTAATCAATATGTTTACATTTCAGGGTTATGGGTATAATGTATACTCTGTCTTACATTTCAAAATGATTAAAAAGGATATTTTTTGCAATGTCTAAATTAAAAGAAAACTATATTTGCATCTATATTTTCGTTCTAAGTTATCAACAGGAGAAATGAACATTGACAGAGATGGGTAAATAAATGTTTTGACTATTGTAGTCAAATATTTTAGTCGTAATATTTATTATATACATGCATACATCTGGCAAACTATTTTCGAATAATTATATTTCATATTTTGTGTCTTGTTTAATCATTCCTTGATTCAAGTAGGATCGGAACAAAAGATGTGTATAGAAACTTGTACAGGGTTCGTGTGGTATATATTTCAAAGAAAAAATTACACTTCTATTAATTATTCATGTGTCTATTTTCGATATGCCTCATATAGTATTTTCTTGTCAGTTTTCAGTATGGATACAAGTCGGCCGCACTACCCAGAGGAGAAAAGTTTGCGTGAGAGAATGATTCCTTAGCAAAGATACTTGACAGTATGACTATCTGTCCATGTCGTGTCAACTGTAAGTATTTTGCACTTTATATAAACAAAATAACAGATTATTACATTATGTCATTTAGCTTCAAAACAATGAGCATGTCTGTAATACTATTTCTTCCTTTATATTTTTGTGATCTTCCAATGTATCAACTTTAACCATTTATTTCTACTATTTGTTTTACTTTTAAAACGGAATTATTTTTATAATAGTATAGCAGCATCAATTGTCTATCATGAAATATTAACAAAATAAAATAATATTTCACATCAAATAAATAAACCGCTATATGTTTTCGTCTAAAAACTGATGTTTACCCATTTTGTGAGACATCGTTATTATACAGTAAAACTGTTACAAATTTGTATGACCTATACCAAGTTGAGGGTAATTATGTCAACATCAAGACTGTCAAAATAAAATATAATCTAAAATTATGTGGTTTTTTTTTTTACATGTGCATATGTTCCCACATGGTAACATTGGGAGAAAAAAGTTTAACAGATAGGTTTAATTTGAAGTGCACAACTTACGTACATTTCTGTTCTGAGAAAAATGAAATCAAAGTGACCGTGATTATGGGAGATGAAAATCAATGTGCATGCTGTGTTAAATTATGCATCAAAATATAATATTTTGACAATATTATAGTTTACTCTATATTATAAATTCTTCTTTTTCCAAAAGTAGGCCTAAACAAGAGACTTTAAAATAAATCTAAAACCTTCTATCGCTTTATTCAACTATTGATTAATAAGGTAATTTAGATAAATACTTCATTTGCTCAAAAATTACGAAACAAACGCAAAAGAACATGTACGTATTTCCATTTCAGCGAGTACTCTGGCTAGCCGTATGACAGAATCAGTCGCTAACAATCGTTAACGATTCAAAGTAAGCGAATTTGACCGAGATCGTTTTGAGGTCATGTGAACGCTCCATATGTAAATCACGTGACAATAGCGGAAGTGTTCTCTTGTCACATGACAACAAGATGGCGGGAGTTTTCAGCTGTCGGTTCTTACTCTGGGTCGTGTCGGTATGCATTCACCAAGTAGAGAGTATCAGCACTGTAGATCTAAACGGCAACTGGACCATTGTAAATGGCCTACGAGGTATGGATATAGACATTTGGAAAAAAGATCTGAAAGTGTGTTTTGATTCGAAGGCATGTGGACCGGTTGACTGTTTTTATTAGAATAGAAAACGAAATGATATGATATAATTTTACGATCAAAGTCAACTGGCAACATCCAAACTTCAGAACTGTCATTTCTTTTATACACTTTCTACACTTAATCCTAATTCAACTTAATATGCATCAATAGTTCAGACTGGGATATTCTTATCTGTGACTGTGAACCAAGACAGCTGTTTCTGTCAGTTCACAATCTTGACCTATGTAACTATCAGACGTAATATTATAAGATAATACTTCAAGTCAGGGAATTTGATTTATAGTAATTTGGAAATTTGTAAGATTATATCTTGATGATAATCAATTATAAGATTCCTTCACAAATAATAAACAAATTTCAAGAAACCTATTTCACATTAATGTGCATACGTGTCCTTTTGGTTGAGAGATGATTTTCAAAATTTGCTAATTTTCATCATTTTGAAAGAAGAAGTTATATATGTCAACAATGTCAGTGTTCAGATAATCGCTCAATATTGTAAGTGAGCATCATCATCAACATAAATTCCTCCGATTTCTGTTACCAAGGCAATAAGGTGGAGGGACGTGTCCCCGGCAGTATGTACACGGCCCTGTACGAGAACAAGTTGATCCCTGACCCCCTGTACAGAGACAATGACGTCAAACTGCGCTGGGTGGGACGAGAGGACTGGACTTACAGCAGATCCTTCATGTGTGAGTGTAGTGAAATACTTACCTTGTTTTTATCTCCTCTTATTTTAAAGGTCATTTATTTAGCTAGGAACCGAACCCTTAAATTATGGTTTAAATATTGCCTAGGCGGTGCTAAAAATAGCTCACTCACTATTCAAAAGGCTATTCAATTTCTTAAGTAGTATTTTAGATAAAAGGAAAATACTATTTGCAATATCAAATATGAAATATTTCAAAGTGATTTGCCTTGTTGAGGCTATGAATATTTTGGGAAATAGTGTTCTTAGGGTCAAGAAATTATATCCCTCTTTCATTATGTTCCCATTCTCTGTACAGTAAACTCATCTGATCTGGCCTCCAACTCCCTGTTGTTGGTCTGTGATGGACTCGACACTTTCTCAACCATCTTCATCAACGACAAGCAAGTGGGCGTGTCAGACAACATGTTCGTACAGTATGTGTATGACATCAAGAGTGAAGCTAAGGTTGGTCTGATTTCCTAAAGTAAAGCTTGTATCGTGCGTGTATGATATCAAGAGTGAAGCTAAGGTTGGTCTGATTTCCTAAAGTAAAGGTTGTATCGTGCGTGTATGATATCAAGAGTGCAGCTAAGGTTGGTTCAATCTCCCAAAGTAAAGCTTGTATCGTGCGTGTATGACATCAAGAGTGAAGCTAAGGTTGGTCTGATTTCCTAAAGTAAAGCTTGTATCGTGCGTGTATGACATCAAGAGTGCAGCTAAGGTTGATTTGATTTCCTAAAGTAAAGCTTGTATCGTGCGTGTATGATATCAAGAGTGCAGCTAAGGTTGGTTCAATCTCCTAAAGTAAAGGTTGTATCGTGTGTGTATGACATCAAGAGTGCAGCTAAGGTTGGTCTGATTTCCTAAAGTAAAGCTTGTATCGTGCGTGTATGACATCAAGAGTGCAGCTAAGGTTGGTTTGATTTCCTAAAGTAAAGCTTGTATCGTGCGTGTATGATATCAAGAGTGCAGCTAAGGTTGGTTCAATCTCCCAAAGTAAAGCTTGTATCGTGCGTGTATGACATCAAGAGTGAAGCTAAGGTTGGTCTGATTTCCTAAAGTAAAGCTTGTATCGTGCGTGTATGACATCAAGAGTGCAGCTAAGGTTGGTTTGATTTCCTAAAGTAAAGCTTGTATCGTGCGTGTATGACATCAAGAGTGCAGCTAAGGTTGGTTCAATCTCCCAAAGTAAAGCTTGTATCGTGTGTGTATGACATCAAGAGTGAAGCTAAGGTTGGTCTGATTTCCTAAAGTAAAGCTTGTATCGTGCGTGTATGACATCAAGAGTGCAGCTAAGGTTGGTTTGATTTCCTAAAGTAAAGCTTGTATCGTGCGTGTATGATATCAAGAGTGCAGCTAAGGTTGGTTCAATCTCCTAAAGTAAAGGTTGTATCGTGTGTGTATGACATCAAGAGTGCAGCTAAGGTTGGTCTGATTTCCTAAAGTAAAGCTTGTATCGTGCGTGTATGACATCAAGAGTGCAGCTAAGGTTGGTTTGATTTCCTAAAGTAAAGCTTGTATCGTGCGTGTATGATATCAAGAGTGCAGTGACTTTGGTTTGAACTCCTGAAGTAAAGGTTTTATTGTTACGTGTATGATAATAAAAAAGCACGAAGGGTGAGTGTTCTTCTCATCTCGCAGCATACCACTTATATCAGTATGCTCTCTCACCTATCTAGACTTGCCCAACTTTGACAGACTTTTTTAGGCTTTTATCCATTTTAAGGCCTGTATATCATACTAATGTAATCATGTAATCATTGATTTTCTTCCTTAGGCTGGAGAAAACTCCATTCGAGTTGCATTCAAGTCTGCAGTAACAGTGGCCGCCCAGAAAGCCAATGCATCTTCCTATGACATTCCCAATGACTGCCCGAGCCCATACCAACACGGCGAGTGTCACGTGAACATGATTAGGAAGGAACAGTGCTCTTTCAGCTGGGACTGGGGTCCTTCCTTCCCTACACAGGGAATATGGTATTAATTTATTATTTATTTGTTTCACATTTTTACATACATTAACTAGTAAGCAATTGTATCATCTGTCTCCAGTGATGTAGTGATGTCACAATTAACTATTTTGTGATGTTTCAGGTGACAAAATATGTGAAAATTGCTAGGCAAAATTTGTACAAGTGTTTATAGGACACTGGTTTTGCCTTATCTTTTGTTAGGTAATGAATATAACAAGTGGCCAGTGGAATACCTAGAAGTGTTCAAGGAGGTTGAGGTGCTTTATAACACTTGATAGGCAAATTTATTCAATACAAAAACATGCATTGTATGATAAATATTCGTCACTGAATGCAAGAGTAAACATAGTTCTGCATCAGTTAATATGTTGTCCATCTTGTAAATATAATCAACATGTTCCCTTCTTCTTAAGTTGATATCTATAAAAACTACCCGGGTAACCGTTCTGAAGAACAAGAATACTTTCATTAATCAATCACCTATCTTTCAGGAAGAATATCTATATTCAATCATTCAACACAGCAGTAATACGTGAACTGTCAACAGCACCCTATCGAGGTGAGATTTTCTTTCAATAACTTTAATAAATAGTGTGTCGGGCCACTGATCACATATTCAACACAATAAACATATATAAGACACACATTAAAACTTATTTGACACAATAAACAGATATAAACACAATATTCTCATGTTTAGCACATGTTAAACACAAATTCAATCAATGCATATTTAACATATATTAGACACCTTCAACACAAATTCAATATACAGTTATAGACTTCATTTTAGGTGAATCAAATGGTTTAATAACCTCGGAACAGTTATGTTCACCGAAGCGATAACCGGGGTGAACATAACTTTCCGAGGTCGATAAACTATTTGATTCACCGATAACTGAAGTCAATAACTATTTTATTACCATATATGATTCATGAAAGTGTCAATTAAAAAAAATATATATATTCTTTTCCCCAAAACTAATATAAGCAACTCTAAACAGCGCTTCTCGTAGTGATGATCAATTTTAAGCTCCATGTCATTGGATTGTTATGTCAACCTCGCGTGACGCTTCTTCCCGGGGTCAACATAACGTTTGGTCATTGTCGATGACCCCCCACCCCCCCCCCCCCCTCCCCCCCTCCCTCCCCCCCTCTTCCATGTGAGATCTGCCTATGACACACTGATGTATAATTTACTTCAATAAATATTTTTTTATCATCAATGAAGGTTGACAAGAGAACATGTTACCAAAATGAGCTTTGACTGTTGTAGCAACTTCTGGCGAGTGGACAGTGGACATCCGGATCTTCTTTGATGTAAGTGGACAGGTGACTGGAACTATAACCACAGATCTCATCGGTACCACGATCACCAAATCTCGCCCCGTCACTCTGTCTGCCAACACAACGTCCATCAACTACAGTCTTACTATACCTTCTGTAAGTTACTTGTGCAACACTCGTTAAGTCATTAACAAACAATCTCTAAAATATTTACAGTTAAAGGAGTTAAAAAATCTGTATGTCTGATGTCTTTGACTTAGCAAATGTTACCTTATACTCACCAAAATGACCAAAACATCAGCTGACTTGCCTGTTTGTTGAAGTAACAAGCTACCAATCTGATGTGACTTTCAGTCAGAGCTCTGTTACGTAGTATTGAAACTCTATGAGTCAATGATTTATTGACACTATAAACCTCTGATGATTTATAATTTGTACAATTTGTGTGTGTTTAACACAATAATTTTTCAATACATTTGTAGAAGGTGTAGTAGACAGACTAACATACAGATAAGGACCGACAGAGCCTCGTAGCTTGAAGTGATTGCAACTCATTGTTATAACAATGCTTAGGGCCTCCATAGCATTTAAAGAGCTGGTTCTATCGGTATGTTTTATGGAACCAAAATTCAAGAGGGTATTCTTGTTTACACATATGTGTTATTTTCTTACTTTGTTTAGATTCTATCACTAGATATTTTATAATCAAAACATAGTAAAATAAGTAAAAATAATGCATTTTTTCAATTCACGTATAAGCAAATCAAAAAGATGGTGGATACTTGGCGATATAAATATAACTAATGGATATTTGTGCATGTAGACCATGGTCCACATTTCACTCTTTCTATAAATGGAGATTTGTGCATTAAGGCCACTGTCCACATTTCACTTCTTTAGTCTCCTGTTTTACTTTTGATGAATATCTATTGCTCATTGTAGAATGTCGACATCGAGCAGTGGTGGCCGAACGGGTACGGGAATCAAACTCTGTATGACCTGAATATTACGTTCACAAGCGGGAGTGAAACATCAAACAAGCACCGACGAGTGGGATTCCGAACAGTTGAACTTGTTCAGGATAAAGTTAACAAAGACCAAGGTTATACAGTTATACTCATTTAAATTTCTGTTCTTCTTCAGATTATTAGACCATATGTAGAGTATGATCCATATGAATATTTCCCAAAAATTATATAAAATGCTCTCTTATTGCTAAGATAGTCGTACGTACTATACATTAACAATGGCTAACGACTGTCTTAGCGGTGAGAGAGCTTCGAAAATCTAGAACCAGGACAATAGACTCTAAACACTGTTATGTGCCTTATACTGGTTTGATGTTAAACAATATATACATAGGACACTGTAGAAATTTACTTATCTTTATCAAGGTTTTGGACACTATAACAATAAGTTTTCTTTTATTTTTGTCTAGTCCACATGCCCTAAGTACACAACAATAGAGCAATTACAAATGAATTTATTCATAATCATACAAATTCATATCATACAATATATACTTAAACAAATGTTTTCAAAAAAAATTATTTGAAGACATTGAAGGGCTTACTTTCAAATTTGTAATCTAGATTTTTAAAACTTTAAAACGTGAATAAAACTTATTATTATTTGAGACTGCATGTGCATTTTTCTAATTGCAGGTCTTACATTTTATTTCAAGATCAACGGAATACCCATTTTCTTCAAGGGCACAAACTGGATACCAGCGGACAGTTTCCAGGAAACTATCACCAGAGAGAGGTTGCGGCGGTTGTTGGTCTCGGCTGCAGATGTCCACATCAACTCTATGAGGGTGTGGGGAGGAGGGGTGAGTGGTAGAAGGAATGATTCATCTCAATCTCATTAAAATCATTGATTCGTCCCTATCGTTCCCTAGGCTGATTTTCTAATTTGGGTTGTTACTTATCTATGATCTATAAAATCCTGTGGACAGGGTACTCTACGGGATTCCGTCAGATCATAGATGAGTGACAACCCAAATGAGCAAATAAGTCTAGGGAACGAATCAATGATTTGATTTTACCGTAATAAGATTGGATTCATCCATTTTGACTGAAAGATGGAGAATGAGTATTATCACTTTAAAAAATCTTCAACGTTATCTCACTGCTGTTTGCTTCTCCTCAGTATCTGTCATTATCTTCCCATAGAGTTTACACCCTTCAGATTTCACTGGATTCTTTTTTTATTATCTTATCCCAGATATACTTGTCTGACAAGAATTAGAAAGAATTGGAAATTGTGTCCTGGCAGAAAAGCTCAATCTCTCATTTCTTGGCATATGATAATAACCTTCCATTACAGATATACGAATCTGACGACCTGTACGAACTCGCCGATGAACTTGGAATCATGGTCTGGCAGGATCTGATGTTCAGTGTCGCTCTCTACCCAGCTACCCAGGAGTTCCTCGACTCTGTCTCTCAGGAGGTCACTCACCAGGTAGTTGTTAATTACAGTACACTAACATTAAGTAACAAATAACACAGAAATTTTATTTTCAGATTATACATCATACATACAAACAAATATGAAATATATAAATGAAATGAATAAATTTCTTTTTACATTATAAGCCAAATATACACTGATTTATGTATCATGCATTATAATTTATGTTATGAGTCTAAAACTAATAATTGACATAGAAATAATGATTTATAAATCTTGGCTCATATTGCTACAACAATTTCATCTAATTAAACACCAATACATCTCTAAGTATAAATTACTTTAAAAAAAATGTTTTATTGAATATTGAATTGTATATAATCCAAACTCACTTTTTTAGTCGTCTATTTGTATGAAGTCCTTGTTAAATCAGGGATAAAAAAAGCACAATGGTTATTGCATGATTATAATAATGGATTAAGCGCAATACCTCCCATGTTTTGCTTGTTCCAATCTTACAGGTTTCACTAAAATGCATGACCACAATTTTGTTGCAGACTACCTTCTATGACATTCACTGCAATGATACAGGCAAAATGTTGGAAATGGAGAATTCCTGTCATATAGCCAGTAATTTGATTTGTCCAATGTAAATCCATTTTCAAGGTATTCCACTTACTTCTGTTGGCAGTGGCATTGGCCTCATCAACTACATGGATCCCAAAAAGAATCATCAGATACAGTCTGATTAAAATCGACGGTTTTCCGTGGAATAAAAATTGCAAAATAGTGCATATAGAGGGATACGAACTCGTGGGTTTCCACGCCAAACCGTCTGAAAGCACCCCGTACACTAGCGTGTTCGGGCGCAATTCAGCTAGCCAATCAAAAGATGCCCAACAAATGCTTTCGGTGCGAGAAACTAGGGGCAGATAACTCCAAACAACTATCCTTTTGTCTGTTCCGAATGCTTTCAAAACCGCAACCGTTTAAATACTATGATGTGATTGGTCAGCTATTTGACTGGGTTTTGGCTGCGCTAAACTGGTTCTGAACACACGCCTATACGGGGTGTTCTCAGACCTTGTGGCGAGGAATCTACAGAACCTGTTCGTATCCCGGCAGATGCAAAATTTTTTTAATTTTATTCCTCGGAACAAGGTTGATTTTAATCAGACTGCATCAGATAAGTCTGAGGAAATGGCTTGAAATAACGCTGAAACGTCATTTGGATTTATGTCGCCCTCTTGTCATCTTTATGTTTGGTGGATACACCCCCTCTTTAATTATCATTTTGACAGATTCGCAGCATGAGACACCACCCAAGTATAATACTGTGGGGCGGCAACAACGAGAATGAGGCTGGATTGAGAGGGGGATGGTGGGTGAAAAGTGATGGGCAAAGAGGAAGTGAATCAATTTTGTGACAAATCCTAACTGACATTTCTCAAACAAATTCCCATGTGAATATTTTGTACGAGTTTTTCAAATTTATGTACAAATTTGGACTTTGATATGTCTTTGGCTGACAACAAACAATAGATAGTTTGTGACTTCATCTTCACTCAATAAGTAGCCACTGTGCTGCAGTAAACAGATAACTCTGAAACAAGACTATCCCTCCACCCCTGGGGCTGAGAATGATCAGGCAATTGATGGTGCAGGATGAATTGTTGCAAAATGGAATTTCCTCTTGTTTGCATTTATATGTCCAATTCATGTTAGGAAATCTTTCAAATTTGACATTGGCTGCAGATTCGTCGCATGAGACACCATCCGTCCATAGTTCTCTGGGCAGGAAGTAATGAGAACGAGAAGGGACTGAGAGAAGACTGGTCTGTATAGGCTGTCATTGTCCATTGTCTGTCCTCCCTACTTCCTTGGGCTTATCTTGTGGCTTCCTCCTATTGTATTTGTGGAGACCAAGCTTCCAATGCTGATGATTGTTATAGGATATCTAACGACCTTCCCCTTTCATATCAAGTTTATGTCCCTCGTGAAATAATTTTGCTTTGATTTGAGCCTTGGCGTGAGACAAACCAAAATTATTTCACAAGGGACATAAACTTGATATGATAGGGGAATGAGTTCTGTATCCTATTTATTACCAACTTGTATTTCATACGATTTATTGTGTTTTAAAATATATTTGTGTTGTCCCTTTAAAGGAACGGAACAGAGGAGTAATCAACCCTGTCACAGCATCTATAACTTCATAAATTTGCGACGTTAAATATTTCTCACTTTTGAAATCAAACCATTCTATAATTCATGATATTCTGTATGGCGAAACCAGTTGCATTAGTTATTCTGAAGGAAGTGTACATAATATAAAATCTCCATGCTCGGGGACATGAGATGAGAGTTATCCGTCCTTTGAATAACATCATGTCATGGCGGCCACCATTCGCATGTTTCTCGTTATCGAAATGTTTAAACAAGTTAAAACAACCTCATTAAATGTAAGTTTTAGATGATCATTGCTGTTGAAATGGCTTTTCTTGTTCTGTTTGTCTTGTGAGCATTATGCCACTGTGTACCCTTATGAACACATTCTTTTCATCGAGAGACTAAGCGTTTCATTGTAATGTCAATCCCAACGGTAAGACAGAGAGCAAAAACTCTTGCTGTATTCTCAACTTTGTTATCATTAGTTTTGCTCTAGTCATGATGTATTTGTTAATTAATCATTAAAATCAATCATTGCCGTGAATACAATTTCATGAATTTACTGAAGAATGAGATAAATATTAATCATAACTGTTGTCGTAAACTTCTTGTAATTTCATGAAAGAATTCACGTTCGTTTTATGAATGAATAAAGTAGTTATGAAACCCCTTTATGAAGTACCACGTGGGTAATAATATAATATAATATATCTATATATTGTTACAGTGTATGAAATAAAGACCTTTCTATAGTCCCTAACCTGGTTACTCTAGGCCTCTGCTGATAATTTTTTAGATGTTTTTTTAAATTTTAAATTTTAAATTAAGTTTTGAGCAGGCTACTTTTCAAGTTTATTCCATACACAGATTAACGGCTTTTAGGGCAAAAATATCCGGAACATCGAACTTGTAAGTAAGGAGAATACTAGTTAATCCCACTATGGACTGACTATAGTCCAACTATCCAGCAGAATAGACTGTATACATAGGAACCCGATATCGTAATTAAACTGAAGGAAAAATGTAGGTGAAAAAACCTACACCCTATATCAAATAGAGTGAAGGAGCAAGGGCAGCCATGTTGCCGATCTAAGGGGTCCATTCAAAATGTACGCTAAGAATTCCTTTTCCTTTATCATCCAGGTTTCATGTTAAAAAGAACTTCACGCGTTACTATGACGACTACGTTACCCTGTACGTGAAGACAATAATGCCGATAGTCCAGAACGAGGACCCGACTCGGAAGTACTTGACGTCAAGTCCGAGTGACGGGTTGGAGACTGAGAAGGAGGGATGGGTCGCCAAGGATCCCGGCTCTGAACTTTACGGGGACGGTTAGTAAAAGTTGATTTAACTGTTATGTCGCTGTTGATGGCAAATTAAGCGTCCTGCCATTTATGCATATACAGTCAGACCCTGTTTATCCACACAACTTGGTTACAGGAAATCGTCTGGATAGTAAGTCATGCAGTTAAGCGAATCATCATTTGAAAAGAAATGCATAGAGAGGATTTGAAATGCGCGTTTCTGGATATACAGGGTCTGGTTAAAATATGTCTTACTGTTTATAGATTATTATCCCCCCAAACTTTTAGCTTGAAGCGGGGGATAAGGTATTTGGCAGTATATATCAATTGGTACTAAAGGCCTCGAATATAAATTCAGCATATGAGTGATACTTTTAAGCTCATCAAGCCTGAAAGGCCCGATGGGTTATGGCATGACATGGTGTCCGGCGTCCGTCCATCCGTCCGTCCGTCCGTCCGTCCGTCCATCCGTAAACTTTTCGCTTTTTCAACTTCTTCTCCAGAACCAATGACTCCACAGAGCTGAAATTTTATGTGCAGACTCCTTGGCCAATTGGGATTCTAAATTGTAGATTTCGTGACCTCATGACCCCAAATAGGGTCACCGGGGTCACATCCTTAAAAACCCATTTTCATCTTCTTCTCCAGTTCCAAAAGGTCTGGAGAGCTGAAAAGTTGTGTGCAAACTCCTTGGCCAATGGGGATTCTAAATTGTAGATTTCGTGGGGTCACCGGGGTCACATCCTTAAAAACCCATTTTCATCTTCTCCTCCAGTTCCAAAAGGTCTAGGAAGCTGAAAAGTTGTGTGCAGACTCCTTGGCCAATGGGGATTCTAAATTGTAGATTATGTGACTCCGTGACCCCAAATGGGGTCACCGGGGTCACATCCTTAAAAACTTATTTTCATCTTCTTTTCCAGTTCCAAAAGGTCTAGAGAGCTGAAAAGTTGTGTGCAGACTCCTTGGCCAATGGGGATTCTAAATTGTAGATTATGTGACTCCGTGACCCCAAATGGGGTCACCGGGGTCAAATCCTTAAAAACCCATTTTCATCTTCTTCTCCAGTTCCAAAAGGTCTAGGAAGCTGAAAAGTTGTGTGCAGACTCCTTGGCTCATGGGGATTCTAAATTGTAGATTATGTGACTCCGTGACCCCAAATGGGGTCACCGGGGTCACATCCTTAAAAACTTATTTTCATCTTCTTTTCCAGTTCCATAAGGTCTAGAGAGCTGAAAAGTTGTGTGCAGACTCCTTGGCCAATGGGGATTCTAAATTGTAGATTATGTGACTCCGTGACCCCAAATGGGGTCACCGGGGTCACATCCTTAAAAACCCATTTTCATCTTCTTCTTCAGTTCCAAAAAGTCTAGAGAGCTGAAAAGTTGTGTGCAGACTCCTTGGCCAATGGGGATTCTAAATTTTAGATTTCATGACTCCGTGACCCCAAATGGGGTCACCGGGGTCACATCCTTAAAAACCCATTTTCATCTTCTTTTCCAGTTCCATAAGGTCTAGAGAGCTGAAAAGTTGTGTGCAGACTCCTTGGCCAATGGGGATTCTAAATTGTAGATTTCGTGACCCCGTGACCCCAAATGAGGTCACAGGGGTCACATCCTTAAAAGCTTATTTTCATCTTCTTCTCAAGTTCCAAAAGATCTAGTGAGCTGAACAGTTGTGTGCAGACTCCTTAGCCAATGGGGATTCTAAATTGTAGATTACGTGACCCCATGACCCCATGACCCCAAATGGGGTCACAGGGGTCACATCCTCAAAAACCTATTTTCATCTTCTTTTCCAGTTCCAAAAGGTCTAGAGAGCTGAAAAGTTATTTGCAGACTCCTTGGCCAATGGGGATTCTAAATTGTAGATTGTGTGACCCCGTGACCCCAAATGGGGTCACAGTGGTCATGATCTAAGAACCTATCTTTTGCTTGTAAACAATAACTTAAATAATTTAAATATTCAACTTTAGAAAGTAAATCAATGAAACCCTGATGAGCTACAGAGCCCATGACTCTATTTTTTTCAAGATTTATGAAACATTTCTACCTCCCTAATCCTACGAATCAATGTTACTGCCTCTTAAGAGATCTGGTATTCAAGCTGACTTTAGGTGTTAATTTTCTTTTCAGTTCACTTCTATGACTACATCCGTGACCTATGGACCGATGCTACTTTCCCAATCCCGCGGTTCGCCTCTGAGTACGGGGTGCAAGCCTGGTGCGACCCCGAGAGTCTTGAGAATGTCTTCATGAGCTCCGACTTCGACTACTGGGGCAATATGGCCTACCATCGCAATCACCACCCCCTCGGTGAGCAGACATAAGTCTCAGTCACATTGACGTTCTTACAAGATATCCATGAATTCAATTTTGATGAAAATGCTAAAAGATATATTTCTTGTGAATATTCATATTATTAATGTTTTACAGAATATGAATTCAAGTAATATTCAAGAGTAATAAAGGATGCTGGTTTATTGGTTGAGTATGTAAAATGGGAAATGCTTCTTAAGCTTACCAGATTGGTACTCATCGCTATCATCGCTCATCGCTATCCATATCTGTTGTCAGGCAATGAAATGTCATGATTTGAAAGTTAATGATCGCTCATCAGTCTCCTCCAGGGACTACCATTATATTGTTTGAATTTAAGTCATTTCATTACCTGGTTATATATACTATATACTATGTATTCAGCGGCGTCCGTACGTCCGTCCGTAATTACATTTCTTGTTAATGCGATATCTCATGAAGCTTTTTGTCCAAAGTCTTAAAATTTGGTGTCAGCCTACATTGTGGGAAGTCGCAGACACCAGTCGATTTTGGTGACCTTGACCTTATATCAAGGTCACCACAACACTTTCACCACTTTTCAAACTCTTGTTAACACGATATCTCATGAAGTGTTGTATAAAGAGTTTTCAAATTTTGTGTCAGCCTACATTGGGGGAAGACGCAGACACCAGTCGATTTTGGTGACCTTGACCATATTTTCAAGGTCACCACAACACTTTCACCACTTTTCAAACTATTGTTAATGCAATATATTATGACTGGATGAACCACAAAGTCTTCAAATTTGGTGCCAGGCTACATTGGGGGATGACGCAGACACCAGTCAATTTTGGTGACCTTGACCATATTTTCAAGGTCACCAAGACACTTCGACCACTTTATTAACTCTTGTTAACGAGATATCTCATGACCGGTTAGACATAATGTCTTAATATTTGCTGACAGCCTATATTGGCAGTTTACGCAGACACCAGTCTATTGTGATGACCTTTACCTTATTTTCAAGGTCACCACAATGCTTTGACCACTTTTTGAACTCTTGTTAACGCAATATCTCATGAACCCAAAGTTGTCAAATTTGGTGTCAGTCTACATTTGGGGATGACACAGACACCAGTCGATTTTTGTGACCTTGACCTTATTTTCAAGGTGACTATGACACTTGACCAAATGATGTGTCCAACTAAACTCAATGTTAACGGCGGGGGACTTTGCCATGTTAGTGGCAAACACTTGTTTTCATCTGTTATGAGCTTTTCCTGTCTTATTCACTAAGGCTTTTAAGGAACCTTGCAGATTAAAATATCCTGATGGAGCAGGATGTTTTTGTTTTAAAAATCAATCTTTTATTGTTTCCTAGGTAACATAGAGATGATTGAAGCCATTGTCCTACATTTTAAAGAACCGCTAAACAAAGATCCAAAACAGAAGTTCAAGGATCTTATTTACCTGACTCAGGTGAGACAATCAGAGCTTCAGTCAGTGACAAACTATCTTTTCTAGATATCTTCTGAAGTAGCATCTTTTAAGGTTTAACACCATGCAAAGCCACAACGGTTTTGCAGGTCTTTCATGCAGAAATACCAGTGCCACATTAAAAGTGAATTACTTGAATAAGGATACTATCAGATACCACACACATTACTACACTCAATTCTTCGATCCTAACCTTGCCACTAATGGCTGCAATACTGCCGAAGCGGCGTTAAACAATAACTCACTCACTCACTCGATCTTAACCTCTGTTGCATATTTCACTATTCTTACCCGTACATAATCCTCTGATAGTGAAAGTTTCCAAAACTTGGAAACTTCCTAATGTTTGTCCTATCAAACATTTTTTTTACATCTACGTCCGTAAACGTCTTGTAAACAATATGTGCGCATCGCACAGAAGAAGCAACTTGAATGATTTTGAAAGTTTCACAATGCTCTGTTTGAAACAATGCACAACTAACTTCTGATGCAACCAATCAGAATTCTCTATTTCTAGCTGAGAAAGTCGTTGATATGCAACAGAGGTTACCATAGAAAACCTGAGGGGAGTAACCTCTTTGGGAAGAGAAAGCTCAATTACATACTTCCTGTTTACTGCAGATTAATCAGGCAGTGTCTATACGGACTGAGAGTGAGCATTATCGACGCTGGTCCAATCACGTGACCTCAGATGGGCGTGGTCAGACGATGGGCGCCCTCTACTGGCAGTTAAATGACATCTGGCAGGCCCCATCATGGGCAAGTATTGGTAAGAACTCAGCCTAAAAAATATATTCTATTCAAATGATGTAGTTAAGTATCACTTGAACGTTGCCCTGGTGAGGACAAATAAATCAACAGGAGACAGATAACTGTTCGCCTTCCCCTCAAGTTTGAACAAAATCCTTCAATATAATACAGTGAAGTACCAACAGTGAACAGATCGAGATCCATTGAGCTCACAAACCCTAACTTACATTTTGACGGATCCTCCCAGTACCTTGTTTACCTTGCTCAACACTAAAAGTATGTGCCAGTGAATTAAGGATGCACTTTGGCACCACATACAGTTGCACAGAACTAACTTTTGTGTAAATGTGAAGAGTTATCTAATAGCAGGGATTGGGAGAGACACCTCAGACAATGGGCCATTTAAAGGATAGATGAAATGACATATGGTCCAAATCGGATTCATTAAAATGGGATGTCAATTTGACAATTGCTCGATTTTAAATTTCTGAAATCGGTCCATAAATTACTTATATACGGGTTTTTAAAAAAACGCCTGATTTAGCCCCGGCGACCAGAATGAAAGTCTGCGGGGGTGTGACCCGTGAAGGGATGACTTCTGTGACGTATGTGGAGGAATTTGATTTTCGGCGATAGTCACAATTCAACGTAATTTCGCAACATTTTGATTGTTAATTTCACAAAGAAACCTTCAATAAACCAACTTAAATTTCCCATATATCGAATGTTTAGATATCCAACTAAGTAATTCCACAGATGACAATTACACAATTATTACATAAACATGTCTTTTTGGCGATGTCATACACCTCATAAATTCATTTAGCGGCAGTGATAATCATCATTAATTAATTAACGAGACACCGGCGGAGTAGCTATCTACTCGCCCCGCCTGTTGTTTATCACAGTCACGCCTCAGTGAGCATTTTCAAAAGGATTAGCCGAACAAATTGCGGTAGTGTTAAAATGGGTGAATTAAAATCGTCTTAATTATCAATTGCAAGTGTATATTGTCTCGATTTTATGCTCAATTGATTCCGATATACAATATACATAGAGGTCATTCATTCTGTCATTCTTGAGAAAAATGCATTTCATCTATCCTTTAAGGGCTTTTAGTCATTTTCAGAATTTTTGATGGGCCATTCCCCTTTGTAGCAATAGTAAAATTTCAAAATTTAATGGGCCATTTGTTCATCCAATGTGCAAAACGTTTCCCAATCCCTATAATAGTAAGAAAAGCACATGAAATTTTAAAAATAGGTAATTTCAATAGAAGATTAAACCACAATTTAAACTTCTAATTTCTAATCACAGATTACAGCGGCAAGTGGAAGATGCTTCACTACTACACGGAGAAATTCTTTGCGCCAATTCTTGTCTCTCCTTTCTTCAACGAAAGCAATCTGATCATCTTCATGGTAGTTGATGAAATCCCACTATTTGAGAAGGAAGATAAAACTACAGGTGTACAACAATTTGCCCCAGCTTCAAGCTACAGGGACCTGTTTGGGTCCAGCTTCCCCCACAAAGATTATGTTCATCTTATGACTAAATCAGCAGATGCTACAACAGGAACTCTGTTTGTGGAGATGTATCGCTGGGACTATTTCCAACCTCTCAAAACATGGAATGTCACATACACGGTAAGCATCTAAACTCATTTTTTACACCCAGGTGAAACTCAAGGGGGTTTATGTCATGGCGCAGCCCGTCTGTCCGTCCCGAAAACGTGACTTGTGTTCTGAAATCAACTCCTCCCACAGTTTTTGACCAATCTTTCTGAAACTTTACACACATGCTTTGGATATACATCAGCGATCACATGGTCGTTCTTGGGACAGATCGGATTAATTTTTGTAGAGTTATGGCCCTTGATTTATAGCGGTCGGCTTTCTGATTTCAGGCTGACAGTACCTGTGTTCTGAAATCAACTCCTTTCACAGATTTTGACCAATCTTTCTGAAACTTTATGCATGCTTTGGATATACATCGATGATACGCATGTGCTTTTTTGGGACCAATTGGATTTATAATTTTTTTCCAGAGTTATGGCCCTCGACTTAGAACGCTCAGTTTTCAAATTTCAGACTGACAGAACCTGTGTTCTGAAATCAAGTCATCCCACAGATTTTGACCAAATCTCCTGTATTAAATATTAATGAACTCTAGTAAAAACAATGCGAGAATGATCACAATTGAAAGAAGTACTGCGCATGTGCAGAGCGGAAAATTATAAAATCAGGGTGATAGAAAAAAACGAATGAGGAAGTTTTAATGGAAACGAGTTCCAAGACAAAGGAAATATAAACTGCGCATGTGCGCTGAGAAACTGTACCTTAAACAATACAGAAAAACGAACTGGGATTTGATTACATTTGAATGAAAAATACTTCAGAAAACAGAAAAGATTATATTACAGAAATAGCCATGGTAAATACAGCATTGTGTGCGATATATAAACTACGAGATTATAAAATGCAAAGTGACCTTGTAAATGAGATACGGAATATACTACTGCAATGTTTAACAAACGTATAGAAATACAAGATTTAAATGAAAATACCATGAGATTAAATTGGAAGAAGATAATATATTTTTGTCTCTAGTCATCATAAACTAAACTAAATAAATTTAGTGGATAATTAAATATTGTTGTCTCATTTCACTCAACAGTTAAGCAGATCCTCGGAGCAGGTGTTCCAACAAGACATCTCCTCCCTTATGAGTGAGTCCGGATGTCCAGACCGGTCCAGCTGCTTCCTCTACATGTACGTCGACAACCCGGACAGCGGCATCGACTCCAATCTACCTCTCACGTACTACAAGGACGTCAAGGGGCTGGACAAGGCTCAGATATTGGTAAGTTACTGTTTTGACGTTTTGCGTTATGTGCGTTCATTCAGTGGCGGATCCAGCACTTTCAGGGGGTTCAAACACCCCTTTTGAAGGTTTGCATGTAAACTTTATGGACCCCCAAAGTGAACCCCCCTCTCCCCCCCTTTGAAACTTTCTGGATCCGTCATGGTCATTCATCTATCATAATAACAATTATCTAATGATGATGTTTAGACTCACCGACTGCTGTCATAGATCAAATGTTGTAACTTCTGGACAGTCAAATAAACTTCAGGATGACTGTAGAGCTGCAGTTGTCTGTCAGGGTCAATCTATTTTATTAGCTCAGTGTTTTAGAAGAATATTAATAAAACATCTTTCTTGCTGTATTGACAATAAATTCATTTTAATTATTGATATGGTATCTTCAAAACTGAATGCATTTTTTTTTTTCCCTCAGTTTACGGAGATCACTAAGTTATCAGATACAGAGTTTCTTGTCAAGTTGGAAACAAATCGTATCGCTCCTTTCGTCTGGGTCGACGCCCATGGAATATCAGGTCGTTTCTCTGACAACGGATTTTTTATGCTGACCCCGACACGAGCAGTGACCTTCACCTCTTGGGAACCTGTTGACCTTGATCTTTTTAAGAAATCACTTAGTGTAAAATCTTTAAGGGATGTTGAAATCTCTTGATTTGTATGCAAAAATATTTATTTTAATATAGATGAATATGTTTTTGATAATGATTCATATTTAATCCTTTTTATAATCCTTACTGATTTTTATAACAGCTGTTTGTGATTATATAGATATATTTGATATTTGATTATGCATATCATGAAAATCAAACTATTTTTATTAAGGATTTTATTGATATACCAGTTAATATTTTGCTTTTTGTGTGATGGTTTTTTAGGGTCATTCTCATATTTTCACATCAAAAGCTAACTTTTTTATCTAACTAAATTTATGAAATTATCTAAAGGTTGATCATTTGGAAATAGCCATTTGCAACTAATCACTCTATAATGTTATTAGGTATTTCCATATTGGCTCAGTTACAGGTCAGAGGTCTGTTGCATTGGTATGAGACAAAGTCCAGATTCCTATGCATGCTCTGACCAACTAGTTCATATGTTCTATTAAAGGTGCATCCATTGTGTTTCATAAATTTTATTTGGCTTTAATACGTTCCAACCCACCACATGTGATGTCTACAATACAAATAAATTCATTCAACTTGCACATGTATCCCCAATCGCCAAATATATCATAATTACAAGCTTCCAATCGAAATTGAGTAACATCATTTTGCATGTGCAGAAACCGAAACTGCACATCCCATTTACATTCACAGTAGTTATATGACCTATTAAACATTATAAACTCAAAATTGTCTTTTTGTCTGTTATAAATAAGATTCCAAAATTACGTTTGACTCATTGGCGCGCGCCACACGCTGTGCATTGTCCGGTTTTCGATCAGAAATCACTACTTTTACCTTCATATCGTCAATATGCTAAGTCTACTTTCATCAACATGGTAGTTTTCGGTAACAGTCGGTACTTCTCGATAAAGTAACACCATTTATAACGTTTGCAATATGTGACCCCCAACAACACAATGGATGTACCTTTAATAAGAAAATTCTCAGAGAAACATTTGTATGACAAACAAACCATGCAGATATGCAGTGTAGACGAAAATTTTAGAAATTTGGCTAAATATGAAAAATTAGGTCATAGATGATGATTTATTTAAAAGGCACAAGTATATCTTCAAACGAATACATTCCATGAAGAAATAGTGGCAAACATATGTAAATTAAGTTTATTTCAAAAGGCCAAACTTCCAGTGAATTTATAAGAATATCAAGATTTTATGAAAAAAGGTGTTAGGAGTTCTGTTCAATATTCAAAAATGCTCAGCAACAGGACAGAGAGACTGGCTGAGCTGTAACAGACTTGTGGTTTAGGAAAATGGAACCCATGACAATTCTGTCTGTAGAGGTTGGGCGATAATTGAGGCTTTTTTCTCACTGAAAGTTGATTGTGTCGGGTCTCTGAAAAGGGCTGGGGTTAAAAAATCCTTTTATTTATTGTAGAGCCTCTTATAAGCACCGACTGCCCCGCATGTTAATTGTACATCCATTGTGTTGATTGGGGTCACATGTGCTAAACGTTATAAATTGTGTTATGTTATTGAGAAGTACTGACAGTTGCTGAAAATTGTCATTGTGATCTTAGTACCGGTATACGGATGATATAAAGGAAAAAGTATCACTTCACTGCGTGTGGTGCGCGTCAATTAGTTAAAATGTAATTTTGGAAAAGTTATTTACAACAGATTAAAAGAAAAATTTAACTTGATAATGTTTAATAGGTCTTACTACTGTGCATGTAAATGGAACTTGTAGTTTTGGTTTCTGCACAAGTATAATGATGTTACTCGATTTTAATTGGAAACTAGTGTTATAATATTTGTCGATTTGAGGATGAATATGCAAGTTGAGTGAAATTATTTGAACTGATATCAGCACATATCTTGGCATGTATTAAAGCCAAATACTATATTATGAAACACGATGGATGCACCTTTAATACATACCATGAGAGAATCTATATTTAAGTCTGTTGCAGCTTTAATCAGCAAGTATGTGAGTCTGTGGACTTAGAAGTAGTATATTATTTTTATTCATGCTTACAAATTTGTTTGGAATAAAGGGCAATATTTTTATATGAATTTGTGAAAACACATTGGATTGTGTTAACAAATCGTTGTCAATTATGAATATTTTCTTGTTATTGAATTGATTAAAAGTAATGAATAAAATATCCATGGTGTATTCTCTTTCAGCCATGAATGGCAAACTATCACAGACACTTCTATTTAACAAGTTTGAATTCCATAAATAAAACTAATACCAATAGATGTATATATTATTTTTATTTCATCCGAAGAATATTGCCTTCCTCACATCAAATAATCAGTATACTTTTACAGTCATTCAAAATATGTGGAAATTATAACTTTTCAATGACATGGCAGTCTGATGAAAGATGAATAAATTATACACAACATCCTATACAAACATCAAGTCATAAATTATAATTATTAAAAATCTGGATGTCCTAATGAGAATCACACTGAATACACAATCACGTTGCTGGCATAATCATCTGACTACTTAATATACATGCTTTGCACCATCCGGGTCACACAATAAACTTTCAATTCTTCAACAAGTGTTTGCCACTAACATGGCAATGTCCCCCGCCGGTGACCAAAATGTACTGGTGTCTGCGTCTTCCCACAATGTAGGCAGACATCAAATTTGGATGCAATGTTTCATAAGATATCGCGTAAACAAGAAATGTGACGTACATACGTACGGACGGACGCCGCTGAATACGTAGTCCCCCGTTCCGCGTTGCGGCGGGGGACAAAAATATAGAGTACTGTAAATCTGGAATATACACCATAGAAGTTTACAAATTATCAAAAAAAGGCATGATCCTTTACCGAAATGACATAAAATCTCCCTGGAGACAAAAAGTATTCTGATGCAAATACCTTGTTAAGGGCACTAAATGAAACTGCTAACATTGTAAAATTGTTTTTAACACATGTTGGGAGTATCTTGAAGAGAGAGTGCTAAGCAGTTGGCATGTTTGCTATAATGTAAAGCATACCCTGATAGAAAACTGACTCTATAGTCAAGACATTTTTCAGTGAACATGGCTAACAGTTTTGCCAAGTTTGTGAAATAGAACTGCCAGTCTATGAAATATATTCACAATATAACATTTTGATTAGATTTTGAACTTGAAAGACTGGAAATGAATAAACCATACATACTTTATTTCACTTTCAATGAAATTTTAAAAAACATAATATCAATCAACAATTCTTGCAGATGCAAACAAACAAAATTTGTTATATGACTCTCGAAAAATCTGGATTTCATCTTTGACATGAGAGCCTTTTGTACTTAAAATCTCATTAAAGGGACACTGCGTGGAGGATAAATATGAGATCAGACATCTACTTAGGCTGTTTAATGTGTCTGGTAAAGAGTCGCAGATCCCCAATTTCAGACAATTGAAGTAATTAGTAATAAAACCTACTGCATGTTAACAGTGAAGCAAAGCGTAACTCGTTAGCAGGCACGTTAATTATCATAGGTAGATAAAAGTGAGACTCATTTTTATCCTCGACACAGTGTCCCTTTAAGAAGAGATCACATTTTGGTCTTTATCAGATAATGACAATCTGAGAACAAGCGCCCTGTTAGAAACGTAACATTGTAAGAAAAGCAAGATGTCTGGATATATACTTGTAATGTGAAAAGACTCAATGTTTCAGAATATATATGTATATTCCTTAATTAGGTGGATCTTCGTGTCTCTTCACAGAAGAGAATTTTATCCAGAAATCATGCTTTTCTTATGTATTCCACTTTTAATGCCCTTCAAGGACATAACCATGAAATATTAAGTATATTACAGTCAGACTTGTTTATCCAGGCACTGTATATCATGATGCACGGCCATCCGCACGTAATATTTCAAAAGACAATTCGATTAACCGCATGACTCACTTTCCGGACGATTTTCAATTGTAACCAAATTGTGGAGATAAACGGGTTATGACTGTACATTTCTTTTATACAAGCTTATTACAAGTATTGAACCCACCCACTCTGACATCGACGGCCAGCACTGAACATCCCACAGAGGACTGTGATTGTCATCATTTATCAAGACTTCAATGATAATCCCTTGAATCTCCAACTCATGTTACATGAATTCAACAACTCGGAAGTCCACAGAATAATTCACTCTCTTGTCAGATCTCGGGGAACTATTTTACTGTCATTGAGATTTCGGAAGAACTGTTTGAAGTATTCGTAGGAGGCGATCATGATGGCACAAGCAGGGGCCACCTTGGATATCCGGGGAACCAGACCTGGCAACGAAACATCAGCTTGTGTTGATTATGTTGTTGATATGAACAAACATATCAAACATCATAACACCACTGTCAAGCATAGACCTATCCCTTCAAGGTATTTTGAGGACAACCAAGTGACTGATGGATCATCCAGATTTTTGGGGTTGCCAAGGAGAAAAAAGCTTTCCGTTAAGAAAAAATCCTTAAAGATACAATTGCAAATGTTTCAAAAAAGGTATACAAAACTGCAGATTTAATTATTTCCTAAGCAAGTGTGTTTGTCATGTAGGAATCTTTAGTATGAAGTTATAAGAATAAAACAAATACAGTTACCTGTGAAGAGAGAGCGGACACCTTGTTGTCTGTAGAGTCGAGCTATTAGCACCCAGGTGGACGAAGCAACTTTCTTTTTACCTGTGCGAGAAACGACACTTACCGTAGCTTAATAAACATTTAAACATATTATAATACATCAATTTGTGAATTATATCTCTCTTAAAATCTTCTTTTTTTTGTTGTGTAAAAACAACAAGGATATTTCAACTAAAACATCATCTTTGATGTTTTGGATTTGGAAGCTACTTCTAGTAATATTCTTGTTTAGAGAGAAGATACAGACAAACATGTTTGCTATACAAGCACAAGCCCTTGTTGTTGTTGGCGTCAATGGACTCCTTATCTCATTTTCTGTGTTCAGTACACCGAGGAGTATTGCATTGTTGTTCTTAGTCAATAGTCTAACAAAAATGTTTGATCTTCAAACTGAATTTAAATTTTCAACGTTCCATTTCTTTCTGTGCATAGAATATACAGATGTGTCTTTACTTTCAAACCACGACTGCCTTTGGTACAAAGATTCACAGAATGTTACACTCAAATATCAATAGGTTCCACAAGGAATATCTCACCATTATTCTTTCCATCTGACATTATTTCGCCAAGTTCAATTTGTCGATGGGTTTTTATCACATCAAATGGTAGTGTAAGAACTGCCGCAACCTGAAAGGAAAATGTTACACTGTTACCTTTAAAACCACTGGGGCACAAAGCAAGCTGAAGTTAACCTCTAACTCCTTAAAAGGACACCGCGTCGAGAATAAAAATCAGATCATGTGTATCTACCTATGCTGATTAACATGTCTGCTAACAAGTCACAGACATCAAATTTCAGACAATTGACATAATAGGTAATAAAAACTACTCCATGTAGACAGTCTAGTGAAGCGTAACTCGTTAGATGACACTCTAATCAGCTTTGTGAGATAAAGATGAGACTCATTTTTATCCTCGACGCAGTGTCCCTTTAACATTAATCTAAAGGTACGAGAGTGACCTGTTTACAATCATCTAAGTGCAGTGTATGAATTAGACACATCTGACAGCCTGTAACGAGGTTACTTTTGGTCTGGGTTGAGGATTTTGTTTGATTTTGCCATTACAATTGACAAAATCATACTTACGGGCTGTTACTTCTTTATTCTGTATAGGTATATAGAGGGAGGCGATGTTTCTATACAGATTCTAATTAAATACCTAAAAATCTACAGGAATCGGAGGCATAGTCTCATAATTCATCCAGAAAAAATGCCCTTAATTTAATTATAAAATTAACAATGCACCAGCCTAATAACTGTGGCATTTAGCGATGACTTACCGCCCCCGACAATGCTCCCCCAAGGAAGCTCTCGGAGAATCTCAGATCCTTGGAGCCCCTGGTCAGCAACATGTAGGACTTCAGGTTCTCGTAGCCGAACCAGTAAATAGCTGCAACACAACGGTATGAAGGACAACATCTTCTTTATTTTCTATTTGTGCGCTACACGTGTCTGTTCATCAGAGTATGGTAAGAAACAATGCATGTAAATGAAAGAGTGGCAGCTTCAACAAAATTATAACATTTTTACTTGGTTAATTGGTCAGTTCAGAGGCATTTTTTTATCGTCATGAAACAACTAAAGATAAAATGACTACTGCTAATAAATCTATACTGTTCTTGTCAGCAATACGTCTATTTTTTAAATTGCTTATTTCCATGGCAATATCAAAGAAATATTTACAAATTGTTATTTAAGGAAAAGGAAAGGTAAAACATGGGAATTATTAATACGATCATGTATTTCAATGCTTACCGGAGAAAGGCACATCACGCAGCAGTGTTGGTCCAAGCCCCCTCCAAAGGGAGAGCACTCCGTCTGACTTGATGGCATGTCCTATCACCTTGTTGACTTGCTTGTAGGTCAGCTGTTCTGACTGCATCTTTGTACGGACTAGTTCTAACGGGGAGATCACGGATACTGCCCACACTGAAGCAGTCATAAAATATTCAATAAAATAATATTTCAACAAGTGTAGAAGCGAGCAAAGCTCACATACCCCCGCTTTCCGCTTAGGTCAAAGAAGTTTCAAATACCGGTAAGCAAATTATAAATCTGTGGCTATTGATTAACATATCAATACAGTTTGATGAAGTGGATCACATAGCTTCAGATGTTTCTACATAACATTGGAAGATGTAAGCTATATAATTAAGGTCCAGTTGTCAAAAGGCACATCTAGGGATCATGGTTGACATGTGTTTCAAGTTTGGTGGTGCTTTCAAATGTAGTACAGGAGATATGCTTAGGACAAACTGACTTCTACATAGTCAATGTTGAAGTCATGTTTCCATAGCAACCATCCAAAAATAGCATTTGCATATTGGTCTTACTCTCAAAAGACACATCTAGGGATCATGGTTAACCTCTGTATCAAGTTAAGTGAAGCTGACATAGTATGGGAGCATCCTCGATAATCCAGCGCTATTGTTCCGATAAATCTACACACAAGCGCTGGAAAACAGTAAGGGTATTTATCCCTAACCTAGTTACCTCCTCTTGGGTCCATGTTATCCAATCAGAAACGAAACGCAGACACTATCTGCGTAAATAACTCGACCAATCAAAACGCATCACTACCGTTGTTTATAGAAACAAACATGGCGGCGGTTTGTAACAAATTCAGCGTAGAAAACCTGACAGAAACTCAAAAGAAAGTTTTAAGAAGTCTGTACGAGAAGAAGGGTATATTCATGTCCATCAAAACGGGTGGAGGTAAATGATTAAAATCCCTGTGCTACCAGGCGTTCCGAATCATCTGCGAAAGCCAAGATCCTGACACGAGAGTGTTTGTTATTTCACCCTTGATTTCAAGTGATCTCATTGGTTGTGAGAAAGCAAGCGTTTCGCTGAGTCATTGCGAAGGGAGGTAACTAGGTTAGGGTTAAATACCCTTACTGTTTTCCAGCGCTTGTGTGTAGATTTATCGGAACAATAGCGCTGGATTATCGAGGATGAGTATGGGAGATATGGTCCGGACAATAACACTTCTCTATAGAGTCCCTGTTTATGTCACATTTTCATAGAAACCGCAAAAAGTAAAATTCAGATATAGGTTTAACCCTCAAAAGGTACAACTAGAGATCCTGTTTGACATGTGTATCAAGTTTGATGAAGCTAGCATGCATAGTTTTGGAGATCTGCTCCGCACAAAATGACTTCCTCAAAGAGTCGCTTTTAAGTCACGTTTAGATGGAAACCGCAAAAAATAAAATTCAGAAATAGTTCTAACCCTCAGAAGGCACAACTAGGGATCATGGTTGACATTTGTATGAAGTTTGATGAAGCTAGCATGCATAGTTTTGGAGATCTGCTCCTCACAAAATGACTTCCTCAAAGAGTAATTTTTTAGTCACTTTCCATGGAAACCGAAAAAAATGAAATTCAGAAATAGTTCTAACCCTCAAAAGGCACAACTAGGGATCATGGTTGACATGTGTATGAAGTTTGGTGATGCTAGCATGCATAGTTTGGGAGATCTGCTCCGCTCAAAGTTTTGGGACGGACGGACGGGCGGACAGACGGACGGACGGGCGGACA
Organism: Gibbula magus; assembly: GCA_936450465.1. Classification (NCBI taxonomy): domain Eukaryota; kingdom Metazoa; phylum Mollusca; class Gastropoda; order Trochida; family Trochidae; genus Gibbula; species Gibbula magus. Next base: position 17,372,405 of record OW388297.1, read on the forward strand.
GACGGACGGACGGAAAGAATGAACGCTATATACCCCCGCTTACGCTGTAAGGCGGGGGTATAATAAATCTGTGACAGGTAAGGGACTAATTATTTAACTGCTGTGTTGATCATGATTCCTTTAAAAGGAGGGTTCTATCGGGGTATTTTTTGTGGAAACGAAATTCGGGTGGATATTCCTGTTTACATATATATGCTATTAATACATTATTAAAACACAGTCAATTTAAAAGATACTAATGAGGGTAACGTTTTGATGACTTTATATTTCACAACTTGATAAAAGCAAGCGCACATTTGTTGATAAATAAAACAATGAGAACTGAAGCCAATTTATCGGCGCTGCGAGTTGGGGAAAAAATCGCTACAGCATAACATCAACTTGTTTATGAGTTGTATTACATGTAATGTGTTACTATGTGAATACTCTATCGGTGTATGTCTTTAGTTATCAAAAAATTGCAAAATTGGGTACAATATAGCGTGTTTTCATTTCACGTAAAATATCCAATATGGCGACAGAACCCTACCTTTAAAAAAATTAATCAAACATCTTTTTCACAGCAAGTTAACAGGTCTGTCATGTCAGGAAAATTTGCATGGTTTTCTTTGCGTTACGTGACATAAAAACATACTATATTGCACCTTATTTTTAAAATTTTTAATAATAAAATACATACACTGATCTAGTATTCAATTCCAGGGTTCATACAGAATTTCAAGATCCATAATTAAGGCTTTTTAAAGGCTTTTTTAAGACTTTTCTTGACAAAATTAAGGCTAATAATCATAAGAAGCGAAGCCACACGAAGTAACTGAGCATGCGCAATAGACCGTGTATATATTCTGAAACGACGGAAATTCATGATGATTTCTGAATGTGCAGAAGTTACTCGAAACTTGTTTTGCATCAGACACACATACATAAAAAAATTTTAAAAATCCATGAGACAGTACTAAATTTAAGGCTTTTTAGTAGTTTTTCAAGCTTTTTAGTCATTTTTCAGGCTTTTTAAGGCTAAATTCACTTTTTAAGGCTTTTTAAGGCCAAGTGCCCAAATTCCAGGCTTTTTCCAGGCTTGTACGAACCCTGATTTCATAAATTACACATAGCATGTCACAAAACTAATAAACAATTTGCATCAATGAATGGCTTCAGTTCTCATTGTTTTTATTTTTCAACAAATGTGCGTTTTTCTTTATCCAGTTGTGAAATATAAAGTCATTAAAATATAACCTTCATTAAAACCTTCCAATTTGATTGTTTTAATCATGTATTAATAGCATATACCCGGTATATGTAAACAGGAATTTCCTCTCAAATTTCATTTCCACAAAAAATAGTAATAGTAATAGACCATTTATATAGCGCATATATCCATGCACATTGCATGCTCAAAGCGCTGGTCGACATATTACCCCCAGTCAACGAGTACAGAACACTCCCGTAGGAGATTACAACCGTTCGCCTGTCAGGCGCTCAAGGTTCAAATTCAGACTACCATCGTATCATACCCAGAGATAACCCTCTTTTTAAGAGTTGAATAGTTTTAAGAACTAGACACACAGAAAATGGAGACTGTTTAGCAACGTTTGAGTCATTAGTGGTGTCACACAAACACAATATGAAAATTAACTTCCGATAATTATTTTTACCTCTTGCAAGACTTCCTGCTAAGATGGGCTTCCACCAATCGGAGGGTTTAGCATCATTGTACTTGATGAAGGCTTTCAGCTGCTCGTAGCACGTAAAATACACCACCGTAGCTGGAACAGCCATCACTCTGAATGGAAATGGTTGTTTTTATAAATTATGAGACAAATTCTCAATGCAAAGTTTCAAGTAATCCTCTATGCAAAGTTAATTTAAGGTACCTTTGCAAAATTTTGCTGCATAATCACAGGACTACCTTGAAAACTTCAAGATATACATAAAATTTCATAATCTTTGTTATTATTGCGTAATGTACTGCACAGGTCAGATGATTTGGGAATAAATGATGATTTCAAAGATGTTTCACATATATAGTGGCTGGCATGATGCAGGGAAAAGAGCAAAAATATTGTCATCATAACTGTTTTGCATTGAGGCCAAATTGCAGCTGAAACTAGCAAACCATGGGTAGTACTTCCCTGAATTCCTTTCAGGATCTACTACGAGGTAATGTCTACCAGAACAAGTTTTGATAATAAGAGCAGGGATAACATCACAATGGACAACCAAGACCTATGTAGATCAGAGAGAAATGTAATGTTATGTTTAAGAATCGTAACAGTTAAATTTATTATGCAGCTACACACATCTTGTTTGGACGTTGTACTCTCTGCTGTTTTTAACTTGCTAGTGTTCTCCATCAATTCCACTACTCCGGCATTCTTGAGTGGATCTGGTCACTAAGATGCGTATGAACTTACCCCAAGCTGTTGTACTTGAACCTTTATTTGTAAGTTTTAATGAATTTTTTTTATGAATTTGTTATTGATCTAATTTGAAGCAAGGTGAGCTTTCAAGAGTATTTCACTTATATCACAGCTGCTAGTATTATTGCAGGGAGAAAGCCTGCAACACCATGGTGGCTATGCATTGAGGTGAAACCTGGCAGTATCGGCTGGAACTAGCGAACAATGGGTGGTACAGCACTGAAATTCAATACAGCATTGCACCCAACCTTACAGTTCTCCACAGCAGACAAAATTGCCAAGCCTTTGGCTGGAACTAATTTGGAGTGTGTTCAGATATTTAGTAATCATAGTCATCTGCTTCAGGATTTAGATGACGAAATGACAAACTGATACCGGGTTACTTACAGTGTTGGAGGGAGGCCACTCCATAATGATGTTATTCCTTCACTACGCACAATTTTCAAAAAGGCATCCTGAAATATAAGGGTAGAATTATTCTTGAGGTTTATCAATAAGACAATCGGTATATTAAGAGGTGTCCCCTCAAGTGTTTATAACAAATCACTAACAAGGTCCACCATTTTTTTTTGTGCACTACATGGAATGAAAAAAATGCTTTGTACTAATTTTTATAACCTTTTAATAAGAAAACATAGATATTGAAATATATAGATATAGATATAATTGTAACATGATTTCGGTGTATCCTTGATTCTGATTGGTTGATTTGCCTATGTTGAATGACAATGAATACCCGCAAATTACTTGGGGCGAATCACCACGAACATATACATCGTGTTCACAAGATTCGGCCCGACTCAAAATTTATTTTTTCTATTTCTCTTAATATGTGCTCCTAACTCAAATTTGACAGGTGGCAATGTCATTTTCTAACTTGTGTATAGCAGTATAGGTCACATATAACTCTCCAAATTAATTAGTTTCAAGTAACTAACATGTTTTTAACTTTTAAGATTTGTCCAAGTTTGACGCCTTCTTCCATGCGGCTGTGTTTACCGAATGTCGTTGCCATGGCATGACATCATAGGGATCAACCGTTTTGACGTCATAATGCTAGCGTCATTGTCACAATGGGTTAGGGCAAGTTTAAGATTTTTTGTCCTAGGTCTTTTACTGTGTTGATGTTGTAGATAAATGTTTATCGCTATCTTAAAGGATACGTGAATATTGTGAACTAAACATAGTTGAATGACACTGTTTGAGCTTATGTGTAAATTGTTGCTAATTTACATATTACGCCGAGTATTTACATTTGCTTTGACCTGACCAAACCTCTTACAAAAATGGAACAGTCGCAAAGTCCTTTACACTCAGAGATAGGTACGCAAAAAGAGAGTTCGTTTCAAAACGCCTGATAACTAATGGTCATGTTACAATACCCGAAAATTTCAGCGTTTAAAACCTCCGGCTAACGCCGTCGGTTTTAAACTAAATTTGCAGGTGTTGAATAGCAATGGAAATTTTACAAACGCAACTATTTATCTTATATTTATCCATAGATTACTACGACATAAAAAGACATTGTTGATCAAACTCTAGGGCGATTGAATACCATCACTACTTAATGTTTCTGTTTGCATGTTTTGCATGTCACAATGTCAGATTTTAACCCTTACGTTGCGTATATATATTTTACCATTTTTAGCCCCTGTGGCGAATTTACAGGCTCGCAGCTCGCAGCAGTAGTTTGGGCTTTGGCACTAACTAGCTCTGCTGGCGGAATTTCCAGGCGGCGATTCCGGTATCGTTTTTACAAAATATACCGCATCTACATGGCGAATAAGGACTATATACGGGCGTTCAATACAAATTCAAGTAGCGACACACGTACACAAATGGCTAATTCACACTCGAAACTTTGAATGAATTTTCTATGTTTTTTCGTTTTTATTCTATTACTTTCGAAAGATTGTCTTTTATTCGGGCCTCGTAACATCATAAATACGAAACGAAAAAAATTCCATTTATATACCGAATTGAAGACAAGATGTCTAGCTTCACAATGATATAAAAATTATTAGAATGCGACCTTTGGTTATAATTCTATAGCTATGTAAAGTTTGTCTTTATTTCCACCTATAAAATCGTCAATACTTACAACATGTATGCGGCATTGCAAACGGTCGTTCATCGCACTTTTCCAAGAAATCATAATCTCGAACCAGTTGACAAATAAGCACATGTCAACCCAAATATGGTTATGTTGTTTGACTTTTCAAATAAACGCTAACCTCGAACCATAACTGATGAAAATATGTTGATTAGTTTGTGTGCCGTTTGGTTTCACATGCCTCTCAGAAAGGTAAAATTGTATCTTTATTTCTGTGAATAAATCTGCGCATTTTATATAGAATAAAAGATTATTCTTTTCGGTTTATTGTGATATAAAAATTATGAAAATGCATTCAGTATTTTAGCCTTGATAAATGTTTTAGAAGTTGTGAAAATCGCCGATTGTTTCAAAATTTATGAAGTGTAAACATGACCTTTTTGACGGCGCTTGCTGTGTCTTTATTATTTTTTTGAGATTTTCTAATTTTATATGGGAATGTAGTCCATTGTTTCCCCTTTATTTTGCCGTATTTTTTTTTGAAAACAAACAATTCGCTCACATGATATGAAGTGCGGGAGTAAGGCGAGTTAGCGATTTTTTTCCCCGTCTCGCGAGGCAGATAGCAGTCTCGGGCGAGGCAAACCCGAGGCAATACAAACACGTGGGTGAAAATAGCCTCAAGCGAATTAATGCTTCGGGGGCTAAGCCCGACATAATTGGCCTTTTGTAAAGCTAATTATCGATGCGTTACGGGTCAACAATGCACACGCAAATTGGTGTGAATTTTGCTTGATATTCCGACCACACACTGAACAAAGCTTTATTCTCATGTCGGGTCGCGATGCGTAAATACAGCCATTCTCATGGGTCGGGTCGCGGACACAATCGACTTGTGACCCGGTATGGGGGATAGGACAGTACTTAGACAGCCGTGAATTATTCTAAGTCTTGTAACCGGGATCCGTATTGAGGTACCTACGAATCGCTTATAGCCCGCCCGGATAATTCCGTCGCCCGCATGTTAAGGGTTAAGTAATCAAAATGTTACCCTGAGTAACTTGATTCTGTTATAATCTTGTATTAATAACATATATGTCTAAACAGGAATGCCCCCTCAAATTTTAGTTCCACAAGTTGATCCCAATTGAACCCTCTATTTAAAGGTACATCCATTGTGTTGTTTGGAGTCACATATATTGCAAACGTTATAAATGGTGTTACTTTATCAAGAAGTACCGACTGTTACCAAAAACAAGCATTTTGATGATAGTAGATTTAGCATATTGACGATATGAAGGTAAAAGTAGTGATTTCTGATCGAAACAGACAATGCACAGCGTGTGGCGCGCCTCAATGAGTCAAACGTAATTTTGGAATCTTATTTATAACAGACAAAAAGACAAATTTGAGTTGATAATGTTTAATAGGTCCCATAACTGCTGTGCATGTAAATGGGACGTTCAGTTTCGGTTTCAGCAAATACAGAATTATGTTACTCAATTTTAATTGGAAACTAGTAATTATGATATATTTGGCGATTGGGGATAAATATGCAAGCTGAGTGAATTTATGTGTGTTGTAGAAAGCACATTTCGTGAGTTGGAATGTATTAAAGCCAAATCAAATTTTATGAAACACAATGGATGCACCTTTAATTAAAAGATATATTACACTTTGTACTCACTGTAGTCCCAGTGAAGTGAGCTTGTTTCTTGTACCACTGCCCAGACATTGTCTGTCCGTTGAGGCAAGTACACAAGTGGTCCATCAATCCATTGCAGTACAGGAAACAATCTCCACGCACAAAGGGCTTCTTCTGGGCTTGGAGTCGGATCTTTACCACATCTAATGGTGTGACTGAAAGAAAGTATTTCAGACAAGTATAATGCCAAGTGAGAGGTATGAGAATAGTTTTGATAAAAGGGTCGCCAATTTCACATACAAGTTTGCGATACAATTACTTCATGACTTTATAGGGGCCTGGGGAAAAGTAATATTTAATACCATCTGGTTGGACTTGGCAAGTTTTGAAAAGAATTCAATTCAGAACTCCCCATTGTGAATGGTAAATGAAATTGATTGATGAATGACAAGTAACATGTTTGTGTAATGAATTCTTCTTGTCATTCAGTTTGATATGAAAGAGATTGACAGATTTATATTCATGATTTTTTACCTCCTTGAACACTCTTACTTGTGTAACTGCAGATCTAGGAAAGCACATACGGTGGAAGGGAGAAAATAAAATATGATATCTAAGGAAAATGACACACTTTAAAGTCATAATATTCCTAGTATCTCTTTGGGACATAGAATGACACTTGTTTAAGAAGGAGGATTGACACTGATTGTAGGGGGAATGACATACTTTGGTGTCATTATAACCCTTACATTGTCTATGGGAAATGGATTAAACCAGTGTCCTTCCAGTGATGTTGGAGATATAATTCAACCTAAGTATGTCATTTCATCTTAAACTAGTGTCAATCATATTCAAATGGTGATATCAAATATATATATTGACTTCAAAGCATATCATGTCACTTAAAACCACTGTCATTCAACCTTTAACTGGTGTCAAACCGAGGCAATATTAAACATATAATGAATTGAAAGTGTGCATTCCACTGTCATTTAACAGTAAACCAGACATTCCATTAAAAAGGCGCTCTTGAGAATAACATGGCTGAAAACTATTTTATTCCAACTACACTCAGTATGAGTTATGAGTATTGTTCCATTTTAAAAAGGTGATATTGGCAATATTATGACTCTAAGTATTTCATTCTAACTGAAATTAGTTCCATTCCACCTATCTAAACCCGTGTTATTGCATTGGCGGATATTGCATAATTGGGGACATCATGACTTAAAAGTATGTCATTCCACCTAAAATTATGCATTGTCATCCATTCCCAATAATTATCATAGGGATATAAATTTCAATTTCCCCCTCTCCCAAATTACTAGATGCATGGATGTAACGTAAGAGTGTTGAAGAATGTTGAATAACATTCAAATAAGCTGAATGTTTTGTATCAAACTGAATGACTCAAAAATTTTGCTGCACACCTGAATAACCAGCCAAGTAGTCTAGCATACAAGAACTGCTCAGTCATCACACACAATTACCCAATGCCCAATTGATTTAAAATCAAGAATCGTTTGAGATGGTCATGTTATTATGCCAACTTTGAATCACTGCCATTAATGACTTTGAGAGGACTAATTATCAATTCATTATTGCATCATATTTTCAGAAAGCTTTTCTAGTTGTGATAAACTAGCTTATGTAAGCTAGTTTATTTATTTCATTCGACCATTGACATTATCATAGTCCCAAATGGAGATCTCGATTTCATGTCTTAAATAAAATACTGAATTACTTATTCAAAAAGCATATGATTAAATTGCAATAATTACTAAGTAAGAATCTAGATCACTAAATTTTTCAAAACAAATATATAAAGATAAGCAAAAGTGGAATCAGGTGTTGCTTACCAAATATTGAAGTGATAATGGCACCGCTACATGAGGCAAACATTTGCTGAACAGGAGTGATAAACACTCCATGCCGTTTGTGATTCTCTTCTGTCATTGTTGTATGTTACATCAACCCCGGTAACTAAACATCACATCACTTGATGGTGGACTCCATGCTTCGAGGTCACGTTAGAACGAGCACCTGTTGAGAGTTATTCGCCCTTGAATAAGACTGGTTTCCGCAGCGCGATGCGAAAATTCCATAACGCATTGCAAACCGCTAAATACATTTTCTCTAAATTTATGTCGTATTTTCAGTGGAAGGTTAATAACGAGTGAAATCAAAACTTCACCCAAAAATGCATTTAAGCTTATCAGACGTATATGAGACCAAGTGAGCTGTCCCCCCACTTCCCGTTCAATTTTGACATTGTCGACTATTCCCAAATTGCATGCATGCTGCACCATCTACAGGTGCATCCATTGTGTTTCATAAAATTTTATTTGGCTTTAATACGTTCCAACATACCTATGTGCTGTTTACAATAATAAAAAAAATTCACTCAGCCTGCATATTCATCCCCAATCGCCAGATATATCATAATTACTAGTTTCCAATTAAAATTGAGTAACGGCATTATGCATGTGCAGAAACCGAAAGTGCACGTCCTATTTACATGCACAGTAGTTATATGACCTATTGAACATTATCAACCCTAATTTGTTATCTTGTCAGGTTTAAATAAGATTCCAAAAGTACGTTTGACTCATTAATTGGCGCGCGCCACACGCGGTGCATTGTCCGGTTTTCGATCAGAAATCGACACTTTTACCTTCATATCGTCAATATCTTTGTTTCAAATGATACGGGGTTTTGTATTTGTTTGGTCTAATTGATTTTGAATATTGGTGAGGTAGGGGTACGGCCGGTAATGCCATATAGGACTTTTGATATATGAGTCACAACATACGAGTTGTAAAGATCACTCCCTATAAAAACTATTTGTTTTATTTCCAATGAAAGCACTAGCGTGTTCAGATCTTGTATAGATTAGCAGATTAGTATTTTGTTTGATGACGATTCATTGCATCCCCAAAACATATTACCGGTATTTCAAATGTTGGTATTCATTAATTTTAGGATTAATTTGCAAACGTACCGGTATATGAATTAACTTTACGGTGAGGAATACTAGACTAGGACAAAGTTGTATATTTTAAAACGGAGAAAAATATCTTTTCCCGACTACATGGTTGACTATGATTAAATCTAAAACATCATTGAATGCCCTGTCACGTCCATATTCATGTCATTATAACAGTCATTTACCTATCGATAAAACAAATAGTTCAATCAAATGTGAGTTTATATATCTGGATCATCGCAAACACACTAACTCAGGATTTTAAAAAGTAAAACTATAAAAACTACACGTATATTTATGAGTAGCTTTATTTATCAACAGATAATAGCAAAGGAGTTTCTAAATATATTGTCTAAACAATCGGCAACTATTAATATCAAAATCAGTAAGATAAGAAATTAGTATTTTTCTTCACAACTGCCTACAATTATAATTTAACTTGGTATAAAGTTACGGTAAATATTTAACAGTACGTGTTTAATTCAATATAAATTAGGCGAAATTAGTAAGTACATCAAGATGTTCTAAACGCTATAAAACTTGTTCAGTGACAGGCGTTCTTGCTGAATGTGGTCACCTCACGATCACGCATACAGTGATACACATGATGTATATATTCTCCTTGGTGTGGATAAGGCAATGAAAGTCAGAGGGAACACTGGAAAACTAATAATGTATGGCACTTTTAAAACTGTTCACTGAACGGAACCCTACGTGGTAGGTGCATTGTCTCAATAGCTGGCCACCTCCGCTCTGCTTTTGTAAAATTCCGTTGTGGAGTTGCTCCAAACAGAATTGACACATTTGCCCTATGTGGTGTAACTCTTGTATAGAAGACGAACTGCACATCCTGCCCAGTGTATGACGAAGACCTGAGATATGACTTGTTACAGGAAGCTAGCCCCCTCACTTTAAAGTGTGTCCATTATGTTTCATAAACGTTTATTTCGCTTTAATACGTTCCACCACACCTGGGCTCCGTTCCATAACAGTGAACGCTTATATACGCTCATTGAGCGCTCAATGTAGCGCTCATTCTCTCCTGAACGACACGGTGCGATTCATCGAGGTTTGCTCGCTTTGCTACGTAGTGCTACATTGAACAATCGCGTTTAAGAGCTCAATGAGCGATTACTTTTAAACCTCTCTTGAACATGGCCCATATACTGCTGTTTACAGTACAAATATACATTCACTCAGCTTGCATATTCTTCCCCTATCGCCAAATATATCACAATTACTAGTTTTCAATTGAAATCAAGTTGACATCATTATGCACGTGTTGAAACCGAAATTGCACGACCCATTTACATGCACAGGAGTTATATGAACATTATAAATCCAAATTTGTCATTTTGTCTGTTATAAATACGATTCCAAAATTACGTTTGACTTATTGGCGCGCGTCAATCGCGATGCATTGTCCGGTTTTCGATAAGAAATCACTACTTTTACCTTCATATCGTCAATATACTGTACAGTCGGTACTTCTCGACAAAGTAACACCATTTATAAAGATTTACATATGTGACCCCCAAATACAATGGATGTACCTTTAATGATTGCCAGAGAGTTCTCGGCGATGTCTAAAACTGCCAAAACATTTTTCAATAGATTTAAGCGATGTCGTCAGTTTCTGTATACTTAATCAACTTGTGTATTATCTATCGTTTAATCTTCCTTGTTTGATCTTTAATTGAGTGACACATTTTAATCATGTTGTACTCTGTTATGTATACATGCTGTTTCCTTTTAATTCAGTGTCATTTTATGCATAAGTAAGGTATACACTCATATTATATAGGTATTTTTTAATAATAAGGCTATTGCAATTTAATGTTACTGTATATATGTTGTGAGACTTAAATAAACTATCTGTTTGTCTGTCGGGCATGATGTATATTCTCCGTGGTGTGATTAAGACAATGAAAGTCATACGAAACAAACAATCAACCAAATTAATGCTCATCATGTTTTGCATTATTTTCCCATAGAGGTACTCAGTAAAGATTTTCTATCGTGACGATAGAAAATCTAAAGGGAATATATAATTATAAACTCGTTGGAAGAGAATGCATGTTTTGCAACGTTCATGAATTAAAAGAGGATTTTAATTTCGTATACTGTTATACGTAATTATCCTGCAAAGGAGATTGAATGACTGGTATTTTTTTAAGGCAGTTTTGTGTGTGTTTTCACTCATTTATCCCACTTAGGCTACGTCCACCCGATTTTACCAACAACACATACAGCTAGTGTCATGTGACCAGGACTAAGTGTGTGACATCCAGTGTGTTGATAAAGTCACATACACATGTATATACATATGTCAAACGTTATAAATAATGTTGTATCGGTCGAGGAGTACTGTTTTTGCCGAAAAGTACCGTTGTGATCAACTGTTCTGTAGTATGTTAATGATACGGTATAACCCAAAATAAACAAAAAAAACCTCATGATCTAAATTTATTTAGCTTGAAGGCCAGTCGATTCAGTATAGTAACGGTATATAGGTAAACGTAGTGATTCAGGTCGAAAACCGGACGATGCGTCAAATAGTCAAAGGTAATTTTGAAAACTTATCAATAACAGACAAACACTTTTCAAATTAGTATTGATTAATAATTAAAAGTGATAATTAATAATATCGGATTTTTCTATAGCGACGAAATTCCATCTAGAAGGTGCTCTGCATTATTGATTAATAATTAAAAGTGTTAATTAATAATATCGGATTTTTCTATAGCGACGAAATTCAATCTAGAAGGTGCTCTGCATGGCGCATAATATATAATATATAAATATAAACTATTATGAAAAACACTGAATGTCCCAAAACATCAGGAAGATTTTCTGGATAAGAACTTCTTTAAAGTGAAAATTCACGACGTTTCAGAGTTCTTATATGTGTGACTTCCAAATTCCATTCGAAGACTGAATGCCCCTCATATAATTCAAATATTAAGGGCCTCGATCGATTCCTACCTAAGAATACATCATGAGAAGAGTTATCTTACTTCTACTATTTTTTAAACCGTTGCCTGTAAAAAAAATATTCTTAAAAATAATATTTTAGCAGTTACAGAAGTAACAAATGATAATCTAGATCTACCGGGGTGAGGATTTTCCAAAATTGCCAAGCGTTCCTAAAATATTTCTTTCATCATCAAATTAAAAACATATGAACTGGTCATACAACGTTGGAGTAAATTAATTGATACATATAGACGTGGTTAAAAATAACAAATATTATAGAGATTATATATAGACAACCATAAAATATTATATTGATTATATACACGTGCAGGCAGAGACCATTTAGATAGCTCTTCTATATCTCTCTATATATATATTTTATTTTTAGAATGATATGTCTCCGAGGAATGAAATTTACATCAACCAAAATTATTTCATTCATTTGTTAGTGAAGGGAATTAAACAAATAATTAGCGCAGTTCGATCGTTTGCTAATTATAAATGAACATAATTACACTGGTTTTTACAACTTTTCACGATATTTTGGTGCGTTCGATCGAAATTTTCTTGGCAACTGGAAACATTCGTATTCTAAATGATTTAGTCAGTCGGAATATCAATATCAATCAAAGATGACTGTAACAGTTTCGTGGAAATTCCAAGACCATTCCACTCCTCAAATTAACACCAGTTACAAGAACTAGTTCCATCAAGCTAAATATTTGAGTCGATCAAACAAGGCCAACGGGAAAACCCGGAAGTGGAAATTGTTAGAGCGCCCTCTGTGAACACATGCGCCATGGTAGCTGTCAAGTTGGCGAAGTGATCATTCTAAAAGTCAGGAATTACATGGGCGTTTGAGAAGCTCTAACGGAGAGAATAGCTCCATTCCCCAACTTTACGGAATCTACTGGTATTAATCTTTTCAGATATATGTATAATGTGTCGAATATCGCAGCAGGTATTGCAAATGCCGACTTGTAATATGTAAACAGTGTTGTCTCGATTGATCAAGTGGGAAGGAAGTGTACATACTATTCAGCGATCCGGGCCATTTCAAATGCATCTTTGTTAAAAAATAAGTGTATATTCACTATATAATTGATGTATGTATTGTATATAATTCCTAATCCAATGACAATTTATAACTTTAGTCTTTACATATGAATATTGTGACCCGAACTGTTTCAGTGTTTAGGTGGCATTTTATCATTATTTTCTGGATATTTAATAAAACAAACATATATGCAGCAATAGGATGAATCTCCATTGTACTTTATCATAGGCTATATAATCCATTTTCAAGCTCATGTGTTACTAGTGACCAGTAAGATATATTGAAATAGGCCTATAGGCCTATCTACCTATCTATCAACCTAAATTTTAGATTATTAACTATCATTATGTTGGAAAAAGAGCATAATAAGTGAACCACTGATGATTTTATCACTTATGATATATATATTGCATGATTTGTTGACAATCAATGAATTCATATGGAGTGATTTGCCTTGAAAATCATTGCAAGTCAATTTCTTTTGCATTGTCAAATCTATGGCACGCGATTCAAGCTGAAACTTATCAAAGGGCGTTTAAACAAAAATCATATTGGTGATTGTCACATTGTTATTGTATCCCTACCTTTGAAAACAATACTATTCCTCTCCTATTTGTTTCAAAATCCCCCCTCTTTTCTGCAGAAGGGGTGATAAATTCCCACTCAATTTTGGTTCTAAAATGGACCCAATGCTTTTGAATGACAGAATTATTTTGTCAATAATAATCAAGGTTAGAATAATGATACTGTACATCCAGTCATCATGTTAAGTCATTAGGCATTTGATCATAACGAGAAAAAGGTGTTAAACTGACAGATGCTACTTGTATACTTAATACTATTAGTTGTTTGAGAATGTAGCCTCTGGCTCAACTATTCTGTCAGTTTTGCAGCTTATGAACAGGGTAATGGAGTCAAAGTTCTCAACAGTTGATTGAATACTCGTGAACTCGGTCACCTCCTACCTACTTCTTGAATAATCCTGGATGACCATTTCTGGTTGAGTGGTTTCTACTGACCATAATGATAATGGACATGCATGGTTGCAATCGTTATGTCAGAGCAAGTTTGACAGGATATCTCACTGTAAACACAGGTAAACGAACACAGCCAATCAGATGCCTAAAGTAGTAAAACACAATTCATTGGATAATGGCTTGTGCTCTTGACTAAATAAGGCAACATAGACATAGTACAAATTATTAATTTATACAATATGTTTCTTCTGATATAAAATGTGTAGACACATGTTGATAAGGGTTACAAATCCCCCTCACTTGTCAAGCATATATTGCATTTATAAACTTGTGTGGAAATATTTGATATCAGAAGACAAAAGTCTCTCAACGACATTTAGAAATGGAATAGGGCAAACTGACTGAAGCTTGGACACTACCCAAAGTCGCCCAAACTTTCGACACTTCAATTTACAGCTTTACAACACTCCATTTCTAAATATTTCTGTTCATTTTCTGACAATACTTGATTCTTTTGGGAAATATCTGACAGTCAGATATATTTTAAAAGCAAAATTTAGTGGGAGGTAGGCTACAAATAACGGTTTCAGGACAGAAATTGGCGAAATATTTGTGTGAAGGTAAATTTTGAGTGACAATTCAGGGAATGAAGGAAGCGATCATATTGTTTCAAATATATGCACGTACATGAAGAAACAAAATTAGGTAGTCGATTAAATTTGTATTTGAGTATATTTTCAAATTTATTCTTGAGTTTAGAATTGAAATTTTGATAACATGTCAAAATGACTTTGGTTCGGACAGGTTTGACAAGGCTTGGACACTTCCGATTACTGAATAAAATGGCGGGAACATATTTTCATTGTTTTGCATGGTGCAGTGCTCTAATGATATGGTGCCATTATATGTGATGTGCGTATGATGTCATATATGCACAGTGACGTCATACTGGCCGTATCTCTGGTAACCAGTCGGTCAGACAAGAGCCGCGTTAGAAACATGTGAAGTCCGTCCAAAGAGAACAGGCTTATGAAAGCTGTTCAAGTTGTAAGACAAGATTTGCTGTCTATGAGAAAGCTGCCAAGATGTATAATGTTGCGAAATCTAAATTTTCTGATAGGGTCACACGCAGGGTAAATGTATATGCTAAGAGCGGGGTACAACCTCAACACACAAACACTGAAGAGAGGACGTGGCCGCCAACATGGCACTGTGTGGTGTTGAAATGAGTGATTAAATATTTTTCTTAAAAACCCACTTGTCGTTTCTCTTCTTTTGTTTGGCTCAATGTAACAAAGAATACCAAGTTATTTAAATGTGTTACAAATGAACAATATGTATCATATAACTCCCACTATATCTATTAGGATTAATAAATTCAATGTGTTACACTGTAGTTTTTACTATAAGCATTATCATATTTTATTACACGGAGAGAATAACAATTGTAGAATAAATACACATGTACAACATTGTTGCTTACACACAACCCTCCCAGTTCCCCCTAGTGGTTTGGTTTACGTGAGAGTACCGTAAACCATTTAATTATAGCCAAGTAATTACTTGAACCATTAGCTGCATATGTTTTGATTGTTTTTACTGTTTGAAAATTTTTAAGCTGTTGTGTGATTTTTTTATCAATGTAACAGTTCAACAAGATAAATGTATTTGAACCAAAATTGCTAAAATATGGAGCTCATCACTTAGGAAGGTGGGTTGTTCAACGATTATGATTGATTAAATCACAATGACAGCCTGCTCAGACTCATTGATCATTCGATAGTTACTTAATCAACGATTTACGGTACACTGAAAAGTTTTTTAACAGATGCATGTGTATTAAATTGTAAGCAAGTAGTAATCAAATGATACCATACCAGTCCATGGTTAAGGTGAAATCAGTCTGAATAGATAGAAAACTTGAGCTATTCTTATCGTTCAGAGCTTTTACACGCGACACAAACATGTTCTTACAGGCATATGAATAGATGGAATTAATTATCCTGCTTGCTATTTACTTTCAAAAATGACTAAAAGTATATTACAGGCTGAAACAAATATCGCACTGCAGTAAATCTGTCATCCTTTCTGTGTCCATGCATGACTGGTAATGAAATGTCCGAACTTCAGGCGACCCTGTCTGAACCAAGGTCAAAACTGTCCGAGCCTTGAGCGAATTGGTATACTCGCCTTAATTAAAACTGCTAAATTACATATATATTCATATAATAAATGAAGATAGTGTTTGGAATTTTGAACATGAACCCCATTCTCGACTTTGACCACTTATTGTTGGCTGTTAAAAGAGTCACATATTGAAATACAACAATTGAAAGTATTTAGATCAGAACACTGTTCGAACCTCGGTCAGTTTACCCTACATGAGAAAATCAACTTTTTAAGAGCAGACATTTTGGAGTAGGGTACTCCCTCATTGTCCAAAAAGAAGACAATGGTGAGGTTTTGTTCATCATACAAAAAATCTTCAATACTTATCTGTGATGATTGAATATAAATCTATAAAAATAACATTAGGTCTCTTCAGCATTGAAGTCAGTGAGGTCATCGTATTGTGACATCAGCATCATGACAAAATATCATTTTTATGCTATCAAATCTATGATGAGTATTTCTCTGTGTCATCAAAGAATGATGATGTAATGGGATTATTAGCATTATGATGATTCAATTGTAACAATATCATATCTGCAATTTCTTATATATATATTAGCAGTGAAAGACTAAAATTTGTGTTCTCTGCCAGTGTTAAAAATAGTAGCCAGCTCATCAGCCAATGTGCATACATTCATTTTGGTATGAAGTCACTTTACGTGACAATCAATGTTACGTCAGTGGTTCAATGGTCAGTGGTTCCACCTAACATATCAACAGAATATAGTTGTAGTTCCGTGTAATATTTTTTACTTGTGATGTGATGAAGCAGATATTTACATTCTTGGCTGCTCCTCTTTAATATATTGTTTATGAATTGCCCTCAATTCTATTAGAGATAATGATATTCTGCTGAAAACACTATCGTTGTGTCTATAACAGTTTTAGATATCACTTTATTTCACTACAACAATATCTATTGTAGGAGCCTGTTTTGGAAGATCATTTATTTTCCATCGAAAACAATATGAATTAAATAATTTAAGGATGTGAAATTGAATTTTGAAAGAATTCATTGATTGAGGAGAATTGTTTTGCAATTGGCAACATTTCTTTTCAATTTTGTGAGATCTCTTTATTTCCATTAGAAAACATGCTACAGCCCCTTTAAATAAACTCTACATATTAAAACAGAATGTATGGATATGTGGTATGGAGAAAACAAGCAAAATGCAATAGCCTGCATTTCTACTATTGCCACGTTTCACAGATTTAACCCAATAATTTTATGAGTGACTTTTTAACCTCTGTTTGCCAGGAGGGAAGCTGGTTGAGTTTAGAGCAACGCTTCGGGAATGAGTGATGATGATAAACCGTTTGCATGCTCCGCGCCAGGATGTGGAATGGTACGTTTTATTCAAAGCTTTATTGAATGTCATAATCAATTATGTCTATGTCATAGTGATTATGGTGGTAACCCAATGTTTTCCCAATGTTCACCATATTTGTTTTTAAGAATTTTATGAGTTTAAGAGCAATTTTAAAAGGAACAAAGCAAAGTCCATCTACTTAAGCTGTAATATAAGAAACAATTGTTCAGGGAATTATCATATTCAAGATCCAATAGTCTTTTCAAGTGCTCTCTACAAGCAGTTAATCTAAGATCCCCCGCCTCTGCAAGTTATATAATGCCCTGATAGAAAGTGTTGCCTGTATCTCTGTTCAGCAACTGGCACTGCAATGTGGCATTCAGTGGCTGGAGTATTAAATGTATTTAGTATGTATCATGTATTGTGGAGAAACGTATTAGTAGTTACTTCTATAATTATAATTATTTGTTATTATTTTCATGTTCCAGCGTTTTTCAACGGAGGATCACTTGAATGTGCACATGAGGAAACATGAGATGTCCCTAGCCCTGAACCTGGGGGGAGGGGGTCTAATTGCCTCCCCCAGCAACCCTTTCCTAGGTAATGAATCAACATTTAATGAGTTTATATAGAGATAAGTTTTATTACAGCTTGCTACCGTTTGGACACTGCGAGATTCGGATTATCGGTGGCCGGACTATCCCGGCTAGACTGTATAATAGTCAAAACACAATGGTTGTCTGGATTCACATTTTAGGAATAATTGTTTTAATTAGACAGTCGGATTCCCCTGGTCCGTGCCAGTTCTGAGGTTTCCAAATCATTTGCAATTTATATTCTGTTGGAATACTTTTTCCCATACAAGTTAACAGCTGAATTTCACAGGTCTGTACTGTATTGTTTCAGACCAAACACCAACACCAACCAAATTCCTCAGGAACTGTGAGGAGATAGGCTTGTTTCAAGAACTCAGCAAAAACCCATTTGAAGAAGCTTTCAAGAAGGCTGCAGACTTACCAGAGGTGAGGAATATGAAGGACTTGTTTCCTTGAACGGACTGCGGTTCCACTACATAATTGCAACTAAAGGTCATTCATTAGCCTGTAACATATTTGGATCACAGTATCTGCAATAGATTCTTGTACTCATTTTCGGGATGAGCTGTTTATGAGATTCAAACCCACACCCTCCGAGTCAGGCACCAATTATTTCTAATTCATTAGTCTATGTGTAAAACTTTCCAACTAAGAATTCCCAGCTTCCAGTATGTGTTGACATCTGTTTTATGTCCAGGGAGTGCCTTTGCCCGGACCCCACTCCAACGAGCTCAATACACCAGTACCGCCGGACCCCTCTCGTATCGACCATGTCATCGTTGGCCCCAAACTGGCAACCTCCCTGTCCATCAAGGAGGAAACAGAGAAGGAATCTGGTCTCATTGTAATAGAGGAAAATGAAGCGTTGGACTTGTCGGGTCGCCGTCCCGAGGCGAAGTCTGGTATCCCTCAACCCTCCTCCACCACCTCCGACGAGAATATACAGCTGCGGGCGACGTCCCAGGCACCCGACAGCACCATGTCTCCCGTCAAACCACTTGTGTCAAGTTCCACTGCGGATGGTCTTTCTCATTCTGTCAATGTGTATGTTTGATCAGTCATTATTTTTGAGCAGTTTTGTGGTGACAAATATGTTTCTATATATTTATGAGAAATATTTGGACAACTTAATTCTCTTAATCAGTTTAGTAATACTGAGTGCAGAATCTATCTGAAATTCAAATTATTTTTAAAAATCAACATAGCTAATTTGAATATTCTATTAGAGTGTATATCACTATTATTACACTCGAATTCAAATGTATGTCCTATACCATCAAGTGCAGCATCATTCATAAGAGACATCAATTATTCCTAATTGTCCCCCGCCGCAACGCGGAACGGGGGACTATGAATTCAGCGGCGTCCGTACGTACGTACGTCCGTACGTACGTCCGTACGTACGTCACATTTCTTGTTTACGCGATATCTTATGAAGCGTTGCATCCAAAGTCTTCAAATTTGATATATGCCTACATTGTGGGAAGATGCAGACACCAGTCAATTTTGGTGACCTTGGTCTTATTTTCAAGGTCACCATGACACGTTGACCACTTTTTGAACTCTTGTTTACGCGATATCTCATGAAGCGTTGTATCAAAAGTCTTCAAATTTGATATATGCCTACATTGCGGGAAGACGCAGACCCCAGTCAATTTTGGTGACCTTGGTCTTATTTTCAAGGTCACCATGACACGTTAACTACTTTTTTAACTCTTGTTTACGCGATATCTCATGAAGCGTTGCATCCAAAGTCTTCAAATTTGATATATGCCTACATTGTGGGAAGATGCAGACACCAGTCAATTTTGGTGACCTTGGTCTTATTTTCAAGGTCACCATGACACGTTGACCACTTTTTGAACTCTTGTTTACGCGATATCTCATGAAGCGTTGTATCAAAAGTCTTCAAATTTGATATATGCCTACATTGCGGGAAGACGCAGACCCCAGTCAATTTTGGTGACCTTGGTCTTATTTTCAAGGTCACCATGACACGTTAACTACTTTTTTAACTCTTGTTTACGCGATATCTCATGAAGCGTTGCATCCAAAGTCTTCAAATTTGATATATGCCTACATTGTGGGAAGATGCAGACACCAGTCAATTTTGGTGACCTTGGTCTTATTTTCAAGGTCACCATGACACGTTGACCACTTTTTGAACTCTTGTTTACGCGATATCTCATGAAGCGTTGTATCAAAAGTCTTCAAATTTGATATATGCCTACATTGCGGGAAGACGCAGACCCCAGTCAATTTTGGTGACCTTGGTCTTATTTTCAAGGTCACCATGACACGTTAACTACTTTTTTAACTCTTGTTTACGCGATATCTCATGAAGCGTTGTATCAAAAGTCTTCAAATTTGGTGTCTGTGTACATTGTGGGAAGACGCAGACACCAGTCACTTTTGGTGACCTTGACCTTCTTTTCAAGGTCACCACGACACTTTGACAACTTTTTAAACTCTTGTTTACGCGATATCTCATGAAGCGTTGTATCAAAAGTCTTCAAATTTGGTGTCTGTGTACATTGTGGGAAGACGCAGACACCAGTCACTTTTGGTGACCTTGACCTTCTTTTCAAGGTCACCACGACACTTTGACAACTTTTTAAACTCTTGTTTACGCGATATCTCATGAAGCGTTGCATCCAAAGTCTTCAAATTTAATGTCTGCCTACATTATGGGAAGATGCAAACATTAGTCACTTTTGGTGACCTTGGCCTTATTTTCAAGGTCACCAAGACACTTTGACCACTCTTTGAACTGTTGTTAATGCGATATCTCATGAAACATTGCATCCAAAGTCTTCAAATTAGTTGTCAGCCTACATTGGGGAAAGACACAAACGCCAGTTTATTTTGGTGACCTTGACCTTATTTTCAAGGTCACCGCGACAATTTGACCAATGATGTGTCTTACTTACTCAATGTCACCGGCGGGGGACATTGCCATGTTAGTGGCAAACACTTGTTTATATTTGAATTAATCCACAATTCCCTGAAGCCCCAATGTTTGTATAGTGTCATTGGGTGCGCAGCATGATGCATCCATCATCTACAACTAAATTTCTTAATATGTGATATTTCTTAACAGTGATAGCAAATCATGAGTTTGTTTGCATCTAAATCACCAACAAATCAGCCACTCAGTATGAACAGTGATGATTATATGTCACCTGGTCGCTCGAAGTTTCTATTACTGTTAATATAAATCAATATTTTCCCATTGCAGCCCGAACATGGGCCTGGTTCAGTCGGGTGGCGCAGCCACGGGGACGAGTTCTGCCCAGCAGATGTACACAATGCAGGTGTACCTTCAGCTGCCATCTGGACAAACCGTCCCAGTCAACATCCCGGCCACGATTGGCCCAATGGCGGCCCAGCAGCAGGTGTCCCCTCAAGGTGTCGTCATACAGCAGAAGGTGCCGGCCGTGTCAGCAGCAGCAGCTACAGCAGCAGCACCGATCACAACCACTGCCACGGCTACAACGCCGACATCGTCTATGGCTCTTAAACAGGTGTGTATTGTTCCCTATGTCTCAGCCTGGTCTCTGTCAGCAGTTCTACATCATCTGTGGCTCTTACAGATGGAATTTAAATTGTTATTGTTCATCTGTGGCTTTTAATTTTGGAATTGAAGGCGCTTTTTCAGACATGCTTATGTTCCTTTCTTCAGAGATTAAAGCAAACCCTTCAACAGAACAACTCTCCGCTGCCAGTGATAAAGACGGAACCAATAGCAGCATCGCCTCTCCAGCTGTGTGGGAGTCCCTCTCAGCCTTCCACCTCAATACTGATCCCTGAGACCGTGTCCACCTCCCCTCTTGACTCGCCCGAGATCTTGTCCGACACAGACTTCTCAGAATCAGGGTAACTACGTTTAAAAGTTCCCTTTCTACAGTTTCCTCATCTACTTTATTTCAGAAATAATTCCAGAAATCTGCCACAATAAATAGATTAGGTAATTTGATTAAATTCTCTTTAGCCTATTAACTTTGGCTAATATCTTTAATCTTTCACAAACTTTGACCAGTTAATTTTTAACGTCAGTCCAAGACAAAGCTAGCTTGCTTGATAAACTTTATTTGCATATATGCTTCACCTGTTAGAAACTGTATCAGGGAGGTAGATGAGATGAAATTACAGCTTATTATTTAACAGACGTTTTGTTCTTGGTATGGCCAACATGCAGTTACAGAGAAAACCATAACTTTGCAAATGACTACATGTGACATGTGAGTTCATTCAATGTGCAGGAAGCGGCGGAAGGGCAGTAACGGAGAAGAAGATACTGATGACAGAAGGAGGAAGTTCCTGGAACGCAATAGGTGGGTAACAGAAGACGTTAGATTAGAATTAGAGTGCCCTCTCCTCCTAGCTACCGTATTTCCTCAAATACAACCCAGGTCTCGATCATAAACTTGGGGAGTCATGAGGTTGTGACGTATATACAACCCCGGTCTAGAAGATGAATTTAGACCTACCATATTTCCTCAAATACAACTCTGGCCTTGAATAGAACCCAGGAGGTAAGGGGTGCTGAATAAAATAGAATTATACACTGGAGTCTCTTGTTTTCACCAACCTTTTTTTAGGGAAAATGCAGAGCCCACTCGATTTTGATGACCTTGATTTTATCATCAAGGTCACAATGCAACTTTGTCACCATTGGAATCTACTTATTAAGCTTGTCTGTACTTAGTGCTTCACATTATTTTCAAGTTTACCAAAACATGTTGAGGAATTAACTTTACATTTGTGATGTTCAGAGCTGCGGCCGCCCGGTGTAGACAGAAGAGAAAACATTGGATCAACAATCTGGAAAAGAAGGCGGACGACCTCTCCAATAC
Source organism: Gibbula magus (assembly GCA_936450465.1). Taxonomy (NCBI): domain Eukaryota; kingdom Metazoa; phylum Mollusca; class Gastropoda; order Trochida; family Trochidae; genus Gibbula; species Gibbula magus. The sequence goes on from OW388297.1 coordinate 17,395,453, forward strand.
CAACTCTCGCTTACAGGTTGGCAACTTATTTGGTGCTTTTTCAGTTTTGAAAACCCTTATTTTATACTTATAGACAAATATTTTTTAAATTCAAACTTTAAATTCAAACACTACTCCAGACCTAAATTTGCTTTATCTATAATATATCCTGTTAAATCTACAAAAAAATATATGTTTCACTTTTGATAAGATTCGACATGCTCTTTACAGTTTGATTGACCTTGACCTGAAATCAGTATGTACGAAATGTTTTGCTTTTAGTTACTTTGAAATAGCTTAATGTATGTTTAATTTTACTGTTCAATCAACATTATACAATAAAAGTTTTAATAAAATCGTGTTGGTGGTAAAGTTAGTAAAAAAAGTCTGAAATCAAAAACTCTAATAAAAGCGACGGAGAAAAGGTTGATAAGCTGTCAGTAATGTTTTCACTTCACAGCAGGGTGACATGGAAACATCTTTTGCCCATTGACCAAAACATCAAAGTATCTTATGTCAAAGTAAGATAGCGCATGTTATTGTGGTACAAGGGATTGTAGTTACCGTACCATATTTGCCTCTAATAATATTCCAGAAGACTCTCACACCCGGCGCTATGAGATTCAATGAAAATACATCCTCCATTGGTATATTGTTTGAAAACCCAATTGTAAACAGGCCCAAAGGGACCACTTTGGGAGCATTTGCGCCCTGTTTTTTTCACTGCGCTCCCTGTAATTTTTAGTTAGGAACACACATGTTCCTTGACAACTTTAAGTATTCACTAAAATATCTTATAACAATTTCCAATTACATTTGCTTAAATATGATATTAAATATTAGGTAGCTGAAACAGTTCCTGCTTATATTTATATACTAAATTTCAACATCTATATTTCTGTGTGCTCCTTGAAATTTGATTTTGCAAACAGCTTTAGGAGCGTGTTCGCTCCTTTGGAAAAATATTTGCTGTGATGCCTGTGTAAATATGTCACCCCAAACTCTTATTAGAGGCCCTAATTTCTAACGAGTGCCCTCCCCTCTGCACTTATTGGACAACCAATGCTTATTACAGAGCTGAAGCTTACTAGATGTTTTACTGTTTCCACAGAGTGAAGTGAGCCTACTGCGGGGAGAGGTTGCTCAGCTGAAGACCTTGTTGCTGGCCCACAAGGACTGTCCTATCACTCTGCAGCAAAAGTCACAGGGACACCTCGCCTTAACTACAAGTAAGAGTTACCTCCCTTTTGTTTGTCAAGTATTATCTACCAATGTTAGCTGTGATAAATTTAATGTCAGAACTGTCTGATAAGCTAGAAAAATACTTTTTTGACCTTGTCCAAGGTTTTTCAATCAAGATAAATCACAACAGCTTTCTATTTTAGCCTGGCACAAATTTGACTCTGTTGCACCAAAAACACTATTCTCTTCCTACAGAGGTTATCCCCTTCAGATTTTCTATCGTTACCTCTGTTCCATACATGCGATATTTCACTGTTCTTGCATAATCCCCTCGCAGTGAAAGTTTGCAATACTGGTTATATTTGTTGTCCAATCAAACATTGTTTTACACAGATAAAGCAACACTAGTGCTTTTGACATTTACAGAATGTTCAGTTTCAAACAACGTCCCTGATTGCACAACTAACTTCTGATGCAACCAATCAGGATTCTCTTGTTTTAGATGAGAAAATGCTTGATAAGTAACAGGTTACGATAGAAAATCTAAAGCCAGTACCAACTGGGGAAGAGAATGTAGTATTTATTGAAAATTGAAGAACAGATGAGAGTATATAGTATAGCGGCTACTAATTTTGTGATGATGTATACTGATCCATGATTTTACGGCATTGTACAATGACCTTGTATTCAGATAATGTAATGTAGTATATTTCTGATTAGTATTTAGTATATATTCATTTGAGTATTTGAGTGGAAGAAATAGTTATACCGTAAATCTAAAAATGACATCAACTCAAATTTAACAAATCTTTGTTTTCTTCAGTAAACCTAGTTGAGTCCGGTGCATCAGCTAGTATTCCCACGATCACACCATCTGAAGTGTCGGCGTCACAGGTTGCCGGAGCAACCGATTCCATCACCATGGCGCCGGGCATCACAGTCATTCCAGTCTCCGCCGACCACATCATCTCATCACAGGAAGTGCTACCCAGCAAGAAGTGACACACCATTTCAGTGTCATCACTTCATAATATGTGTCAATATGTCGTCATGTAGCTAGAATACATCATGTGTCGGCTAACTCAACCAAACAGGATATGCTATCAATTAGGCTGTGAGGATGTGTTCTTTTGAGCACTTTCAAGCAGCCTCTTGCAACAAAAAGTGACTCGATTCATGGTCTTGCAACACATCTAGAACAGTAGTTTGTTGTAAGCATTTATAAGTACCATGTCACAACAGTATAAAAGTGCTATGTTCCTAACAACAGCTCACGTAACACAAAGATTTGTGATTGGAGGCATTGAGCTTATAAACTGCTGAACTATTGATTTTCCAACGTACAATTTGGACAAAGTGTATTCATATTAAAGAACGTGCACATTTGCTCCAAGATATTCTAAACTTGTGCTATGATAGTTGTAAGTTCCATATATACATTAAACATAGACGTATTGATTATCTTATTGGCTAGAGCTTTGAAAATCCAGATCCTTAATAAGTCCATTTAACAATGAATTACCTGATCTCATGAACTGTCTGATTTAAATCGGATAGAACTAACCACATTTTGTTGATGAGAGGATAGGCACAGCGATTTTCGTTATGCCAACAATAAGTTTACAGTATTTATTAAGGTGTCAGAAATGTTATAGTTGTTGGGAAACTAGTGTCACTTTATAGCTTGTTTTGGTTATGGGTACGCTCGATTTACTTTAAACCTGCTGATAGCCGGTGCGCATGATCATGTGACTGGTTAAGCCGGCTCCCTGACCGGATCAAATGCACTGGGCGATATTGCAATACACGATACTTACCACATGCCGCCATCTTGAGCAGGCTTGAGCCGCTTAAATGAAACTGGCACATTTGACCGGAAGTTGGTATCAGATGCTTCAAAATGAATCCGTCAGCCGGGAGAAAAGACTGAGCCACCGGCTAATCAGACAGTAAGCAATCCAACGTACCCAATGATTGTCACCACCAGTCACTCTCTTGTATTGTTTCTCTTATGTTTTCATCCAATTGAACTATTCTGCTGCAGATGATCGGTTATCTATATCTCTCATTCAGATGTTTCCTACCAACAGAGTACTTTGGTATGGATGTATACAGATGATATTTATTTCACAATTGTTCATATTATCCATAATTTCTGTGGAGTTGTTCAAGATTAGTACTTTTATTATGATATTGGTGGCTGAGCTGTAAATTCAGTTCATCATCAACTCCAGACAACAGCCATATTGTTTGAATGTGTTTTACAAATTCCTCACTTTACCTAGTTTTGCATTACTGTCGAACTTTGTTGTACGAGTATGATGCGTTTTGTAAATGTATACCGACCGTTGGGGGATGATGTATTCATGCAACCTTGATATTTCCTTATTTGGTTTGATGTTACAGATCATGTGATCAGTCATGTGACTGGTCATGTGACAGGTCACATGATGTACTGGTTGGCGTGTAAATAGAAATACGCATATTTGATTGGCTGTTGAACAGCTGACTGTCTATTGCTGTGATATATGTTATGTATAGTAGTATCTTTGTCAGTAAGCAGAGATTCACCGTCTTCTATGTGCAGCCATTGATGTAACCATGGTTACTGTCACTATGGAAACAAAACTAACCTGTAATATCTGGAGCAGTAACTATGTCTTTGTTTAAGTCTGTCTATGGATTTCAAGTGCTAAAAGTTTGTTTGGTGGTACTTTGACTTTTTAAAATGCGATACTTGTTAATATTTTTTTAGAAGTTTGTCTTGCTGTTTTAAAAAGAGTAAACAGACATTGTTGTGTATGATTCCTACTCGCGATATTTTGAATTCCCTCTGAATCTCGTTAAGGTGTTAATATGATAGTAAACAGGTGAATTGTGCACCTTTATATCATTTGGAGATGATGATAAATTGTAAAATCTATTTTCACTCTCATCTAGTTAATACTTAGTCATAATGCTTTCTCCCTATGCTCTACATTACATCTATGGAAAACATCCAGACCAAGTAGTCAATGTTTTAATCAGTTTAATTTGATGCATTCTTCATACTGGTGTTTCCATAGATGTAAAGTTTAATGTTTTGGATTTAACAGATCAGTAAAGTTTTAACTAGGTTTACATATTATCTTAACTTAGAGTGCATCCATTGTGTTGTTGGGAGTCATATATGACCACCGTTATAAATGTTGTTATTTTATGGAAAAGTAGTGACTGTTGCCGCAAATTACCCTCTTGAATATAGTCGACTCAGTAGAGTGACGTTATAAAGGTGAAAGTAGTGATTTCTGAAAGAAAAACGGACAAGGCAACGGGATTGACATGTTTCAATTAGTCGACAGACAGACGACAAATTTTGGTTGATAATGTTTATAGGTTATATAACTGCTGTGCATGTTAATGTGACGTGTCATTTCAGTTTCTGCACTTTTATAATGAAATTTCTTATTTTTAATTGGAAACTAGCAATTGTGATATATTTGGCGATTGGGAATGAATATGCACTTTAGAGAAATTATTTGAACTGAAATCATCAAATATGAAAGCCAAATAAAATATTATGAAACAAAATGGATGCATCTTTAAGAAAAACTTTGCTTTAATAGTGAGCAAAAAGAACAGAAATTATTATGACTGTTAATTCTGCTTTTGCTCAAGAGGCCTCAGGTCTATCTCATAAATAAAGAATAGTCAATTACATTTCATACATTTACTAAACAATGCAGAATTTTTCACTTTAAGAAAATCCCCTAAATTGGATACAAATAATATTATGAATTAATAGTTTTGAATCAGAGGTAGCAAAGATAAATCTGAAATTGTTGCCAGTATATTTCAACTTACCTACATTAGTGTGTATGTTTCTTCAATGTTTATAGGTATTTCCTCCCCTATTCAGCACAGTTTTGTAGCTCACTCCTCGTGTGTTGTAGCTCCAAGAATCTTTACCACCTTATGCGGGTGTGCATTTGTTGATTTTGAAGTTAACCTCCATTAATTGTTGCATATTATGTTTTTAAATCATGAAGTTATTGTGTTTGTTCTTATAATTGTTGAATTTTTCCAACCTTTGGTTGTCTACTTAAACTTGGTGAATAAATTTTAGCAAATAGATTGATTGATTGATTTTGTTTAAGTATGAGTTAGGACAAGGGGTGTCAATACCTTGGTGAAATATGTATGTCAGTCATATGTTGATAAGCAAGTAATTAAAAGATTTAAAGATCTAACTTTTTGACGAAAATGCCCCTTTCCACCATCTTTTCCAACCAGGATAATTAAATTCCATGCAGATTTGCTTCTCTATCTATTGTGATGAATTATGCAATTTTGTGTTAAATGAAGATGAATAATTGTTGTTTCCCTTATAATATCTCAAATGTTTTAGGAATTAATTGCGGAATAAAAATAAAACTTGGAAAAGTTTTCAAAAGCTCCAGGGTTGAGAAGTATGCAGAAAGTTGATCTCTTCAACTTCTAAAATGCCTCTTGTAGAAGTCATCAACTAAGATATTCCCATCCCTGCGTTGTTTATACAATGTAGAAGAATTACTGATGTATGCCTAACTTAATAAATTAAGTTTGAGAATATTCCTTTTATTTCTAAATAGGTTCAATAGCTCAGACTGTATGTCATTAGATAACGGAAATATAAGTTGTCATTTTAAAACTACACTTATCTTTAACATTCACCCTCAATGTTTGTCAAATGTGAGTTGATTTGGTTTTGTATGAAAGAATTTATCAAAGATCATATCTATGTGTTCATCTATGTATGATTTAGAGTCCCACATCAGTGGTTAATTCAAAGTACATAATATGTTAGTGTTACCATTGTTATGATGTTAAAGTACTAGCTGTTTGTGTGAGTTACCATATTTCTTCTAAAAGACTCTATCTACTAAATGCAAGGTGTAGGGTAAGCACGACTGGCTTTCAGAACAATTTTCACCTGAAACCATATCGTGCGAATAAACGGGGTCTGACTGTAGTTGGGTTTTGTTTAAAAACAATGTTGTGTTGGAAATGGACACGAGTCTCAGAGGCAGATTTAGAAATTCCCTAAAGGAATCTACCAAATTTACATGCACAGAGGAGGGGAGCAGTCCAAACTCCTGAACCCCTCTAGACTGCTACTGGGTTTCATACAAATGGATGGTATTGTGAAGGCGAAAAAAGCCGGTCTGTTTATTAACAAAGAAATCTGGATCTGTATTAAATGCTGGGCTACACAGATGCAGGGATAAAAGAGTGCATGAAAATAGTAGCTTTGGTGTCTTTTGGACTGAATACGGTAACTGCTGTTAGCTCTTTGGAGGAGGTAGTGTATATTGGATACTCTCTTGGTTGTGATTAGTAAGTGCCATTTGTAAGTCCATTGTACGCTTCTCATTATTCACACATAATATTCTTCTTCTTTTAGACATTACATAGCAAGTCAGAATTTATTTGTGTGTTTTTGTTTTGTTTACGAAATATGATTTGGTATGTAAATTGCAATGATTTGTTAAAGGCATCTAAAAATTCAAGTATTCAGATAATCGAGTAAAAGAAAAATATAATTATTCCCCACCGCGCGTTTAGCGCGAAGCGGGGGATATAGTATTCGGCTGCGTACGTCCGTACGAAATGGAATAACTCAAATACTATTCACTGGATTCTTTTCATATTTTGCATATGGGTTCATCATAGGGAGAGTAATGTTCCTACAGAGGTTTATGACCTTGACCTTCACTTCAAGGTCACAAAGAGACTTTGTCATTTTACCCTTGTCAGTGGGATATCTCAAGAACCGTTCAATGGATTCTCTTCATATCTTTCACATAGCTTCTACAAGGAAAGACAAAGGGCTGATCAGATTTTGGTGACCTTGACATTATTCTCAAGGTCACAGCGGAACTTTGAATTTTTCGACATGTTAATGTACATGTAAAGATTGTCAGTGGGATATCTCAAGAACCATTCACCGGAATTCCATCATATCTTACACATAGCACCTCCTAGGGAAGACAAAGGACTGATTAGATATTGGTGACCTTGACGTTATTCTCAAGGTCACAGCAGAACTTTGAGTTTGTCGACATGTTAAGCTTGTCAGGGGAATCGATATCACAAGAACTGTTCTTTGGATTCTCATCATTATTTTACACCAGTTGTTCTTTAAGGGAAATTTCAGGGCCCAGTTGATTTTGCTGTTGACATTATTTTTCAATTTTGAAGTATTAATTTGCGGCGGGGGATCATGTCACCTTAGTGACAACTACTTGTTATTTGTGTAAAAGTTCCTTCTGAATTGTATTGCCCATGTTGTACATGAGATGTTTAAAGTAAAAAATTATTTTTAAAAAATAGTTAAAAAAATTACTTCTAGCAGAAGACCGTTTCCATTAGTGTAGGATATGTTAATAACCTTTCAATACTGCCAAGTAAAGCCAAAACATTCACAAGAGGTCTTGTACCAATCTTGAACATTTAAAAATTTTGGTTGGTCATTTTAACATTTTATCTACTGCAGGAATATTAAACTCTTCTTAACTAATGCCATGGCCAACCCACAAAATACTCGTCTGTTAATAAGTTATAATTCCTGTATATATCAACACCTCATGAATGGATTGACACTAAGAAATGTTAATGAGAATATTTTCTCGATTTGAAACGAATGTTTTGCACAGTATGTGCAGGCATTTAGTTTGTCGGTATTTGTGGCTGAATGCAGAGTCATGAAGTGTCTTTATTAGAAATTAAAATTGTGACCGTAAGGAAAACAACTAGACATTCAGAGGATCTTAAATAAAAAGTCTTTGGAGACAAAGCATACATAAAATTTGGCGTTTTCCTAATCAAATAATTAGGATTTAATTTTAAGATATAGTTGTTCATCTAATTCTTTGCCTCTGAAAGATTTAGGATGTTTTAACTCTGTGAGTGCAGGATTACTCATACAGACCATAAAAATATATATTATAATTATTGGGATACTAAACCAGCTGCTGTGGAATACAGTTTTATTAAAACAGTTTATCTGATAAAGTTTGATATTTTCTTTCACAGGTGTATTAAAATTCATATTTCATGGGAGGAAGCTTAATATTATGATCAGCACTTGCATTAATTATTCATTCAAAATTTATCCCCAAAGTCAAACTTGATTTGAATGTTTTTGTTTTCCAATACTTCCCCTGAAACATGTTTTGTTATACTGTAACATTTGGTTTACATTAATTTCAGCGTAGTACCACCCATAGTTCCAGTCGATGCTCGCAGGTTTCACCGCAATGCATAGCAATATGGTGTTGCGGGCTTTCTCCCTGCCATAATACTAGCAACCGCGATATAAGTGAAATAATCCAATTTTGGGGTCCCTATACCCACCCACGCCTTAGATTTGAATAGATTAATTATCATCCTCAAATAATGAAATAATATTAGAGGATTCGGTTTAATGCTTATTATTGCATCTTTATTTTTTTTTCAATCATGTTTTCTCAGGAATTTCTCAATCATACAGTATGTGTGCTTATTGTGCAAGTCGCTGGATAGGATATACATAAATAAGTATAGCTATATATATATATATATATTTTATATAAAGATATGGTGGGACATCACTGTTGCAATTTTAACAATTTAAGATACTGTGTTTCATTACTTTGAGATATGAATAAAATAGTTGTAGTTCTTGTTTTATATTGTCTTTGTATTTCAGAGGCACCATTTGGTATGGATATATTATGTGTTTCATTGAATTTGTTAAATTATTGTTAAATATTAGTTTAAAATGATAGGACAATTTTTTTATTTTGGCTGAGAAATTGATGTGCAATAAATAAAATTTTGTTTGTTTTACAACATAGGCATTTCAGTTCAAAGGAATAAAATCTTCTTTCGATAAATCAAGTAATCTAAAATTGATGGAAACATGATTTCGACTCCTGTATGACAACTACCTTCAGTAAATATAAATCATAAGGTGCAATATATTTAATCAGACCTTTCCTGTGAGTGTTAGAGAAACGAATAGAACAAATAATTTGTATCCTTATGGAGATTGTGCATCATGTTTGGAATGAAACACTGTTTTTGAATGTTGAAATTGTTATTTATCATGATTTTTCCTCTTCTCAGTATTGTTCAGTGGGAAGCTTATATTCTGGTTGTCACAGTGGTTTCATCTATTGACATCTGTATCTGTACCATTTAGTTGAAAGTTGTTTTGAATAACATCTGAGATCGACAATATGTAATATATTGACAAAATCATACTGAAGTGTGGTTGTTTGATAAGTCATTGTTTTATTTGTCTTATCGCCAGCCATTAAATAGTTACACCAATGAAAACAATGTTTGTTTTTCCCCTAGTTATAAACAACATTATTAATTAACTATCAATGTTATGGCACTTCTACAGCATTTATGGCCTCGACCATATGATTCAACACCTTGGCCAATACCACAGGGGTTTGTTTTGCTGAAACAAAATAGTTCCTAGGTTCAATAGTTGGTCCAATATCCGATACACCCTCCACATTAAAAAATCTTACCACGCATTTTACACCTAATACATACTACAGAATTAAAGCAAAGTGATTTCCTTTCGATTAAAACAAACATCAACGAAATCAACATTATTTTTCAAGCTATGACACTTGAAACACTTTTTTTTACTTGGCCAGATGGGCTTATAGCATGGGTCATTGTCCGGCATCCATTTACTTTTCACATTTTCGACTTCTCCTTGAGAACTGCTACACCTTGCATCTAAGGGATCTTATTTTGTACATTGTACAGCATTAAAAGCTTTAATATTGTGTGCAGACTCTTTAAATATTGAAAATAAGGTAAAGGTCACCAAAAGCGACTAGTGTTTGGGTAATCTGCCAATATAGGCCGTCAGTAAATATGAAGACATTATGTCCAACCGGTCATGAGATACTGCGTTAACAAGACATAAAAAAATAGAGCAATTGGCTCTGTAGCTCATCAGGCATTCATAATAAATATAAATATTTACATATGAAATATGATAAAAGTTTTGGGCTTACAAAATAAATATTACAAACAATATTTGTTAGATCCTCTATTCTTAATTTTCAAGTCTCAACTTCTCTCTCAAGAACCATTTCTCAAAGTTAGAACTCACACATTTAGGATTACCTCCCTTAGTCTGAAGTGAAGAGCACATAAAATATCAAGAGTACTGTTCAAAGCTTGCTACAATGGTATTTTTATGCCCCCGAATCGGAGATTCCGGGGTATATTGTTTTTCACCTGTCCGTCTGTCTGTCTGTGTGTTTGTCCACAAAAACTTTAACCTTGGCCAAAACCTTGGATTGCTCAGAGCTAGGGCTTTCATACTTGGCATGTGCATACCTTGTGATGAGACCTTTCAGATGAGGTCATCATATTTGACCTTGTGACCTTGACCTTGCGGCAGTGGACATTATTTGGAAAACGTTAACCTTGGCCATAACTTTGGATTGCTCAGAGCTAGGGCTTTCATACTTGGCATGTGCATATCTAATGATGAGACCTTAAGATTAGGTCATCATATTTGACCTTGTGACCTTGACCTTGCCGCAGTAGACATCTTCAGAAAACTTTAACCTTGGCCATCACTTTGGATTGCTCAGAGCTACGGCTTTCATACTTGGCATGTGCATACCTTATGATGAGACCTTCAGATGAGGTCATCATATTTGACCTTGTGACCTTGACCTTGCCGCAGTGGACATCTTCAGAAAACTTTTACCTTGGCCATAACTTTGGATTGCTCAGAGCTACGGCTTTCATTCTTGGCATGTGCATACCTTATGATGAGACCTTCAGATGTGGTCATCATATTTGACCTTGTGACCTTGACCTTGCCGCAGTGGACAATATTCAGAAAACTTTAACCTTGGCCATAACTTTGGTATATCCGGGGGCATCCGTGTTTAACAAACACATCTTGTTTATAGGTTGTGACCCAGTGATCCATATTTGGGGTCAGGGGATCATGAAATCTACAAATTAGAATCCCTAATTAGCCAAGGAGACTGCACACAACTTTCCAGCTCTCTAGACCTTTTTGAACTGGAGAAGAAGATGAAAATAGGTTTTAAGGTTGTGACCCCTGTGACCCCAATTGAGGTCAAGGGGTCACGAAATCTACAATTTAGAATACCCATTACCAAAGGAGTCTGCACACAACTTTTCAGCTCTCGACCTTTTGGAACTGGAGAAGAAGATGAAAATAGGTTTTTGGGCTTGTGACCCCTGTGACCCCATTTGAGGTCACAGGGTCATGAAATCTACAATTTAGAATCTCCATTAGCCAAGGAGTCTGCACACAAAATCTCAGCTCCCTAGACCAAGTGGTTTATAGACGGACGGACGGACGCCGGACACCATGCCATGCCATAAGCTCATCGGGCCTTTCAGGCCAGATGAGCTAAAAAGTGGTCAAAGTGTTGTGGTGACCTTGAAAATAAGGTCAAGGTCACCAAATCGACTGGTGTCTGCGTCATCCCCCAATGTAGCCTGGCATCAAATTTGAAGACTTTGGTCCATCCAGTCATGATATATCGCGTAAACTAGAGTTCGAAAAGTGGTAAAAAGTATTGTGGTGACCTTGATAATATCACCTGGTGTCTGCCCACAATGTAGGCCGACACCAAATTTGAAGACTTTGGATGCAGCCCTTCATGAGATATCTTGTTAAGAAATGTGCTGTATGTACGGAGAGACGCCGCTGAATACATAGTCCTAGAAGGCTGTAATATTGTGTGCAGACTCTTAAGCCAATGGAGATTCTAAATTGTAGATTTGGTGATCCTAAATAAGGACCTTACAGGCCATAACCTAAAAACTAATTTCATCTTCCTCTCCAGAACAAAAAGACCTAGAAGGTTGTAATATTGTGTGCAGACTCTTCAGCCAATGGGGATTCTAAATTGTAGATTTGGTGACTCTTTTGCCCCAAATAAGGGCCTCACAGACTATGATCTAAAAACCTTTAGATTAATTGGCAGGATCACCTTTTCTTCACTGTCTTTCTTTGCAGGAATTGTGATACTTGGTCAACCAATTTTATTAAAATATAGTGTTTCATGTTGTTTTTTTAAACGCAACCATACATACATATACAGAAGTCACTCCATCTTGCTTCCATGGCAACAGAACAAAAATAACAGTTTTGAGTGATTTATTCTTAAAAGCTTTTATGAAATAAATTGCAAGATTTAATCGTTTTAAATCAACATGAAAAGTGGATTTTTTTCCAATGAAAAGTGTCAATTAAAATGTGTGATATGAAAGAAATACAATAATGTTATGAATAAATTATGGAACAAAAGTCTTCAAAATATTTACAAACTTATAAATATATTTCATAAATCCACGAGTCAAAATGCATCTCATAAAAGGGATAGTCTCAATTTAAACTGTCGCATAAACTCTTTCCTCTGTTAACAAAGCAACACTTACAACTTGAAATCCCAGTGAACAAAGAATGAATGGGTCTACACTCCATCCTATTTGTATTCAATAAAGTTTTATAAATTATCCTATTTTAATAGCATAACTTGCATGGTTCAATCAACAATCATTGAAAATTATAGAAAAGTAAGATGAGACTATTGCTAATGCTTTATGGGCCTGATGAGCTAAATATGTCTCACAAATTCAATTAAAAAATGGAAATAAGTCCAATGCTGATGTTTCTCTACAAATGTGTGAAAACAAAAATGAGCCAATTTGGATTGATAATATCGGTATAAATATCATTTCTACATTAATCATGTACTTCCTATAAACTAGAATTTATTTAATTCATACTATTGGTTTGTATTTCAAGAACAATTGTCACAAAACCATTATAATATCACTACTTATTGCCCAATAACAAATATTGTACAACATAACTGTAAACATCAACAAGTGCCTCTAATATGTAAGTTGATCAACAAACAAACAACACTCTCTACGATAGATCTCGGATGTTTTTTCGAACCTTTTTCACAATCTTCTTGGCAATTTTGTGAATGCCATCATCGCCATGTTTCAAGTCCTCTATCTTCCCATCAAGGAAGAAAAGCACTTTTTCCAGCTTCTGTTGCACTCTTTGGGACTCTCCCTTCTCGATGTCTTCGTCTGTGCTGTATCTCACTGGGAGAAAAAATGTTTTTTTTTAGATATTTGCAAAAAAGAGCCACGCAATAAAATTCAAGTAAAGAAAATGCTCTGGAATACAAGGCAAAAGTGAGCGCAGCTCACATACCCCCTGCCTGTAGTTTGATTGCCTTCATACAGTATAAACAAGAAGACATAGTCATCAACATCCGCCGCCAGACCCAAGAAATTGGAACAAGGGCAATAATTCGAGAAGAGATAATTGTGCACTTCACATTCTCATTTCATCAAGGCACACAACTGATTTGATCTTAAACAATTTCAATGAAATGTTATCCCCTTGGAAGATACCTGAATCACATGATTCTAATTTTCAAACCCTCAAGCCACACAACATATTTTGTTCTCCTATCTGAAACAGTTTCTGAGAATAGCTGTCCCCTGTGAAATTACCTGGAACAGAGTAAAAAAAAAAACGATCAAGGGCAATAACTCCGGAAACAATAATTGCAAGCTTCTCATTTTCGAACTCCATCAACGTATTTATGTCCTCAAGCATCACACCAAATTTGGTTATCCTTTCTGAAATAGTTTCTGAGAAAATGTCCCCTTTATCTCGGACGGACGGACATACGGATGGACGGAGCCCAAACCTATATCCCCCTTCCACTTTGTGGCGGGGGATAATAAATTGGAAAATATAATCTTGTCAATCATGTCAATGAATAGCAATGATTGTTTTTAATGAAAATATTTTTTTGAATTATTTGAACCGTGGATTTTAATTTTAAACCTTTGAAAGGCACCACAATATCATACAGGTAGGCAACATCCATATTTAAGTTTTCAAGTTATATAGTTTTTTAGTTATGCTCCAGATATTACACAAATGACAAAATTTCAACAAGAGTCATCAGAATATCCCATGGGTCCCACAAAATTTGTAAAATACATCTTCGACAGAAATTTGTGTATCTACTACCGTACTTCAGTTAGTGGTACAGATGCTGAGTTTCAGGTACGTTAAGGGTTTTGGATTTCTGCTCCAGAAGCAGTAAAAATCAAACACGTTTCTATGGAAACAGAAGAAAATTAAATTTTCAGAAATCAGAAAATATCAAAAGGCACCACTTCAGTTAGTGGGTAATACACATGCAAAGTTTCAGGACGATATGCTGAAGAGTTTTGGAGCTGTGCACTGGAAACGAACTGTCTCTGAACAAAGTCCAAATTCAACACGTTTCTATGGAAACGAAAAAAAAAAAAATTTTCAGAAATCTGAAAATATCAAAAGGCACCACTTCAGTTGGTGGGTAATACACATGGAAAGTTTCAGAAAGGTATCATGAAGGGTTTTCGAGTTCTGCTCTGGAAACGAAATGATTACAGGCGGGCGGGCGGGCGGACGGACGGACGGACGGACAGACAGACAGTGCGAGGACTATATCCCACGGTATTACATACCGGTGGGATAAAAATTATTTGGACATTGGGATCCCTTAAGGACACAATAGCGCAATAAAGGCTATTTCCAAACAAAATTAGAAGTTTCAAAGTCAAATAGTTTTTGGCCAAATTTTAAAATTTATTTGGACCTTGGAGGTGAGACCCCTTAAAGGCACATCGGCACCATATGAGTTACTTCCATACCAAATTTGAAGTTTCAAAGCCAAATACTTTTTGAGTCATGCTCTGAAAACAACAAAGTCCAAAAATTGGACTGTTTTTGGTTAAAATTTCAAAATTATTTGGGCCTTGGAGTTGAGACCCCTAAAAGGCTCACCAGCACCATATGGGTTACTTTCATACCAAATTTGAAGTTTCCAAGTCAAATAGTTTTTGAGATATGCTCCGGAATCGAGACAAAGTCCAAGAACCAGACATTTTTTTATCAAAATTTAAAAATTTATTTGGACCTTGGAGTTGAGACACCAAAAAGGCACAACAGCAACATATGAGTTACTTCCATACCAATTTTGAAGTTTCCAAGTCAATTAGTTTTTGAGATACCGGTATGCTCCAGAAACGATTTCGGACGGACGCACACACGGATGATCACACAGACGGACGGACACGCAGAGCGGTATATACCCTTGACCACGTCATAGCGGGGGTATAAAAATATATATATAATATATGGAGATGACATTTCTCAATGACATAATAACATTTCCTTATCATGGTTGCCGAGCCATCATGAATGATAAAATAAGTTGTGCTCAAAAGGCAGCACTTCTTTGGGTGGTTTATACACATGCAAAGATTTGGAAAGATATTCTGAAACATTGTCGAGTTCCAAAATCTTCAAATCTATTTGACAAGTCTTTTTACAGAAAATAAATAAATATGCAAAGCAAGATCTCTGAAAAAATTCGAAATCCAACGCTTTTCTATGGAAAAGAAATCAAGCAGACAGAGTCGGCCATATCCCCCGCCATGTAGGAATTTTGAATATATTTATGTATTTTTTCTTGAAAATTGTTATAACTCATAACTTATAGGTGATAGTTCTAACCTGAAGACGCTGATAGTCTGATTGAACTCAGTTTTACGATTTCCAGTGTGTCCTAGAAATAAATGTTTTTGCCCATGCCAAAATTCATTGACCATGATCATACATCTTTGGAGTTAAGGTCTGGAAACACAATTTTAAGATGTTTTTCCATTGAAACAGCCAAAAACAAGTTTAAAATTTGAAAAGGCACAGTGACCAACCATATTTGTTCTATAAAGTTTCATCGAGCTTGGTCTTATTGCCTTGAGTTTTGTTTCAGAAACAATAAAATTCTTAGATGCATTTCCAAGGAAACGGCAAAGTAAAAGATCAAAGAAGTAGAAAACTAACACAAAGACACAATGACAAGGTTCATTGAGGTTGGTTTGCATTGGTAAAAAAAAAAATATTCTCAAATTTCTATATAGCAAAAGGCACATCTAGACTACTTGGATGATACCTGTACAAAGTTTCAGCAAAATAGATTGAATAGTTTTGATGTTTGAGGCCGGAATATAGTTTTCCCTCTTCTTGGTTCTAAGTCCAGACTGTTTGCATGCTTAAAAAAAAAAACATTCTAAAATTTCTATATAGCAAAAGGCACATCTAGACTACTTGGTTGATACCTGTACAAAGTTTCAGCAAAATATATTGAATAGTTTTGAAGTTTGAGGCTGGAATATAGTTTTCCCTCTTCTTGGTTCTAAGTCCAGACTGTTTGCATTCGTAAAAAAAATAAATAAATATTCTCACATTTCTTTATAGCAAAAGGTACATCTAGACTACTTGGATGATACCTGTACAAAGTTTCAGCAAAATAGATTGAATAGTTTTTAAGTTTGAGGTCGGATAATTCAGAAATCTGATGGATGGACAGGGCGAAGAATGTATCTTTGGATATTTGAACATAAAAAGAGCTGAAATCAGGCACTAATGACGCTAACAATCATTGATGCTCAATAGGGGAAGAACCCTCAGAAGGACCAATGGAAGGCAATTGTTTGAGCGAGGTTTTGAGTGAGGTCTTTCCTGTAACCAGAGTAGGTTACCTACAGCAATGACTTACATGACTAACATCGCCGCTAATGGCTGTGATATTGCCCAAACGACGTTAAACAATAACTCACTCACTACATGACTAACATCGCCGTTGATTGCTGTGAAATTGCCCAAGCGGCATTAAACAATATCTCACTCACTATCTTACAAATTGCAAATACCTGTGACTGTGATATCCCGCCACATGTCAGGCTGTGTGCAAGAAGTTGTGTCCTCAATATCCTCAGCATCTTCAACACCATCGTCATCAGTCGGCAACATCTCCGCCACCTCATCATCTTTAAAATTAACTGAAATATAATTCATGAACACATTATTTCAAATATACGATATTCAGAGGCAATTACAATGTTTATATCTGCCTCATAACATTTCTGAATGGTTAGCATATTGGATCAAGATGTCTGATGTATGAATCCCACCCAGGGGCTTGCTAGCTTTGCCGTAGAGAATTGTTCTACATGCAGTCAGGTTTGATTCAATGCAGTTAGTTCCAGCTAGCGCTTGCAGGTTTCAATAGAATGAATTTTCATAAAGGTGTTGTCAGCCTCTTCTCTGGAGCAATAGTAGATGGTGTTGCACATCATGGTACTATTTTTAAAAGCGGAAATATCACTTCACACTTCTCATAACAACTCTTCTAAATCATTCTAGAAGGGCGATCCCTGAAAAAGCTCTTGTCTGTAATGTTAGGCTGAATAAAAACAAGCAGACAGAGTCGGCCATATCCCCCGCCTTTGGGAAAATTTATAAAAGAATAGTTGTTGAATAACAGTGACTATGAACCTTTTTTCAACTAAACACAACACACAAAATTTCAGCTCCTTAGACAAAGTGGTTCTGGAGAAGAAGACAAAATGCGAAAAGTTTACAGACGGCTGGACACCGTGCAATACCATAAGCCCATCGGGCCTTTCAGGCACATCTACATATGATGATTGTTCCACACACCAAGTTTCGTTGAGATATGTCTTTTAGTTTTCGAGTTCTGCTCCGGAAACAAAATCGGGACGGACGGACGGACATACGGACGAACGAACGGACGGACGGAGCTCATTTCAATATCCCCCGCCAACATAAGCCCCCCCCCCCGTCGCAAATTTAAACTTCAAAATTGAGAAAATAACGTCAAGGTCAGTAAAATGGACTTGGTCCTGAATCTTCCCTAAAAGAACCATCGGTGCATGATCATAAAGATAGAAATTCAATGTACAGTACTATGATATCCCACTTTCCCACTGAAAAGTTTATCATGTGACTTTGAGAATAAATTCAAGGTCAGCCCTTTGTCTTCCCCAGGAAAACATTTGTGTAAGGTATGATGAGATTCCAGTGAACAATTCTTGAGATATCCATGCACATGCACATTCACATGCCAACATATTCAAGGTTCTGCTGTGACCTTGAGAACAATGTCAAGATCACCAAAATCGAATCAGCCCTTTGTCTTCCCTAGGAGAAGCTTCTTGAGATATACTGCTGATAGGATTAAAAGATAGTCTGTGACATTGAAATGAAAGTCAAGGCCACAAAACTCTGTTTTGTGGGGTATGTACCTTGCACCTTAAGGATCTTAGTTTGTACATTTAGTCGTGACCCCACCTCAAATATCGGTGTGGCGGGCAGTTTTCCGAAAACCTTTAAACAATTTTTTCTCTGAAACCAGATGGCACAGAGAAGCCGACATTTTTAGAATGATATCTTTATTAGGTGCAGATGTGTCTCAGTGTGTTGAGGGCTATGATAAAATGTTCTTTGGGTTACTTGAGAAGAGATTTATATTCTTTCTCACCAAATTTTATACGATTTTGTTGATTGGGAAATGATGGGGATGATTTGGGGAATATGTTAATATGTTTATTCTATTTTAATTGTGGGAGAGGGGGGGGGGGGGGGGGGGTAGGGGGAGGGCCACCTTTACTTCAATATCTTTGCAGGAATTGTGATACTTGGACAACCCATTTTATCAACATTTAGTGTCAAGTCATGTTTTTGTTATGCATGGGACATACGGAGCTGAATACTATCCGCCCTCGACGGCAGGGGACAATTAATTAGTGACAATATGAGAAATCAAAATTAGTTAACAAAGAGGTACGTTAATATTATTCTGTGTTTAACCAGCCCGGAACTAATCATAATGCATGACACTACTGCATTTAGAAATCTTCCTTGGGATTAAATTAGTGACATACCATTCTGATTAGCTTCAGTGAGCTGTACAAAGTCTGGAAAGGATTGAAGAGTCAGATCACCTTTAATCTCGTAACTGCTATCATCAAGCCTCTGATGGAAGCACTCTGCAGTCTGTCGCTTCAGTGTTTCGTACAGTCTCTGCAACATCTGACCTGCCACGTGACCCTGGATCTTACGTTGTGAAGTCTGCGACCTTTGAGAGGAGGTTAATCCACTCTCATTGGCTGTTGTAAAAAGCAATACATAAATTAAGAAATAACTGTGATTTGTGTGACTTGATTTATAACTAAATTAAAGGAAGACGATTTATCAATGAGCAATTACTATGTTGATGCTTTATACACACTGCACTTATTTTCGTTCCATTGTTAATTTGTTTAAAATTGCATATTTCCTTTTTATAAAAGCTTTTCCTCATCCATAAATTTTCTATCTGCAGGGTATAAAAGGCAGCTAGGTGAAAGAATAATTTGGGCAATTTAGAATTTCAATTACATTAGAGAGATGGGAGATTTTGTTCACATCGTGTACAGTGGGTTCACCCATGGGGTTCGTCAAAATTACATGAAAATTGATGGCGATTCAGGGCCACCTGAACCCTACCTTTGGATCTACGAGTAATTGTCTTTTAGCTGGCCATGTATTCTATACATTACTGTTTGTGTTCAGTCTTACCTGTACAATTTGATGACATATCTCTCAGGATATCATGAAGTTTTGACTTCTTCTTTTTTATTTTTTTGGCAAGCCTCTTCCTACTGACCCCCTGTTCCTGGTCCACATACCGGACAAGCACCTGCTCCAGGGACTGAAGCACTGAGGTGAGCTTCTCTCTGCAGTTCAGGGGGTTCAACTGCTCTTCTGGGGGAAGAGGAAACTATACTTCAGAAATTTATTGGGATGGGTAATATCATATTATCAATATGCAGACAATAAAAAGTGTAGTTTGGATGGGTAATATTATATTATCAATATGCCGACAATAACAAGTGTAGAAGTCATTAAAAGCTCCAACTTTCGTCCGAGGGGAACTTGTCATAGTCTACGACAAATTTATAAGTAAAGTTAGATGAAAAAGGAGTGTATACTTTCAGAGGTAGACTTCAGTAAACTATGTTGTTATTTCGTGAGAGGTTGTAAATGCAGACAGATGATGACCATATATCAAATACAAACTCATCTTCCATGTTTACATTGAATGTCCAACTGTAAAACTGTTTTGGAAAGACTTTAATGATTTCATCAATATTTCATTCAACATTCCCTATCAATCTTCCACGTTAGGTATCCTATTCTGTAACAGTAATAACCACATACTTAACCACATGATATTATTAGCGAAACTCCACATTTTTGTTATGAACCTGAAAGGTATTAAGCCAAGTTTTACTAAGTATAAATCAGTTTTAAAGGATGTCTACCAAATCGAAAGATTTATCGCCACAAAGAACATCTGTTTAAATTCTTTCACGAGAAAATGGAAAGCCATTTCATGGGCGTTGTGATGTTTTATGCATGTTTTAATATAGTACCTGCTCCCACTCAGGTAACACTTATATATATGCCTCTTATGCATTTATCCTTGACTATATCAATGTTTGAATGTACGTGTATCCCAATGAAGTCAATAAAAAATCTTTGAAAAAAAAAACTCATGGATTGATCACTCAATTGTAATGGATATTAACACATTTATTTGTATTATCATTAATGTAAGTACACATGAATACTAAATCATCTCACCAGTTTGTAAATTGTTATCCTCATTTTCCTCTGTTAAGCAATGTGAACTTTTCAGCTGAGTATTCAGACAAACCTGGAAGCCATACAGTATCTTTATTAGAATCATAACAAGCAATTGTCATTTTGGCGACATACTTATAACAATGTCTCATTATCCTTGAAATAAAGGTCAAGTTCACAGAACACTGTTAAAATATTATGTGAACCGACATACAAAATATGTAAAGAATGAAAGAGAAGTACATGAATATATTAGCAGACTACAATTGCATTATTGGTGATGATTCATTATATATTATAAAGTTATTGATTGATTCGTCAGTCTTCAACTTTATATAATAAATCATTTAAAGACTTAGACTAGCTACAGAGCCATCTAAACAAATAGTTTGTCAGCTAATTTGGTAATATTTTTTATAGGGACACATTCTGTATAGATATTTTTTCACATTCAAATTTTGACGGAATCATTGTAAGACATTATCAAAATATGTAAATAAATTTGTTGACAAACTATATAAAAACATCTTACATACGCTGTTATTAAACACAGGAAAAAGAGAGTAGCCTTCAACTTGAGGAATACTGTTGATTTTCACGGTTTTCTTTTTCTTTCCTGAAGACCCTTTACTTGTTCTTGCAGTACTTCTGTTCTCTTGGTCCTCAATTTGGACTCCATTTTCTATAAAGTTTTGCTCCTCGGCCTGAGAAAATGATTTCCGTTTGACTACTTGTCCATCTTTACCAAACACATCAACCATGGCCATGAGTTTTCTCTTTTTTGATTCAAATCTTTCCCGGTCATTCGAATTTGTAATATCAGCCAGATCTTTTTGAGATTTGAAGAGCGACTTCATGCCTTTTCTGAACCTTGTTTGGGTGAGGTAGCTCATGTCATCCTGCGTACACACCTTCACATTTTCATCGACACTTTCAACTTCAGTGGTGACCATTTCCCCCTCTGCATCTAACCACCCAATACCAAGGTCAAGTGTTTCTTGGTGCCGGTCAGGTATTTCCTCATCAACAACCTCATCACCGACCAATTCATCATTGTCTTTGGAGGCCGATCTGAATCTTTTAGAAGAATCATTACAGAACTCATATACCTGAACTGTAGGATCTGTGGAACAGAGGGAGCTTGATGATGGATCTGGCGATCGGAATATTTTGTTGTTAGCATTGGATTTTCTTTTTCTCTTTTGTGGTCCCACATCAAACAGACCTTTCCGTTTCATTTTAGATTTGGATAGTTTTTTGTCTGAATTCAGGCTTTTGGTCCTCTGAAAATAGCAAAGGGGATCATGTTATTTGTGTAAATGATTTTTTTTTACTAAAGGAATTATTTAACTTACACATATATTCTTCAACTTACATTTTGGGATGACCTCTTTCTGCTAGGAGTAGTGCCAATTTCTTTCTTCTTCTTTCTGCTAGATAAATAAGTGAACAAATAAAGATGCAAACAAGTGAATAATGCATCTCATTTCATCCTCATCTTTCATTTTTCTAACAACCAGTCTGACATGTCATTCATCGGTTCCCCCTTCTAACCACCATAGATCTAACTTGTCTCACCATAGTTCTCGCTCATCTCACCATTCATCTCATCTCACCATTGATCTTGCTCATCTCACCATTGATCTCGCTCATCTCACCATTGATCTCACTCATCTTACCATTCATCTCACTCATCTAACCATTGATCTTGCTCATCTTACCATTGATCTCGCTCATCTCACCATTGATCTCACTCATCTTACCATTCATCTCACTCATCTAACCATTGATCTCACTCATTTAACCATTTACCTCACCATTCATCTCACTCATCTTACCATTCATCTCACTCATCTAACCATTGATCTCGCTCATCTAACCATTGATCTCACTCATCTAACCATTGTTCTCACTCATCTCAACTGATCTCACTCATCTAACCATTTATCTCACTCATCTCACAACTGATCTCGCTCATCTAACCATTTATCTCACTCATCTCACAACTAATCTCGCTCATCTAACCATTGATCTCACAACTGATCTCACTCATCTCACCATTGATCTCACTCATCTAACCATTGATCTCACTCATCTAACCATTGATCTCACTCATCTTACCATTGATCTCACTCATCTAACATTGATCTTGCTCATCTCACCATTGATCTCACCATTGATCTCACTCATCTCACAACTGATCTCACCATTGATCTCACTCATCTCACAACTGATCTCACTCATCTAACCATTGATCTCACTCATCTTACCATTGATCTTGCTCATCTCACCATTGATCTTGCTCATCTTACCATTGATCTCACTCATCTAACCATTGATCTTGCTCATCTAACCATTGATCTCACTCATCTCACAACTGATCTCACTCATCTAACATTCATCTCGCTCATCTAACCATTGATCTCTCATCTAACCATTGATCTCACTCATCTAACCATTGATATCTCTTACTATTGATCTCACTGTTCTAATCAGTGATCACACTCATCTCAAAATTGATCTCACCATAGATCTCACTCATCTAATATTGTTCTCACCATTGATATCACCATTGATCTCAGTCATCTCGCCACTATGAACAATAATAAAAACAAGTTTTACCCAGTCTGATTAAAATCTATGTTTTTTCGAGGAATAAATATTGCAAAAAAGTGCATCTACCTGGATACGAACTCATATTGTTCGGAAGTTTCCTCGCAAAACCGTCTGATAACAGCCCGTAGACTCCCATGTTTTTTCCAATTCAGTTAACCAATTACAGGACCTCCAACGAAAGCTTCGGTGCGAGAAGCTAGGGGCAGATAACTTCAAACAGCTACCCTTTCGTCAGCTCCGAATGCTTTCAAAAGGCGACCGTTTAAAAACTAAGATGTGATTGGTCAGTTATTTGACTAGGCTTTGTCTGCGCTTAACTGGTTCGGGACACGTGCTTATACTGGGTGTCCTCAGATCTTGGGCTGAGGAATCTGCGGAACCTGTTCGTATTCCGCTAGATGCATTATTTTGTAAATTTTATTTCTCGGAACAAGTTGATTTTAATCAGAGTGAAGTTTACCACCCTCTTTACTTGTGCCAGACGAACATTTAAGTTGGTTTTTTTTGCAGTCAAACTCTTTGACTGACCTGATGCCTGACGTTGACACGGGGGACAATAGCTCTGTGCACACTTCCACTGTCTTGGTACTGTCAGCAGGTGTTGAGTGTACATCTGAACAAGGAGTTCTCTTGCAATGGGTTGTTTTTGTGGTGTGTGTGGTCTTCCCTCTATCAGCTGGTTTACTGTTTGAAGAATGAGGGGTGCTGGATTGTACCATCAATACTTTTGGAGTGCTTCGAGATCGTGTTGAACTCTGCAGGAAAGACACAGGCAAAACAATACCAACAAAAATGGAGAGAATGATCTTTGTGAAGCAATTTATATCAATGTTGTCGGTAAAACGTAATGCAATACACATGGGCACATCCAGAATTCTTCAAGATGGAGTTCCACATGTCTAAAGGGGGGCCCTACCATGTTGTAACAAGCCCTACCATGTTGTAACAAGCCCTCATGGCACACTTCTGTTTCTTTCTCCCTGGACCACCATACTTCTTCATATCCTGTAAATAAAGTACTTGTACTGAGATAATATTTCACTACTGATATTAAAAATTTGACTGATGTAAAAATAAATAGTAAACCTCATAATTTGCCTTTCTCTGATTGGATTATATCTTCAAAATAGAAAAAGTAGGATAACAAGTAATGTTGTCGGTTGAACACCAATTTCAAGTGAATTTTACTACCGGTAGTTCCACAGCAGGTTGTATTAGATAGCCTGCAATAACATTGTTATTATGCATTGTGGTAGATTTATCATTCAAAACTCTGTTCGACAAAAGATATCACTCGTGTGAGACCAAGCAATATTTCATAGAAGATATCGTTTTGGCAGTAGATTTTGCACAATGCCCTGTCACTGTTAACTACATGACATCACAATGATTTTACATCATCAAGTAATGACATCACAATGCTACAACGTCACAATGCATTGACATCACCGCACTGGAAGTGAACTGGGAGAGTTGTGCTCAGAGATGTACCCTCTTTCATTGAAATGTAATGAAGAATGATTTTGGATGATAAATAGAATCTCATCCTCGTGTCTTCTGATATGAAATATATCAACACTTGTTGATAAAAGTAAAAATATACTCGGCAAACCTGTTACTTTTATCAACTCGTGTTGATATATTTTATATCGGAAGACATTTTGGTGAGATTCTCTACAGAAGTCCCATACCAACTTACAGCACACATGATACACACTCGACAGTTGTCAGTCCTCAGGCATCCGGGACAAGCACCGCACGCAATCTTGGACAGTTGGGACAGAGACAGGTTTCCATACTGTGAGTCACTGATACGGCCCGATCTTAAACAATGATCAGTTTGCGTCTGTGATGTTTTTGTTGGTGTTTTGGAACTATCCACGCCACGATCAAGAATTCCATTTGGAGTAGTATCGTCTGACGCCATCTGTTTCAACTTTTCAGAATGTTGAGTTCTTTGAACTGAGGTACTCTTCCCTTGTTCTGACCTGGTTGATGTGTCACAGTTCATCACAAGATTATTTTCTGAGGTCTTGGGGCCAGATCCATACTGTTTATCTTGTTGTGTCACTGCTATGTTATGGCAAGATGATGATGTCTCTTGGTGCAACCTTTCACTGTTTGGATCCGACATGTTTGGGTCGTCATGGTGTGAAGACGTTTCATTCCCGCTAATTGATGGTTTTCCATTCGTCTGAAAAAGAAAAGACTGATGTTCCTGACATATTGGATGGTGGATCTTGCACCAGTATTTGATATAAATTTTAGGTATTGCCAGAGCGATAGTGTTATCTTTATCTTCTAAAATTGCTAAGTAGAACAAATACCACAAAAATGGCCAATCATGAACAAAAGTTACAAAGTTGAAATTAGTCAGATTTGCCATATTTCATATACTGCAATCACAGGTAAGAAATCATAACCTTTGAAACATTTTTACTGTCCTAGTCGTTTGTCTATTTGCAGTATATCCTCTGAATTTTTGAGTAACTATACCAAGTAACAAATTTATACAGTTGACACTTAAAATTTCTAGTGAAGTGCAACTTCCCTAGGCAAAGGCATAACTCTTGCCAGTCTCCATAACTGGATGATTTAAGCCTTGTAGTCTTTCCCTCACTTTTCTGTGCTAAGATAGTGGAGCTCTGCACCTGAATTGCATAGTGGGCTCCGATTTCCTATCACAGAAACCTTAAGGAAATGTTGCAAGGCTTAAATCAGCCAGTTATGGAGACTGGCAAGAGTTATGCTTTGCGTTGAGAAGTTGGATGAATTGCTTTGATGGAATATTTTCCACATATCACAATGGCTAGTATAATTGCATCAGAAAAATCTGAAGCTCAACAATGATTATGTATTAGTTACAGTGTAAGAAAAGACTTTTACTCTTAATTGGCATTGGGACATGTGGTTTACAAAAACATCGAACACATCTAAAACATCAACAGGCCCTGCAAATCTAAGGTAGTAAAAATCCAACAAGCCAGAAAGGCTTACTGACTGTATTTGCAACCATCCTGCTCCATAAAGAGCTGCAAGACGATGAAAATGTAGTTTGATTTTAAACTCTCAGTGGGATTAATATCCCAGGCCACTGCATCCTGTCTAATGCAACTTTCATACCCTGGGTGCAGAGGCAGCTTATACCTTCGCGGGGTGACGTATGTTCCAGCCAATCAAATAGTTTTCTCGCCCTGTTGGCGATACAATTTAGCCAATCACAGAGAGCTTTTCAAAATGCAGTTGGCTTTCACACTTCCGCAAAATGGCGACTTCCTTAGATAAGCGAGATGAAATCGAAGAGTTCTTTCCCATCAAATTGTCTCAGATGCAGACCATTGAATGGGAAATGCAGTTCATCGAGGAAGGTGGGGTAAATGTTTGATGACTCGGTTTTGAGATATCGTTATGATTTCCGTAGTGATAAACCACAAAGATCGCAGGCAGAAGCCGACTCGCCTTTTAAGTGATGTCATTGGTTGTCTATATTAAGATTGTTCCTCGATCATACGTCACCTTGGGAAGGTATAAGCTGCCTCTGCACCCAGGGTATGAAAGTTGCATCAGCGTAAGTTATACCCTCAGAGACAGGATGAGGCCACTGGAGCTAAACACTAAACACTGCACTATTTAACAGTAAGAACAACATACTATAGGTTTTCTCCAAGGCAGGTTTGCTACACCATAGTCAAATCGGATCTCTTCCCCATTCTCTATAGTCCGACTTGCAAACAGACAAATGTGAGAAGTTCCCTCAACAAGAATCTTCTTCAAGCTGGTGTTCTTCTTGTCGTTCCAGCCATCATTCACAAATCGACCAATTCCATTGGATTCTGTGGCATCAATACTGAAACAACGGTTTGAAAAGTATTAAATATCAAAAGTGAAAATATTTTAAACTGGTAAACGCAAAATGAAAGGTGCATAACAGGGCTAGAAATTAACACTAGTCCTTTGGCCCGAGGCTAGTAAAAATGACACCGGGCTAGTAAATGTTAACTTCTACTAGCCCTGTTGGCCTTTAAACATTTATGAATAATTATGAAATACTCAAAGTACGAGTAAAGATTCTTGTTTTTATCAGCAACAATGGTATCAGATGTGAATGATTGAAGTAGGGAAAATACTTGCTATTGTTGTTAAAACATAACATTTGTTAGATTATTAGGACATACGGGCTAGTGATACTTGTATAGGGCTAGTAGAAATCAAAACGACTAGCCCTACAGGCTACCATATGTTTGAAGTTAGTTTCTACCCCTGCATAACTTCAGGTTACCAAGAAGCAGAATTGAGGGCTCAATAAGATAATCAAACTATTAAAGGATAGATGAAATGACGTATGGTCCAAATCGGATTCATTAAAATGGGATGTCAATTTAACAATTGCTCGATTTTAAATTTCTGAAATCGGTCCATAAATTACTTACATACGGCTTTTTAAAAAACCGCCTGATTTAGCCCCAGCGACCAGAATGAAAGTCTGCGGGGGTGTGACCCGTGAAGGGATGACTTCTGTGACGTATGTGGAGGAATTTGATTTTCAGCGATAGTCACAATTCAACGTAATTTCGTAACATTTTGATTGTTAATTTCACAAAGATACCTTCAATAAACCAACTTAAATTTCCCATATATCGAATGTTTAGATATCCAAATAGGTAATTCCGCAGATGACAATTACACAATTATTACATAAACATATCTTTTTGGCGATGTAATACACCTCATAAATTAATTTAGCGGCAGTGATAATCATCATTAATTAATTAACGAGACACCGGCAGAGTAGCTATCTAGCCGCCCCGCCTGTCGCTTATCACAGTCACGCCTCAGTGAGCATTTTCAAAAGGATTCGCCGAACAAATTGCGATAGTGTTAAAATGAGTGAATTAAAATCGTCTTAATTATGAATTGCAAGTGTATATTGTCTCGATTTTATGCTCAATTGATTCCGATATACAATATACGTAGAGGTAATCATCTGTCATTCTTGAGAAAAATGCATTTCATCTATCCTTTAAGGGAAGCTTTTTTTGTAGGTAATTGTAAAACTTATTTTTAAAGTCTAAAAAATATTTGATTGAAACCTAAAAATGCAATATATAACAATGTATAATATGTGCCATAAACATTTTCAGATCATTTTCAAGAGAAATTTTCAAGAGAAATCATTCATACTCATAAGCATACAGTTGGGCCTCAGTAATTAAAAAATGCAAAAGTAACGAGTAAAAAAAAAAATGCCCAAGTTTTGGCACAACAAGAACACACGAGTAACATCCATAGCAAATTTGAAGTTTCAAAATCATATACCGGTAGTTTTCCAGTGAAGCACGAAAAATGAAACAAGTTTGGAAAATCTGACTGTTTATGGTAAAAACCTAAAAAATCATTTGAATCTTATTACTTTTATTTTTTTTTAGATGAACCCATAAATGGCACATTGCCACCTTCACTTACAACATATATTCTAATGAAATTTGAAGTTTCCAAATTGAATGGTTTTCATATGGCACGGGAAACGAATCAAAGTCAAAACATGATCATCTGACCGTTTTGGTCAAAATGCCAGAAATTATGTGAACCTTGGGAGTTTAACACATGAAAGACAAACCACCAAAACATAATGTAACATCCATTCCAAAGTTTTCAAGTCATAAAGTTCTTGATATATATATGCTCCAGAAATGAAACATAGTAGGAAAATCGGATTGTTTTTGGTAAAAATTAAAAAGTTTACTTAAAACTTTGGAGTTCAAACCCATTAAAGGCACAACATAACTTTATAGGTTACTTATACCAAATTTGATGTTTCCAAATCATATAGTTTTCAAGTTATGCTCCAAAAACAAAGCAAAGTTGGAAAATTTTATAATTTTTTGTCAAAATTAAAACAATTATTTGAATGTTGTGTAGTTGAACCCATAAAAGGCTAAACACCACCATATAAGAGACATCAATACCAAATTTGATGTTTCCAAATCATATAGTTTTTGAGTTGTATGATAGCGGGGGTATAACAAAGTATTATCCTACCTCATGTAAGAATGTTGATCCCTGATTGGTCCCTTGACCATTAACAAATATCAATAAACACCATCATACTGGTTTATAAATCTTCCTACGGCTCGTTGGATAAACACTAATGCGAGTCTGATAAATTACCATGTCACCCTCCAATGATTGTTATAACTTATAGCATCTAATCTTCTGAAATATTCCAAAGCAAAGTCAGAACATCTGAATGTATTTGGTCAAAATGTCAAAACCTACTTGAACCATGGAGTGGAAACCCATAAAATGCACAACACCACCACATAAAGGTTACTTCCATACCAAATCTAAAGTTTCCAAGTCATATAGTTTTTGAGTCATGTGTGGTGTCATGGTCGCAGGTCCCTTACCACAGGCGCTTGCCCTGGTCATCTTGGAAGAAGACTATGAAGGAACCGACATGGTTGCGATCATACTGCTTCTCCCGCTCCCTGGCTTCTGTATGTGTGATCAGCTCACCCTGGTACTCCAACACAAAGTCACCTTTCGTGAACTCCTTCGTGGCAAATACTCCAAACCCTGAAAAAAACATCTTTTATTACTATTTGGCAATTTATGTACATCAATCAATCAAAATGACCAACTTGATAAAAGGTCACCATCTTGGAAACGCTGTTGAAAGTGCCTTCTTTCTAGAGGCAGACATCCACGCAAAAGATGCCCCTAGATATAACTATAGTTCAGATTAAAATATCAAAGCTTTTACAATGTAAAAATGTACTACTACCTCTAGTAATTGACCTGTTTAAGTATTAAATGTGAATGATCACTCAGTGATCAATCTAAAGCTATAGCCAAGATTAAAGTTT
This sequence comes from Gibbula magus, assembly GCA_936450465.1. Taxonomy (NCBI): domain Eukaryota; kingdom Metazoa; phylum Mollusca; class Gastropoda; order Trochida; family Trochidae; genus Gibbula; species Gibbula magus. The sequence continues at coordinate 17,425,699 of OW388297.1, forward strand.
CAGAAAAGCCTCTATGAGGTAGAGCTTAAGGCTATTAGACTCTGATGCTCATCATTCATTTACAATTTGATGTTGCAGACTAAAAAAATACTTCTCCAGATAAAGCACATTCCCTTGAACTTGAACCACTTGAAACAAGATCACCAAATAGTCAAATGTCAGTATGTCATGAGACCAACATGACTTGACACTAACTATAAAAAAAATCATTCACAAATGCAGGCATATACCTAGATTCATGGTACAACTTGCTAAAATTGATTAATTTATTACATATGATTTTGTCCAGCTTTCATATCTTTCATGTAGAGAAGTGATCATACACCACCCAGCGACAGATGACGGAAGGATGCCAGAAGAGGGACAAGCCATCAGCCCTTCTTGGCCTTTCAGGCCTCATATATATAAAAAATCACTAGCATCAATATATTTCAAAAGGATCTATAAACAAATTTTTAATGTACTGTTGGTTCCTTCAAAGCTAATCTTGATGATTAATACTATAATTGACCCCAACATAACGTTTTCAAATTGTTGCAAAGTCACATAATACAAATGGATAGATAGAATACCATACCTAAAATTTCATTGATATATTTCTTCTCCACACATGGAGGGTCCAACTGCATCATGATGTAACTCAATGCTCGAATATGTTCTTCCCTTATCTGCAAGAAACTATCATTTTATCATTACAGAAATTATGGTAGTAGCCAGACAAAAAAATAATAAATATACACTTCACACTTACATATCTGTCAACCTATTAGCTTTTTCCTTATTAGGGATGTAACGATACATCAAACTGTCGACTTAACACAATAGTTGCTGTTTCGATAGCACCTAATCGACAGTAATTTAAAAAAACGATTGATAGTATCAATAGCGAGGTTAACTATCAGTAATTTTTATAGGTTAGTCAATTCAGTTGTTTACTTGAATATCAAAGTGAAATTTGCACACAAATGTGGGTTTTAGATTTGCAGTGGGTTCAATCCTCTTCCGCCCTTTCTTCCTTTAAAATTCCCTTCAGAACAACTGAAAGTTTATTGAGGTTTCTTGCTTAACCAAGCAGCCATGTGAACACCCCCTTCCCATTTGAAATTCTGCCTATGAAGATAAACACCACATCCTACTTCCCTCCAGAAGTCTCCATTATTGACTAAAGTCTTGCAGCATTCCCTTAACTTTCCTGTGCTAAAATAGCAGAGCACTGCACCTAAAATGCACATTGGGCTCTGATTCACTAGCACAGAAACATAAGGAAGTGCAGCAAGGCGTAAATTAGCCAGTGATGGAAACTGGCACACCTATGCCTTGTGGAGGGAGGTTGGAAATTCTTCCTATAAAGATCAACACCACATCTGGCGGCATGTGTTAGTGTAGGTCTGTGTACAGGGTTAAGTACTCACAGATTACTTAGGATTGTTGGTGATTAACTGTTACAAACCTTAATTGCTTGTTCTATAGCTGACAACTGTCTAGCTGTCATTCCACACCCAGCATCTAATTAGAGGAAAAGTAAGTTTAGTATTTTAGGATATATTGGAATCATCCTCATTCAAATCAGACTGAATGTAACACTTGTACTTAGATGTATTCCTATCGGAGTACTGGTCCTAAGGGGTCATGGCTTATGACCTTTCACCCCAGCCAATCAGACGGATTCAACATCTGAGCAAGGCTGCTTTAGCTGTCGCATATGTCGCTGTTAGGAGCTAATTAATTTGTCGCATATGTGCGACTCTCGGCCTTAATTAGTTAAGGTGAAAGGTCACATGACATGACCCCTGCCATGTAGTACTCCGACCAAGAACAGAGCAAGGTATGAGTAGTATGATCTTTCTGATATTAATGAGACTGATTAATATCCAAACTTACACTTGTAATGAATATTTGAATATGAAAATATTAATCTAATTGTTTTTCTATGAAACATCTAGAGTATGTTGTTCAAAATTGCAAGAAAGGGCTATTCAAACTGATCATCTCTCACCTTTGCAAAACAAGGCTTTTATTATAATCAATTCAAAGAAAGGTAAACATTTTGGAAACCTTTGTATACCAACCACAACCAGCATACAGAATGAAAATAAAGTATGGATAAAGTTATGGCTTTTGAACTTCTTTATTCACAGAAAGAGATTATTAGGGGGATTATTCAGTCTTTGGATAAAGTTGAATGTCAATGAAAAAAAAGGGGACTTCACTACCGTTGCAATTTATAGGATGCCAATCAACACTTCGTGCATTTTTAAATCACTAATAATTAAAATATATAACCAATTGATGCATGCCTTGGGAAATGTAGAATATACCTATTTGTTTGAAGTTGGTGGACAATAATTCTGAATAAACATTTATGAAAATCTTGTAGCTACATTAAAAGATTTTGTGCAGCTTTATGCGATATTCGGGAATAATACTATATAAAAATGTATTGTATATACCTTCAAATAAAAGTAAGTTGACCCTTTGCCAGGCCTGCTCACAAGACCCACAAAGTCAAGAACAAGGTCAAGGATTTCCAATGAACAAAAAACTCATCTGAAAAACAGCTTACAAATACAGGTTACTAATAAACAACTGGGGACACACAGTTCTATGGGAGTATTCGCCATTACTGTAATGGTAAAGAGTAACAGGCCGACAATCTGACAATAACTTTGCTCTTGGTTCTCTTGGCAGTGTAATTCATATGTGGGTAATTTCGTTTTTCAAATATGTAAAAAGCTATGAATAATGAGTATCAAAACAATTCGATAATAACATTGATATATAACCTTATCGCCGTATATCGGAACACATGAATGATTGCTGAAATATTGATTTTTAAAATAATATGTATTTTATATTTCGTTTTGAAAGTTGAAATGCAGACATATCATGGTCACGTGATGTCTGTAATTTCTCAGACTCAAAAATACATTGGCAGTGCACTACTAGCATACGCCACATATCCGAATGAATGATAAACGGATTTCATATGATAGCATTGGTTTGATGGTATTAAAAGCAGGTTTTATCTTATTTGGCTGAATGGTTAGTATGTTAATATTGCCATATTGGTACAACTCAGTCGAAGCCTCATTCATTGGTTAAATCAGACGGTAAAACAACATTGTTGCACAATGTTACAAGATTGATGCCAGTAAACAGTTTCTCTTGGTTTACGTTTGAATTTGGGCAGTTTTGTCAGGTCAATAGATATTAATTATTGAAGAAGACAAACGGTAAATCAAAACTCACTCACCTTGACCGCAATTCAAACATTCAAACTGCCTTCACGAAATTCTCGTGCAGGGAATCACGTGACCTTGTTTAACCGTTTATCTTCACTGAAGCAGACGACACGAGGAACCGTCGGCGACACCAGTGATCAAAAAAGTTTCGGGTCAAAATGTGCGCTAGGCTAATAGCTGTGACATATATTATTGAAACATAATTGAGCGAGAGAACAAAAGGATGACGTCACAAGTTTTAATAAAAAATAAAAATGTGACACAATTCCTTCAATAATAGGTGTGGAACCACTCAACAAGTAGGTAAAATGTGTCCGTGCAGATGTAAATATACAGTCAATTTGTTGCGTCAAAAAAACAACTCTAGCTCCAAATCACCCCGTGCCTTATAATAATACGTCATCTTATATAGCGCTAATATATATACTCCTCCACACATTACACCAGGTACCAACGTACTGCTAGATGCACTGAGGTACACTTTGAAGTCACTTACCCAGGGTGACACCATTGAACCACTCTCTAAACGCTCAGATTATACAGCAATGAAGAGGGTCACCCAACCGTGCGGTCAGCCGCCTCCATTATTGCTGAACTTCACCGGTAGCGGTCAACTGAGCTAAGGGCCACATAAGTGCTTTATACTTTATAATGTATATGGAAGCAGTTGCAAAGATTATTTGTTTTTCGGTACACAAATAATGAAATATCAGTAGAAACGAAGAATATTTTATATCTTACATGTACCTGTACAAATGTAGGTAAAAATTAGGGCCCATCTATTCATATTGACACTAATTGTATAGAGGAAGCGGGTTTTTGTATATTCATTGTAAATGCCATATACGTGCGTTAGAGATTTAAGACATAGAAGCTCGATAGATCAACTGTTTAACGGATGCAAATGATTTCTCGTTGGAAACGAATTAGGGGTCTCACTCCAATTTACAGTTTCAGGACGCATGAATGAAACAGAATATTTTACTTTTTGTCCGCTTATGACAAATGTGTACACAAAGGATGCAATCTTGCAAATAGATCACAAGAAAGATGCATACCGTTCACGCGAAGGATATTATGAAGGAAAAAAAGGAATATAAAATACTCAATAATATCATATCCATTTAATATATATTGTAGACAAATTTCATGATATTGCATGTTATAAAGAGATGTTTTATAACTGTCAGATATTGTTTCGTGATGTCGTCAAATGACCCCATTTTCATGGCGCACTTTCAATTGCGCACTTTCGATTTCAATTGTCGTGTGTTACTTCACAAATGTTACCACCTGATCCGGTTTTTATCTGATATAAATCAATATTACAGTTTTAAGTTTAAATAAAGCTATGCATTCCTTGATTCAAAACTGTACCAGGGAATCCCATTTCGACAGTCCGATTTTTAAAACTTGTGTCAGCATATGAAATAAGGCTCCTGAGTGGTCGTTAATTTGTTTAGGTTTTCCTTATATTTGTCATTAACAAAAACAAAAATAACATTTTCGGGTTGGTTTTCTTTTCAAGTTTATTTCATATTCTGCTTATAATTTTACGAGGGAATGTCAACAGATTTCGAGCCTTGCACAAGTTGCATGGTTGGATAGTAAATTGTTCGACACATGGCGTAATTTCAATGTTATGCCTTTTGAATTAAGATAGAATCATACAGCTGCCTGCAACGGTTAGTAATTTGACAAACTGGATAAAACATAGTGTAGAGCGGTAATAGTTTATAGACTTCCAATCCTACTGCTACCATCAAATCATTGGTGAAGGAATTCCAGCGTAGCAGAGAGAATTTGGAAGATGACCCCCGGTCAGGTCAACAGTGCCAACCTGGTAAACACTGCCACGGATCCAAACAGATCCATACATGACATACTTCATAACAAACGTCATGAGAAATGAGCAAGATGATCACAAGAATGCTTTCTGATGGTATGAAGCTATCCTGGGTTAACATCAGTGGAACATACTAACTCGGTACAACGTCAACCCAGTCTGATTAAAATCGACTTTGTTCCGAGGAATAAAATTTGCAAAATTATGCATCTACCGGGATACGAACAGGTTCTGTAGATTCCTCTCCACAAGGTTTGGCGTGGAACCTACGACCGATATGAGTTCGTATCCCAGTAGATGCACTATTTTGCAATTTTTATTCCACGGTAAACCGTCGATTTTAATCAGACTGAACGTCAACCCAGAAGATTTTCCTTTTAGGGTTGTCACATATGATGAAACCTTGTTGTATCATTGTGATACGGAGAACAATCAACATCAATAGAGTGGAATCACCTCACATTTTCAAAGACTTGTCTGGTAGCACTACCAAGAAGGTTATCACAACCATTCTCTGGGACAGCAAATGAGTTATACATATTGACTATCTGTCTTTCTGGACACCTATGATCATGATTATATTATGATAATGATAATGATAATGATAATGATAATGATAATGTAATCTGTGAGTGGCTTCGAAGTCCTCCCTCGTCCATCCTGTTTTCTAGATCTGACCCAGAGATCTCAAAGTCTTTCCCAGGCTACAAAACACCTTCAAGACAGGAGACTTTGGGATACTTAACAACTGAAGGCTTGTAGGGTACCCAGATTTAGAGTTCTACCGATCTGGTATCAATGACCGGTAAACTGAATGGAACAAGCATGAGTAGTCTGAAGGGGACCATGCTGAAAAATACAGTATGTATCCAAATATATTGCTCTTTCTGTACATGGCTCAAAACTCATTGACATCCCCTCGTATAAAGAAATGACCACAGTGTGTGCGTTTAAAGCTGTTGTTGTCATTTATTTGTGGTTTATAACCGCTAATTCATTACCGGACATAATTCCTCCGATGGCTTTAATCTTTAGACCAGTAGACCTATTGATCGTTTGACGTCATTAAATATTACAACTGAATGTTCACAAGAAGAAAACTCTTAACAAGGCATTGGAGAGAGACAACTCATAGCAACTTGCACACATAAAGTTAACGCAAATGGGCTTCGCAATAGAAATAAAATGACCGTGCGCGAACAGACAGTTCTTTCCCTCTCTGTTGCGCAACCTATGTGCGTTAAACTTCGCGTTTGCGCAATGTAACTAGGGTTTAAATCACACTCTGGCGTGGAGCAAGTCTTAAAGTTGATGATTGGCTGGTAGTGTCCAATTCAACGATCTTCCGCTTGTTGAACTCTCTCAAGACCAACGTTAAACAGAGAACGACGAGAAGGAAGATGATCGTTGCCATAGCAATAGCAACGCCAATATGTACTCCAGTTCTTGTACAGTCTTGTGATTCAAGTACTGGTGTCTCTGGAAAAGAGCAAGACGTATATAACTTTAATCATCATTAAAATATACATATATTCATATATCATATACTATTATAGACAAATCGTATACATCATATTTGATGTTATTTTGGATACAAACTTGCTGATACACTGATAGAGAGCAGGATTACGTGAGTGTAATGTTGACGTACCTTACCAAGGGACACAACACAGTATGAGAACCATATAGAAATAATATAGCCATGGGCTCTGTAGCTCAGCAGAGATTATATTGTTTGATGGTTAAGACTGAAATAGATTATTTTCAATTATAATACTAGTACTGTACTGCATTTGCAATGTCAATTTTAAAATTAAAAACATGTCTGTGTGTTACAATTGAGATAGCTTAGACAAAGTCTAAAAAGCATTTTCTCATCAACTGCAAGAAATTATGTCCTTAACCATTGTACTAATCCTTCAAATACTAAACAGATATGCAGGTGTCTATAGTACCTCAGAGTAGTTTAACTGAGCTTGGCTTATCACATAAGAAACCTGATCTACTATTATATAATATTGACTGCTGTAGAGAACAGTGAGTGAAACCTGATCCTCCAACCAGCCCAAGTGAAATTGCAAAAAATAAAATAAGTTCTATCTTACTTAATTTCTATGATACAAATATAATGAAAGTTGCATTAGAAAGCTCTCGAAAACACCTTTCATTCAAATATAAACACTTCTTATGTGTTATGGTTAATTTCAGCAAAATGGTAAACCATTAAAAGATTTTCACTTATAACTTTCTTATTTTTCATCCAAAATTCAGAACTCTTGATATTCACTAAACATAGATGATATCCTCAAAAGTAGAATGTTCTAGGGTCATTGGTTTCTGAGATGAAAAATATACATTTAAATGAACCCCTGTCAAAATCAAAGTATTAGAATTTAAATAATGAAATTTACAAATCATAAATCATCCATCTTTAAAAGTAAACACTGCCCAGGTTACTGGATATCACCTATTTCTGGTTCATGAGAAGATGTCGTTTTAAGCTTTTAGGGTGAACCCCCCTGCAAAGTTCATATTTCATAATTTACCTCAACCAAATTTACAAACTTGTATCTCCATCCTACAAAGATGTTAATGACAAAATTTCACATTCCTATATCAAGCGCTTTCGGAGAAGAAGTCGTTTAAAGGTTTTACTTTTAACGTCTCTGGCGGCCATATTTGTAGGCGTTGGAATCCGTGATGAACAAACTTTGACCCCCTACATGATAGGTACCCACCCACCAAATTACAGCTTTGGGGGTGTAGCGGTTCTGGAGGAGAAGTCAAAAGAGTAAAAAGTTTACGGACGACGGACGACGGACGACGGACGACGGCCCATGCCATAAGCCGATCTGGCCTTTACAGGCCTGAAGAGCTAAAAATAATGAATTTAGAAGTAGAACTCATCCATTTTAATGCCGAGCGCTTGCAGCTACACAGCCTCTTCAGGCCATACATAACGGATAATACGTTATAAGGCATATATATATATATATATATATATATATATATATATATATATATATATATATATATATATATATATATATATATATATATATATATATATATATATATATATATATATATATAAAAAAGCGAGGACTAGGAGTGGTTATTCTATAATTTTACATTTGAATATTGGACATGGCAGGAGATAGATAGACTGAATGTGATCTAACCGTCACTGCTGCCAGACAGTGGAGGCTTGATGGACAACACCCTAGTGAGGGTCCGCTCCTCCTCCGCGTCCCTCCTCCTCCTTCCAAGTCCCCCCGGGGAACCCAATGGATCGCCGGGGCATGAGACCTGAACATTGAAATGGTTAGACAGTCAACGAGGGATTTTATGTGTGCTTATTTTGATACTTAGTTTCGTTTGCTTGTTTGCCCTCGTTAATCTCTTAAAACAAAACCATAAATATAATTTTAAAAAAACACTGAATGATGTCACTTTATGCCCATTTCTAAAACACTGGCTTTTGCCAGGACTGTGAAAAGTAATCTTAATGTGTTCTTTGTCCCCCAAAACCTGGGGATGGATCCCTAGATCATCAAATATGTGTGAATAGTTATGAACTTGTGGTCATTTGGAGATGTCTGTGGTCAATTTTGACGCCATATTGGTTTGTAGTGTTCCATAATAGACAAACATAATTTTTTATTATCTTAATATGTTCGTTGCCCCAAAACACATAGGGATAGACACCAAGATCATCACATTTGAGTTGATAGTCACAAAGTTATAACCATTAAGAGGTTTCGGCGGCCATCTTGGACGCCATGTTGAAAACAAAAGACATTGTCGGGGATCCTACTTCGGTAAACTCTTAGTATGTTATAAGTACACTAAACCCTACCAGAATCAGTTGAGAAAGCTTCTGAAGCAATGTTTGGGGAGTTAAACTGTATTTTGACCTGACTACTGTGAACAGTTTTTGGAATAAGGAATTTAGGAATTTCATAAGACAGCATGTACGTTTACCCCCACGTTTCTAGATAAACCTTATCAATATTTACCGCCTCGCAGCCCTGTTCAGTTCGACACATCTTGACGACACACTGCACCAAGAGCTCGTTTCCAGATCCGCTCCTGAACTTAAACGCCTCGAACACGAAACGGACACTCCCTACTGTACTGCCTGTCTGCATCGGTTGTGACAGAACGGAGGCAAGTTCTCCTGCGTGGCAACTGCAGTGATAATCATACCTTTATATATTATCGATAGTATGGAACTAGAAACTATATATATATGTACATTTCAATGCCATAATATGGAATGTGGATATAGTCGTTACGTAAGGACTATAGAAATCATACTGCAATTGACGACTCCTCTGTTGATATATATATATATATATATATATATATATATATATATATATATATATATATATAGAGAGAGAGAGAGAGAGAGAGAGAGAGAGAGAGAGAGAGAGAGAGAGAGAGAGAGAGAGAGAGAGAGAGAGAGAGAGAGAGAGAGAGAGAGAGAGAGAGAGAGAGAGAGAGAGAGAGAGAGAGTCCTTTATATTACATTCCTATGTTGCTGACCCTTATTACTATCAACAATACTAGTTACTGTGTTGCCAAATCTTCAGATTTTGTAGCAAATTTTGTTTAGTCCAATACGGCATACTGCCATTTTTCTTGTTACTTTAAGTATTTTATCGGAGTCTTCCATTAACATTGACCAGGGACACGCACGCGTTAATGATGAAGGTCGCACTCATGTACTCGGGATGGATGCTCGGCAGGTTGTTCGTCGCCACACAGCTCTCTACTCGGTATGCAGTAAACTCTGGAGTAGAGGTAGCATAGTCATTTTTAAAAGAAATATCTATTATTTGATAATTTATATTTTTATTCTGTTAATGTAGGGCATAGATAGTTTTACAAAATAGCCAATTTGGAAGCACACTTTCTTAGATTTATATGTAAATTGATAAATTAAACTAAAAAAGTGAGTTACAAATGTTGTGGATGACAACTTCTTTGATTGTTTCACACGACGTTTCAGGGCTCAGAAAAAGGGGCAACAAGTAGCCCTGAAATGTCGTGTGAAACAAATAAAGAAGGTGTCATCCTTAATATGTCTCTCATTACTATACAAACCATTAAACAAAACAATAACAAAAACGTATCAGATGATAGAGGTTCGCCCCATACTTGTTACGATCAACATGGTTTATTATCTTTTGTTCAATCTACGAGAATTTCAAATGTTTAATTCAAATAATTAATTTAACTAAATAAACACAATTAACTTTGTCCTAAGGCTTGGGTAACAAATGATCAGCATAACAGCGTCTTGGTATTGTGATGTCATCAGAGTATTATCAATTGTGTTCTCAGTATACAATATAAATTATGATGTACTACGCCATGTGACACTCAAATAAAATAAGTTTATTTTTCTCAATGTTTACAAATCATAGCAAGGTCATTAACATTATGTAATATAGGACCATGACAATTCTACTGTGACATTATCGACAAGGTATATGCCGCTTATAGATATATTGTGGAACCCAGTTGTGGGTGATGAAATACTCAGTCTGATTAAAATCGACCTTTTTTCGAGGATAAAATTTTCCAGATAATGTATCTACCGGGATACGAACAGGTTCTATAGAGTCCTCGCCACAAGGTCTGAGAACACCCCGTATAGGGACGTGTTCAGAACCAGTTTAGCGCAGCCAAAGCGCAATCAAATAGCTGACCAATTACATCATAGTTTTTAAACGGTTGCTGTTTTGAAAACATTCGGAACAGACGAAAGGATAGCTGTTTGGAGTTATCTGTCCCTAGCCTCTCGCACCAAAAGCTTTTGTTGGAGTTCTTGTGATTGGTTAACTGAATTGCGTCAGAACATGGGAGTCTACGCGCTGTTATCAGACGGTTTTGCGAGGTAACCTCTGAACGATATGAGTCCGTATCCCGGTAGATGCAATATTTTGCAATTTTTATTCCTCGGAAAAACCGTCGATTTTAACCAGACTGATGAAATACTTTGACCATTTCCATTATTACTCTCTTGTCAGTGAATCGAAGCTACACATAAATCCAATACCAAGATGCCTCACTTTGATTGCCCTGGTCAGTCAGCGAGAAAGTGACTGTGACGTCATCCCCGAGGTAGAGAGGGTCGGTGATGACGCTACCGCCAGCTGTCAGTTGAAAGTTGATATCGGTGTTTTCCGGAACTGTACCGAGCGTGTGTTCAATCAGACCCCTGGTAGTAAGATAACAAGGGCAATAAATGGGAAGGAAAACGTTTGACGTACCGTGTTAGAGTAACGTAAGTTCATAGGAGCATGGGTGTGTGTTGAATAATCACCACCACTACCCGCCATATCTATTTTAACTTTAAGTATTTTAGTCTTCGTCTTATCATGGACAATTCCTTCATGTATTATTTTGTCCTATCACTACTGTTATATTCTTAAATTGCTATATGTTTTAGTTTCGTTAACTTAGTTTAGTCATTATGTATCTCTACTTGCTTAAATACCCTTCTCTGTCTGACCCTCTCTGTCTGACTACATACTGTTACTGTCTAAATTTGTTACTTTGTCCTCCAGTATGTATATGTCTCTTTCTGATTACATGTTGCTGTGAACCATTGTTATTATGTCCTCCAGTATGTCTCTCTATGTCTCTGTTTGATTACATGTTGCTGTCTACCTTTGTTATTATGTCCTCCAGTATGTCTCTCTATGTCTCTGTTTGATTACATGTTGCTGTCTACCTTTGTTATTATGTCCTCCAGTATGTCTATGTCTCTCTCTGATTACATGTTGCTGTCTACCTTTGTTATAATGTCCTCCAATATGCTTATATATCTCTATCTAACTGTATGTTTCTGTCTAGGGTTGTTATGCCCTCTAGCATATCAATACGTGTCCTTAACTGTCTGTCGCTGTCTACCTTTGTTAGTATATCCTTTTAACGACCTGTCTCTGTCTTCGTGTCACTATGTTCAAGTATCTTCTACATGTATGTGTATATTCCCGGCTTCCTTTGTCTATTTCTGTTTGTATGTCAAAGAGTAGGCATCGCATGTCTGTCTGTTTCTATCATTTCCCTCTGTCACATTCTTACCATGTATGTCCTAATTTAACACTGTCTTTATTACTCTTCCCGTCAGTGAAATAATAACCTCTCCATGTCCTCCTCCTATTACGGTTTAACTATACACCGTACATTCCGTAAATCAAGCATGTTGTGAATAGACGCTCTTGTAGAGTTTTCTGAAATAAATAAACGCCTGCCTTAAAGGTACATCCATTGTGTTTCATAAAATTGTATTTGGCTTTAATACGTTCCAACACATCATATGTGCTGTTTACAATACAAACAAATTCACTCAGCTTGCATATTCATCCCCAATCGGCAAACATATCATAACTACTAGTTTCCAATTAAAAAGGAGTAACATCATTATGTATGTGCAGAAACCGAAAGTGCACGTCCTATTTACATGCACAGTAGTTATATGACCTATTGAACATTATCAACCCAAATTTGTTATTTTGTCTGGTTTAAATAAGATTCCAAAATTACGTTTGACTCATTGGCGCGCGCCACACGCGGTGCATTGTCCGGTTTTCGATCAGAAATCGAATCTTTTACCTTCATATCGTCAATATACTAAGTCGAGTATTGTTAAAATGGTAGTTTTCGGTAACAGTTGGTACTTCTCGATGAAATAAGACCATTTATAACGTTTGCCATATTTGACCCCCAACAACACAATGGATGTACCTTTAATTAAACGTCGGTTCAACCACCTTTAAATTCTGCAATCGTTTCTTACCGTAGTCGCCTCTCTCTACAAGCTTTGAAATAGTTTTGAATAGTCGCCTATGGTGCAGGCGGTGAAACAAATAGAAGCCCGCTGTTTAACTAAGGATTTACGGTACTGGACCTACTGGTTGAGTTCCCCGACTGTCAGGCTGGAGGCCGTGGTGATGAGGTCGCTCCCACACTTGACGATGACCAACTCGTCTCGCCCGGTGATCCTCGCCCCACTGTAGAGGACCACCACTCGCCGTGTGTACCGCTCATCCTGTGTGTACAGAGTGAACACGTGAACAGCGTGTAATTATACTGGTGAATCTATGGAGTTGTACATTTTCCTCAATGTTGAATATATAAATGTAACTTTTGGATTTATAATCAAGTTCTTATACCCTGATATAATATATGTATTAAAGACAAGTTCCTTAGCTAGCAAATTCCTATAATTTAACATTTTTGAGTAAATGTCATTTTTTATACTTACCTGGTTGAAAAACCAACATTGCCCAACGCTTCCCCCTGAAGCGTTCCTCAACATATATCACACAGAATTAAAAAGGGACGCTACCCGGTAAGGGTGGCGCTCGTGTCACGTGACATCGGTGACGTCATCATTCCCTAGTACAAGCGAGCACAAAACCCAAACCAAGGAGGGGAGGAAGGGCGGGAACTAACGAGTGTTGGTTTTTCAACCAGGTAAGTATAAAAAATGACATTTACTCAAAAATGTTAAATTTTTTACATACTTATCAGGTTTGAAAAACCAACATTGCCCAGATTACCACAGCAAGGAGGTGGGCTGAACCGAGTCACGTGCGCCACCGAGACGCGTCGCTTTACCCTTAGGCTGGCACGCCGGAGCACTGGATAGTGTGAAACCATGAAAGGTGGACAACCATCCATGCTGCGTGCGGCCCAAGAGAACTCACGCGGATTCTTAAATTGAGTGTACAGAGGTCGACGCCGTCCTAAAAAAGACAAACCTACACTCAACCTCTATGTGTCCGCCCCTCACTCGTTAAGTAGGGGGGTAGAGTAAGAATCCTGGTACTGCTGTCATGCAAATACCCCGGTTGGGTTAACAACTGCACTCATAGGCAAAAAACCAACCAACCACGAGTATAATAACAACAAGTTTTATTGTACACAACCAAGTGAATACCAAAACAAGTACATAACAGCGTGGATGCGCCCACCCCCGCTAGGACGCGGATTCTTAAATTGAGTGTACAGAGGTCGACACCGTCCTAAAAAAGACAAACCTACACTCAACCTCTATGTGTCCGCCCCTCACTCGTTAAGTAGGGGGGGTAGAGTAAGAATCCTGGTACTGCTGTCATGCAAATACCCCGGTTGGGTTAACAACTGCACTCATAGGCAAAAACCAACCAACCACAAGTATAATAACAACAAGTTTTATTGACACAACCAAGTGAATACCAAAACAAGTACATAACAGCGTGGATGCGCCCACCCCCGCTAGGGGTAAGGTGCGTTCCGTCGTACGACTGAAAGAGGTGCCGCGGTCCGCTGCTGGGCGAACACCTGAGGACCCAACCTTGACACACCTGCCAAGTCCTCTGTGGACACTTCCCGTAAGTAGTGGTCAGCAAAGACCAACCCCGACTTCCAAAAACATCCAGCCAGAATGTCTGACCCGACGATGTTGCAATGAAAAGCCATCGTAGCAGAAACTGCTCTGAACTCGTGGGGATTAGCGTGAGACGGGGGAGGGAGGTCAGCCGCCTTGTAGGCGTTGATTACTGCTGACCGCAGATACACCCCCAAAGCCCGTCTGTCAAGCTCCTTGACAGTCCGTGGTGAGTGAGTCAGAAAAAAACCGACGCCTCCCTTGTCTGATGCCCCTTGTCCGTTCTGCATAAATGCGGAGCGCGCGGACAGGGCAAAGGGAAAGGTCCGTGACCTCTGACGAGTCGGTTTCAGGACCTAATGACGGTATAAGAAAGGTCCTTCCCCTCTCATCCGCGGCCTGGTTTTTACAGACAAAGTCTGGGGCCAGGCCCAACGTTGCAGACCCTCCGTCTCGGCGCTCGAACCTCAAAGGTCAGCGTGAAGAGCGTGGAGCTCTGATATCCTCGCAGCTGAGGCCATTGCGACCCGGAAGGCCGTCTTGACAGTGAGACGAAGGAGGGTGGTATCCGACAGGGGTTCATAAAAATCTGAACGTAAGTGCCCAAGCACTATCGCCAGATCCCACTCAGGTGGTCTAGTCTTGCGTCGACCGTCGACCTGACGAAAGGTCTTAACCAGGCCCTTCAGAACCGAGATGTCGAGTCCCGGGGAGCGTTTGCGAACTATCGACATGATCGCCGCCAGATTGGTGTTGATCGAAGAGGCTTTGAGCCCTCTCTCGTTCCTCATGTACACCAAGTACTCGGCGATCTGGGGCAGTGAGGACGCCTCCGCTTCAAAGCCCTGCTCCTCGCAGAACGAGGCGAAGGCACGCCACTGGAAGTCATAGAGCTTCCTTGTGGTCGGCCGTTGAGCTGTTGCTATGGCCTTGGCCACCCGTTTAGAGTACCCGCTCCGCCTTAACCCCTTTTTGATACAAGCCAGGCACGTCCGCTTGGGTTGCTCCGGAGCAGGTCCCCCCGGAGGGGTATCGGAACTGGCTCCTGCAGAGCTAGTCTGCACAGAGGAACGAACCAGGCACGAGGCCATCAAGGATCTTAGAGCGGTGCATACCTTACGCATCTGTCCACGACAGCAAGAGGCAGCGAAGGCGAGGGTATAAGCCCCGAACACCCTATGAGGACCTATCCGCAAAGAGGAGCACGGGAAGCCCCCGCAAACGAGTGCAACTAGAAGAGAAGCTAGCATCCGAGACGGAGGGCGCAACACAACCTTGCAACCCATCTAGCCCCTGAGACGGACCCTCACAAGTGGAAGAGCGTACGCTCCCACACTAACCGGGACACTAACTTTCATGGTAAGTTGGTCACAAGGCCTAGGAGCGGAGGTTCGCAAGGCAAACCCTCAAACGCTAACACGGCTCACAATCAACCCACGAGGCAACACGCGTAACTAGACGCTGACCCTCATGGTAAGGAAGTCGCAAGACGAAGGCTAGTGAGAGTAACCGTCACTCTCAAGGCAACCCGCCCCAGAGGCAGACGCTCCCAAGGCGTACCCTCTCATTCTAACACAACTTACAAGGTGACATGCGTAGCGAGACGCTGACACTCAAGTTGAAAACTGGCGCGAGTGAAGCTCACTCGCAAGTCAACCCGCACCAGAGGCGTACGCCCGCAAGGCGTACCCTACACGCTAACACAACTCCCGAGGCAGGCCGTGTAGCGAGACGGTAATCCTCCAGTTGAAAGCTAACGAAAATAACACTCACAAGACAACCCGCCCACTACAGGCGGACACTCGCCAGGCGTACCCTCACACTCTAATGCAACTCATTAGACAGGCTGCGTAGCAAGACGCTGACCCACAAGTTGAAAGCTAGAGTGAGTTACACACACTCGCAATGCACAAGGCAGCGTACTGAGACGCTGAACCTCAATTAAAAGGCTATGCCTGAGAAACACTTACTCGCAAGGCGTGCCTTCATATGCTAACACAACTCATGAGGCAGACAGCGAGATGCTGACCCTCAAGTTGAAAGCTAGCGAGAGTAACACTCGCTTGTAAGGCTCATACCAACACAAGGCAGCGTAGTGAGAGGCTAAACCTCAAACAGAAAGTTCGCCTGAGTAACACTTACTCGCAAGGCGTACACTCACAAGCTAACACAACTCATGAGGCAGACAGCGGGATGCTGACCCTCAAGTTGAAAGCTAGCGAGAGCAAAACTCGCTTGTAAGGCGCAAACTAGCACAAGGCAGCGTACTAAGACGCTGAACCTCAAATAGAAAGCTCGCCTGAGTGCCACTTACTCGCAAGGCGTGCACTCACATGCTAACAACTAATGAGGCAGACAGCGAGATGCTGACCCTCATGTTGAAAGCTAGCGAGAGTAACACTCGCTTGTAAGGCACTAACTAACACAAGGCAGCGTGCTGAGACGCTGAATCCCAAATAGAAGGCTCGCCCGAGTACCACTTACTCACAAGGCGTGCACTCACAAGCTAACATAACTCATGAGGCAGACAGCGAGATGCTGACCCTCTAGTTGAAAGCTTGCGAGAGTAGACACTCGCTTGTAAGGCACAACCTAACACAAGTCAGCGTAGTGAGACGCTGAACCTCAAATAGAAAGCTCGCCTGAGTAACACTTACTCCATAGGGATGAACCCACATGCTACTCAACTCACGAGGCAGGCAGCGTAACGATCCGCTTATCCTTATATAGAAGGCTAACGAGCGTATCACTCACTCGCCAGGAACCTCGCAAGACGTACACACACTCGCAAGGAAACTCGCAAGTCGTACACTCACCTACTACCACAACTCACGAGGCAGGCAGCGTAGCGAGACGCTGACCCTCAAGGTAGAAAGCTAGCGAGAGTAACACTCACTCGCAAGGCGTACCCTCACATGTTAGCACCACGCACGAGGCAGACAGCGTAGCAAGACGCTGACCCTCATGTTGAAAGCTAGTGAGAGTGACCCTCGCAGGACAACCCGCCCTATAGCAACCTGTGACCCACCCACAACGGCCCAGCGTAACAAGACGCTAAGCCATAAGGATAGGGCTGGCGAACGCATCACTCACCCGCCGACGAGCCCGATCCTGGGAGCCAACACTTGCGTGTCGGAGGACGGACCCCAACCTTCTGACACAACCTGCAATCAACTCCGCGAATCGGAGAATCATAGTCGCAAGGTTAGGTGACAGGAGAAGGCTCGCTCGCCCGCCAAGCGGGTTAAGGCATGACTAACGAGAGTCAGCACTCATACGCAATCAAGCTCGTCCCTGAGGTCGACGCTCGCAAGGCGGAGAGCGAACACTCGCACGCAAGCATAACCCGCCAAGCGGGTCAAGGCATGACTAACGAAAGTTAACGCTCACATGCAAGCAAGCCCGATACTGAGATCGACGCTCGCAAGGCGGAGAGCGAACACTCCCACGCAAGCATAACCCGGCAAGCGGATCAAGTCATGACTAACGAGAGACAACACTCACTCACAAGCAAGCCCGACACTGAGGTCGACGCTCGCAAGGCGGAGAGCGAACGCTCACACGCAAGCATAACCCGCCAACCGGCATGGCATGTTACGCTGGCATGAGTAACGGGTCGTTAAGTGCCGACTTGCGGAACCCGTATCGGCAACAAAAACCCGCGAAAAGCCCAGGCGGAGCCATCACTCACTGATGAAACCGTCAACTAATGCGAGTGAGTGAGACAGAAAGTGGACCCCCAAGCGTAACTCAATTCGTTAACCTGAGACGGCAATGAATGAAACCTATTCACAGGCGAGTTCACGCTTGACGAGTGTACGACTGTACACTTAATCACTTTACACTTAACCACCTGCCACACACTCTCGTCACCTGACAGGCGAGAGCAGGTGAGTTGACACTCACTCGCTAAGGAGCTCACGCTTGGCGAATGTACGTCCGTACAAACACACTATCACCTGACACGCGAGAACCGGTGAGTAAACACTCACTCACTAAAGTGAACACACTTAGCGAATGTACGCCTGTACAAACACACTCGTCACCTGACAGGCGAGAGCAGGTGAGTTGACACTCACTCGCTAAGGAACTCACGCTTGGCGAATGTATGTCCGTACAAACACACTATCACCTGACACGCGAGAACCGGTGAGTAACCACCCACTCGCTAACGAGTTCACGCTTAGCGAATGTACGCCTGTACAAACACACTCGTCACCCGACAGGCGAGAGCAGGTGAGTTGACACTCACTCGCTAAGGAGCTCACGCTTGGCGAATGTACGTCCGTACAAACACACTATCACCTGACACGCGAGAACCGGTGAGTAACCACTCACTCACTAAAGTGAACACACTTAGCGAATGTACGCCTGTACAAACACCCTCGTCACCTGACAGGCACTAACACCTGACACGCGCGGGCCGGTGAGTAACCACTCACTCGCTAATGAGTTCACGCTTAGCGAACGTACGCCTGTACAACCACAGGTGAGGAGACACTCACTCGCTAGGCGAATGTACGCCTCGCTAGCGAGCTCACACTAGGTGAAGGCTCGTTCACCCGCTTGGCGAGTGCTCGTTCACACGCGTATGCTCGCACAGCGGAGGGCGTACCCCCACCCCGTTCACTAACCCACCAGGTGAGCGAACCAAGGTGAAAGCGAAGGCTAGCGAGAGCCTACGCCAACCGAGACGAGAGGCGAGAGACCAACCGACAGTCAGTCAAGCAATATACACGTGCACGACTAGCACGACTTGCACGTGCAGCCCGAGCAAGACAGGCAGCCTGGCAAGGCGAGAAATGCACCAAACTGACAACTACAAACCCGACCCAAAAGTCAACTAATTGGCGAAAAATTAGTTCAGCAGTTGGTCAGGAAAGGACAGAAAGGTACTTGTAACAATAACTCTGAAGATATGAGGAACTAGGAAGACTTAAAAAGCCTATAAAGTAGCGAAATTAGTCGAGAACAGAACACACGCGTGACCGTATGCTCGCTCAACAAATAAGGGAATGATGACGTCACCGATGTCACGTGACACGAGCGCCACCCTTACCGGGTAGCGTCCCTTTTTAATTCTGTGTGATATATGTTGAGGAACGCTTCAGGGGGAAGCGTTGGGCAATGTTGGTTTTTCAAACCTGATAAGTATGTAAAAAATAACTAGTTACTAATACATATAGTTCCCAAGACAAAACTTTCCTAAGATAACTAGTGCCTAAGATAACAAATGCCTGTGATAACTAGTTCCCAAGATCACGCATTCGTAAGTTAACTAGTTCATGAGATAACACGTTCCTTGTGTGAGTAGTTCCTAAAATAACTGTTTTCCTAAGATAATAATTTCCTAAGATATATAGTTTTTAAGGTATCAAGTTTTTAAGGTAACAAGTTCCCAAGATAAGACGTTCTTAGATAACTGCACTATTACTAATAAAAGTGTTCCTAGGGTAAAAAGTTCCCACGATAACTAGTGAGATAACGTACTGCTAAGATAACAATTTCCTAAGATAAACCATTCCTAAGATGACAAATTCTAACAATAACGTGTTCCTGAGATATATAGTTCATAATATAACAAACACCTAAGATAACACAATCATTATATAAATAGTTCCTTGGATAACAAGGGATGGTCCCTTGGCGAGATAAGCAGAAGAATATAAGATAAAGCCCCGGTACCATCGAAGATGTACCAACCGGTGAATCAGAGGTGATGGCGTCTATACAGGTGCCCCCGGAGTGAGGGAGGGTCAGGCTGTATCTACCCCCGGGAGTACCCGGCGTCTCGGGGTCCAGGGTACAGTCGGGGTCCCCCTCTACATACATCAGTCCGTCACTAAAGTCACCGAAGGGAATGACCGAAATGGTCATCTGTCCGACTCCGCATGTATAATCGTCTGTGGGGAGAAGTGCAATTCATAGAGTACACTACCTAACCTAGCTGATCATCGGCTGCTGCACACGATTAAATACACCCAGGGACAAAAGAAACGATAGCATACAAAATAAAAGATGTCCCACCAGCAATATATACGACGGACATAGAGTTGCATCATGTCACCAGAAGCACTAAATTTGAAATTATAAAACATTATCTATTTCTTCGAAACATCATCCTCGATAATCCATGCTTTCGTTCCGATAAATCTTCTTGTGTGCACATTTATCGGAACGAAAGCGCTGGGTTATCGAGGATGGAGAAACATACGTTTTAAAAGAATCTTTGTTTTCGAATATTCTTAAAAAGACACGAAAAGGGCGTCCACAGTTTTTTTGGTGTTTTTTTTATGACGTCCTACAGTGATGATGCGTCAACTTATTTAAATCCAATAAGGAGCATTATGCCGACAATATCTGATTAACAAAATTTCCTTATTTCATGGAATTGTACCTTGAATATCAAACATTATGTAAAAAAACAAACACTTTGACATGGTAATTCAGCACCCCATCTGTGTTTGAAGAGATTAAGTATATCATACTGTCATGAATGAAAGTTTGTATATATCTTTTCGAGACATATCCTTATCACAAAATTCAATATCGACTTTATCCGGTAGAAATATATTTTGTGTTTGGTACGGTTGAACATTTGGTATCGTTTCTTTTGTCCGTCGATGAAGTAATTAGTTTTGAAATACAATTATATCAGTGTGTATATATGTGCGAAAAACCCAACAGGAACAAATGAAAGAAAAATATACCCATATATCCCACTTACGGTCGAGTGTAAACGGATACCATTTCAATAGTTCTAAACAAATACAGCTGTAAAAAACCTTGTAATGAAATGCACAACCAAAATATTCCCGGGTACGCTCAGCTCGTGTTGCGTTGTATGGTTACCCATGTTCTTGGCTCGAAATCTAATTGATATGGCTCAATGACGGTATTGTCAACGCAGACGCACGTGCATCTCGCTGAAATGTTCAGCTAACGCCATAACTGCATGGCTAATGTCAATATGGCCAAAGTTTAGAGAAAACAAAAGCAAGTTAAGACATTTTGCACCCAAGATTAAATAACATTCATATACAAAAAAGGAATACAGAAACTTGTAATATTATATCACGCATTATAAGAACCTTATGTATTTGGTCATGAAAACTCAATTTCATGGTGTTTGTACTTTGTACCATATCAATTTCATTATGTTTGTTCTTTGTACCAAATCAATTTCATGATAATGCTATTCTACTAAAAGTACAAGCATCATTTACGTCGTCTTCTTTTATACATGTAATGTTTGTGGTTTTTCTTTCTACTCTTTCGCAGAAAGCTCTAAGATCAACTAAACTCAGCCTGGTAAACTCAGAGCAATGTATAGGGCGACAGAAAGGTTAACATTAGTAAAAAACATGACTTTATTTCACAAGATAAGATTAGATAATAGATTGTGATATTTCAGTATATGTTAAAAATATGATTACATTTACAATATGCCAAAAAACGAAATTAGAATCGACGTTTCTATGATCTTCTGAAATCGATACTTCTGCAATTTTATAAAATCGATATCTCTATTAGTTTATACAATCAATGTTTCTATAATTTTATGAAATCGATGTTTCCGCAATCATTTTTTTAAAAACGATATTTCTTTAATTCTACTAACATGTTTCTCTAATTTATAACGTCAATAATCGGCCATTTTATAAAATCGTTGTATCTGTAATTTCATAAAATCGATGTTCTGTAATTTTATAAAATTGATGTATCTGTAATTTTATAAAATCGATGTATCTGTACTTTTATAAAATCGATGTATCTGTACTTTTATAAAATCGATGTATCTGTAATTGGATAAAATCGATATA
This sequence comes from Gibbula magus, assembly GCA_936450465.1. Classification (NCBI taxonomy): domain Eukaryota; kingdom Metazoa; phylum Mollusca; class Gastropoda; order Trochida; family Trochidae; genus Gibbula; species Gibbula magus. The sequence continues at coordinate 17,448,001 of OW388297.1, forward strand.
TCTGTAATTCTATTGCCCGAACACCTTCTCCTGGTCAGCAACTTACAGCGTGGCGTCTGGCAGATATCCCCCACGTAGTTCTCCGTGCAGAAACAAGTCGCATCTGTCCCGTCCCCCAAACACGTGCCCCCGTTTATGCATGGCGAAACAGCGGGACACGGGGTGAGGTTCTGGAATGCTAATTAATTTAGATTTAATGCATATTAATTTGTGTTCAAACATATCGTATTGTCACTGATGAGTATCATTCATTTGTTAGAAATTGCTATTTCTGATGAGTTTCACTGATAAAAAGAATTAAGAAAAATTCACCTAAAAAATAAGGCGCCTAAGTAAATAAGGCAAAATAGATTTATCATGTAAAACGTACTATTCTTACAGAGTATCATAATCGGATGAAGTTTAGTTTTATCCGTAAACTTATTATTGGTTAACCTAAATAGTATTTTATATATGTAATTTCATCATTAACAAATACGACTTTTCACAAGAACTTAATTCTGATAAGTGTCATTGTCAAATTTTAACCAACAATATTTTTTTTTAAAAAGAAGCAAATTTTAATTTGTTATTAATGTATGTGATCTTATTTGTTTTATTACAGTGACAGAAATGGTTACCAAAGATGGATTGGTAAAAAATGTATACGTAACAGTGTATCTGAATAGCATTCAAAATACTTTGTTAATAAATGCAAATAATAGAAACTGTATGCAGTGTACACATAGAGGTTAACATTCCATTGAACGCGTGATTATCTAACAACATTGCAGGCCACGTTCATTTTAAAATTGTATTCAATTTGTTCTTTTACATCTTTAAATCGTGATAACAAAGTAGGTTAAGCAAGACCGAAATTGGTTAATAATAAAGTAGAAAAACTATTTTAAGTTCTGCTATAATTCGTTACCTTTTCGGTGCTAGCGTAGGGGCGCGCTGCACCTGAAATTCATATTGTACGCTGCTATGCTATCACTAAAATATAACGAAATGCAGCAAGTCTTAAATTTACAATATATGGTGAGGATTATGGTTTGTGGGGGAAGGTGAATCACCTATGAAAAGACCGCAGTTGTAGCCTGTCCTGACGTCCGAGCAAACACACAGCCCAGTGACAAGGTCACACGTTGATCCCGCCAGACACAGATCCGAACCTCCCGGTCTGCCGCAGTCGAACGCTGCATCCACTGAATAACAAAATGTCGACTCGTGAAGATATAACCCTCAAACACTTTCCCATGCCTGAAAGGCCCGATGGGCTTATGGCACGGTGTCCGGCGTCCGTCGCCCGTCTGTCCATCCGTCCATTCGTCCGCCCGTCCATCCGTCCATCCGTCTGTACACTTTTCTTCGGTTTTTCGTCTTATCCAGAACCACTTGGTCTAGGGAGCTGACATTTTGTGTACAGACTCCGTGTCCAATGGGGAATCTCAATTATAGATTTGGTGACCCTGTGACCCAAAATAAGGTCACAGGGGCCACGACCTTAAAAACCTATTTCCATCTTCTTCTCCAGAACCAATGACTCTAGAGAACTGAACTTTTATATAAAAAAGGACTCCTTGACTGAAGGACATTCTAAATTGTAGATTTTTGTGACCCTATGACCCCAAATATGGGTTACAGGGGTCATGACTCAAAGAGCTATTTTCATCTTCCTCTTCAATCCCAAAAACACTAAAAAGCTGAAACGTTGTGAACAGACTCCTTGGCCAACGTGGATGGTAAATTGTAGATTTGGTGAGCCTGTGACCCCTCATAACGGTTATAGGGGTCACTGCCGAAAAAACCTTTGTAATGCACATTGAGAATTACTCTGAGATTGTATATGCGCTTCAGCCAGTCAATCTTAGGAAAAAATAGGAACATGCAATAGATACCAACATAAAATTAATATCTACATTATGGACATGTTTGAAGTAAAATGAAAACTATTGAATACCCCGTGAACTGAATATTGTGACAAGCCTCAAAGGAATAAATTGAAGAGGAATTAAATAAATTGTTTACTTTACATATGAGATAAGTGAACTGAATATGAGTGAACATAACATTAGACTGTAAGAAGTAGCTACATGAGATTGTGACACCACACAGTAATTTATAAGTGGGGGAAAACAACATCTAAAATGTATTATTCACTGGCTGTGAGTTCAGGGTCTGAATGTTTTGTAATGGCATTGTGTTGACCTGGGGAGTGACCACACCCTGGTAGAGAGATGCAAATACACAGAGGTTTCAGGTTACTTCAAACTTCTGTCCTGTGTTATGGTCTGTGTGTGAGATTGGTTTAGTTAGAAAACAGTGTTTTTTTCTCGCCAACAAATATCAAATATTTATTAAATATTGAAAAGGAGCTTATGAGAAATGGATTTTCAGAAACTAAGGCTCCTTTTCAATTTGTATTTAAATGTTGATATTTCCAGAATACAAAAAAGACTTAAAACAATATAATATCTATATGAATGTGAATTAATGTGTCACCAATTTTGATGATAAATTTAAAATTTTATGACTGGACAATGCCTTATTATTTGATATCTTAATCTTTTCCTTAGAGATAATGAATAAACCATCCTGATGAACTTCATAGCCAATTGTAATGGCTTTATTTCTCTTTCTTAAACTGCTAGATTTTAATTCTCTTATTCCATACGGTTACTAGTCTTCTACTGACACATTGCGTTCTTTCTTATTAGACATCCTTTGCTGGTGAAAAACGTGGGTTGCCTAACTGTTTTCAATAATTATGTAAATTTATATATTCATGCATATTCATGTGTATATTAAAATATCTTACAGCAAAGTTTACCTCTCTGTAAGGCTGACTGACGGCATTACCAAAGACACTAAACATGCAAATAATCAATTGAAGAAGATAAGCAACAATACTTAGATATAACATGCATGTCTATTTAAAATTTGGTTCATGATTTGCTGTTTTTAACTTTATAATATGTGTCATCGATAATTCAATGTTAGAAAACAGAATACCACGAATTAATGACATGGATTGTTGCTTTTTTTTATGGTCATTTCCAATAATTATGAAACACCTATTTAGGCTTGACAAATGTGCGTGACAAATACAAAGGATTAGCGTTACTGTCACAACGAGATGTTATTTATAGATAGTTATCCTACAAAATAACAACTCTCTATAATAGGAATATTAGGAGATCAGGAAAGCATTTGTATTGTACGTCTTAGCAGGTTGCCTATTACCTTGATTAAAGTTATGCAGAAATTCTGCTGATAAATACCAAGATTGTCCACAGCATTTTGTCAAACATAACAGCGTTTCTTGTATGTACAACATATATAAGACTTTCTATTTTGAAATATTCCAAGATTAAAACATGTTACAGTAAACAGGGGTTCGGACGTTAAAATCTAATGATGTCATAGGGCGATGTATGAACGCGAAGTTTGTCTTTATCTACCATTATTATTATCTTCTCATGTCACATGACGCACAGTCATAGTCTGTTAGTTAGATTGTTTAATCCACCAGGTCACAAATCCTAAAATACTAGGATCACAACTGTATTTATACTTTGCACTGTCAATTTGTAATGAAGGAGTTAAACACTTACCTGAAGCCACCAAAGAAAACAAACCCAAAATAAAAACCGTGTCCATTCTCTGAAATAAATTTGATTTTCTTGTAAGTTAAAACCACATGGGCTTGTATTGTCGAAAGGTTTTTAAATAAATGGGTTTTTTAATAGTATATGGGGCTGGATCGTCGACTTCATATGCTTTCGAATCGCTAGTTTCGACAATACAAGCCCCTGTGGTTAAACACCACAACTTCAATAATCAAACACATTGAGAGCAAAATCGACAATACAATGACGTAATTTAAAATACGGTTGAAATCATTTTGGAAAAAATGTTGTCAAGCTAATTATGCAGTTGCGATAACGACGTGTTTAATGTATACGCAGAAAATAATCATAACACGATATTTCAATTTTAATTTTAATTTCAATTTATCAAAAATTAAAATTTATATTTTGGCGAGCAATTATCAATGGCACCTGCTCAGATGTCCTCTTCGACCCGCGGGTGTAAATGTGGACTGTTTGAAAACATGTTGGCTAGGTGTTTTGTTTCAGTGATTAAACATTGGGAATCAATTCTAAATATAGAGTTTCGCCACCTGTGACACACGAGGTTCATCTTCGTGAAAAATAAGTAATTGTGTTGTCCGTAAATACAACATTTAGGACTGCCTTTTTCAGGAGTCAATTATTTTATTCTGGTACTGAAAGGCCACAGGCCTGTTGTTCAACACATTTCACTAGTAATATGTACAAGGACGTGTAATACACATGATGATGATGTTCAACAATTAGTTGTAACTCATGTCATGTTATCAAATAAACTCTGTTCTAAATAATATACAATAGTAAACAAACAGAGCCAGATTTTGAAGAAATATGCTTTTGTGTTATTTAAGTATATTATTTAAGTCTGCGTACTTGTATGAAGGTTCGGATACAATTTCCTCAATAAATTATAAAAAGGGCAAATTAAAACGAAGTACTGCCTTTTTCATAAATATCTTATTTACTTTTTACATCTATCTAAAATGTTTTATTTGCATCTTACATAAAACTATTGTACATGACATAATAGGATAGGATTCGAACATATTTTAGCATTAATTCACGAAAAAACGTCGCGTAATCTCCCAATTCACGTACATGACCGGAGCATATTTTAGCATTAATTCACGAAAAAACGTCGCGAAAACTTGCAATTCACGTGCATGACCGGAACATATTTTAGCATTAATTCACGAAAAAACGTCGGGTAAACTTGCAATTCACGTGCATGACCGGAACATATTTTAGCATTAATTCACGAAAAAACGTCGCGTTAACTTGCAATTCACGTGCATGACCGGAACATATTTTAGCATTAATACACGAAAAAACGTCGGGTAAACTTGCTTACGTGCATGACCGGAATATATTTTAGTATTAATTCACGAAAAAACGTCGCGTAAACTTGCAATTCACGTGTATGACCGGAACATATTTTATCATTAATTCACGAAAAAGACTTCGGGTAAACTTGCAATTCACGTGCATGACCGGAACATATTTTAGCATTAATTCACGAAAAACGTCGCGTAAACTTGCAATTCACGTGTATTACCGGAACATATTTTATCATTAATTCACGAAAAAACGTCGGGTAAGCTTGCAATTCACGTGCATGACCGGAACATATTTTAGCATTAATTCACGAAAAAAACGTCGGGTAAACTTGCAATTCACGTGCATGACCGGAATATATTTTAGCATTAATTCACGAAAAAACGTCGCGTAAACTTGCAATTCACGAGCATGACCGGAACATATTTTAGTATTAATTCACGAAAAAACGTCGCGTAAACTTGCAATTCACGAGCATGACCGGAACATATTTTAGCATTAATTCACGAAAAAACGTCGCGTAAACTTGCAATTCACGTGCATGAACACATGTGGGTGGATTATTCAGCGGGAGAACAAAGTTAATACGCTCAACGTGTATTAATCTAAACAATGTTCAGTTAGTGACGTTTCTATTTTGAAACGGTCCTTTCATTTTGAAACCAAATCCCCACATTTTAAATTAAATTATTGGATAGCTATTAAAGTACGTTCCTTTTATTTCATATAACGTAATCAATATACCAAGAGAGAATTAGACAGAAGGGAAACACGAATAAGATAATCTTCCAAAATTTAAGACGACTGACTGTATTTTATTATCTAGTAAATTTAAAATATAAAAGTTTATTTTAAAAATATGCAAGTGTATTGTATAATGATGATTATTCCATTGACTAGCAATCATCGTAAATATTTCATATGATTTGTATGGCATAGGTCACTAAGACCAACGCGAAGAACACACATTTTGAAAGTCTTAGAACAGAGAATGTAAATGACAACGAATCTGAAAACTCTATTGAGAAATACATTCTATGAAATGTCTATTTCAACGTCCTCAATATATTCACCTGCGTCCCGAAAGTTTGTTCGCTTCCTTGTGTTTCTAAGTGCAAATATCTTGTAAAATAGAATCGATTGTCTAAAAGTATCGTATCAACGCGAAACGAAACCGATCATTATATACTTCGGGAAAAAGACAGTTGAATGCCCAATTACATGCTTTAATGTTATACCTCATAGTAAACCGTAACAATTTTGGTAGAAGTGGTTGAAGTGACCAGGGCCGTGTTCAAGAGAGGTTTCAAAGTAATCGCTCAATTAGCGATTACTTTTTAACCTCTCTTAAACGCGATTGCTCAATGTAGCGCTACATAGCAAAGCGAGCGAACTTTGAGGTTTTTGCACCGTGTCGTTCAGGAGAGAAGCGCTACTTGAGCGCTACTTGAGTGCTACATTGAGCAATCAATGAGCGATTATAAGCGCTCGCTGTTATGGAACATAGCCCAGGTTTCACATTTTCTAAAACTACGGTTTTCATTTTCTTCTGGAAAATATCCAAGTTTCATTTCTTCATATATTTCCTCGTTATCTCATTCGATGTACTTGTGAGGAAAATTGTATCATTTAATCGCCATGGAAACTTTTATTTGAAAATTAATTTACTTTGAATTTTCAAATTTTCATCCCTTCCATCTATATTTCATGATGACAAAGTAGGAAAACTTGCACCACTGACCTACGATCACATGACGAGTTTGAGAATGATTGTTGTACACACGGATATATAGAGGATATTTGTCTTTTCTTGACTAATACCATGTTTATCTCATCGAGTGAGATAGAAAGGTTATATGTTCACGAGTGGCGCAGCATTGTTTTATGACGTCAGGTCATTGTTATAACAGTCACTAGTGACTGATAACACGTTCCATTGTTATTTTCACTAGTGACTGATAACACGGTTTATTTTCATTGATAGATCCCTGTATTTCACCTGCAATCATATAATAAAGGATTATACTTGTCATTTAATTGACGTCACCAATGAAAGCCAATTTACATGATATTTGCACTAAGGTGCACACGTAGGTGAACAAACTTTGGGATGCAAAATAGTGTAGTTCAAGGCATGACGTATGGTTATAATTGGAAGTACATCTCCTGCAAAAGGACTGATTCTGAAACGAACTGTTCTAACCCACATCATCAGAGATAGATATCAAATTACAACACTTATCTACTTCTCAATCGAATTTAAATTTATGATTTCGAACATTCAATATTACAATTTGTCATGGTGGTTATAGGTATTGAAGCGACGATACGAGGGAACACCTATATCATGTAATGTATATAAAACTTTATTTTGACTTTTTCCATTTTAAACGGTTTTGAATTTTAAAACGACGTATGGTCTCGTTCTACTGACTTTACAAACATCTGCACTTTATACATTGTAGTGGAATAATATTTACAAGAATACAACTGTGCTGTTATATCAAATGAGGTCAAAGTACGTTAAGAGAACCAAACTTTCCGTCTACAATTTTCCCCATATTTCACAAATCCTTATTTTGATGTCTGCCTAACAAATAAACATAATACGACTAGGACTTAATAAAGTCAAAATTACGCCTGACAACTGAAAATAGTACAATTTGTCTACTTAAATAAAAAAAGTGAAAGCTCCAACTTACGAGAGATGAATATCCGTTTTGATAAGATGAATATGTTTGATCAGTGTTAATGTACACACACCAACGAAGGGTGATTCTGGATCAACACACTGGTCGATGTGTACATCGGATTGACTGACGGGCTAACTTGACGATCAATATCATACATTTAGTTTCAATGTGTGTCAACATAGTGGGTTATATTGTATGTTTCAATTAAAAAATCGAACAAATGGTTAAAGACCGGACAGTCACAATAAATTGTGTCCACGACTTATGAGTTAAATGTTACTTTACACTGACTATTGTAAATATGGTTTTTTGGATTAAAATGGTATATGAAAGTTTTAATTTCAATTTATTCACGTATGTGTATTCTTTATCAGTCAATCTTGCCATATAATAGACACAGATGTAACATGAATTGGAGCCCACCATTGCGTAAAGGTCGATGGCGTCTAATATGAACAATTAAGACATGACGAAAAGAAACACAAATACAGATTTTTTTTGTCGGCGGTTTTACATAGATTTTAATGTCGTTGTCAAGAAAGTTGACTACAACTGTAGAATCTATGTCGAAATGTCGCCTACAAAGAATAAAGAAGCTGTATATTCATAAAACCTTCTGATTAAAATCGACCTTGTTCCGAGGAATCAATTTTCAAAATAATGCATCTACCGGGCTACGACCATGTTCTGTAGATTCCTAGCCACAAGGTCGGTTTTGCGAGGAAACCTCCGAACGATATGAGTCGATTTTATTCCGACTGATTCATTAAATGTCTCTTTCTTCATTATCTCCAGAAGACTGACCAAAGACCATGGTAATTTGCTACGTAATTTCCTCATTGAGTAAAAATAAAGTTCAAATAATAATTATAAGACATTGTTTTAAATTTCTTAATTGGCGTATACGTGTACATGTATAATATTAATTCCATAAGGGTTCAGATTTGCCAATTTGCCAATGGAGCTACCGTAAATCCATGAATAAATTGAAATACAAAAACCGATTTCACCCGCAGATCATTCAAAACAGGCGATTATTCGAGGCAGACCATCAGTTTTTCGAAACCATAGTATATGCAAAATTTTAAAATCATAACAAAACTTCATTGCAGTTATGATTATTGTAGAGCAGACAGTTTAAACATAACTATGCTTATGTCGGAATTATTTTTTAAATGGAGCTAACCATTAGTTTATTTACATTTGCTAAATTGTACCCAGCGAAAAGGTAGGCGATTATTTATTTCAAAGGGGGCTTAGACCAGGCGATTATTCAAGTATATAGTATTCAGTATATATAGATTATTCAACAGTTTTACTGCATCCAATTTACTTTAGGAGTTAAAAGAATTGGCAGATCACATTGTACAATATAACCATTGTATATTCGATCATAAATAAATTTAACTTTTTATGACATAAAATGTTTTTCCAATTTTTACACGAGGTTTGCATTTCAAATGAATGTGTTTGTAAACAGTGTCGTTGAAGATCTATATGTCGTCATTAATATTATATGTTGACATTTAAAGGGAGGAAAGTTGAGGGAACATTCGTCTTCACATACGGTTTCTATTTCGATGGCTTTATATCTGACAATTAAATTAATTTTTTTATTTCTCATTCATCCACCATCGGTGGTACAAGAGAACATGAACATGGTGATGGTAACTGGTTGAATGTGGTTACAATGGATTTAGTTTCTTTAGTCTTGCATCAATGAACGATATACATCTAGAAAGCTTCTTCTGGATGGATGATTTCTTGGACGAAAATAGATTTGTATGTGTACAGATTTGGGTACCTATTACATTTATCAGGAATGTAATGGTTTCGTAGCGAAGGCTTCACATCTAAAAATGTAGTGGAATTCATCGGCAATCGCCGGGCTTCTACAAAGTTGGCAGGTTCGTTGTTCTCTTGGTGAATTAGTCCACCTTCCGGTTTCAATTTGTAAATTGTGATTACAACATCTGAATTGTAAGATTGGAATAAATACAGAATTTGGAAATAAAAGATATTTTTCAAAAATAGGGTATTGGCAATTTGATAAAAGAAAACCGTGCAAATTCCTTCAAAATTAACACAATGAGAAGTTAAACATTCATAGACGCATAACAGGACACTGTCGATCGGTCTGATGAACATTTAATTGTTACTATTAGGATATGTTATCAATAATATTTATCATTAAACAGTTGTAGCACTAGTAAAAATACAGCGCTTTTCTCATTTCAAGAATAAATGGCAGATTCGCGAGAGGACCCACCTCCTTACTGAAGCACAAGTCGCGCCAATCTTCATCACTAGCTAAGTAAAGCATCTCTTTATGAAACAAAAATCAAATCAGATTAATTGAAACAAATTTATGATGGCAAAAATGACTCAAACCTCGTCAACATTGTATGTCCCATAAATGAGCTCTGCTCCGTAGATAAAATGTTATTACTCAGGGATCATTGCTTTAAAATAACTACTGTAACACGTACGTGCTTCATGAATAACTCTGTTATAACCTAGCTAAAACTCGCAAACAAATTGTTAGCAATTTTAAAAATCCTTTACATGATTTGCCAGTTAGAACTGCGTTGGGTCCTTGGCCAAAACACTTCATCCACATTGCACTCTGTCCACCCAGTTGTATAAATGGGTACCTGAAATAACGGGTGTACAAGACTTCTTATTACCCTTTAGATAAATTTGTTGAATTCTGATTGGTCAATAGCCAATGCATACGAAACCGTGTAGGCGGATTTGCCAGGGTCTACCCTCCGTATGACCCGTGAGACAGGTCACGTGACTAGCTACACAGGTCTTACGGATGACCTTGACCTTAGATGGAATGCGGAAGTAAAACGGTTCCTCGGCTCGGAATTTCAGGATCGAAACTTACCTTAACAAACATAAGTACGGTGATTTCAACCTATATACATTATTTATTTTGTTTGCGTCAATAAACTAATTCCATAAAAACTACGTGTCTCTCTATTATTCATCAGGTAATAATAATTTAAAAATCGATTATTTTTTAGCCGCAGAGTTATCTCCCTTGATATTGAGCGGTACACTCTTTACAGTGTTTTTGCTGTTTCACACTGTGTGGAGTTTTTATCACAAACGGAAATAGCTATGTAGCCTATATATTTTTTATCGAAAATGAGTGAAATAAGTACAAATAACAGATCTAAAGGGTAATAAATTCGTTACACGGTGTTTTGACAGGGTGTACGGGACTGTAAGACCCTTGTATATTGCGCATTTCCTTCGGCTGCGCCTCAGGAAAATACGAAACATACTTGGGTCTTACAGTCCCGTACACCCTGTCAAAACACCGTGTAACTAATAGTGTAGCGCTTCAGCAGCTCCGAAAGTCTGGGGAATAATGTGTAGCGCTTTGAGCAACTGCTGTGTCAATGGATACATGCACGTTATGAGTGGACTTTTTTTCTGGGAAAACATAATTCATTTTGATAAATGATATATATTCTTGTTAAAGGTATCATAGCGGTATCAATCGGTCAAATGATATGCCATTAACAGCCATTTTATCATTGCAAGGATTTTCGATTCCCTTAACGAGTCTGAGTGTCTATCCTCCAATGTCCTTTTTCGGAATGTCCAGAGTTGCCATGACAACAAGTACGTCTGATGACGAAGAGAAGGATGACCAGAGCGATGACCAAGAGGAGAACGATGACTGACACACCCACTGCATTTCTAAGGAGCTTTTCACTACCTCCTGTGAGAAAAAGAAATCGCGATAATGTCATTTAATATTTCGCAAATAATGTAAACGTAGTTAAAGGAGAATAATGGTGACTTTTTTCATTGGATAGGCCTCATAAATACGAAATTTAAACATAAAATTATAATTGAACATGTGTTAATGTAAGCATATAGACGAAGGCATTTATTTGATTTGGTCCAATGCAATCATATGTAAAACAGAAATAATTAAATTCATAATCACGCTCGAAATGCATTTCTCGAAATTATTCAGTGCGGGAACATCTCAAAGTTATTACTTTGACGTGTATCACTCTAAAGTAAACTACTATTCGTTCAATAGGAACACCATTTCCCACACACTCTGACAGTTAGTCTAACGTGGCTCAGAAAGAACAATGAAAGAACTCATCTATCATGAAGACTTCGTTAATCATCCCCTGACCCCCTGATGCTGATGGAGTACATGCGTGGAAGTGGACACGCTCACTAACCTTGCTGTATGTCCCGTGGATCAACCCGAACCATCACTCCCATCCGTACAGTCTTTGTCCATTCCTTTTCATTTCTTATAGTCTGATTGCATGTCATCTAAACATGACCAAAATATTAACAATACAAATCGTTTCCTACTGTGCATTTACACTGAACACAATATTTTATGCACTATTTACTATGCTTATCATTATGTATACTTAGGCTTCTATACTGTGTAAGATATTGATTTAACTGTGAACAATATTGTGAAAGCAACCATGAACCCACCCACACATGCTGTATTATGTAACATTTGATGTTGTTTTTTGGCCGTTGGCCTATGAATAAAGAACTTGAACTTGAACTATATACTATTTGCTATTAATACTACAAATACATTTGAAAAATACGTAGAAAACAGTATTCATTTTTTCTTTAATTGACAAATTTATTTAAATCCATACAGAAACAATAATGTTTCCATTGTAGACAAAGTGTTACTATAAGCTTTTCGGATAATTTTAATTTCGAAACATACATATGCGAGATGACGAACAGATGTTCAGAACGATGTGAAGCGCCGTAAAATCTCACATACCTTAAAATCCACGTGTGTTTGTGTAAAGACAGCAGCCTCAACTACAAGTCCAATTTTCTTTTCTTTAATGTCAGCATCATAACTGAAGAAGAAAACCTGTAGCTGGAAACACATCATGTACTTGTCTCCCCTTGTTTTCCAGTAGGGCGCGCGTTTGAGGACCTCAGTCGCCCCTGGTAGAACGCAGCTGGAACATATGCCGGAATGAAGAATTTAGCATAAATGCTTTATATCGAATTTAAATATTTCATAACAAGATATATTGTTTTATTCATACCATACATTTTAATGAGTTATATGATTATTACAAAATAGTATCCGGTGTGCGGTCGATCATTAGTTGTAAAAATGAATATGATCAACTAAGCCATTTCTAAAAATAGATTTGAAGTGAGAATAGCATAGAAAGGACAAACACATTCATCATTTTAAGGGTAGTATTTTGGACATACCATTTACTTCATAATTCACTATTTTTTTTAAATCAAGGTACTGTTTCACATAATGAAATAAATCAAAGTTGTTGCAAAGACACACACCCATCGTTGTAGATATTCAACAGTCTAAAATCGTCCCCTTGTCTGGTGTTGTTGACAGTTATCGTCCGAATCAGTAACGAGGATGTCACTGTATCAACACATGCATTTGTTTCAGGGACATGGTAAATTGTTCAACATATGTATATGTTTTCAGTGAAATTGGTAAATTGATCAACATATGCATATGTTTAGAGAATGAAGTATATACATGTAATTAATGCTTCAGGGAAAGTAGTACATTTACCAACACCTGGGTCTGTTTCAGAGAAAGTGATAAATTGTTCAACATTTGTTTATTTTTCAAGGAAAGTGGTAAATTGTTCAACATTTGTATATTATCAGGGAAAGTGGTTAATTATTCAACATATGTATCGGTTGCAGAGAAAGTGTTAAATTTTTCAACACACGCTTTGTTTCAAATAAGTGGTAAATTGTTCAACATATGTATATGTTTCAAAGAAAGTGATAAAATGTTCAACATATGTGTCTGTATCTGAGAAAGTGGAAAGTGAAAAGTCCATGTATCTATTCAGTTAAATTTGTAAACCTGTGCAACACACGTGTAATTGTTTCAGAGAGAGTCATAGAACACCCATAATGAAATGTGGCAAACATTTAGTTTATGTTAAACGTTAAATAGTAATACAGACTTTGTTTTTGTTGTAAACCTCAAGGTTATTAAGCTATGCTGTTGATATCGTTACAGATTCCCTATTGCTGTGATACATTAACGTGACATACCTGTTGAGACTGATACACACGCTGTAAGGTGCTGGTTCAGAGTAAAAGCACTAGAAGTGTTCACGACAACCCCCTTCTCCACCTCTAAAGTCAACGACGTGGACACTGAATCCTGTCTATCTCCCGCATTCATGGTCTGTGTGGTAGACAAGTCGTCTCCTGTAACATCGCTCTTTGTGATAGATTGTCTGTCGTTTGTTACAAGTGTGGTGGACTGTATGTCAGTAGTTTTTGGCACAAGTGTGGTGGACTGTATGTATGTTGTGTTTGACACAAGTGTGGTGGACTGTATGTCTCTTGTATTTGGCACAAGTGTGGTGGACTGTATGTCAGTTGTATTTGGCACAAGTGTGGTGAACTGTATGTCAGTTGTATTTGGTACATGTGTGGTGGACTGTATGTCAGTTGTATTTGGTAAATGTGTGGTGGACTGTATGTATGTTGTGTTTGGCACAAGTGTGGTGGACTGTATGTATGTTGTGTTTGGCACAAGTGTGGTGGACTGTATGTATGTTGTATTTGGCACAAGTGTGGTGAACTGTATGTATGTTGTATTTGGCACAAGTGTGGTGGACTGTATGTCGGTTGTATATGGCACAAGTGTGGTGGACTGTATGTATGTTGTATTTGGCACAAGTGTGGTGAAATGTATGTCAGTTGTATTTGGTACATGTGTGGTGGACTGTATGTCAGTTGTATTTAGTAAATGTGTGGTGGACTGTATGTATGTTTTGTTTGGCACAAGTGTGGTGGACTGTATGTATGTTGTATTTGGCACAACTGTGGTGAACTGTATGTATGTTGTATTTGGCACAACTGTGGTGAACTGTATGTATGTTGTATTTGGCACAAGTGTGGTGGACTGTATGTATGTTGTATTTGGCACAAGTGTGGTGAACTGTATGTCAGTTGTATTTGGTACATGTGTGGTGGACTGTATGTCTCTTGTGTTTTTGGTCTGTGTGTTGGACTGTCCCTCTGCTGTATCGGCGACCAGAGTGGTAGACTGTCCATTGGTCGTATCTGTTGCAAGTATGGTGAACTGTCCATCAGTTGTGTCTGGAACCAGTGTGGTGGACTGTCCGTCTATCGCATCTGTGGCCTGTGTGGTAGACGGTCTGTTGTCAGTTGTATTTATGGTAAATGTGGTGGAATGTCTGCTGTCTGTTGTATTTTCAGCCTGTGTGATGGTCAGTGTGGTGAACTGTTCAACTGTCGTATCTGTTTCCCGTGTAGTGGACTGTCCGTTTGTTGTATCTGTGGTCAGTGTCGTGGTCTGTCCGTCTGTAGTATGTATGGTCATTATGGTGGACCGGGTCGTTAACAGTCCATTTGAGGTATCTGTGGCCAGTAAAGTAGAGGGTCTATCTGTCGTGTCTGCATCCAGTGTGGTGGACTTTTTGCTTGATGTATGTGTTGCCTGTGTGTTAATATGTCCATCTGTCTTATCTGTGATCTGTGCAGTGGACTGTTCGTCTGTTGTATTCATTGTCTGCGTAGTAGTCAGTCTGTTGTACTGTCCGTCTGACGTGTCTGTGGTCTGTATAGTGGACTGTTCGCCTGTAGAATATGTGGCCAATGTGGTGGATTGTGTGGTTGGCTTTGTAATGGTTTGTCCGTCCGTTGTAACTGTGGTCTGTATGGTCGACTGTCCATCTGCCGTATTTGCGGTCTGTGTGGTGGACTGTCCGTCTGCTGCAACTGTGATCTGTGTAATGGTTTGTGTGTTGGACTGTCCTTCTGTTGTTTCTGTGGTCTGTGTAATGGTTTGTGTGGTGGACTGTCCGTCTGTTGTTTCTGTGATCTGTGTGATGGTCTGTGTGGTTGACTGTCCGTCTGGTGCATCTGTGATCTGTGTGATGGTTTGTGTGTCGGACTGTCCGTCTGGTGTATCTGTGGTGTGTGTAATGGTCTGTGTGGTCGACTGTCCATCTGCCGTATTTGCGGTCTGTGTGGTGGACTGTCCGTCTGCTGTATCTGTGGTCTGTGTAATGGTTTGTGTGTTGGACTGTCCTTCTGTTGTTTCTGTGGTCTGTGTAATGGTTTGTGTGGTGGACTGTCCGTCTGTTGTCTCTGTGATATGTGTGATGGTCTGTGTGGTTGACTGTCCGTCTGGTGCATCTGTGATCTGTGTGATGGTTTGTGTGTCGGACTGTCCGTCTGGTGTATCTGTGGTGTGTGTAATGGTCTGTGTGGTTGACTGTCCGTCTGGTGCATCTGTGTTGTGTGTGGTTGACAATGGGTATCCCGTACTTGCAGTCTCCGATGTTGACTTCCTTTTCCCCGCATCGGTGGTCTGTGTAGTGAACTCTTTGTCTCCAGCATGTGTGAACTGTGTGGTAGACGTAATGTCACCTAGGTAATAAAGAATTATATTATTTTCAGATCTTGTATAGTGGATAAAACACAACTCAACAACATCGGGATTTTAATAGCATTTATACTGGATGCATGCATCATATCAAATCTAATTAGACACAACTGAATGATTATAATAAATATATTTACTGAATGTTACTGGCTGGTCGTTGTCAGTGATGTTGACGATGACGGTGATGTTGTCTGCCAGTGATGGACTGTGTATAAAGATGATGAACGACTCAAGCGGCTCTTGAAGCTGAAAAGAGCCATTCATACGTTATAATAACAAACTAATAATCACTTCAATCATACTTGTACCTTTAAAGTATAGAAACCGCAAACATCAAACATCATATCCGACGAACTTCAAGGAACTATCACATCATATGTTTCTAAAAATATTTCAATCATAGCGTCAACTTGAAAAGCTCATATGAATTGATGCACAGTTGCATTAAAGAACATGATATCGGAGCGGGGCGGAACCACGACAGCAACTGCACTAACTTATCTTTTCAAAAATTACCGTAATTTCCGTTTAACCTTGAAAAACACTATTGCATCCTTTGATGATGCAATCTGAATAAATTTAGATCGACTGTCCTATATTATGGTAATACAATCAACACGAGACAACTAATATAATAAAACTGTTGATTTAAACTTTGAGTTATAATTTAAGTCCTTCTGGCACAGCAGATACAGCAATGAACAGTAGAGCTGTTTTCAGTAGTTCTACATTCCGTCATATCTTCATGATTTGTATGGAACGATAGCTGATATCCGTGACATCCCTCTCAAAGTTTTAAACCTCGATCGCACAGACGTACCGAACAATATGTCTGTAAGTACACCGTTATGGGTCTAAAGTAAGAATACGCCTCAATACGCACAATGCAGTCCTAAAAGTAGTGCCTTTAAATCCACGAAATATCTTGAAAATACGTTTGTTTAATTAATTTGTGCCTCTGGTCCCTCTGGTGTAAATGTAATAATTGATAAAATGAAATGGAGATTGCATGTTCAAGAGCAGTATGGCATCTTCTGTTTCTGAAATATGGTGTCCCACAGGGATCTGTACTTGGTCCAGTGCTATTGGTTCTCTATTGTGGCAGTACTTCAAACATCATTTCACAGCACCGCCACCTCCGCCACTCGAATGCCGATGACTGTCAGTTGTACAATAAATTTCATCATAAGAACTCAGAAGAAGCTCTCTTGAATATAGCTATTCGTACAGGTTCTTGAAATCTTGAAAACTCAAACTGAAGTAATCATTTTTATCCCACCGGTATGTAATACCGTGGGATATAGTCATCGCCCCGTCCGTCTGTCCGTCCGTCCGTCCGTCCGTCCGTCTGTCTGTCCGTCCGTCCGTCTGTCCGTCCGTAATCATTTCGTTTCCGGAGCAGAACTCGAAAACCATTCATGATATCTTTCTGAAACTTTGCATGTGTATTACCCACCAACTGAAGTGGTGCCTTTTGATATTTTCAGATTTCTGAATTTTTTTTATTTTGTTTCGTTTCCATAGAAACATGTTGAAGTTGGACTTTGTTCAGAGACAGGTTCGTTTCCGGAGCACAGCTCCAAAACCGTTCATCATATCTTCCTGAAACTTTGCATGTGTATTACCCACTAACTGAAGTGGTGCCTTTTGATATTTTCAGATTTCTCAATTTTTTTTTTCGTTTCCATAGAAACTTGTTGAATTTGGACTTTGTTCAGAGACAGGTTCGTTTCCGGAGCACAGCTCCAAAACCGTTCATCATATCTTCCTGAAACTTTTCATGTGTATTACCCATTGACTGACGTGGTGCCTTTTCATATTATCAGATTTTTTCTGAAAAATCTATTTTTTTCTGTTTCCATAGAAACATTAGAGGGATGTTGGTTGTTGTTGATTTTGACTGCTTCTGGAGCAGGAGTCTAAAACCCTTAACATTCCTGAAACTCTGTAATACCCACTAACTGAAGTACGGTAGTAGATACACAAGTATCTGTAAAAGATGTGTTTTACAAATTTTGTGGAACCGGTGGGATATGTCATCTTCTGATGACTCTTGTTTAAACTAAGCAGCAGCTAAAACAGTGGATATGAGCGTCAATGTGTCAGACGACACGGAAGTTCAGCTAGCAAAGACTGTCAAGGATCGGTGTCTTGCTGGATCCAACACTATCAATGGAACCTCAGATTAACAATGCAATATCTGCAGAATATGCTACTTGAACCTACGAGTGATTGGAAATATTTTTCCTTTGATCACCATTGAAGCTGCACATTGTCAAAGCCAGATATCTGCAGCTGGTACTGAGTAAACTCGACTTCTGCAACAGTCTTTACGTCGGACTCCCGGGTATCCTCCTTGACAAACTTCAAAAGGTACACAATACAGCAGCACGAATCGTGACTCTCACATCTAAAGGATCCCACATTACTCCTGTCCTTTAACATCTTCACTGGCTTCCATTAAGCACAGAATTCAACTCAAAATTCTCTGCCTGATGTATAAATGTCTGCATGATCAATCGTTTGTCTACATATCAGAGCTGATATCAGCCTATGTCCCAGCGAGGGAACTTAGATCACAACATCAGAATGTACTGACAGTGCCGAAGTGTAGACTCAAGTGCTTTGTCAGAGATGTTTTGAACATTTTGCTCCTAACATGTGGAACTCTGTTCCCAAACATCTGAACTTATCTTTATGTTCATTTCTATGGTTTATAAGGACTTTCATATTCGCAGCAATTCTAAACGTGGACTTGTTCCTTACAGAGGAGTAATCATTTAACCCACTTCAGTATAATAAGCGTGTATGGAAAAACGCTAAACAATGATTATGTGATGAATTTCTTTAACAAAATGTCAGTAACCTGATCATCGACTACGTTCACACTGACGAATTTCTTCTGCTCCCCCTCAGTAAAGACGAGAACGTCGGGAAGATATATGTAGTCGACGTTAGACGTCGCAGTGATGTCATACGTGACCACGCTGACGTTGAACGCTGACGTTGAAACGTCATCTCGGGAAAGGTTCAGAAAGGTTTCCATTTGTCCTTCCTCCAAAACCAAGTCATCAGGTTGAAGGAGAGATATGGGTGGTCCTGGAATTGAACACTGAATTGATAGTGAACACGCTTTTGTTTGTAAAAACTGAAGTGAGTTAGATTACTGTTACTTTCGCGATTTCCGGTGTACTTAATTCTGCACAGTAGTGTACTGGTACAATACCGTTTCTATATTGGCTTAAACATAGCTCTAAATTTAATGTCCGGCAAGTTTAAATACGTTACAAGAACATGTGTCCATTTGAGTGGTTTAACAATTGAGCGTTTACATTAATGAGCATTACGTTAACCTTTTCAACGGGGTTCGAGTCTATACTTAAAGGAAAACGCAAACGCTTTATGTGTTCCTCAAAATTTCGATGTGTTTACTTTTTAAAGGGCTTTTTTGCTCAAATAAATCGATGAAATGTATTTGAAAAATAATGTCACCAATAGTAAAACACCCTTCTCTCTTCGGAAAATCAAGTTAAAAATGAGTGTACATGGTTTGGTAGAGCCATCGGGGTCGTTTTTGTAATTCGAAATAATAAAATGTGTTCTCATTGAAATGCCCGCCATGCAATTTTTCCTTTATACGTAACACCAGTATTACCACCACGGATAATTGGTTGGTGTAATAGGATCTTTTACCCTCTAAAATAAATTTTAATGACATAAAATATCATTATAAATATGAATTTAAAAAAGATGTGCTACAGCCCCTTTAAAGCGGTGATGTACGGGGTGAAACAATTTTACAATACATTACCCAACAAAATTTCAGTCTCATAAAAATCGTTGCGTCATTAATTATTAGTACGTTTCACGAGAGAGCAGCAAGGTACGAATGTTACGTTCGATCTGATTTGTTAACGAGATCGGCAAGAATGGGAAAGTCACATGGTAGAAAGATACAGCAATACAAACCTTCGTCATCTTCGATAGTGATCTCTACCTCGATATCCGGGTCTCCCGTCGTGAAGGATTTTAACTTCACCAGAAACCGCTCGTCAAACTCGTTAAGCTTTAATGAACAGATTATGGAAGTGAAATATGATTCCTATATAACCGTGATATTTCACAAAATTAGAGTGATTTGTAGACACGTTCATAATTATATAAATTATATCGGTACATACCGTCATCGGCACATGGCAGAATATTAAACAATTATTAAACATACAATGCAGCATCTTAGATTTCACCATTTAAGTTCCCAATAATGGCAGTAATAAAATAGAAAACCTCTTGAAGTAGAACTAATATATGCACACTCACGACTGGGCCACTCGGGAAAGACCTAAAACTTTTCACTTTACTCGATGGCAAGATATGAATTTTGATTAGTCTTGCTACGCGCACTCGATGCTACACATTTTCTGTAATAAGACTTACGTTGTCGTCGTAGATGGGTATGTTGAGGTAGTAGAGGAGGGTCCCTGCCTGAACGCTAACCCCCAGAGGGGAAGGGGTCGGGGAGTAGTCAGCCCCTCCCTCCGCACTCAAGTCTTCTGTCTCGTACTGCACACAAAATAGTAAGGATTCCCTTAAATAAGTTTTTTTGTAATTTACCACAGAAATATGAGAAGACGAGGACTAAGCAGAGATTGTGAACCCTGAGAAAAGGGATGTTCCCGTCCCACAGAATATACAATCTCAAACACTCGAGATGTTCCCGGCTCACAGGATTTACAATCTCAAACACTCGAGATGTTCCCGTCCCACAGGATATACAATCTCAAATACTCGAGATGTTCCCGGCTCACAGGATTTACAATCTCAAACACTCGAGATGTTCCCGTCCCACAGGATTTACAATCTCAAACACTCGAGATGTTCTCGACTCACACGATTTACAATCTCAAACACTCGAGATGTCTCGACTCACAGGATTTACAATCTCAAACACTCGAGATGTTCCCGGCCCACAGGATTTATAATCTCAAACACTCGAGATGTTCCCGGCTCACAGGATTTACAATCTCAAACACTCGAGATGTTCTCGACTCACAGGATTTACAATCTCAAACACTCGAGATGTTCCCGGCTCACAGGATTTACAATCTCAAACACTCGAGATGTTCTCGACTCAAAGGATTTACAATCTCAAACACTCGAGATGTTCCCGGCCCACAGGATTTACAATCTCAAACACTCGAGATGTTCCCGGCCCACAGGATTTACAATCTCAAACACTCGAGATGTTCCCGGCCAACAGCAGTCTTGGTTACAACAGATACTCTGAAGGGAGTAACTTGTGTTGGAAGATAATGAACGTCGATGAATACGTTAACAAATAGAGTCGCTCGTAAAATATCAACCCTTTGCCATTCAACTCGACTCTACCGGCATGTGGCCACTGTATGACGGATTATAAGCTTACGGCTGACGGATTATAAGATTACGGCTGTCGGCTTCAGACGTATGGGAGATAGCTGGTTGCGGTTTCGAGAGGCCTTTCGTCAACCAATTTGCAGATCAAGGCTTGAAATGTATTGGGGCTATTTCTCAGATTGTAACTCGCGTTCACATTCACCAAAACACTATTTGAGCAGAGATATGAATGAATGAATGAATGAACACATGGGGAAACGCAAATTCGGGAATTTACAATACATGGGCAGAAAATTAAGCAATGTACGGTTGTAACCATAATTATGATAGATCTTTTGGTTTTGTTTTGATATTAAAGCATATATCTGTATTCCCATACATGTACTTATACATTTACACATTTAGATTAATAAATACACGAATATTACTGTAAAGTTCCAGGGGTTGACGAGGAATGAGTTGAGGATGGTGAGGACTAGGAAGCCGTCTCCCTCTCTCACACTGTCCGGGGTCACGAAGATCACACCTGCCGATTAAAGTTACAAGCAACTCAAATATCTCCAATAATTTCACGTAAACGCTTAGCGGCTGAATCAATATAGCAAATCCTTGAATTATTCTTGCAGACTATTAATTTCAAACATCGATTTTACAGGGCGATTTTTCAAGGAAGGCTATTATTCGAGGGAGACGATTATTGTTTTCGAAGATGTATTATCTATATAACGCTCTCCGGCTTATCTTTGGAAATCCGGTCGAGTCCGAAGTTTGTCGCGACAATAAAAGTGTCGCGACTAACATTTTTTCACAAACAAATTTCACTATTTAAATGCCCTGCATGAGTTCTCTGGAAATTTTCAGGTTAAAATTATTTTTTTCAATTTTTGAAAAAAAAATCCAATGGAATTTTTTTTTTCCCAATGGAATTTTTTTTCCAATGGAATTTTTCCAATGGAAATTTTTTTCCCAATGGAATTTTTCCAATGGAAATTTTTTTCCCAATGGAATTTTTCCAATGGAAATTTTTTTTCAAATGGATTTTTTTTCCAATGTGGAAAAGGGTGGTGGGATTAGTCATTGAAGGCAGTTTTCATAATAATGAATTTATGAAATATTATAATTCTATTTTTTTGAATTTGGTGAAGTTTTCAATGAAATGTTGATTTTAATAACATATATTGAGTTAGATGAAATATTGATTTTGGAAAAAATATAATGTTTGTGAAATGTTGACTTTGGAAATATTTATTGACTTGGTGGAAGTTTTACTTTGATAAAATATTGAATTTGATGACATGTTAAAATATTGTTTGAGTTATGTGAATTGTTGACTTTTGAAATATTTATTGACTTTTGTGAAAGTTTTACTTTAATAAAATGTAGAGTTTGTAAAAGATATTTTGAATCTAGTGAAATGTTGACTTTGATCAAGTATTTATTTGGTGAAATGTTGACTTTGGAAATATTTATTGACTTTTACGAAAGTTTAAATTATATAAAATGTTGACTTTGGTGACATGTTGCTTTTGAAAAAGATATTTTGCATTAAGTGAAATATTGACTTTGATCAGGTATTGACTTTGATGAAATGTTGACTTTGGAAATAATTATTGACTTTTGTGAAAGTTTAACTTTAACAAAATGTTGACTTTGAAAAAGAAAATTATCAAGTGTCCTTACCCTAAAACATATATTGAGATTATAGATATGTAGTATTTTTTTAATAAGACGTTTCCACAATATATTCTCCTATCAAATATTCACCTTTGCGAAATGTTGACTCTTGAAATATTCATTGCGTTGATAAGGTTTCTATCTATTGACTTTTTTAAAGTTGAACACTAATGTCTGGCTAAAGGTGGATGTTTCAGACAGTATGCGTTAGGTCATTTGACTAGGCTATTGCCCACATTACATCAGTCACCATGTCTGATTATTTATACACACCTGATTGCAGGTTACATATATATAACGATAAAACAATTGCAATTTAATCATGCAACTGAGGTTTAAGGGATACTAGTATATCAGACTTGTGTATTGACTCTCAGAATACCCTACGGCGTCCCTCTCGGTATTACGTAACATGTATATTCGATCAACTCATTAAGGCCAACAGGTAAGTAATTACCGGTTCAATGGCATTGACCCAGCAGCTAGGTGTTACAAGAACACACATGTAGTCAGACTTCAATAGAGTGACCACATGAGCACTTATTTGTTTCCGTTTGTGTGCATTACACTGCAAATTTATCTGCGATCAGATGACATTCTCGACCATGAACTAATAGCGCTTGGTAAAGGTATTTAGAATGTTTAGGTTGGACTTAACAAACGTAAGTTATGTAACTCTAACATATCAGATAATGAATTTCTTTTGTTGTTGTTACAGGCGACTAGTTATAATATGCATTATAGTATCCATGTAGGATTTGCTGACTTTTAAGAGATTGACTTTGGTGACTGGAAACTATTTATTGGCTTATAGCCTAATAAGGTAAACATGATTCTAAATCCCTATATGTGACGTCATGGCTTTTCGGAAAGATTTAACATTTTCAATTGGACATCAAAGGCTGATTGTTTCAAATATGTCCCAACCCATGTATATCACGACTAAGCTGATGTTGGTGCATTCTATGTGAGACACAAACTATTTTCATCGCTTTGACGGTTATTAACTAGTGATTGACCTCTCATGTGTAACATATGCATACTGAAAAATTGAATCAACATCGCATTTCATTCGATATAAACATATTCCAAGAAAAACATGGAGTGATTGTGACAAGGAAGTAACGAATATTTAATTTAAAGAGATAATATAATGATTTTAACGGTATTTAAGTGTGCTGTGTATTAGAAAGTCCCAGGTCTTACATAAGGTGCATGCAGCAAAGAACGTCTCCCCGTCAGTAGCCATGGGAATTCGCGTGTTGATGTAATTACAGGTAGCGGGAATGACCATTAACTAATTATCATGTACCGACCCTCACTTAATTGTTTGTGTATCTCCTACCAGAATATTAGGGGTGGCCAGCATTCCGACACGTTCAAATGTTCTTATATATCTAATGCACACGTATTATATAACATGTGTTCTTAGAGAGGCAGTAATGAAACTTCAATTATCATGTACTGTAACAGATTGTTTAGTGACATCTTGACGTTGAAAAGATATCCCGAGTTTGATGACATGTTGACTTTGGAAATATTAATGACTTTGGTAAAAGTTTATCTTTAATGATATGTTAACTTTGGTGACATATTGACCTTGCGAAGATATTTTGAGTTTACTGAATTGTTGACTATCAAAAGATTGACTTTGGTGACATGTTGACTCTGAAATATTTGTTGGCGTTGTTGAAGTTGGAATTTAATGACATTTTGAAAACACAAATGTCTGGCTTAAGGAGCGCGTTTCAGACAGTAATTCTTTAGCGTTTATCCATCAAGTCAGTGAACCGTATCTCCTGAACATCCCAGTGACAAATTGTTTGTATCTCTGAGTCAACTCAACATGTGTCACGGTGCTCAGATTGAAATAACAGTGTTGGCGACAATACACATTCGTACGTATTTTTAGATTGGTTTATGGTAATACCCGCACAGACTGCCACCTTGCAATACACACATATCCCAGTATATCCAGACTTGCATATTCTATTTAACTCGTTAAGAGCGCGACTTGGCTCCTCACAGGATGACTAGTGATGGTAATTAGATACTACAATACTGTACTGTATACACACTGGTTGATTTCAAATTTTGTTTGAGAACTTAATGAATAATTTACATGTGTTCTCTTATTATTTTAGTGTTGACAATGTTGCTAAATATAAGTGTTACTACAGCACGGAAATAGTTTAAAATGTTTGTTACAAGACAGTTTGAAATTCAAATTATTATAGATAGGTACCGATATCATGACTTTGTTTATTTCATTTAACGGTTAACAACATATATTACGTTTCAAATAGTGTTTATGGTTGTTGGAAGTGTCATAATATCTAAATATTCATGCAGTTACATAAACATTGCATTCTACACGTTTGTATTTCGTATTCATATTGTAATCAATGATTTGAAAGCACGTATCTTATCAGGTTATCATACATACATTTATTATACATTACCGAGACATCAAAATCCATGTCCCATAACTTTCCTATTTCCATTTTGTGTCTTCATGTTTATAGAAAATGATAATTAAGAATTCCGTCGATTCTTACATTATACAATAGGTGTACCTTATTTTGAATATTCATATATGCATATATATGAGATCTATTTAAATGTACAACAAACTAACATGGCTTATGCTTATGCTTATGATTTGTGACGGCAAGAAACATTTTATGATAAATACGATGTTTAATCAATGTTTTTTACAGTTAAATTGTTAATGTTTTACATAAATCAAACGAATAGAAAATGTGGTCGATCTCTGGGAAAGAAAATCCTATGCGTCTATCCATAACCTCGTGATATACAGCACAATACAATTAAATACAAATATAAATATATAGATGATACATGTCTTTCTTGTCTATCTGAATTTCTTGATTTATACCAGGATTATCTCATCGAGTGAAGTACAAGTTTATATTTTCGCATGCAGCGACGGCGCAAGTGAGAATATATTACTCTTCCACCTCACGAGATGAGGTGAACATGATATTTGTCAAGAATTGACAGATATTCTATTTATTATATCAATTCTGTGTTTTATGTTTAAATTGACCAGATTTCAACGGCATCGGTTTTAATGACATCATAATTCACAACCTTAAATGTGGAGCTACTAAATGCCTTTTTCGCACAGCGAATGTATGTGTTTTATGTGTTCATTTATACATAACACAATAAGATAATAATATATGATTTCCAATAGACATAGATACGATACTCGACTGACTGAGCGTTTACAATTCACAATCTGTTACAGTACATGATAATTGAAGCTTTATTACTGCCTTTCTAGGATCACATGTTATATAATACTTGTACATTAGATCTATAAGAACATTTGAACGTGTCGGCATTTTGGCCACCCCTAATAGTCTGGTAGGAGATACACAAACAATTAAGTGAGGGTCGGTACATGATAATTAGTTAATGGTCATTCCCGCTACCTGTAATTACATCAACACGCGAATTCCCATGACCACTGACGGGGAGACGTTCTCGTCTTCATGCACATTATGTAAGACCTGGGACTTTCTAATACACAGCTCCCTTAAATACCGTTAAAATCATTATATTATCGCTTCAAATAAATTTCGTTACTTCCTTTGTCACAATCACTCCATGTTTTTCTTGGAATATGTTTATATCGAATGAAATGCGATGTTGATTCAATATTTCAGTATGTATATGTTACACATGAGAGGTCAATCACTAGTTAATAACCGTCAAAGCGATGAAAATAGTTTGTGTCTCACATAGAATGCACCAACATCAGCTTAGTCGTGATATACATGGGTTTGGACATATTTGAAACAATCAGCCTTTGATTTCCAATTGAAAGTGTTAAACCTTTTAGAAAAGCCATGACGTCACATATAGGGATTTAGAATCATTTTTACCTTATTAGGCTATAAGCCAATAAATAGTTTCCAGTCACCAAAGTCAATCTCTTAAAAGTCAGCAAATCCTACATGGATAATATTATGCATATTATAACTAGTCGCCTGTAACAACAACATAAGAAATTCATTATCTGATATGTTAAAGTTACATAACTTACGTTTGTTAAGTCCCACCTGAACATTCTCAATACCTTTACCAAGCGCTATTAGTTCATGGTCGAGAATGTCATCTGATCGCAGATAAATTTGCAGTGTAATGCACACAGATCGGAAACAAATAAGTGCTCATGTGGTCACTCTATTGAAGTCTGACTACATTTGTGTTCTTGTAACATCTAGCTGCTGGGTCAATGCCGTTGAACCGGTAATTACTTACCTGTTGGCCTTAATGAGTTGATCGAATATACATGTTACGTAATACCGAGAGGGACGCCGTAGGGTATTCTGAGAGTCAATACACAAGTCTGATATATCCCTTAAACCTCAGTTGCATGATTAAATTGCAATTGTTTTATCGTTATATATATGTAACCTGCAATCAGGTGTGTATAAATAATCAGTCATGGTGACTGATGTAATGTGGGCAATAGCCTAGTCAAATGACCTAACGCATACTGTCTGAAACATTCGTCAACTTGATATTCCAATAGACTGCCAACTGAAATTATTTGATAATCTTGTCAAGCCTATTCTCCTTTACGGAGCCGAAGTTTGGGGGTTTGAAAATGTTACCATCATCGAACGTGTCCATCTTAAATTTTGCAAATATATTTTAAATGTAAAGCAATCAACTCCAGATTTCATGGTTTACGGTGAACTAGGTAGGTACCCAATCAGTATATATGTAAAAGTTAGAATTATAACAAATTGGGCTAAAATAATATGTTGTAATGGCAAATTAAATAGCATTTTTTACAATGTGATGTACAACTTGTATTCTTCAAATTCGGATTTTAGTTTTCCATTATTGTCAAGTGTTAAGCGTATCCTGGAGGAAACTGGATTGTATTATATTTGGCTCTCCCACTCTGTACCTAGCATTGCTTGGCTTAAAAATAATGTACAATTTATTCTCATAGATCAGTTTAAGCAATTGTGGTGTCGCTCTGCTGTGGAGTCGTCAAAAGGTTATTACTATACAATGTACAAGCAATCAATATTTTTAGAATCATATTTGTTACAATTACCTTACCATTACAGACGCTGGCTAACTAAATTTAGAACTTCAAACCATAGGCTTCCCATTGAAACAGGACGTTGGTCCGGCATTCCAAAATGTAATAGAACCTGTCAATTTTGTACAACTATTGTATGCGATGAACTTCACTTTTTATTATACTGCCCAGCCCTACATTCCCTCAGATGTCAATTCCTTCCCTAATACTTCTGTAAACATCCTCATATTGAAAAATTTATTTATTTAATGAAATGTGATTATTCGCCACTTAACTCTGAAATTGCTCAATTTATCAAAGCTGGACTTTGTACACTGTTTTAGTATGTGTTTAAATGCTGTACGTTCTCTGTGTCACTTTGTGTGATTTTCGAGAATAGAATTTCTGTTCTGTTCTGTTCTGTTCTGTTCTTCTGTTCTGAACCGGTAATTACTTGCCTTAATGAGTTGATCGAATATACATGTTACGTAATACCGAGAGGGACGCCGTAGGGTATTCTGAGAGTCAATACAGAATTCTGATATATCACTTAAACCGCAGTTGCATGATTAAATTGCAATTGTTTTATCGTTATATATATGTAACCTGCAATCAGGTGTGTATAAATAATCAGTCATGGTGACTGATGTAATGTGGGCAATAGTCTAGTCAAATGACCTAACACATACTGTCTGAAATATCCACCTTTAGCCAGACATTAGTGTTCAACTTTAAAAAAGTCAATAGATAGAAACCTTATCAACGCAATGAATATTTCAAGAGTCAACATTTCGCAAAGGTGAATATTTGATAGGAGAATATATTGTGGAAACGTCTTATTAAAAAATACTACATATCTATAATCTCAATATATGTTTTAGGGGAAGGACACTTGATAATTTTCTTTTTCAAAGTCAACTTTTTATTTGAGTTAGACTTTCAGTCAGTTAGTCAATAAATATTTCCAAAGTCAACATTTCATCAAAGTCAATATGTGACCAAAGTCAATATTTCACTAAATTCAAAATATCTTTTTCAAAGTTTACATTTTATTTACGTTAAACTTTCACAAAAGTCAATAAATATTTTCAAAGTCAACATTTCATCAAAGTCAATATCTGATCAAAGTCAATATTTCGCTTAATGCAAAATATCTTTCTCAAAAGCAACCTGTCACCAAAGTCAACAGTTTATACAAGTTAAACTTTCACAAAAGTCAATAAATATTTTCAAAGTCAACATTTCACCAAATAAATACTTGATCAAAGTCAACATTTCACTAAATTCAAAAAATCTTTTTCAAAGTCAACATTTTATATAAGTTAAACTATCGCAAAAGTCAATAAATATTTCCAAAGTCAACATTTCATCAAAGTCAATATGTGATCAAAGTCAATATTTCACTAAATTCAAACAAATCTTTTTCAAAATCATCATTTTATTTAAATTAAACTTTCACAAAAGTCAATGAATATTTTCAAAGTCAACATTTCACCAAATAAATACTTGATCAAAGTCAACATTTCACTAGATTCAAAATATCTTTTACAAACTCTACATTTTACTTTCACAAAAGTCAATAAATATTTCAAAAGTCAACAATTCACCTAACTCAAAAAATATTTTAAAATTCAACATGTCATCAAATTCAATATTTTGTCAAAGTAAAACTTCCACCAAAGTCAATAAATATTTCCAAAGTCAACATTTCACAAACATTATATTTTTTCCAAAATCAATATTTCATCTAACTCAATATATGTTATTAAAATCAACATTTCATTGAAAACTTCACCAAATTCAAAAAAATAGAATTATAATATTTCATAAATTCATTATTATGAAAACTGCCTTCAATGACTAATCCCACCACCCTTTTCCACATTGGAAAAAAAATTCAATTGGAAAAAAAAAATTCCATTGGAAAAAAAAAATTCAAATGGAAAAAAAAATTCCATTGGAAAAAAAATTTCCATTGGAAAAATTCAATTGGAAAAATTCCATTGGAATTTTTTTTTA
This sequence comes from Gibbula magus, assembly GCA_936450465.1. NCBI lineage: Eukaryota > Metazoa > Mollusca > Gastropoda > Trochida > Trochidae > Gibbula > Gibbula magus. The sequence goes on from OW388297.1 coordinate 17,478,235, forward strand.
AAAATTGAAAAAAATAATTTTAACCTGAAAATTTCCAGAGAACTCATGCAGGGCATTTAAATAATGAAATTTGTTTGTAAAAAAATGTTAGTTGTGACACTTTTATTGTCGCGACAAACTTCGGACTCGACCGGATTTCCAAAGATAATCCGGAGAGCCTTGTATGCATTTCTTTTAAATTGAGACAGAAAATGTTTTTTATCGAATTTTTAAATTGTGTATAGCATAAAATAAGTTCTAACCATAAGGCTAAACATCGCATAAACATACCTAAATGCTGGCCAACTCGCGCCAGTCTCCTTCACTGTCTAATTTAAGTCTTGCCGTATTTCCTTAACGTTTCTTTGCTAGCGAATCGGAGCTCACTATGCATTGCAGGTGCAGCGCTTTGCTATATCTGTTAGCACAGCCAAGTTACGGAAATGCTGTAAGCTTAAAATTAGTCAGTGATGGAGACTGGCGCGAGTTATGTTTTGCGTAGTGAAGTTGTATATTCTCTTGCAGAATGTGGAACAGAGCGTGATGCTAATAGTTGATATATTCCAAGAAGGTTGACACCGTTTTCTATCTAGTTTTATTTGGTGATCAACAGGCTCATTTGGCTGATTAATCAGGATGTAAGACATCACCAAATTTGACGACGTCTGTCATCTGAACTCAACTGAAATACTCTGACATATGTTACTACACCAATAACAATTGTGAATCAGGGCACAGTTTCACAAAACAATTGTAGAGTTGCAATCAAATATAGCCAATTCTTTTAACATTGGTAACAGTTGATTGTAGCTTTCAATCGATTGTAACTTAAAGTGTTTTGAGGAACGGCACCCTGGGTCTGCTTTCACAAAGAAGTAAGGTGACGTGATCACAAGTCACTGAGGTAACCTTATTGTATTGTTAAAGGATTGGATTAAAGGATTTAAGGATTAAAGCCATAGGTGTAAGTACACCAACATACGTTTTCAGGAATCCAATCTCATATGATATATCAAGAGGCAAAGCATAGGTATGGAAATAGATGTATATTCGTTCAAATTTTCAAATTTCAAAATTCATTGACATCAAATGAAAAAAATGTAGAAAATCCAGCATATTGTTCATTAGTCTTTGAATAGGTGACCCAAAATTAAAACTCTTTAAATTAAATCTAATTGCTGGAATTGCATTGAGGTATGATGTTGGCGGGATTTCAAATGGTGGAACATGTAAAACAGCTTTGAGGACATCGTCTTGGCGAGATTGCATTCGACGGAGAACCAAGATTCCTCCCTCAAACTATACCCATTGGTTGACAGACGGTTGGAAAATTGTTTGGAAGTTTTATAATTTCTTGATCCTTAAGTAAAAGGTAAGCTCAAGAAATGTGTATATCAACTCAAAGCAAATAATATTACTGAAAATATTACTTGTGTTTAATTAAACGGCATCTTCTGTTAAATCAACATAAATAAATATCTTACCGTCAACAAGGAGGCAGGAGAACAGCACAGCTAGAAGATAACCAGGACACTTGAAATCCATAATGCTGGTAACTAAGAAACCAAATATGTTTCATATTAATCGATGTCAATTATTTAAACTTCCTTTTCATACTAGTCTAAATTAAAAAAAATCAAGTCACCAACATAAAATATAAACTGTTTGAGAGGCATTCTCAAAACCATCATTAGGGCTAATGGTAGGAAACACACCACAGCTAAACAACAACCTAAAGGCGTAGTTTACAACATCAGCTGCAACTGTGGCAGTAACTACATTGGGGAAACATCCAGACCACTCAACATACGCATCAAAGAACACAAAACATCCACAATCAAGGCAGACAACAAATCAGCCATTTCAGAACACATCACCAAATTTCCACAACACAACATCAATTGGGACGCTGTCAAAACACTCACAAACAACAAACATGATTACACCCACCGCCGTTTATCTGAAGCTTTACAAATTTTGAGACATAACCCCTCTTTGAATAGAGATCATGGCTATTTCATCCCATCAGCTTACAACCACTTAATCCACAAATAATTAATCCACTCTACTCACTCTGGCTTCCTTCATTATCCTCCACTGATTGCTCACCCTCACTGCTGCATTGTATCCCCATCCCAACTTAATTAACTTACCTTCCACTGGTATCCATGTTATCACTACCTGCTTGTTACAGCTTTCATCTTATTGTTATCTCATCTTGTTGTCTTTGTTATCCCATTATCATACCAAAAATGTTTCATGTATATAACCTCCGATTTTATCATCTCTCCCATATGCTTGATAACGGTATAAGGATCTATACCGAAACGTCGCTATTGTTAATAAAGAAGTTGATCATCCATAAATATTTGTCTTCTTCAACATAAAATATGATCAAATTGAAATAATAAAAATTAAATATATCCAAGTGAATGAATTTATTACAAATTATTATGAATATCAGTACACAAAGATGACTGTATTAGCATTATTTGATTTTAACGGATAACCTACCTTAAAATACCGGACAACCCGTCTCCACTGGTCATCTAGTTGGAAATGACCGCAACTGACCGAAGCAATCATGTTTGACACGCGTTGACATCCTCGTTATCGCTTTAACAGATAAGGCCATGCGATATTTGGCAAGAAAAGCTTTTTGTTTTTCATCGCTTTTCAGTGCATAATATTGACAATGTGAAAAAGAGTAGGCTGAACGTCTTCATAATTTTTAACCTACAATATTGGCTATTGTGGTGTAGGCCCTATGAAAAATAAAGTCTTATGTTTCATCTTTTATCAACCACACTATGGAAGATTGTACACACAATAACTTGTTTTCACCACTTTTTAAACCAAGTATTGACCATATGAAATAGATTATGATAAATGGTGTATTTTTCAGTAATTTTCGGATGACGCATATAAATGTTGTATGAATATTTCTTGTTAAATGCATGTTTTTAAACATAATTGGTACTATTTATATAATGACCATCACTCTGAAGTATCAAAAGGCAGAGTATCCTATCACATTTCTTAAGTACATTTATCTCGATGAGTTAAATTAAGATATTGGGCTACACAGCCCAAGAACCCAATATCTCACCATGTGTTCAGGTAATTGTTATGTGAAACCTTTTCCCTAGTATCTTTTATGATTGAACTGTATGTAGTTACTGATATTAAGATGGATTTTCATTTATAAATAACCTTTTAAATAGTAAAGACAAAATCAAATATATACATGCAAACGCAAATAAATTTAATGTCAAAAATAGCAAAAAGAAAAAAATGTGTGTGAGAGGCGAACAAATTGCTTGAGGCGTGCTTAATGAGAATCCTATTTATTTTTTCATATTGCCTTAACAATAGATACCCATCGAAGAGTTGTTTTGTTTTTGTGTTCCTTTTCCTCATACGCGCGGGGTCGTACCATACTGTGAGCAGTGAGCTTGTCAGCTGAACATTGAGATAGACCCTCGAGCTAAACGAACCGAGTAACTGTAGAGCTGCAGTATAATGAAATTTGTGTTGGTCATTCTTCAAAGTAGTTCGTCATGTACATTCGTTCTTATGATTCTTCTGACAGTTGTCTGTCATTTGCTTATCTGTCACTGTCAAAACTGTAAACTACAACACTTACATCGGTCATTTCGTGCGAACAGAAAGAAAAAACGACAAAACAGCAAATATGGCTAAATTTGTGAAATGTTTGTGATTTATGAAGAGAATTTCTAGTGGTTTATCCCAGTACAAAACAACACGTTTACCCACATATGTCATGTTCTAGGTTATTACTAATTCATAGCATGGGTGTTAATCATAATTTGTCTTTCGCATCAATTGATTTATTAATCGTGTTAAAAGGCCGTACAAAGAGTATATATTGTAGCATGTTTGCAATTATGTTGTATACAAATATCAGTCTGGCTCCCGGAGAGTTCATCTGTACAACAAGTTGTAGAAATTGATCATCAAATGTGCTTATCTCAATGACAAGGGATATTATTGTATCGCATTTTGTGTATCAAAAGCTGTTGAACGAATTTGACAGAGGTTTAATGCTTACATGATTAGAGATGTATGTTATATAAAGATGGCGACTTTATTGGTTTTATAGTTCGTTATATAAGTGACGCAATCAATCAGTCTTTGTTAATGTAATATATATGACGAGCTCACTTAATTACGTTTATTTAGAATTAATGTAAGAATTATGCATGTTGTTAAGATGTCCAATGTGAAAATGTCTTTCATTACATCCTCAAATCTAATTTTAAATCATTCAAAGAATCAAAGTTCTTGTATCTCAAGATGTTGTTAGAATCAGAATACTGCCTCTTTATTTGGGAAAATCAAAATGACTTGACATGTGTACGTAATCTATATCTGTCAAACTAAACGTTTTCTCTAAATTCTCTTGTCTTTCACCCCACAGCGCTAGCGATAGTTTTATCTGCTGTATGATATCAATGGTCAAAAGCCCCACGTTATTTAAAAACCTGTGTACAAGGCATACAGCTGTATACAAGTAGTCTTGGTTAATGTAAGTAAAGGGATGCATGAGAGTTTGTTTTATCAATTCAAGATTAAATAAACATTCGTGCACATTTTAACAACATTAAGCTGTAATCTGAAATATGTTTGTTTATGTAAGTTGTGCCTCTATACTCCAAGGAGTAAATGCAGCTGGGAAGGATGTTAAGGAGATTGCATGTTCAAGCGCAGTTTACATGTAGGTATCATCGTTAGAGAAGAGTAGTAATCATTTAATCCACTTCAGTATAATACGCGTGTCTGGAAAAAAGGCTTAACAATGATCATGTGATGAACTTAAAATTGAAAATTAAAATGTCTTTAAAAAAATGTCAGTAACCTGATCATCGACTACATGTACGTTCACACTGACGGATTTCCTCTGCTCCCCCTCAGTGAAGACGAGAACGTCGGGAAGATATATGTAGTCGACGTCGATGTCATAGGTGACCACGCTGACGTTGAACGCTGACGTTGAAACGTCAAGCCAACTGTATTATAGGGCTTTATTGGAAACAAAAACGAATCGAAATCAATATTGTATTAAATTGAATAGTTTTAGGAAACGGAACTAGCACTGACACAGGTTCTTGGAACCTCTGCAAACTCCCGTTGTACGAAAGACACAGATCTCCAAGGATTCCAATACAAACTGTTACATTATATTTTTACGACAAACAATTGACTTTACAGAATGAAATATATCGATGAAAACCAAAGTAGCTATTGCTCTGTATCTATAGAGAAGAAGAAAGAAGAAAGAAGAAAGAAGAAGAAAAGTATTTTATTTCGGTGTCACGTGCTTACATACATTTCACATATGGCATAATAAAACAATATTCACAAGATTTAAACGCATTGAAGATAAAAAGATAGCACCCGGCCTATGCCATATTACTTTGTTCAAATTAAAAAATAGATAAATATGGATATAAAACATTGAATATACAAGGATGGAGTAAACATTAAAATTAAATGAGGCGCAACCTCCGTCTATACATGTTATATGTTAAGACAGCCAGTGGCTTACATAACTTACTGCTAGATAGTAAATATACAGGTTGGTCAGTAGAGAAACAACAGCTCATCTATTTTATGATTGTAACATGGTTACATATATATGGCAGAGACTCTAACAATGAAAATTATGTGAGCCTTGCCAGTCTCTGATCACATTTAGTACGTTGTATAAGGATTGATTAAATTCACAGTGTGCATATATTTGACGTAACATAGAATTTGTTTATTACAAATTTCCCCGTTCTTCTCATGTAAAGTTTACAACTTATTTTGATAATTCCATACGCCGTTCATGTGCATAGTTGGAAACTCAGTGTTCATCTGCTTACGGCTTTATTGTCTAATTCTGACCGCCCAAGTCTTAAGGCCGGTTCACACTGTGCCGAATTTGACAAAAGATTGAAACACGAATTTGAAAATGTTCAAATTCGCAAAGGATCGTAAGCAATCGGGCCATTCGTAAACGCATCTTAAGCATTCGTTTGGTCATCGGCGGAATTCTTCTCTGTTCGGCAGCAACATCAGGAGAGCGAGCAAAATATTTGACATGTTAGTTTCGTGGTGCATTCGTGTCCTCATCGTGCCCTTCGTGCGTCTATCGAGATGACATCGTATGATTCGTATCATCATCGTATTTGCCTTCGCCTGTCCATCGGGACCATAGGGCATATTTCACAAGCGAAGGCCATACGAATGTAACACGAAGATGACCGAATTCATAAGAAGACAACGCGACTGCGATCATACCTTGCAAGAATGCACACGGTGATTATACCATGTCGTATTGACTAGGTTATGAGGGCATTTACTACATCAAAAGGTTTATGTCAATATGAGACATGTAATGATATATATATATTACATAGTATAACCTGTGTAATATATGTAACAATATCTCTGTATATCACAATGAGTATGAAATATATAGTACCTTATATTTACCACTTAGGTATACATGCATCTGGAATATGTATTTGTACTATAAAAAAAATCATTACGTACATGTATATAAGCATGCATTATATTAAACATGGAATGTATTCATATAGGTATTGTATATAAATACATGTATGTGTGTGTAATGAATATATTCTTACTTAAGTTCCATCGTGATAGCATCGTAATGCTAAACGATGGTTATACGCAGGTAATCACGAGGATTGAAGACAGTCGCGTTGCCTTCTTGTGACAATCGAGGAGCAAAGTGTTTAATATTTTGGCGATGGTACCGATGGACAGACGATGATAGTACGATAATGAAAAGAAGTAACAAGATTGCATCTCGATTGTCACAAGAAGGGAAAGATTCAGACACGAGCTGACCACGAAAATGAAGATTCGCACGCGGGTTCGGAAGTTTTTTAACACACAAAGATTTTCGAACATCCGCCGATGGTGCAGCCGAAGGCGGAACAGTGAATTGAAAGGGTCACGTGATTTCCTGCTGTCATGGCAACTCACGCTAGACTGGTTTCAGCAACTTTATTGACTATATGTTTACGCCATTGCTCGGTAGTCATCCTAATTATATAATTAACTCATAAGCTTATTCAGAGTGGTAATGGGGTAATGGGGATTCGGGGGTTCGAAATTTTGTATTTTGTCTTTTTTAAATTAGAGAAAAACATTTTTAAATTTTAGAAAAAAATGTTGTATGTAACTTTGATATGTAGCACCTTGCACCAACTTCCATATAATATAACATGTTTTAAAATGCTTCTCCATGGTGTATAAAGGAGTAATCAGAGTTAAAAGAGAAAAAGTGCGGTTAACTCATTTCGGCAATCTCTTGTTTTCATAGCAATAATCAGATTTATGCTTTCTCTGCCATACTAAAACAAAGTCTATATGACGCTGTTCCAGTACTTCCTAACATTTAAAATTAAGCTTTCCCGGGCCGACACCGAGAGGCCAACCGTCACAGCAACAGAGTTATATAATGTGGATGTCACGTGATGCTTGTATCACCAAGCTCATCTTCGCATTCTCATCGCATACTCGTCGAACTCTTCATACGACGTCGTGTTGCCATCATGCTGTCATCGTGTTGTATTCGTACAGACTATATAACGTTAGGCCAATGCGACGATCAACCCGACATTCGCATTGCATTCGCATTGTAGTCGTGTGTTACGTCGTATTACATCGTGTTAAATCGTATTGCCTTCTGACTGCATCGTACCTGCTCCGGAAGTTGATGAGTTTTTAACCAAAATCGAAACCAAATTCGTGCGAAATGAGAATTTTCTAATTCGTGTTGGCATCTTTTGTCATATTCGGGACAGTGTGACCCGGCCTTCAAGGATGATTACATGTATAATCACATCGTACAACTACAGTTTTGTGCAAAATCATTAATTATTTCAAGCGCCCTCCAATCAATTTGAGTTGTTAATCATAACTCAAGGGCAACAAAAAAACTACAACAACATTCCTTTGGAGTTATCAACGTAATAGATATATCAAAGACATAAAGTGATATACAGTCAAGCCACATAAAGTGATATACAGTCAAGCCGCGGTAGTCCGGACACCGATAATCCGAATCTTGTGTGGTTATGTCGTGCTCCAAACTGCAGGGTACACATTTGTATGGAAGCGTATTAGGGTCACATTAAAAAATATTTTTGAAAATAGGATCTCCTAATTAGGACTTTTTATCTCCTAATAAGTACTTAGTATCTCCTAATTAGGACATATTATCATCTCCTAATTAGTACTTAATATCTCCTAATTAGGATATAACATCTCTTAATTAGGACATAACATCTCCTAATTAGGACTTAATATTTCCTAATTAGGACTTAATATCTCCTAATAAGGAGTTAATCAAATACAGTTTTGAGGTTTGACTTATTTCTGAAAATTGTTTATTACAGCTTCAAACGTCATTGGAGTGAGTGAGTGAGTGAGTTATTGTTTAACGCCGCTTCGGCAGTATTGCAGCCATTAGCGGCGAGTAAACGTCATTGGAGCAATGTTGAAAAGGCATGAAGCATTCAACAATGGTGAGGAAACTCAATCAGGGAGATTAACATGCATGAGAAAAGTATACAACAGGGATCTGTAATACAAGCATGAGAAGGTAAAGCATGAGAATGGTATACAATTAGGAATTGCAATACAAACATGAGGGGAGTAAGTAATTGAGTGGTCAATAAACATTGGCCTGTCGGTTGTATTGAAGATGTAAATATTACAATTGATTAAACGAGGGTGGCCAATTTTGCTTCATTGAAATTGTAAACAAACAATAAGTACAGTTGATTGAAGGAGAGGCCAATGGTTGATGTGGGTGGCTTTGAAGTTGTTGGATGGTGATTGGAGGTGATAAGTGTTGATTGGGTTGATTGGTAGAGACTCCTCGGATAATTTCCTCCGACAGCAGTGGATGCATGGATGATGGAGATACTTGGATTTGGTTTGGTGCTCCTCGGATATTTCCCCCGATACGAGATAGAATTCCTAGATTAACTAGATAGTTGAATCCCAAGCACATGGTAGGAAGATACCTTGATTACGGTTTATTGCAGGCTGTTCCCTTCGAATGTCGATCGCTTCTTGGAGTTTTCTTTGGCGCAGGTTGTTGTTGTTGGATGATGTGAACCTTGTTTTTCAGAGTATGCTCAGATAGGGCGGATTTCTGGTCAAGTTTGTTGACAGATGCTTGATGTTCCTTGATCCTTTAGTTAGTGTTGATAGGTCGTAGCGTTTCTCCGATGTACTCTTGTCCACAATGACATGGAATTTTGTAGATGTACCCTTATGGGTTGGGGCTTGCAGTGCTGGTTCCTCTGCCATTGGCTTTGAGTAGTTGCTTGTGGGTCTTGCCGCTGGAGAATGTTACATCTATGCTGGCTTTGTGACCGTGTGACTGAGGGGGCCGATGTAGGGAACTGTGACCCGGATTGGCGATGGTTCAGGCTTGTGGGCGGTGTCTCTGATGGTGAGTGTTTTTTTTTTGATGGTCTTGGTGACTAGGCCTGCAGGATATCCATTGAGTGAGGTGAATATGTTCTTCAGATGTTGTAGCTCTTGATTGAGGGCGTCGAGATGACAAATGGATTTGGCACGTCTTGTGAGTGTGGCTATGATGGCTTGTTTGATTTGAGGGTGATGAGGCAATAATTGTAGTGGATGTACTGGTCGGTGTGTGTTGGCTTGCGGTAGACGGTTGTTTTAAGTCCATGCTCTGTGGCTTGCAAGGAGACATCTAAGAAGGGGAGATGGTGGTCAGTTTCCATGGTGAACTGGATTCTTGGATGCTGGGCGTTCAGATGTTGTAAGAGATGGTTTGGATCATCATGTTGGGCTATGGTGGTGAAGGTGTCATCTACCTTGCAGAACCGGCATTGAGGCTGAAATGGAGCATTGGAGAGCGCCGATTCTTCGATGGATGTCATGAAGATATCTGTTATGAGAGGGGATAGCGGTGAGCCCATTGGTAGACTGTGGGTTTGCTTGTAGATCTTGTCATTGAAGGTAAAGTAAGAAGTTTCGAAGCAGCTGGATGCGAGGTTGATGATGTTGTTGATGGTTAACTTGATGTCGAGCTGGTCAATGCAGGTGTGGAGCTTGGATCGGAGTACTTCGAAGGCATTCTAGATGTCATAATTGTAATAAAGTACATTTAAAAAGTGGTATTCGACTTCTTTATTCACATACTTTGACAGACAGACATATATATATACTTTATTCACTTTAAATCTGTTTATGTTATCAAGCATACGCATACATTAAGATTCATCGTGCCTTCACTCCTAATTAGGACTTAGAAATCGTATAAATACGTTAAAGGGGTAATCAGTAATAAGTCATTTAATCCAATTTGGGTTTTCAACATCGTTTGAGTCTTTGATGATAGTTTATGAACGTATTTCATGTCGAGCATGCAGTTTATAGAATGTTTAGATCACTTAAAGAGAATTGTGAATGATATAAAACTTTTAAGAGGATATTAAAACGACTTATGCAATATGTTATTGATATTCAGCTTCAACACGATTACATGAAGCGCAAATTCACGGAATCACTACAAATACGCATTCACACACGATAACTTAACAGGGATTAGCTGTCAGTGTTTATTCACCCCCTTTATTCACCCTCTCTGCTAACAACTACATATTCCACACCTGGTTAAATCTCTTCTGGCTTCTCTCAAATCCCTTTTTGTTCTCACATATCCTTACACAGAGGGGAAAAAGAAACCGTACCAAATTTTAACAGAGTCAAACATAAAATACTTCTGCCGGATAAAGAAGATTTTGAATGTCTGTGGATATATGTCGTAAATAGATGTTTCAATTTTCATTCACGAGGGTTTTTTTTCATATGGTTGAAAATAACCGAGTTAATATTTTCAATATGAGCACATGTGCACATATCAGTTTTGCCTAGCAACCATTGTTTCATCGCAACTTCCCGTATCTTGTCTTCTGTGACGCCATAAAACGATTGTTCGTGACGTGACTATAGCTTGCCGTCGCAAGAGAAGTGGGTCATCTCCTGGCTATTTTTACACGCTTCAAATGGAATGGGTAATAAAGAAATTATTACACTCGGAAATGTGACATTTGACTTTTACGAAACTCGTGCAAATGTATGTATAACCCTTGCTCTCGCTCGGGCAATAAAATACATTTACACTCGGTTCGTAAAAGTCATATGACACACTTCCTCGGTAAATAATCTCTATGTATGAAACTGCATATAAACACACCTGGGGTGCTAATGTGGCTATTTAAAAGGGATATTCTGGATAGACTGTTTGGTATTTGAAGTAAAATTTAGTGAAATATGCAAATAGTGTTAGTACAAGATGTAATCGACTTAATGTCATTTCTTGGTTTACATTTGTTGACACATCATTACTTTAGGAAGTCATAAAACAAGTTAAAACGTGCTTTTTGATTTGAAATTTCAAATTAAGTTAAACCGGCTTATGAAGACACGATGAATGTATTCTTATGCTTAAGAACATAAACAGATTTAAAGTGAATAAAGTATCTATCTGTCTGTCTGTTAAAGTCTGTGACTAAAGAAGTCGTATGAATTTATTAAAAATGTAATTTAATTTAAATGTACAATTATGACTTCTAGCTTGTCAGTTGAATCTGTTTCTTTGTAGAATGAAGTTTGAAGCAACAATCACAATTTTTCAGAAAGAAGCTGTTCAAACCTCAAAACTGTACTAAGCTTAACTCCTAATTAGGAGATATTAACTCCTAATTAGGAGATATTAAGTCCTAAATAGGAGATGGTAAGTCCTAATTAGGAGATGTTACATGTATGTCGTAATTAGGAGATATTAAATACTAATTAGGAGATGTTAAGTCCTAATTAGGAGATAATATTTTCAAAAATAATTTTTAATGTGACCCTAATACGCTTCCATAGCTGCTTAACACACATCCTCGGTTACCCAGGGTTTTATATATGCTCCGTTTCTCTCCACTATATCACCCATCAAATTACCCGCCCTTGGCCGGCGTGACGAAGTCAGTAACCAAAGAAAATACTCAATACGATAAGACGGAAATTGTCAAGGGAGATAACCGCTGACGGATGGCTAACAAAATGATATCGCGTGCTTCGCAACGAAGTGATATGAATTGTCATTGGCTCGCAGGTCCAGCTGCGTAGCGGTTTGATTGGCTCACGCCGGCCAAGGGCGGGTAATTTGAGTACAGATTTCTCTGATGAAATTTCCCATGGGTGATATGGTGGAGAGAAACGGAGCATATATAAAACCCTACGTAACCTAGGATGCTTAACACGCTGATTGGTAGTTTGTATACGGTTTTGCTTCATCTTCTCCTTTTTTTATTAAAAAAGTTCGTCAAGGTCAATATTTGGGAAGATTTTCACTGGGGACATTTAAAGTTGTGTTCAAGTGATGATATTAAGTTATGAAATTCCCAATGCAAACAGTAATTTGATATTTTTGGAAAACATATTATTTTGGTATAAACTGAAGTACAAAAGAAAGTACACACCTCAGTTGGTTTCGATTAATTCAATATAAATTTTTGTTCGATGCATTTGATTATTGCATGATAGAAAAAAACATATATGCAGTAGTTCGAATGAATTTCATTTGTGACTGGTTAATCTTTAGTTAGAATGTCTTTGTTAAATGTAGACAGGGGCAAGAAATGACATTTGTGTACACCAGTATGACCCCAACCATGTTAAAATGTTGTAAACGTGTGCAGAACGAGGCACATTTACTGATTTTCACACAGAAGATGCTTTTTATGTCGATGAACAGTTGTGTTTCATCCAAAATAATTTTTGAAAAATTTATAAACACAAAATATCATTTTTTTTCAAAGAAATTAAAAAAAGACGTAGAAGTATTCCTTGGATGATGACTAAATGCCTGCACTTTTCAGTTTTAGAGTACGAAGTCGAAAACGTAAGTTATTTGTAATTAAAAATCATACATAAGATAAAATCAACTGAGTCGTGTACTTTCTTTTGTACTTTAGTTTAGTTTCTTTTGTCCGTGAGTTTATTATTGAAATATTTAAAATTCCTTTTTAATCATCGTGCACGCAGTCAATTGTGATGTGACATATGTATATCAATAACTTCATGAGAAACTTCTGCCATGATAAAAACACTATTTATGATTAAACCCAGGAACACAGGGACGCACTTTGTAATACATGTATCTCAGTAATACACGAACTAGTCACACTAGGATGACATCGACATTTTCGTTATCACAGATATAACACACGCCCCTCATAAACTTGAAATGCACCGGGAATCAGGTTCGAATCCGAACATATTATAATTAGTGGTAACCCCTTACTTTGCATATTTCTAGAAGCATTGGTGAATGCCTACTGCACCTAATATCGTGACTGGGTAAAAATGTACTCAGACATCAGGGATAGTTATCACTAAAGAAATGCATATATGCTACACGAGGGCTCCATTATACACGCACTGATTCCAGAGTCCTGGATGCAGTTGGTTGCTTTCAATAACATAGCATCTTTGTTAGATGACCTTACAGTAGGGGATGCAATGCTTCGGTTGTTTGCTTACATGTATGGAAGAGAACGAATTTATTTTATTGGAGTCACATGCTGTAGTACAAAGTTTATATCAATTTGAGGTGACAATAAAAACACAATCCGGCCAGTTTTTCAAGTCTCTGTGAATTGCTGTTGCTTTACTTGCATTGGTAATTGACCGGCCTATAACCATTCCAAAAATAAGAATTGAGTTACATCACGTAAAGCAAGGACATTCAATCAAAATCGGTGGTGCGTTTTCAGTGCATCTCAGTATATATAAAACCCGATGGTATCGTCACACAAGGGATGTCATTGCTGTTGAAGAATACTGAATTCGTTTCAAACATATTCTGTTCATGAAAAACGTTTCCACAGGAAGTCAATTAGGCATATTGAAATGAACTGGATCAATCTTTGTCTACGATGAACGCTGTGGTATAGGTTGATGCGACAGACAGACACATCCAGCTTTGTTCAACTTCTTGCGTATTTTAGTGCAAATATCATGTAATTTGAAGCATCATATCAAGACTGTTCACTTTGCATTTTTTGCATTATAAGAAGACAGTTGAGTGTTCCATAACATAATCTGTTTTGATATCTCTTAGTAAAGAGTTACAGTTTTAGCAACTCTTCGAAGTGACCAGGGTTCAATCTTTTCAAAACTACAGTTTTTCTTTTCTTCTATGAAATATTTAATAAGTGATCATCTGGGGCTAACATACATGATATAAACTCAACGCCAAAGGAAACGTTACCCCTCTTTGAATTTAAATATGATAAGTTATTTGCTCAGAGGAACTTGGTTTGTTTTGTTTTAACATCCAATAAGTTAAGATTTTTGTGCTAAAATTACAGATTTGGTAATGTTTCATTGGGTGGGGTCAATTGTACTATTTCCGATCATAGAAAAATGGATGGGAGAATTGTAAAAAAGGTCACAAAGTGAGCCAAAATGTTATTGTCTACTTTGAAAATGCATGCGATTTATAAACAATGAAATCAGTTATGATTTTGACAAGTTTTATGCGTTATATTCTTAAACCATTGACCCAATACTGAGATTTGCAATTTTCTGATAAAAGCATAGTATGCTATTATAGAAAGTCAGACAGAACTTGAACTGGATTTTCTGATGTATGGAGTTCTCATTTCTCTTGGAAATGAAAACGCTTTTTAAAATTTATTTTAAACAATGTCTAAAATATATTTATTTCCAAGAATGGTCTATGTCAATAAGGAATTCAAGATATTTAGAGTATTATTCCTCCAATAAATCTTTATTGAAGCCCGAGTTTTATATTATTAATTTAGAAGATAGCTCGCTAAAAAGGGCCTAATGTAAATTTAGAATTGGTTTCCATGACTTCAGAATTAAATCTTTTCGAACAAGAAATGAAGCTTTGTTTGATAATGATGAATATAGTTGTAAAACTGTAATTCAGGTAATGCTAAAGATGAATTCCATGTATTATTTGACTGTACAAAGTATTTACATTTAAGAAGCAGATATTTATCATTTGTTTCATCACCTGTACGAGATAAACAATTATTGTCCAAGCTGTTAAACTCTAAAAACATTGATAATATCATATCTCTTGCAATTTACCTAAAACACGTGTTAAATATAAGAAATGTCACCACCACGTGATTGAATCGCAACAACTGTACTTGTAGTATATAGGCCTTTAGGCCAAAAATACTGAATACAAGTATCTGAATCTGAATCAGACAGAACTTCGCTTAACTTGATCAGTTAATGTTCCAAAAATATTTACTTCTTTTCAGTAAGTACACATATTTTCTAGAGTTTTTGTAAATACGTTTTTTTACCGAGTGAGAGAGTAATAACATGTATTCACTAAAAGTTTTAGTAAACACGCGTATTTCACAGTTTTACTGTACCACGCATCACATTGATAAACAACTGAAAGTAGAACATACTTCACAAGACGTTTTGAGTTTCTTTCTTCATGACTAATTCGGCTTTTAGATTTGTGACAAATTGCATAAATTTATGAACAACCCGACCTTTGTTGGTTCAATGCTCTACTTAACAGACATCTTCGTCTGAATATATCAAACAAATGCCACAACATATGTAATTAATTCAGTCAAGTATGACAAAATATAGGCTTAGATGCAAGAATTTATTAGCAAAGAGAGGGGATATGTGTTTGTTCCACATGAGTTGATTCATCAGATAAATGCATAAACGAAAAGCTGAGAACGTCAAGGTTAACTTAACAACTGAAAGGGGAAAAGAAAAGTTAGTTAAATATAGATTACATTTGAATTCACACTTAAATTTATCGTCGAATTTTGTGTGGAAAACAGTATCTGTAAACTTTCTAAAACATCTAGGCGAACCATTTCTTTTTTCAAATACAGTGTTACAAATGTTATTTTATAGAACCCTCGATCTACAAACAAAAACACCATATATAACCGAGTTTCATAAAATTCGGACTGTGGATAACCGCTATATGCTTCAATCCGAGTATAACCCGCGATCAACCAATAATCTTTCCAAGATAAACGTGAACCACCAATAATCTTACCGAAGTTAAACGCGATCCACCAATAATCTGACCGCGGATAACCGCCATCCACCAATAATCTTACCGAGGATAACAGCGATCCAGCATTAACCTTACAGTGGATAACCGTGAGCGATCAACAATCTTACCGAGGAGTACCGCGATCCATCAATAATCTAACCGAGGAGTACCGCGATCCATCAATAATCTAACCGAGGAGTACCGCGATCCACCAATAATCCTACCGAGGATAACCGCGATCCACCAATAATCCTACCGAAGAGTACCGCGATCCACCAATAATCCTACCGAAGAGTACCGCGATCCACCAATAATCCTACCGAAGAGTACCGCGATCCACCAATAATCCTACCGAAGAGTACCGCGATCCACCAATAATCCTACCGAAGAGTACCGCGATCCACCAATAATCCTACCGAAGAGTACCGCGATCCACCAATAATCCTACCGAAGAGTACCGCGATCCACCAATAATCCTACCGAAGAGTACCCCGATCCACCAATAATCCTACCGAAGAGTACCGCGATCCACCAATAATCCTACCGAAGAGTACCGCGATCCACCAATAATCCTACCGAAGAGTACCGCGATCCACCAATAATCTTTCCCCAGATAACCGTGATCAAACAACAACCAGCAATTTTATCGGTGGGATTCCCCAGAAATCTTACTGTGGCTTACGCTATCAAATAAAGTTTAGTCGTAATCTTAACTGCCATGAGTCTGAAACTGTCAAAAAGCAAGTGCATGTCGGCAAGCATTAACGTGATATTTTACAGTTCATAAAATGTCAAATAGATTCGTTCACAGGTCGGACATAAGGGTGATAACATTGCGACTCACGTTTAACCAGAGTGACTGAAGTCGGTTAAGCGTGATCGAAAGGTAGTGGTAGTTAATAACATCTGTAACACACATTATGTCTCAACAGCAGAATACTGCATGCCAGTTTCGCCTGATAATTAACGATTGAGTCATTAATTATGGTATAATGATTCAGGGAGATGGGAAGGAATCACAAGAGAAGAGAGAAAGTGTCATTTCTGTTGGACAAAACTCAACATCAGTGTCGTTGAGGACGAGATCCACTTTCTTGTCAGTTGTTCACAATTCTGTGATCTTAGACCTGCATTGCTACAATTTCCATCTCATCTTTCAAATGAATCCAAATTTATACATATGATGAATTGTGAAAATCAGTCTTCTCTAGCTGAATATATTTATAAGGCTGGTGTGGTTAGACAAAAATATCTATCGGCTGATTGAAGGGAGATAATCCACTGTTCCACATGAGTATATCCCCACTTGTTTGAGTATTTAGTACTTGTGCATCTTAAGAATTTACATTGTTGTGAATATGTCACTTTGTACAGTTCACCTACAAAAAATTGTAAACTGCCTGTACCCTGGGCCTAAGGCCCCTACTACTGAATAAACAATTTGTTGTTGTATAATGATTCATATTCATGAGAGATTGTCAGTCGTCTAGCCGGAAATGGAAGTGATCAGATTTGGCGCCATTCAACGGCGATAGTGGTGACGTGGCTCCTGTTCGTCCATGTACTTGCGGGTTTCACTTCTGCGTCTGAACATAGCGTAGCCCAGGACGATGATTGTGCCCAGCATGAAGGCAAGGATTACCCCAAGGGCGATGATCACTGGCATGAGCCAGTCCTTGTCCTCACAGGTTGTCGCAGTTGATACAGGGTCAACGTTCTCTACAGGGCCTGAAAACGAATTTTTTAAGGTTTCTTACAAATTGAAGTTTTCGTTTGGCAAATTAGCGGACATCGACATCGAAACTAATCGTAGCATGAATGATATTTTCAGAAGAAATGCTTCATAAGTAATATTATAGGCTAAGACAAAAACACTAGCATTGTCTAGCTTTGTTGTGATCTGTAGTGCACAAAGGATGTTTCTGGAATTGGCTACGTCACGGCATGGATAGGGAGTAGGGATCGGTAATTTATTTAAGGGGTTTTGTGCAAGTAAGTAAACTACCCTTAATACCGAATGTCTAAAGTTTTGCGTTGAGAAGGTCGTTACCTTGGTTGACGGGCGCCTGCGTCTGACCCGGGTTGTTGTTTGAAGTGGTGGGGTTTCTCAGGACGATGACGCCACTCACTCTGGCAGTCTCAGACCCTGCCGCCCTCTTCTTTCGAGCTATGCCTCCACACGAGGGCTGGGGAACATTCACCAGGTTTAGGTTACATGCAGTCAGGGAACAACACTTACAGATTTTGGTAGCAGATACGTCAAGGCTCTGTTCAATAACAGCGAGCGCTTATAATCGCTCATTGAGCGCAACATTGTGCGCTACATTGAGCGCCATTCCCTCTGAACGACACGGTGCGATTCCTCGAGGTTTGCTCGCTTTGCTACGTAGTGCTACATTGAGCAATCGCGTTCAAGAGACGTTTAATGTAGCGCTCAATGAGCGATTATAAGCGCTCGCTGTTATGGAACAGAGCCCAGGTTTTAACTAAACTGTTAGCGAGACATACTGAGCACATTCTAAGCATTGGTAACTATAGTTCATGTAGTACTGTTTGGAAATGGAATAACGACCAATAGCGAAACTTCTCTGGTGTATATATTATTCAAGTGTATTAGCAAAATTAAAAACTGTACACATTGATGGTAGGTGCTCCATCACTGTCCAGCTTGTTCAAAAATTAAAAAGATAACTGTTAAAATTATCGGGGAAACTATTTTGTGGATACATTGAACCTGTTGTTTTCACCATGTATTGTTCAAATTCAAAGGACACAAGGAAATGAGCATACCATTTCGAGCAACATGTCATCAATGAGTTAAGACTAGATGTGTTTGTAAATATTTGCGTATAGAATTAGTATATGTTACTGATCGATATGAACAAAGCTTTCTGCAATCACAGTAATAACGTATACGTATTTCTTTCTTCAAAAGTAGTTAAACTAAGGTGAAAAAGAAAGTATATCACTCAGTTGTTTTCCATTAATTCAATATTTTAAAGAAATTAGATGCATTTGATTATGACACGATACAATGACACCTTTCGGCAGTAGTTTGAATGACTTAATTAGTGACTGTTTTATTTTTTAAAACTTAAATATCATTATTTAAAGTAGACGGGGGTAACAAATGAAATTTACACCAACATGACCCCTACCATGTTTAAAATGTTGTAAATGTGTGCAGGACGAGACACATTTATTGATTTTCACACAGAGTATGTCTTATAAGTCGATGAACAGTTGTGTTTTGTCAAAATTAATTTGGGGGAATTTCAAAATTTTAATTTTAAAATTTTAATTAAAAAACAAACAAACGCGTATAGGTATTCTTTGACTTATTTAATGTTTTGGACTAATTTGCCAAACTAGTCAGTTTTTGAATACGACGTCGAAAACTCGAGATATGTGACTTTGAAAATTATACATATGATAAATACAACTGAGTGATATATTTTCTTTTGCACCTCAGTTTATATTGGGTCTAGAGTATAGAAAGTGGGTACATCCAACGCCGGCTCGAAACAGTTTCTCATCTGACCTTATCGGAAAGGCTTCATCAGGATTGAGACTGAGGTATTCTATAAGACGACAGTACCAGAAATGCACGTACCGTCATTGATTACGTGTAGGATACGGTCAAAAAGGTCTCCTTTAGTTTGTGCAAGGAACTCGATCATCGTCCACGAGCCCACACACCAAACTAATGGAGGCAACGGGAGTCATATGAACCTCCAGACTTGTACAGACCATCAATTCAGTGCACATTTATTTGCATATAGTTTCTCAGCGTCTCGTTACTTTCATTTTTACGGCGGTTCTGTTTTTATCACGAAACATAAGCAACAATGTATATAATTTAGGGTGTATATCTATTGCTAGACACCTACAAACTATTGGAGGCAGTACAGGGCATTGTTGGAAGAATGTTTACACCAGTTTATTTTAACAACTGTCCCAATTACCGGAACAAGGCATGCTATCAAAACGTCACAACTGTTAAAAAAGAACGTCATCTTATCACTCCGATCTCTAATCTCATATTCAACTCTAGCAATTTCATCTCATCTTATATCGTATACAGCGAGTTGGCATGACCCAAAATACCCCGTATCAGGCAGTTAACTCGTGTCGGCTCGCCGTCAAGAGCACAACCGGTATCAGTCTTTCACCACGGGGAAAACCTGGTGTCAGTCCGGCATCAAGGGCAAAACCGGTATCAATCCGTCACCAAGGGGAAAATCGGTATCAGTCCGTCGTTAAGGGGAAAACCGGTAACAGTCCTTCGTCAAAGGGCAAAACTGGTGTCAGTCCGTCATCAAGGGGAAAACCGGTGTCAATCTGTCATCAAGGGCTAAACTTATATCAAGCCTCAGATTGAACCTTGGTTTACAGCATATGTTAAACGTAGCATGACTTGGGTGCTAAACCTCTCGGGGCTAATAATATTGCATCTCAGGATGATACAGGATGTGATATAAAACATCAATATAATACTATCTATATAACACCTCCAATCGTTATGTATAAGTAGTTCACCTTGTTCGCCTCCGACGGTGTTTCAAAGACGAGGGCGTCCACGACCACTCCGAGTTTAGGATTAGCCAGACTGGCGTCCGAGTCGAAGAAGAAGGCGCTGATGTCCACACACATTGTGTTCTTGTTGCCTCCAGCGATCCAGTAGGGCGACTCGTCGGAGAGAA
Organism: Gibbula magus; assembly: GCA_936450465.1. Classification (NCBI taxonomy): domain Eukaryota; kingdom Metazoa; phylum Mollusca; class Gastropoda; order Trochida; family Trochidae; genus Gibbula; species Gibbula magus. The sequence continues at coordinate 17,499,070 of OW388297.1, forward strand.
GAGCGGCGAACTCAGTACATCCGAGAATTCTGAACATTTAAACAGATTTAAACAACGCATAAAAAGAGTCCTGGGATCATGTTGGCGCTATTGTTGAATGATGCTATTCATGTCAATGTAGCATTATATTTGATTTAGCAACGTCTATTTTCGCGGTACGATTTGACGTAAGAACATAAGCATGTTCAATCTAATTGCAATATGAATATGTAACGCTGACGTCAATCATACTAACATGGGAAAAAAAATCAAAATTGATACAGAAACTTGAAACTTTTTGTAAAATTGGGCAATAACTATGCAAGCAAAAAAGTAAATTTTTGTGACATTTCTCGATAACACATGTAGTTGAGGGTCAAGCAGAAGTCTTAAAGACCTAAGTATTGTCGCATCAATCCTAGTTGTATACAAGTCCTACAGGGAGACCGGTTCCGACGACTCTTGTTCAATGATATTTAACTGACATGAGACGGAGGATAACTGAATTCACTATAACAGTGTTAGGTGCGGAATCAATAGCCTTTCGTTTTGAGTATACTAGCACGTACTGTAAACAGCTGAAAACTTTCAAACTGTCATCAGTCAACAGTTAAACTTTCGATTCAGTGTTGCTGATTCTGGACTCTTGATCCACAGACCAGAAAAGGAAAGAAGCTCAAATTTTGAGAATATCATCTTGAAAAATGGAGAATAAGATTTGTAAATTTCATTCTCCAACTCCAAAAAAATAAGGGTATGACAGGGATGTAATTGTGCTTTATCATTTTTTATCATTATCATTTTAAGTGTTATAATAACATACTCATAAATGCCTGTTCATGAGCTTTAAAACGCATCCACTTTTATGTCTGTAGAAAAAATTTTAAGCGAAATTCCTCCCCATTAAGGGAGGCATACCTCAAACAATCACAGTGGACCTTGTGTATTGGAAGCTGACCTTAGATGGACCCTAGCTGTAACACTTTAGTAACAGCTGTTAATTGACCAGTTGGTCAGAGAGGAGTGTGGGGTGGGGTTGAGCATGAGGCCTTAAAGGTTATTATTTAGTATGTAAGTCTTTACCTTAGAGATAATGAATTATGTAACAAAGTAAATGACTCTATTTTAAGACATTTTGCCCAGGCTTTATTTCTCTCCCTAATGTGGTATGTTTAAGTACCAATTCTGATTTTTCTTAGACGGTAAAATGGGCACGCATGACGTGAAAAAAACCTGCGTTATTTGCTACGTCTACTTGCTAAGAACGTAACTTACCCATCGTCATAGAGAACTCGGCTTTGTGGTATGTCCAGCCTCGTGTTGTTTACTGTCACCTTGGTGATGAGAACAGCCTGCATTCCCGTATCTGAATAAACAATTCATGGTTCCATAAATGTCATGTTCGATATAATTCATGTTCCATACAGTTTATGTTTGATATATTTCATGTTCCATATACACTGACGGACAAAAGAAAGTATATCACTCAGTTGTATTTATCATATGTATACTTTTCAAAGTCAAATATCTCGAGTTTTCGACGTCGTATTAAAAAAACTGACTAGTTTGGGAAATTAGTCCAAAACATTAAATCAGTCAAAGAATACCTCTACGCCTTTTTAAAACAAATTATAATTTAAAATTTAATTTTTGAATTTGACCCAAATTAATTTTGATAAAACACAACTGTTCATCAATATATAACACATACTCTGTGTGAAAATCAATAAATGTCGTCGTGCACACATTTACAACATTTTGAACATAGTATGGGTCATGTTGGTGTAAATTTCATTTCTTACCCCTGTCTACCTTTAGTACCATATATTGATATTTTAGTTAAAAAATGAAACAGTCACCAATTAAGTCATACAAACTACTGCCGAAAGGTGTTATTGTATCATGCCATAATAAAATGCATAGCATTTCTTTAAAATATTGAATTAATCGAAAACAAGTGAGTGTTATACTTTCTTTTTTCAGTTTAGTTCATGTTCAATTGCTTTGAACCTGATTAGTAAGTATCCAAATATTTTAAAAGATAAATTATTATGTATAAATATTATATAATCGTTGCACTGGAAATTAGTGGTTCTGGTACTTCATCGCCCTGAGTCATTAATTCCGAATTAAGGAAATGTAACCATACCAAAAGAAATCGTTACAGTTCGCATTCAAATAGTTTTATGCTCGAAATGAGGATCCCAGGCAAAATACCAACTTCCCCGCGCAAGGTATAACTCGTTCTCCATCCATGGCTAAATTAAGCCTTGCCGCATTGCCTTCACTTTTCCATGCTAGGAAATCAGAGTCTAATATGCATTTCTGGTGCAGCTGGCCGCTACATTAGCGTGGAAAAGTGAAGGAAATGTTGCAAGGATTAATTTAACCAGTGATGAAGACTGACCTTGCACAAGGAAGTTGAATGAATCCCTTATGATCATGCGTGCCAGTTTCATATTTTAAGCCTTTTTTCATTAGCCCTAATTTTGACGTTAAGGTACTTATTTTATACTTATTGTGTAAACGTACCTTTATCACGTATGACAGAATTGAGAACGGACATAGAGTTTGTAATTTTATTGGTTCGATGATAACAAGTAGATGTGATGGGAAATACGGTTGAACTTGCTTCTGGGAAATAAGACCTGTATACATTCTTCCTTTAGCTATAATACAACAATAGGATCAGTTTATGATGGATTAATCAAGATCAACTTTCAGAACATGTGGTAACTGTTACTGTTTCGGCAGGGGCGCCGCAATAAGACTAGGAATTGGGTTGATATGAATACAGGATTGATATAAATCAGACAGCACAACAGGGTTGATATTAATCAGACTGCACAACAGGATTGATATTAATCAGACTGCACAGCATGGTTGATACTAATCAGACTGCACAACAGGGTTGATATTAATCAGACTGCACAACATGGTTGATACTAATCAGACTGCACAACATGATTGATACTAATCAGACTGCACAACATGGTTGATATTAATCAGACTGCACAACATGGTTGATATTAATCAGACTGCACAACAGGATTGATATTAATCAGACTGCACAACAGGGTTGATATTAATCAGACTGCACAACATGGTTGATACTAATCAGACTGCACAACATGGTTGATACTAATCAGACTGCACAACATGGTTGATACTAATCAGACTGCACAACATGGTTGATATTAATCAGACTGCACAACATGGTTGATATTAGTCAGACTGCACAACAGGATTGATATTAATCAGACTGCATAACATGGTCGATATTAATCAGATTGCGCAACATGGTTGATATTAATCAGATTGCGCAACATGGTTGCTATTAAACAACAAGATGGCGGTAGAACAAATGGACTAGAGACATACCAGCGTCCACAACGGCACAGACTTTGATCTCGTCACCCAAGTCTACGACGTCTGGTAGGTTTTGGTCGAGTGTTGTGCTCAGAGACAGCGAGATGGGGTTGAACTCGCCTGTCCCTCCCTGCTTGCTTAGAACCATCCTGAAACATACAAGGGGCCCTAATGAAGTGCAGTTTGTATTCATACGCAGGTTTGGACAGTCGTTTGAGCTTTTGCAATCATATATGGTTATTACATGTTAATATCAATATGTTTCAAATTTTAATTGGTTAATATATATTTCATTTGGCGATTTCTTACTTGTCAATATAGGGAACACCATAACATACACATAGGGTTTCTCTAAAATATTTTTCTATTATTTCATTTTAATTTGAAACATATTCATCGTGACGGTTAAAAACTAGTTTATGATTGCGAAAGTTAAGTTATTCTACTAGGCACTGTTTCGACATGTTCTTTCAGGCAATATTGTTATCGCGACTTTTCTTGACAACGACACCAAAATCAAGTGAATATATCTCCTTTTCAGAACAAAGACATCATCATCAAAATGAAAAGAGCAGCAGTGTATGGTAAATGTATTAACTCTGAATAGCGTCATTTTCTTATCGTTTCAAACCAAATTAAATATCATATAGATCTTGAAACTATGCAACAAGCATGTACGTTCTTAAAGGATTCAGGTATAAAAATCTATTTAGAACTCCAAGCTGAGGAACTGCAGTTTAAACACGCCGGGTCACACGCGGTGGGTCACTTTGCTTAATATACGTACTCGTTCGGGTTGATGGAGATTTCTGTCTCTGCGTAGACTGTTTGGGTGGTGTTGCTGTAGCTGCAGTTGAAGGTGACCAGTTCGTCTAGAGGGAACAGCGACGCATTGTTGTACTGTACGATCAGTTCCAGGGTGTACGTGACGTTGCTCTGAAAAACGTTGGAGCAGCACGTGTAGGAGAAGCACGTGTAGGAGAGGCACGTGTAGGAGGAGCAAGTGTAGGAGGGCACGTGTAGGAGGGCACGAGTAAGTGGGGCACGGGCAGGAGAGCAAGTGTAGGAGGGCACGTGTAGGAGGACACGATAGGTGAGCACGTGTAGGAGAGCACGTGTAGGAGAGGAACGTGTAGGAGGGGCACGTGTAGGAGGGCACGTGTAGGAGGGCACGAGTAGGAGAGGCACGGGTAGGAGGGCACGTGTAGGAGGGCACGAGTAGGAGAGGCACGTGTAGGAGGGGCTCTTGTAGCAGGGACACGTGTAGGTGGGGCACGTTTAGGAGAAGCACGTGTAGGAGAGACACGAGTAGGAGAGGAAAGTGTAGGTTGGGCACGTTTAGGAGAAGTACGTGTAGGAGAAGCACGATTAGGAGAGGCAAGAGTGGGAGAGGTACGGGTAGGAGGGGCACGTGTAGTTGAGGCACGTTTAGGAGAGGAACATGTAGGAGGGCACTTGTAGGAGGGGCACGTTTAGGAGAAGCACGTGTAGGAGAGGCACGAGTAGGAGAGGCACGAGTAGGAGGGGCACTTGTAGGAGGGGCACGTGTAGGTGAGGCACGTGTAGGAGTACCACGTATAGGAGGGCATGTGTAGGTGGGGCACGTTTAGGTGGGGCACGTTTCGGAGGGGCACGAGTAGGAGGGCATGTGTAGGAGAGGCACGTTTAGGAGGGGCACGAGCAGGATGGGCACTTGTATGGAGGGGCACGTGTAGAAGAAGCACGTGTCCGCGATACAGACCATGTGGAGACTTACCCTATTACCCCACAACTAAGACTCCCAAAATGATATCCAGTAGCGGAGATATACCAGAGCATGCAGCATGTTACCTATTTCAGGCAGTTTTTATTTATTCCATCAGGGTTAGCCTAAACTGTACTGGCATTATCGTGTCCTTCCACAATTGATGTTGTATAAGATACATGGTGTAGCTATGTTTCAGTCGTGTCTATTCCTCGTGGATTAATATATCTTGCATAATGTTGGTATCATTTTGTAGAAGTTGGTAATATGGAGAATTAACAATTTATGGATTTACAACTTCTTTTTTTTGCAATGATATGCGACATATCGGTGTAGATAAATAAACACCGTTATCAAGCAAATGGTATTATCTACACCGAAACGTGCTGCGCGATCTTCTCTTGCAAGTTACCCTTGTTACACATTACTGAATGTGACGATTGATATATTACCATGTTTCTAAATGTCCCGTGCATATACAAATTGTTGCCATTTTATCTGTTAAATGATATTGTTATTGTGATAATACAAGCAAATTATGACAAATAAATTATATATATTTTCTCATTGATTATATAATTCAAGTAAAATATCGAATTAGGTAAAACAATTATCTCAATATCTCAAATTTGCTTTATGATTTCTAATGATGCTTTTTGTACTTCCACTGAGACATATTCCACATGAAATTACCAGGGTGATTTAGTCAAACAGATCAGGATACAACAACAACAAATACGCAACAATTTTTACCTTCAGGTTAACAATCCACTTTTGCTAGTTTGCCACAATGTTGTATGTCACTGCTTTGTTAGATCCTATTAGAAATCCACCAGGGATTTTGTCTAGTTTTTCGGGAGTATCTTGTTTTCTGTAATAACCCCCTTATTAGGTTTCTCGTCTGAGAATAAATCCGTATGAGGTTTAACATTCGAAAGTAAGACCAAGGAGGAGGTTTAACTATTGAAAGTAATACATTATGAATGAGACTTAGTATTATTTGTCAGACCAACGAACCAATTTTCATTACTACTTACTACATTACATTACAACTCTATTCTCAACGAGTATTATCGAAAAATGAACAAAGATCGATGTGCAGTCGTTGTAGTTGGCGGGAACAGAATTCGAAACCCTTCGCTCCGGACGCTCTGCCTCTCAGCTACGCTCGATTATAAATATTTTCAGTCCTACATACTCTTTATAATGCAGGATTTTGGATCAAACACATGTTTAAATGTAAACTTTAACATTTGACGTTTTATTAATGAAGAAAATGCTACTACCTGGTAAGAAATCTACGGGGGAGTAAGACCTCAAGCCCCGCTTTCGGTCTTACTTCCCGCTCAGCTTTCTTACCTCAGGGTTTACCAATCCCAAGCATAACATTTGCATCGTGTTTTAACCTACATGTAATAAACTGCATAGTTTGAAATTAAAAATTTCATCTCAAGCTGTTGTCTTACCCCAGGGATAGGTCCGAAATCGCCACACCCATTTCCGACGTATTCAAATGTGGCCGCATACCCTTGGCACCAGTCCAGCAGTCCGTCCGTCTGGTCAGCAATAGCAGGCGCCATGGTCAGCTGACATCCGGGTAACTCCCGCATCCCTCTGACGTACACCATGCCTTGGAACTTGGACAGCGAGTGGGGGGAGATACATACCGTGAAGTTGTTGGTGTTACACTGGTGGGCGTCTAGATATAGATATATATGTATACATACTAACAACCCAGGTAAACCGTAATTCTGGGTTGTTACTTGATATTTATTGGTAGGTCTACACAGTACCATTATTTCTTCAAAAAGATGCATTGTATACTAATAATGTCGCATAGTCATGAAAACCTTTTGGTTTTCGTTAACTTGACCATCACTGACCTGACCTGACCTTTGAACACTTATATGAGATCGATTCAATCCATCCATCATAAAGCTAGCACACTTATAAATTATAATTGAGTTTTGTGACTGCTGAATGTAAAATTGAAATCCTTGCTTACGAACACTAGATATTTGGATATAATACCTAAGACTGTGTTTGTTCACAAACACACATCCAAATATTAGTCTTGACCGGACCGGACGATGAAGGAGTACGTGTATATTTGACACGTTGTGGTATAATGATAGTTTATGGCATTTAAATTTATTTTAGAGGATAAAACATCACATCAACATTACACAAACCAATTGTCCATATAGGTTATAACGGTGTTGCGTATAAAGCAACAATTGCATGGCGGCCATTTTACCGTGAACACATTTTATTCATTTGAATGAGAATCGTTTTTGTAATTCGAAATAATAGTTGGAGTTGAAGCTTGTCGTAACGCTTAAGTTTTGCTCGCGGTTAATGGTAAACATATATTTCAACATTGTTTGGTCATAAGCCCTGTTTTACTATAGATACGAATATTTACCCATATACTACCAACTGACATACACTGGCATGGAATCGATTATAAGATTAGCACATTGAACCGTTATAAATTGGAAATTGGAAAAGACAATTTTTTTTCCAAAAAACATGGTACATGCAGCCCCTTTAAATACTAGTATTATATTAGGCGAATTTCCAGTTTTTATGACATTTATTTGGCTTGATACACAAGGTTGTAGCGTTGCGATCACTCTAAATAAAGACGAGGGACAAATATAAGTAAGTAATACAGACGTACAAGCCTTGTTTGCACAATATTCCCCAGCATATCCGGGGTTGCATTCACAGCTGATTACAGAGTCGGGGAGCCCCGTCGAGATGCAGTTCGCGTTCAGTCCACATCTGTCGTCACATCCGGCGCCATTTACCGTAGCTAGAGAAATAATAGATATTTATTTATAAGTAGTATACATACATGAAACCGTTAAAAGACGAAAAAAAGTAGTAAAAAAACCATCTTAAAATCATGTGGCCTTACTGAACGCTAATGGTTTTCACGAATTAAAACAAAGCGGAGACGTATGAAAAAGGAAAAAAGGAAATTGGACTTCACTCTTCTCGGCTCCACGGCCACGAGCTCACAAAGTATTTGCTAATGTTTCCGTACCAAGCTGAGTTGAAAATGATATGCGATATCACGATATATAATGTATTGACCATGCCTCTTGTATTTTTAAAACCCTATCAGTCGTTAATCGGTAAACTGATGCAGTTTTCGGGCATACCCTTTTGTATCCACGAGACGAGTGATGATATTTCGGCATGCATGGAGAAATAACTATAGCAATGCTCTCAAATAGATTAGACAGTAGATATATTTAGAAGGTGGTGATATTATTTGCTTGATAACTCTGTTAATATCTACACCGAAACGTCGTATACCATTGCAATAAGGTAGTTGTAAATCCATATTTTGTTTTAAGTTCTCAAAAAGATTGACGGACACCCCCCCCCCCCCCCCCCCCCCCCCCCCCCCCCCCGGGTACTTACCGTTCACAGTGAGACAGTCGGCCCCAGTAAACCCCGCCGCACAGTCACACTCGCCGTCCCCCAGACACGTGCCCCCATTCCAACACACCTGGCTGGGCTCGCGTTCACAGTTGAAGTCGTCTGGGGCTGAAATGAGTTATCATATTTGGTGTTTGAAATGGATTTGAAAACAAATCTTATTTCGTTAAGCTATGTCGGCATTAAACCGTAAGTTTCACTACAGCAACGATCTGTTCGTCTGTAGATAAAAGTTTTTTTAACATCATAAAAATAATCAAAGAAACCCATCTGTCTCTTGACTTCCAACTTCCGCTACATCGCGTACACGTTGGTCTTGGGTTATACGGCCAAATTATTGATGATAACTTCTATATATGTTGTCTGCTAACATGTCTCGGCTCTTACATGTACCAAAGAACCAGAGAAAACCCAGAATGAGTGTATGGGTACAACATGATGACCAAAACAAAATAAACAAGGGGGAGGCAACTCACTGTCATCGTCCAGAATGGTGAAGGTGATGTTACTTGACGGAACGTCGTCGCCAGATACGCTGATTATAAATGATTCGCTGTCTTCCATAATCTTGAATAAATTAATGTAATTAATTGAAGTTGGTTTGGATCGAGTGGATTTTCTGTATTATATATCTACACGTACATTAAAATCAAGTTATGTTAGCTATGCTCTTAACACCATTTCCATTCAAAACCAACATTAAGTCATACATTTGGCCAGAAACACAGATCATAAGTATATTACAAAAGATAAGATAAGATAAGATAAGATAAGATAAGATAAGATAAGATAAGATAAGATAAGATAAGATAAGATAAGATAAGATAAGATATTATTATTAAGATAAGATAAGATAAGATAATATAAGATAAGAGTTTATTATCCCGGAGGAAATTCGTTTTACACCGAAACGGTCTCATATATATACATGTATAGACACACAATGTACAACTATAAAATACATTACATGAACAATATGGCATAAAGGTGGACTTGATAATTCACATTTATTAAATACACGAATACTTGCTGGTATGAAGGATTGTCTAGCTCTGTTTGTTTTTTAAAAAAGGGAAACCGAAAGCGGCGCCCAGATGGAAGTAGTTGGAAATGATGGGACAATATATGGGAACTATCGATTCTTATTTTGGTAGCTTTCTTTACAATCTGGCGCTCATAGATAAATGGAATGTTTTCGAATGGTATTCCACTGATTTTGCTCGCGGTATTAACAAATTTGAAAAGTATATTTTGTTGCGAACAGACAATCCTCCATACGAACTTAAAACATTATGAGTCAATACACTTTGTATGAAAGGTTGGTCATTATGGATTTATCAATTGAAAAGCAGCGAAGAAAATAGAGACGTTTATGAACTTTTTTGTAAATGTAATCCACATGTTTTGAAAACGAGAGATTTAAATCTAAAATGACTCCGAGATATTTGTAATGATCAACTCTTCCAATTTCTTCATTATCTATTCTAATAGGCTGAAGAGGTTCATTATTTCTCCGAAAATCAACAATCATTTCCTCAGTTTTCTTTACATTCAATTGAAGAAAATTATCTCTACACCAGGATTAGAACATTTCAATGTCTTGACGGTAATTAAGTTCTGAATCAGCAATAAGACCAATAAGAACAGCATCATTTGCGAATTTCACCGTAAACACATCATTTAATGACAACTGAAAATCATTGGTGTACATAAAAAAGGGGACAGTACACAGCCTTGTAGCGTTCCAGTAGATGTTGTCAGAATAGAAGAACGACAACCATTGACACTAACATACTAAGTACGTTTTACCATAAATTCTTTAACCCATCTGATAATGTTGGAGTTTACGCCAATATTTAATAGTTTTCTCATCAAAAGGTGAGGTTGGATAATATTGAAGGCTGAAGAAAAGTCAATAAAAAGAATCCTGACATAGTTGTTACACGTTTCAAGGTGAGAGTAAATATTGTGCACGAGTGTTAGTGTTGCATCCTCAGGCCCTCGCTGCGGTCTGTATGCCAACTGTAGGGGATCTAACAAATAGTTGACATTATTAAGTAAAATATTTCGTATAACCCGTTTCAAACACTTCATTACAATAGACGTCAAGGCAACTGGGCGATAGTCATTATTTTCGACAGGATTAGTCTTTTTTGGAACAGGAATGATATTGGACGTTTTCCATAGAGTAGGGATAACAGCTGAACTCACTGACCATTGAAACATTTTCTGAAAAATAGCACAAAGTTGCTCTCCACATTCTTTCAAAACAATACCCGGCAAGCTTTCTGGATCACAAGCTTTACCAATTTTGAGTTGTTTAAATGAGAGCAAAACATCACTTTCTGTTATTTTCAAATCAATAAATGGGAGCAGAGATGTATACATCTTATCAATATCATTGGAGTCAAAACTTGCTTAAACGTATTCAGTTCATTTACAAAACCATGATTATCTTGGACAGTTATAGATGATTGCTTTTTGTTTGTGCTAATAACAGTTTTAAGTCCTTGTCATGCATGCTTCAAATTGTTTGTAGCAAATTGTTTTTCAATTTTATCTTTATAATTTTCCTTACATTTCGCTGTTTGGCGCACAATGTCCTTTTGTGTTTCTTTGACTTTAAACTTATCACCTGAACAAAAGGCTCTTTTCTTGTCGTTCAATAAGGAATTATTTTCGTTACCCATGGTTTATTGTTCGGGTAAACTTTGATTGTCTTAATTTGAAAAACATTTTCAACACAAAAATTAATCTTATCAGTTACTGAATTGGTAAAATCGTCCAAACTATCCTATGTCTTTTCAAAAATGTCCCAATTTGTACAGTCAAAACATCCTCTGAGTTGTTCCAATGAATCCTTTGTCCATGATTTAATTTGTTTCACAATAGGTTTTTCCGACTTCAGTTTCTGTTTATAGAAAGGCAGTAGTTGAATTATTTGAATATTTGAATTACATTATGATATGATGTTCCAGTCGGCGGTTTTGCGTAGGACTTATACGCGTCACGAATATTGCATTGCCGTAGCACATATCCAAAGTCTTGCCTCTCCTGGATGGACATGTACCATATTGTAAAAAGTGTGGAAGAACTTGTTTTAAAGAACATTGATTAAAGTCACCCGTAATACAGTATGGAGCATCCGTTGACAGAGCTTGCAATGTTTCTGTAGCTGCGCGAATTGAATCAGCGGCCTTGATTGAAATTGCATTTGGTGGGATATACACAAGATTTATAAATATCTGTCCAAATTCTCTCGGAATGTGTGACATTGAAACTGAGTTACTGATAAAAACGGACATCGGCACCATTTAAAATCAAACTTAAATAATATTTCTTTTAAAGGCACTGTAGCACGCCGTTCCTACTGAAATAAAGGACGTTCGCAAAAAGGTAAGTAAGTGTTACCAATGACTGAACAATACTCCTGAATCAATAAATAGAGTTCTAAAACGAATTTACATGCTTCGGTTAAACCATGCGAGTCCATTTCAAGGTCAATTTAAGATTTTCATATTAAAATGGTCGCTCGAAGGTAATTCAAGTGATCTGACTGATGTATCTATACTTAAACACTCAGAGTAGAATTTCAAATATGGTACAATCATTGAATGATCAACCATCTTGCTGTATGAACTCTCAAGAACCCCATGAAACCTACAAATCAAACTCTTACACTGAAAAGTTCCAAAAATATATATTTATACGTCGCACCATTTTCCTCAACTTCCAAATCCAAGGCATAACTCTTGCTAGTCTCCATTTTTTTACTGGATGATTTAGGCCTTGCAGTATTTCCTTAAGATCTCAGTTCTAGGAAATCGGGGTCCACTATGCAATTCAGTTGCAGCGATCCACTATCTTGACACGGCAAAGCGAGGCAAATACTGCTAGGCTTAAATCAGCCAGTAATCGAGACTGGCAAGTGGAGTCATGCCTTGCGTTTGGAAGTTGCATTTTCTTCTAATACGGATAACCGTTTTCTGAGGATATAGCTTATCGTGTCGCGTAATGAGATGTTTTACCCTCCAACATAACAATATCTTATAATAACTTAAATAATAAATGGCTAATTTGAGATAACATAATAAGCAAAAAACGTGCAATAGCAACTTCAAAGTGTTACCCTATCATCAAGGATGACGAAGTCCACAGTTTTCTCCGTGTCGCCCTCGGCGAAGCTCAGGACAGTAGACACAGGCTGGTAGTCCGCCCCTGACGATGCAGTGTCGTCGATGGTGACGATGTTGACTGTGAAGGCGCGTGTCGTTACAGCACTGCGGAGGATGGTCAGAGTGTATGTCCTCGAAACTTCGCTCTTCATTATCGAACTTTGGAACGTCAGCGCAATTGGCACCACTGCAAACAACGGTGAGGAGAAGCTTATTGGATTGCTGAACGTTTAATGCACTCAACATCGAATATCACTGCACTATAGTCAGCTTGCCCATTTCATCGAAAATATAACTCAAAATCTGCCATTCAGAACAGATAAAGAAATTTCAAATCTTGATATTTCATGAAGATATGCGCACTCTCAGGGTGATATATCTGCGTATAATAAGCTGTATGCATTATATGGCATCCAAAAAGTAAATATATGCTGTGTATATAACGAACACTCTTCAATCTTGGGAGTATGCACATCTGTTTTAAGCGATCTTGAAGAACATGTTGTACTAATAAGTAAAGGATAACTATGGTGATAAATTTACAGATGGTTTTAACTCAAAATTAAAACGACACTTACAGAGCTGCAAACTATAATGGCAAAGATCCACGGGAAACATACCCCCCCCCCCCCCCCCCTCCCCCCAATCCCTTTTGAAAAAGTTTGCATGTAAATTAGATGAACCCCCAAGGTGACCTCCCTGCTTTCAATAAGTGACCCCGACCCCCAGCCCTCCGCCAGAGGTCATGTATATATCCAGCATCGTCATCATTGACCAACCAACGGGCAACTCACATTCGTTCTCAACGATGGTGATGGTCACATTGAAGGCTGGTTGTGGGTTGTTGAATGAAGTCAGTATGAGCACGAATGTCTTGTCTGTACCAAGTATCTGGAACATCATAAAAAAAATGGAAACAGGAATAAATATAAATACAACTGGCAAATGTGAGTAACCAACTTGCCAATGACTAAAACTACTCGTATTTAGAATGGCCATGGTCTATACCAATTGCTGATGTCCATTTATACAAGGGTTGGTCTCTGTGTCCACTGTGTATCAACAATATCAGACTCTGTTTATATGACACAACATCCTGTCTATATTCAGACCCTTATTCAGGACACCTTAAAGGGACACTGCGTGTTTTTCATGAAATTGTATTAAGAGTTGATACCAACCAGAACATCAAATTTCCTGATTTACGTCCAAATAATCCCCTTTTGCCAAATATTTGACAATAACTTGCTTTCCATGAAACTCGATCAGCGGCTTAATACACGATGAGAAGCCGAATTTATGCACCCCATTCACAAGTATAATTACCATTTATATGATCCATAGAACAATACCAAACGGTATCTGTCTTTGTGTCTGCTACACATAACAATTGACAATTGACGCGCGCCAGTCGCTGAACGTTGTCCGGTGTTCGATCATAATAAGGACATCATCTTTATAATGTAACCATATTGAACAGATTGGCACTAAAAGGGTTATTTTCGACAACAATCTTTACTTCTCGATAAAATGACACCCTTGGTAGCTTTTAACCTATGTTACTTCATGTACAATAACAAACTGAGTGTCCCTTTAAACTGGTCATTATGAAGTGTTATACCGGTGAAATTGTACGCATATCGTGCACTGATAGTAACACATGACACGTCTATAGACCGAATCTCTGATATAGGAGTTCAACATATTCACCAAATGTCACAGGTTTAAACTACATAAAAAACACTTTTTGTAGAAGATCGGACGTGAAGTGAATGTTTATTGCCATTAACAAAATTCCCACGTCATTTGCTGTATATGTAATGTTAATGATTACTGAGTTGTCTGTACATGTATGTAGGTTTCGTTTTTGTTTCAACTATTTGTATTTGTACACGCAAGTACATAGTCCAACATGACAAGCATATAGTCATATATCAGGGAGGTGATTACATAGTATTACACAGTTAAACTTTCAATTGCTGACAATCGGGGTGAGTGAATTTCATTTTTGAAGGAATTTTTCCATAGTGTTTCTTTTCTGTGAATTTTGTCTACATAGATCTTTCTTTTAACACCATTTTATCAGTACTGAATTTTGGAACTGATGTTTAATATTACACACATGCATGTGCTTTTGTACCAAAACAAATTAAATATTATAAGTCGGGGTGATTTTGGTCCTTTTAAAAGTAGGTTAATGGTTCGCAGTTAAGTTCTTTCTTTTATGATACAAATAGTGAAAAAAGGAGTTTGTTGTAATTTGTTATTGTTGTAATTTCAGTATTCGAATGCTTACTTCGAAGTTAATTGAATATATCTTAAATATATCCCGTAGATGTTTGTCGTCATAGAAAACAATTGTTCAAGTTTTATTTTATTTTTTAGATGAAATTATCTTCAATATATCACCATTGTTGTCCGTTTGTTGTAAATACAACTTGTCTTCAAGGTAGCCTAAAGCAGGTTTGCAGACACAGGTGTGAACTAAGTCTCGCTAGCAGACCCTTGAGATTGTATACCAGGGATCTACTGGAAAGTTTTGTTTTCCAAAATAAATGTATAAATAAATGTATTCTTCAACATGTTAAAGATACCTGAAAACAACCGTACACTGGTTGAAAATAAGATTGCCAAAAGACCGTTTGATGTTTACTCTTTTATACAGAGATATATATGAAGAACATGTGTTTTATCCAAAGACAAACCTACCTCGTTGTCGGTGATTGCGATGCTGATACTTGTCGCGGCATCTCCATCCAGAAATCCGGCAAATGAGTTCTTAGACTCATAATCGACCCCAGCAGCCGCGGTGACATCCGCCGTCTTGTACTGCAAGCAGGGTTAGTGTCAGCTTAGTAGAGTTTAGTGGTAGTAGTATATTTTATATCGGAAATAACGTGTTTCTTCAAGTGTACAGTAATCATAATTGAAATCAGTTTAAAAAGAATAACATACTCCGATTTCCTCCTACATGTTTCGTTTATATTAGGTTTATATTGTAATATGACGCCTACAGGAATACAAAATTTACCGGGATATTCGCGAACACCTTACGTTAATACAAGACACAGGTAGAGGATATGTGTTACCGACGGCAGGCTAATTAACAAATATATACAAAATATAATTAACAAAATATCAACTATAGCTCTTCATTCAGATAAATATATAAACGTATTATAGGGTCACATAAAAATATTATCTCCTTATCCTAAGAAGGATTTAATATCTCATAATTAGGACATAATATCTCATAATTAAGACAAAGGATCTCTTAATTACAATGTAGGACTTAGGATCTCCTAATAAGACTTAGTTTCTAATTAGGATATACTAAGTCCTACTTAGGAGATACTAAGTCCTAATTAGGCGATGATATTTTCAAAAACCTTTTTCATTTGGCCCAAATACTCTTCCATAGATAAAATCATTCGTATGAACTGAACATAAAAGCAAAAGTGTGTGTGAAACAGTGATATTAAGTCATAGTTATTAACTAAAATAACAGCAAGCATGTTGATTTATCAAATAAAAACAACGATATATGTTGTAAAATGCTGAAATGACGTCTTCAGAGACAGAGTTAGGAAATTCAAGGAATTGTAAGTGCATGTGCACGTCTACAACAAGACCCAGAGCTCAGTTTGAAAATGAACACATATCAGAGGCTCCTTTTTATATTTTTATTTTTTATTTTTAAATTTTTAAATTTTACAAAAAAATCCTTCCAGTCTGCTCATACTGACTTCCTACTCACCGCGAAGAGGAGGCTGCCAGTTGTATCAGTTCTGGTGAAGGTGACGGTCAAGGGGCTCACGTTTTCTGCTACTGAGGTTGGAGAAACTGTGATATCACCAACAGTAACCGAAGAGGCTCCTGTCTGTCCACCTGCATTATACAGCATATATCTCATTCGGGATTACATTATCAAGGTTTTTAAGTGAGGTATATATGATCAGGTAAAGCTGATATAACGTGAAAAGAAACTTGATTGTGCAAGATAATGAAAACGGGGGGTTAAAAGCACCACTGATACTAGAAACTATACTATCCCAGAAAAAAATCCTGGATCGGAAGGTTATACACGAAAACTACGAAGTTGAAAAATCTCACAAACTTTTTCAATACTGCTTCAGTACCTATAGAAATGGGATCAAATTATCTCTGTACATGTTATGCCAGATATAAGAACTGTTTTCTGGAAAGATGTTTTCAAAGCATGGGCCACATTGCAAAGTAAAACACTGTAAATGATATCCAAACTAAATACCTTCTGTCTGTTTCGTCTTCACCGAGTATTTGATTATATCAATACGAATCTATTTGCACAGCAAATTTCCATTCTTAGATACAATGTTCTAAACACTCCAACGTACACTTCATACCTAGAATCACATTGACAGACAGACAGATTGTGTATTAACGTCTCACCATATGTACATAAAATGAATAAATATATAAAACTTGTACAAAATTGATGGCAATAACAGAAACATAGAATGTTATTAAAACGACAATTGCGAATAAAAAGACATGATTATGTACATACAGTATAAGGTACAAAATGTAGTATACATAATATTAACATAAACAAGAACTATCTATATAACATTTGCTGGCGTTTTAAAAGTATTTTAAAGCAGTTTTGGCACATATTTTAATAAGATGTTCAGAGCTAAAAAGTAGTGATAACTTCTCAGTTTCCGACAAGAGAGTAAAACGAGGTATAAAACACTGTGCTGCTGTTAAACGATTTTCTCTTATGTCGTTGTAAAGTGGACACTCGAGTAAAACATGGTGTTCCGACTCTATTCGGTTTGGGCAATGGAATGGTCAATGGCACTTAAAACGAGGTGAATATAACTTATACGTATATTCTCAAATTACCAAGCAATGAAGTGTGTTACCCATCTAGTGATAAAACGTGCCCATTATTGCTGAACGTCATGGCTAGCGACCGTCTGAGCTGTACATGAACAGGCCCAAGGTTCAGCTAAAATTGTATCATAATCGATGTTCGAGCGGTTAAGTGTTGTCGAAAACAAAGGAAAGGTACAGAAAATGGCTATCGATATTCACACATGAAAGTTTATTATAAATATTGAAGTTGCTGAGTGGTAACAATCATCATAATAGTGTTCTTACAGAAAACTTCTATATTCAAGATTCAACAGTAAAATGTATTAGGCTACATGCATGTATTCATGGTAGAGTCATCTACAAATGAGTCAAAATGTTAGTTAAACCCGCATGTATGTCCAAATGGGGGGCGGGATAGCGCAGTGGTTAGCGCGCTCGGCTTCGGATCAAGAGGTCCGGGGTTCGAATTCCGCCATAGGCACGAAAACTCTGTCTGCAGTAGAGAACTGTTCTACACGCAGTAAGGTTTGGGTGAATTGCTACACTGAATTCCAGAGCAGTACCCATGGTTCGCTAGTTCCAGCCGAAGCTGGTTCGCTAGTTCGATGCTCGAAGGTTTCACCGCAATGTATAGCCACATGGCCCTGCGGGCTTTCTCCCTGCAATATTACTAGCAGCCGTGATATAAGTGAAATACTCTTGAAAGCGGCGTTAAACCCTAACTCACCTCCCCTCACCTCCAAATTTGGTTAAAATGAACTTTCGCCCCGTATATAAAACATACAACATGATTCGAAAACATTGTAATGTATAATATTATATTTTCAATGGATTTAACGGGTCGGAATCAACAAATATTTTTTTTAAAAATCAAAGAAATTGGCATCATGAAATTGAAACATAACAGAAACGAGTTTCTAAAAGTTTCAATATCATAATACATGTATGTTCAAAAAGGAGCTGCGTTGTATCGTTATGTAGGTGAGACCGACACATCGTAAGCAAACGAGATATGATTAACTGTATTTGGTTATGATATTAAATGCGTTATGTTACCAATAAGTGTATGAACGTACCTTGGGACAAATAGAGCATCACAGCGAGTAGATACACTACACAGGGCATCCTGGCCTGCAACAAGTACCAAATACAACATGTAGCTATATACAACATGTAGCTATATACAACATGTAGCTATATACAACATGTAGCTATATACAGCTACCTACCGAAAGTTTGTTCACATAATTCAGTGCAAATATCATGTAATTTGACATGTCTTTGATGCACCATATGAACGCGGAACACCTGTCCGATCTCTTTGCATTTCGCATTATATGATGACATTTGAGTGTTCCATAATATAACCTGTTTTGATATCTCATAGTTAACGGTTACAATTTTGACAGCCCTTGGAAGTGACCAGGGGTCAATCTTCTCAAAACTATAGTTTTTATTTTCTTGAAAATATTCGTGAAATATTCAGTAAATGGTCAACTGGGTCTAACATACATCATATATTATCTTATACTCAATCTAGGTATTTGTAATGAATTTGTTCTCATTTAGTCACAATGAAAACTTTTAGTTTACCCCTTCTGTCTATTTCATTATGCCAAATTTCATGAGGGTTTGTTTGCGAATGATGATTTTACTCCTACATATATGATGATTCATCGTTATTGTATGTGATTATGCTTATAGACGTTAAAAAGAACGTCAATTTACATGATTTTTGCACTAGGGTACACATGTAGTTGACAAATATTTCGCAGCTGCTTAGCTTGCGTCGTAGTCTGATAGTAATTTTTATACCATAAGAGTTTTCTACTGACATATTTGAAAAATAAAGTTTTCATCAATAGTACCTCTTTGAAATACTTTTGTTTTTGCTTTTGTCAATACTTACAACATTTACCTTACATTTTTTAATGCTAATCGACTATTTAGATATATATAGTAATTTAACGTAGGATTATGTACATGTAAGTATAGATAAATAACATATTGAAACCAAAAAGTGATATTTTGTAAATGTTGATACGTCTGTAATTGAGAATAATAAAAATAAATGAAACATATCGATAAAACACCCTATAAATTTAAAGGAAAAAGTACTTTAAAAAACTTACTTATTGAATAGTCCCGTCCTTTTCCTGAAGTTCTTGTGTGAGATATGAAATTTGCGACCTAGCTTTTATAGAACTCTCTTCCCATTGTCTGCAACACATGTGGAGAAGTTTTGGAAACACATAAACGTGTGAAGGAGTAAGTAAATTATAGCTTTGGAACTTATGTTTCTTGTGTTGGTGCGTCGAACACTGACGGGCGGGTCGGAAAGTTGTGGGAATCTCACTGACCAGTATTTGTTTGTGTCCGTCACACGTGAAATTATCCTTGTTGACACATTGCAGCATTCAATACCGAGACCCTACACTAGATTTCTTCATACTTCATTGAACGATCTTAAAAGTCAACAATGAATCCGACCAACTCGTTTCAATTGAATAAAATAGTTTTCAAGTTATCCCAATATACATTCCCCTTGAACGCAATGCTTAAATTGTTGGTAAATCCCATCATGTCAATTGAAATTGGTTTTATGAGCAAGTTATCATAAAAGTAACGTCATGATGGCTTACGTCAGTATTCAACCTCCTTTACACAAAATCAATGGTCCGAATCGGCTTGTATAAATTTGAATTTTGAGTTCTCTTTTTTGGATCATACAACTCCTTGAGCAAGGTTCAAGCCATTAAAATAATAATAATAATAAAGTATTTCATCAGTATGTTATGATAGTAATATTTATATACAAACTTATCATGTTGACTCAATCAAAAAATATTTTCAAGGCAGTTGTTGGTTTTAGAACAAGTTCTATAAATAGTCATAAATAGTTTCTTGCAATTACTACTAAATATGATAACTCTATTCTGATATACTCTTTAAAACAAAAAATATATTATAAAAACAAAACAATGACATCTATTTCAGAAAGATTTCGATTCAAATTGCGTTTGGTGAAAAATTTCGTAAACAACAATAAACAACAGGATAATATTTGTTTTAAAGAAAATCAGTCGATTGAGGGATTCTTGAAATTTAAGGATTAATTTCTCTAAAAATCATAAAGAACATCAATCGTTCAATGGAAAATAAATATTATTTTATTTACTGTGTAAAGCTAATTAGGGGTAGATACTTATGCTTGTGTTAGTCAATTGTACCATGTTAATTGTTGTTAGTTAATGGGGCTTCAAACATTTAAAACACATACTTGTTACTGTGTACTTCATTTGACACTTGGATATTATGGACTTTTTTATTGATAAAACTTAACTTGCCAATTATTTCAATTTAAATGTGTACATGTTAAAATGAAATGGTGATTGAGACATTTAACTAACTTGAAACACTTAAAAGTCGCATGACAACAGTGAATATATATATAAACCCTGCTCATTACCATTATCATTTAGTTTGTGCTATGAAAGAGAAGGGCAGCCTCTACGGCAATATTCGAATCTAAAGGATACTTCATAGTTTAAAATCAACTTTCACATAGAGATAAAGTTCTTTTGGATCTGACAAGTTAACCGAAGTTGCAGAGTGTTATTATGACATACAGACCAGAATTTAGTGATTTTAGAATAATTGCCATTCAATTAAGTCATTAGTTTATACATTTTACATATACATATAGGCATTTTAGACTCTTATTTTATTATGTTTAGTTGAGTTTTAATTTCGATATGTATAAAGTATACTTGACTGCTGTAATGATAAGCAAATTTCCTTTTTCAGGAGACAAAATTGCGTTCTGAAAGGATTAATTTTTAACCCATGTTTTAAAGGCGCTGTGGCACGTTTTCCTAATGTAATAACGCGCTCTCACAAAAATAAAAACTGTTAAGGTGTTACCAATGGCTAAATAATACTCCTGAATCAATAAAAGAGTTCTAAAGGAAGGTACAAGTTTCGGTTAAGCCATGCGAGTCCATTTCCCATCAAGCGACCATTTTGATGTGTTCATATTAAAATGGCCACTCGAAGGTAGTTCAAGTGATTGGACTGATGTAGCGTTACCTTAACACTCCAAGCATGGTTTTAAATATGGTACAGTGATGAAACCATCATGCTGTGTGAACTCTCAAATTCTCATGAGAAATCTACCTCTTACACTGAAGAGTTCCACACCATTGTCGCTTTATACGTCGCACCATTTCCTTCGAATAACGAATAATCGTTTTCTATGGCTACGGCTTATCGGGTCGTGTAATGAGGTGTTTTACCCATTAACGTACCACTATATTGAATAAACACATTATGCAAAAAAGTGCTACAGCGCCTTTTAGTCTGTCCCAGATTATAAATTATAATCAAGCATTATAATTTCTAATAAACTTCATAGACGTTTCAGTCGTGTGTGCGACTATTGAGTTTCATTATAAAGAGAATGTCCTTCAATGGGATAATTCAGTGTATGAAAGAGTAACATTGATTTAAATTATTTCCTTTTTGGTCTATATTTTTACACTGACGGGCAAAAGAAAGTATATCAGTCATTTGTATTTATCATATGTATAATTTTCAAAGTCAAATATCTCGAATTTTCGACTTCGTATTAAAAACTGACTATTACATGGTTATATTTGGGATAACACTACCTTCAATAGTACAAATCATTGTACTTTTTCGGGCCGAGTCCCATGCAAGTAAGGCAACTATCGCCAGCATTGACTGTACCAACAGCTTACCACACGACCATTTCGCCTCGACAAAAATCGAGGTCCAACAATCGATAGTTAAGCTAATTTTACATTCAATACCTCTCTGATAGTCGTAAATTTGGCACAGCTCCCTAGGCTGAATGCATTAGAAATACTTGCCATTTAGATAGTGAGGAAATATAACATGGCGATAGTTGCCTTACTCTGTGGGCGTGGGTTCGAATCCCGCATGGGACTCGGCCCGAAAAAGTACAAGAATTTGTACTATTGAAGGTAGTGTTATCCCAAAAATAACCATGTTATATTTCCTCACTATCTAAATGGCAAGTATTTCTAAAAAAGACTGACTAGTTTGGGAAATTAGTCCAAAGCATTAAATCAGTCAAAGAATAGATGTAAAATTTAACATTTAAAATATAACTCTTTTTTAAAATTCATGAAATCATGACAATTTATCACGTTCCACACAACGGTTCATGGTAAGAACGTGGTTAATACACTACTATCTATGAACCGCACATAATTTCCTGGTGACGACATGACTCTGATACATGAACTGACTTACAGGTGACCAAATACAGATTGAAAAGGAGCTTCTTTAAAGTCCCAATGACTGAACCTGTTAAGAATATCAGTGCTTGAAAATGGTGCCTGGCCCCGTGGTTGTGACTTTGAATCTCCAAGGGATTCCGAAAAAAGTATTTTTTACTCAGTGATGACCAAAATAACGATGTTACTCTATGGTGACTTGTTGTAATAAATATTGCGTTTCCCTTAAGAAATAAATATATAAGACGATTCTATAAAGATCACACTGATAATCTTTACTACTCACAAAACTAAGTATCACATCTGTAAACCAGACTTGGAAGATGTATTATATTATATATACATTATATTATATGTTATTATGTGAGCGTGTTTTTCCAGCGATCTGATTGGTCGAAAGGCGATCACGTGACCGTCGACAGAAAAGCATATTGACTCCAGCCCGAGTCCGACCAAAAGCCGTATTGACTTGAGTGACGTCATACGATTGTTGCATGACGTCAAACGATTGTTGCATGACGTCATGCTACTGTAATCATGACGTCATGTGACCGTAGGCCAATCTGGTCAAACCAAATTGCATTTTGGCTGTATTTCATTATTTTCCTTTCGTTTCTGTATTGAATACATAATAAAACAATTATGGACTGGTGAATTCGGTCAATACCTGTTTTTATGGACCCGAGAAAACAATATTGACCGCGGACTTCGTCCTTGGTCAATATTGTTTTCTCGGGTCCATAAAAACAGGTATTGACCTCATCACCAGTCTATAATTGTATAATAT
The DNA here is from genome assembly GCA_936450465.1 of Gibbula magus. Lineage (NCBI taxonomy): Eukaryota > Metazoa > Mollusca > Gastropoda > Trochida > Trochidae > Gibbula > Gibbula magus. The sequence continues at coordinate 17,522,719 of OW388297.1, forward strand.
TGTACATCGTTGTCACCAAGTACTGACAAGTAGCAATAGTTGACCGGTTTGAAACTAATAGCTATGCTGATACAGTTATGTGAGAAAATCCCCAGTCGGTTGTTTGACCCGCCCTAAAAAAGCATTGATGAAATATGCTTCAGTATTCAGCCAAGCAGAAAATTGCTGGGTGATGAAACGAATTCCCACACAGCGTAAAGAGTTGGGTGGGGCAGCGTCAGTGAAGTGTTTTTCACTGTCAATGTAATTTGCTTCTCGCAGTGACACAGTGTGTATTGTAGACATTGTAGCCTGCATCAAGATCAAGCTCCAATAAGTATTTCTTTTAAAGATAGTATGCAAATAATGTTATAAGTTAATCATGGAACGTATGGAGACACACAGACAAATATACAAACAGAAAGACAGAGTAACAAACATAGAGACAGGCAGAAAGACAGAGACAAGTATAAAGATACAGGGACAATCTGAGACATAAAAGAGAGACTAATAGAAAGACAAATAGAAAGACAAGTGAACAAACAGAAATCAGAGAGACACAAAGAAAGACAGAGAGAAACAGAGATAAAAAGGGCATATAAAGAAATAAAGACGAGAACGACTGAGGAACAAAAAAGTGATTTACGAATATGTTTTTAACAAACATTTTATCTGATCATTTGATATTGATAAAGTAGAAAACTATGAGAATCAAATTTCCAACCTATAGTTACTTATAAACACCCTACTGTCACAGTAGTTGTTAAATTTCTTTCACTATTGAATTACATGTACACTAGTTACTCCAACGATAATTGCATTATAATTTCAAGTATTTTTACTTCTTCGTTGAATTACATATATACGTGTTGATGTAAAGCAAAATGTGTTTATTGCCAGTGTATTTGCTGTTTTTTTGCCTTGAATAAAACATTCAAGGAAATGTGTGATGTGAAAACATTCTGCTATTATGCGTGAGTAAAAGCACGATACAATTACTCAAAACATTAAATATCAAATCATCAATTAATTAATTATTATTCAGCAGTTGAAGTTAAAGCGCAATGTTATATGCACTTGTACACGTATAGTTGATTGAGGTGCTGATTGCTGGCTTGTTTACACTGTAGCGTATACACCCACATTGTATGGAAATCAACAAAAAGAGTTATATAAAACATGATTAAATGATCAAATTACCTTGCACTGTTTGAGTGTATGAAAAAGCTGTCGAATTTGATTCATTTGAAGATTTTATTTATTGAAATAACGTATATTTCTTAATTTAAATCATGTCAAATTAGCCTACTGTACCAGAAATTCAACACTGAACATTTAAACAAAACATTACAATGACATCCTGAAATAAATGTCAATTTATTTATAAAAAACACTACCCTTTAATGAAGAAAGTAATTTTGAGCTTATTACAATTATTTATATGAAAGAAGAATACATCACTTAACCCTCTTGGTGCCCGGTCGTTGACGCTAAAAGATGTTGATAATCGCCCTATTTGCGACACTTGTCGCATGACTTCCCGCATATTTACATTTTGCTACGCATATGCAAATTATACATCGAATTAAAGATAATTATTTTCTCTTTACGATAATGAAAACATAATAAATATACACAACTTTGTTCAGAAAATATCAAAAGGAAGGCACCCGCAGTACTTTGAGATTTTTGGGGAGAGAAACCGCACTTTCTGTCTAATCACTTGCTGCATCTTTATTTTTCGGTGCGCATAAGAAGACAACTGTTTAGTATTTGCGATGAAGAAAAACGATAAAAAGTCACTTTAAATTCAAGAGTAATAAGTAATTATATGTCTACGTTTGAATGCCTTTTTTGAAAGAAATGTTTTACGCTTTAAGCTTGACGATTATCCGAAACTAGACCTACGTTTCGAGAGCTTGCTTTGAATTACCTTCCAGTTAAAATTTTGAATATAGCCTACAGCTAGTGTCGGGAAATATAAGAGGAAATTTATAGGATTTGTCTATGATAGTTTCAACTGAATGCATGACAGAATATCGGATTCATTGAAAGAGGATGGGTCAACCCCATCATAGATATCCCATCACAGTTCTTTTTAATATGGATCTATTTGTTTTAGAATGTTTGTTTATAAGTCAATGATATTTGTCTCTGGAAATATTTAAAGCCATGTACGTAGTTGTCACGAATAAAACGATGTTTTAAAATTAATTAATTCTACTATTGTTTTAAAACGGTAAAGATTTATGTTTCTTAATATTGATAGAATGTTTTTCAATTTCAAATGATATGGAAATTCTCTTACTTAAAAATACGTTTTTCCTACAAATCAAAAGTGAACGTAAAGCCACAACACAAAGATTATTAAGAGCAATCTGAAGAATTATTTCGAAATTAATGTACAGACACCATCCCCGAGTTTTTACTTGTAACGTCCGAAATATATATCTGACATTTTAGCCAACATACCCGTACAACGTTATGACAAAGAGTTTATTTATAAAATAATTAACTTACATTAACTATAATATACAGAAAGTTTATATTAATGATATATGTAATTAGCCGATACCATGTCGCAATGAAAAGACCTACCTTTTAAAGTAGCTTTATAACCTGTTAAAAGATTTTGAATTGATTTTTTTCTGTATGTAACAATATTAATCAAGAATATCATATATTTCATAAACTTTCAATTAAATGCTGAACGCGCTGTCCAAAAACTGGAGAGGTATTCAGATAGGCTATTGCAGCTTGTTTACCAATCCACTTAGTGAAATAAATATGTTTCAACCTAAACCATTTTGAAACAGCAATTTCTGCACCTTGTGCATATGTTTGAATAGACATTAAATTATAAGCATCCGTATGAATGAAATCGTGTTTACTTCTTTACAATGTTACATGTATTTGCCAAATACATTAAAAAAAGACTTTATTTGACAGTAGTATTTTGTTTTCACTCATTTGAAAATTCTCTTTCATTTGTTTTATCTGGGTAATTTAATTCGTTGTTTCGACACATTTTTGTGCTTGGTTCAAACAAACATGTCATCGGGGAAACAAAATATTTCCTTTGACCATGGTGCTGTGTTTCACTGTTGACTACTAATTATTCGGGAAAAAATCTTTTTGTAAATGTTCATTAATTATCTTGGCCTATATCCACTGGAATATTGCTTCTCGATATTGACGTAGAAACATAGGCCTATAAAACTTATTAAGACCAACATGGAACTAATCTTGTTTTTATAGCGCTCTTAGATTTAAAAAAAAACAACATCTTAATTTCACTTTTAATGAATTAAACACTTTTAGCACTTTTTAATATATAAAAGCAGGATATCATGTTTATTTATGCAATCTCTGACTCTCGGAGTAGGCGAGCGAGTGTGACGTTACCGCTTCACACTTACGTCAGGCAAGCTGAAGTTTCAGCACCTTAATGGCGGACAGTCACGTGACACCAAGTTGGCGGCGTCCATGGCTTTGGAAATAGAAATGTCTATAAGAGTAGTGTGAATTATATTAACCCTAATTAGTCAGCTTTGTTTTGAAGGTGAATAGAGACGTGGGCAAATAGAGACGTAGGCGAATAGAGACGTAGGCGAATAGAGATGTAGGCGAATAGAGATGTAGGCGAATAGAGATGTAGGCGAATAGAGATGTAGGCGAATAGAGATGTAGGCGAATAGAGACGTAGGCGTATAGAGGTGTAGGTGAATAGAGAAGTAGGCGAACAGAGATGTAGGCGAACAGAGATGAAGGCGAATAAGATATCACGATCCCATATTCCCATGAGCACTTGGATAACACGATATGTGTACATGTGTAAATGTTGGTTACTAAAATAACACTCACGATCAGGTAACACTGTGTATAACCGTACACCGGAAATAGCGAGGTGTACATCGGGAAAATGTTCCTAGGGAGGAGCGTAATGACGAACGGAGTCACTTTTATCGCGTTTTTCACTCTTCAGTCAACTTATTTCAACGTGAGTAGAACATAAATTACATTCTGATAAATTATTATTGAAATTAAGATTATTGACATTGGTATTGACAGCAGATGTATTCCTCAAAACAATATTGCTCTCAACGTGTCAATAGGCATTTCATCACATGTTGCCTATTTTCTACGTCTTTTTAGCGGTTAAACTTTTTTCATAAGTACAAACTGAACTCTGAAGGGTTATTTTATATATAATGAAACTTTAAATTGCCCCTAACTGTGATTCATACATCATGTTTGAACAGTAAAGATATCTTAACATGGTCCATGTATTTTGTGAACTGTACTGCTTCTAGTAACCTTGTTCTTGCACAAACCAATGGTATAGATGGATAAACGTTTCATAAAGTCTCATTTGCTTTTCATACTGTATGTCCTGATGTAACTTCGGATTACATCTTCATCCCGAATTGCCAAAAGTATGAACATTTACAGTACTGTTTCCAATGAAAATCGAAAAAGGGCTTTAAGGAGATTATTTACCAATTTTAAAAATCTCAAGAAATTGCTTATATTTCAGTATATACATGGGAAAACATATGCTCAATGCATTTCTGTTATAAAAATAGTCACCGTGCTCGACTTTGAAACTTGAGCTTCCAATGTAGCTTGGGTGCGCAAACAATTGAAATTGTTCACGATTATTTCACACTATCATCATGATAAAACAAGACACATATTTCACAATGATTGCCTTATTTTAATAAAAGTGTTATGTTATCACGTTTATGCAAGATGAAATGGCAATTTTTTTGTTATTGTGTTGCCTCTTACCTAAAATTTATTTTTTACAAATTTTTATTGTTTTCTGTTAAACATTGATATTTATGTCAATTAATCTCAAGATTTGCTGAAAAAGTCACTGTTTGATAGAAATACAAATCAACAACAAAATTAACCCCCCAAAAAGCATATGTATCTCTTGTATATGTAACTTAAATAATAATTTGAAAAAAACCCGTGAGAAATTGTCAATTTTCAGTTACAGGGGGGATAACTCTTACTCAATATGCACGATCGTTTCCACTTAAATTAGATTATAGAGCAAAATAACAAAAAATATATCACTTTATCATAAAACACATACTATATTCCACAATTATAATAAAATGATTTCATTATCAAATTTCTAGACAGTTATTTAAGTTTCTAATGTGCATGACAAACACTGTTACTGAAAGTGTACACTAAGTCTACAATGCTATGTGGCTACATAGTCCAGAGTTTGATCAAAACACGACTGTAAACTTAAACTTTTATATCGCCACTGCAGCGAACCGATAATCATTAAAATAGTGAATTTCTGAAGAACTCAGTAATTCTCGATAAAATAACATCATTGTCACTATTTGACATATGACTCAAACATCCAACTCAATGTCACTCTCAGGTGACACAGAGTAGGGCGTGGTTCTCAATAGAGATTCCAGTGGCGGATCCAGGAATTTTGAAAGGGGGGGGTCCACCAATTGAAAAGGAGGGGGTCCACAATTTTTTCCCCATACCAGCCAATGCAAAAAAATTTGAAGGGGGGGGGGGGGGGGGGGGGGGGGGGGTACGGACCCCTGGACCCTCCCCCCTGGATCCGCTAGTGGATGCCTTGGCCTTTGAGCCACCAATATCTACAATATGTCATCCCCCATTAGTCAAGGCAGTGGCGGATCCAGGGGAGGAAAGGGTCGTTAGCTAATTAGCTAATGAGTAAGATTCGATGGATTATTAAAATAACAATTACAAACGGATGCATATGGCGGACGCCGGATGCCAAGCCATGTCATAAGCTAAGAGCATGAGCTAAGTAAAAAGGAAACATTGCACGAATCAATAGCTTGAGCACAAAGTTCTTCTAAGTAAAAATAAGCAAGTTATTTGATGAAAAAGAGTGTTATGAAAGTACACTTGACTTAAATATATTTGAAAATTGTGAACACGACAAGAGCTTCAGACAATATTACCAAGTGTACTTGAGACATGGTTTCATGGTTAAATCAATAAACATATTTCTTTTCTCAAATTATTTAAATTGCTCTTTACCCATGGAACATAGCTTATTTCTTATTTTAGGGTGTTATTCGCTGGTTCTCTTTAGAAAAAAAAGCAATTGTGCGAGATATGGCATGGTTTACTTTGAAACGTTACGTGTTAATTAATGAAAATACATAAAATAATTAAATACTATACAAACAATATAGAGTTGTAAAGACATATTATTTCGATTACAAATGATTATATAGATACACTGCCTGACGACAAGAATTAATAGATGTATTCAAAATGACTAGATAATTTACCTTATCCTGATAAAGGTCCAGCTAGTAAACTGTACGTAAGGAACCTAGCAACGTTACAGTAATTTACTTCATGGATCTAACGACCGTACACCATCAATCTACGGGGAAAGGCTCATTACTGATACATCGAAGATTTTCATTAATACTTTCTGATATGTATACATTTGGCAAAATATGGGAAACGAAAAAATTAATAATGCAATGCATTCACTAAATTGCTTGATTTTAGATGTAAACACAAGCAGATCCCCGATTGCGACGTAGGGTTGAATGAGCAATTTTAGCATACACAATGTATGGTTCTTTCGCTGACTCCACATGTATATGGAATAAATAAACAAGACATTTTACTAAGCATGGGTGCTTAGATAATCGAAAAATTATGAGATATTTTAGAGTATGAAAGTAAAATATAACCCTACTTTCGATCTCGTCTCCTCGCTAGGAACATTTTGCCGCCGTTCACCTCGCTAGTTCCGGTGTACGGTTATACACAGTGGGTAACGACTCGATGGTAATTCACTGAGACCAGACAGCTTTCCATACATGTATGCATGACGGTAGGTATCTAATCATAAGCAATTTATCACACGCTCTACAAATCTAGCATTGTCACGCCCTACATTTAAAACTTGAATAGAAATGTATGTTAAACGTCTTTTGTGAATATAGGTATATCTCAGCATAACAAACAAACAGGTTGGCTTCTCAGTACATAGAAGATTGATCTATACAACAGTCATGAAGTTAAAATTATACAGGCTTGATATGCGGTATAAGTTACTGAAGCGTCCGTAAAATACCTTGTTTTGCGACTACGTAACCCGCATCTTGGCGGTTTCTTGAAAATCTTCTTGAATAAATGTACTTTACTCGTGCCCATGATATTTCATTTTGCTTTGAATCAATTATCTATAAATTATCACTAAATAAATCTCTAAATTCATTTACTGAGGTTTGGTTTTGAATTGATAACCCATAAATTATTACTAAAATGACTAATGCATCGCCTCAGGAATATCGGATTTTTTAAGGGACAAAATAGTCCTGTCCAATGACAGTATGTAAAAAACCCATAAGAGCCTTTAGTACAGTCTAGGTTCTTATTCAGCAAGTCTAGATACAATTAAAACACACATGGAAATGAAAGGTTATGAAGAAATAAAACCACATGGATGAAAATACAGTAAATATTACATTTCAAAGACTAGAATTTCGTCTAGGGGAGAAACTCCAAATGTGTGCTACGGGTTCGGTAGGGCATCTCTCATCATGACTTGGTAATGCCTTTGGGGGACATTTGAATTATATCTATTATAGGTGCATGTATTTAGCTAACAGAGTACATGTCTATCATCATTTAAGAGTATTCTCAGTGGGATCACATCACTATTCGACAAAGGTTGAAGGAAGACTTGTACTTGTTGAAATTTAAATTTTTTAGCTACAGTTTAATAAAGCATTATTGAAACTTTGTTTTTGCTCTCAAATCAAGGGGAATGAAGTCATACCTTTTTGCTGCGGTAATCTCTACATGTGTATATCATTTCGAGTAGAGTAGGGTAACTTCTATCAGAAGTTTACCAAACATTGACTTTTACACATTACCCAAGGTTTTCATGCCATTTTTAAAAGTAGATATTTGAAGTTTCCCGTTAACGTCTTACGTCTTAATCACACGGGTTGGGGAGTGTACCTTTGGGTTGGGAGGGGGCGTCTTGACTGTAGGGTTTAATCCCTTTACAACCGGACCTTGACCACATGATTCTTGAATTTGATTATTCCTCGTCCGTCACAGAGGTTCATGAACCAAATTATTCCTCGTCCCTCACAGAGGTTCATGAACCAAATTATTCCTCGTCCGTCCCGAAAACGGCATCTGTGTCACTTCCCCCAACAGTTTTGGATTAATCTTTCTGAAACTTTACACATTCTTTTTGGAACAGATCGAATTCCTTGACTTAGAGCATTCAGCTTTAATAAAAAAATTCTAAATCACACTGACAGTACCTATATATGTCCCGAAATCAACTCTTCCCACGGTTTAGATCAATCGTTCTGAAACTTAACACGTTTTGAATATACATCGGTGATACGCATTCGGCTTTTTGGGACCAATCGGATTAATATTTACTGCACTTGACAGTCGACTTTCTGATTTAAGAATGTGGGTTAACCTTTAACTAAGCTTGGCTCAAACGTTTGATATGTCTTTGAAACGTTTTGGTATTTTGTATGTACGATTGCTATTTGTCATTGAAATAGTCATATATTGTTTTTACCATCTAACCTTGATGAAAGACACAATTTAAATTTTTTTTACCTTCATAATAACTTAATTCGTCAGTATTTGAAAATATCCAATGTCACATACTGAGGTCATAACCTTCGACCTTGTGACCTTGACCTTGATGTAGGATGCTTTTTTTTTCTGAAAACCTTAACCATGGTCAAAGTTTTTGATTGATCGGTGATTGGCCTTCGATATATGACATGCTTATTCATTTTCACTGGATCATTCAGACGATGTCATATTTTTCAATTTGATCAAATACCGTCTCATGATAAATGCAGATCTAGGTTAATAGAACTAATCTTTCGTAAATTACCCTTACAATTAAATTGCTTATTTGGAGAATAGCTAGTGCATTTTTATCAATCCCAACAGATTCTGTCACAACCTTTTGACACATCTGCATCCACATATAGTAAGTGAATGATCGATCGATTTTTCTCCAGTTCCCGTAGAATATGCTACACCCTTTTTCGCTTTAGATGATATTTCCAAGTTAGGAGGATTAAAAGCCAACACCTTCTCTTTACTGGAATTGACCGAACCCGTTTTACATAGGTTTTCAACGAAGCTAACAACCTTGCATATTCAAGAAACCGTTAAACCGTTTAGACCCACGAAGTCGTTATAGTGTAAAATGTACTATCATCTTTTAAAAAAATAACTTGATGATACATGAATTTGATAATTAATGAAGTTTCTTGTAATTCAGACCAAGCAACAAATACGTCTTTCCAAAATGGGTTGATGGATTTGGGAATATACTGTATTAAAGGGACACCGCGTCGAGGATAAAATGAGGTCAGATTAATCTAGCTATGCTGACTAACGTGTCTGCTAACGAGTTACGCTTCGCTGAACTTCAAATGTCTTCAATTTGGGGCCTGCAACTCGTTACCAGACACCTTAATCAGCATAGGTAGATAAATCTGACCTCACACTGTCCCTTTAAGATACGAAGATCCCATTCTATGGGGTTTAGCGCACTCAATTGTGCAGCGTATGTATCAACTTACTTAACATGTTCATGTTGTTGTCTAGATTTGAAATTTGAAACCTACTTGCACAAGAGGTCTGAAGCAGATTAATTATGAAGCTTTACGTATAATTATCACAGGCGAACGATTACGGAATACGGAGTAAGTAGTGCGTAACCTAATGAAATCTGTGATGAAACCCAGCCTTGTATGGTCACCATGCGTCACTACTTCTGAAACACACCAACTCGTATTGCATGACTCAACATATCTTTTTAAACATGTAACTAATATACATTTCATTTAGATTCATCGATGCGCCACTACAATCTAAGTAAAGAACTCACTGTCCATTTATCGGATCAGCTTCTGTCGAGTCCATATATGGTGAGGAGGTGTGACTTCAAAATGTATGCGGGGTTGGATTAGAATATAAAATACCCTGCAGAAAGTTATAGGTGCTCATCTCTACATGTCTCTCGTGTCTCTCTCACAGGTGGAAGAAAGGTGCGTTTTCCTTACCTCATCTCCCAGTCTGTATCGAATGTATATTTGACGCATGCACATGGGCTTTTGTCAAAGATCCTGACCCTGATTTGAAAGAATCTTCACTTATGACAACGTGATTTATTTTCAGGTAATGAGAACATGACGTGCAGTCTATTTCTTGTATGCATGGCAGCGATGGCGATGCAAGGTGGGTGCAACTATATTATTTCTGTTTTTAGAATTGAAAGTCATTCACAAAAAGGTTGCAATGAATGTTATCAAAAGGCCTATATCTAAGCATCATTTTCACTGAAAGACTATATCTGAACATCATATTCACTGAAAGACTACATGTGTATATGTAAACATCATATTCACTGAAAGACTATATGTGTATATGTAAACATCATATTCACTGAGAGACTATTTAAGGCGACCCGATTTTATTATGGAAACCCGAGACTGCATAATTGACCAACAAGAATAAGTGAGACGTTCAAATTTTATCAAAAACCTATTTTATACTGTAACTAAGGTATTGACGAAAATTCCAATGTTCTACCCCGCACTGTACGTGAAATACAGACACCCTTGCCCATGGGCTGGCCGATGGGAAAATTCGCCAAAAGGCCCGCCTATGCGCGGGAGGCTGTTCAAATGGGTCTAACAAATTTTTAATTTTTTTTTTCAATAATGGGTCTAGCAGTAACATATTTTGGGTATTTATGAACTCACCCCATACAAAGACAATTTTTTCCCATGGGCCATGTTTCTAATGGGCCAGGTTACCAATGGGCCAATGTTGACTGGCAAAAATGTAATGTTTGTGAAATTTTGACTTTGAAAAGAATTTAATGTTTGTGAAATTTTGACTTTGAAAATAATTTAATGTTTGTGAAATGTTGACTCTGAAAAGAATTTAATGTTTGTGAAATTTTGACTTTGAAAAGAATTTAATGTTTGTGAAATGTTGACTCTGAAATATTTATTGACTTTTGTGAAAGTATAACTTTAATAAGAATGTTGACTTTGGTGACATGTTGACTTTTAAAACATATTTTGACTTATATGAATTGTTGACTTTGATCAAGTATTGACTTTGGTGAAATGTTGACTTTGAAAATATTTATTGACTTTTGTGAAAGTTTAACTTATATAAAATGTTGATTTTGTTAACATGTTGACTTTGAAAAAGATATTTTTAATTTAGTGAAATATTGACTGTTATCACATATTGACTATGGTGAAATATTGACTTTTAAAAAATATTTTGAATTAAGCAAATTGTTGACTTATGTTGACTTTGGACATATTCATTGACTTTGGTGAAGTTTGCTTATATCATCAAATATTAATATATCATTCTCTTTTTTTTTACTTTGGTTAAGTTTGAAATGTTGACTTTGATAATACTTTATTAAAATTATGGGTTGACTAACCCTTTCACATAAGACATACCTACGACGGCTGGTTAGTCAACGGTGTGTGCATTAATTAACACAACTGAATACACATGGGTGTAAATGACACGCTAAGTATACGCTAGTAAAGTAGATATATAGAGAATATCACCCAAGTGTCTTCTGATATCAAATATATCAATACGAGTTGATAAAAGTTACAAATATCCAAGGCTTGCCGAGGATATTTTGACTTTTATCAACGAGTGTTGATATATTTGATATCAGAAGACACGAGGGTGAGATTCTATTTATCATCCAAAATCGTTCTTCATTAGTTTTTAATAGAAAAAATGAATTATTCTGAACAAAAACTGCCATTTGACTTCCAGTGCTTTGATGTCATAGCATTGTGGCGTCATCATGATTATGACGTCATGGCATTGTGATGTCATTACTTGATGATGCAAAATCATTGTGATGTCATGTAGCTGACGCCAAAAGGGAATTGTTCAAAATCTACTGACAAACCGATATCTCCTAGGAGATATCGCTTGATCTCATACTAGCGATATCTCCTGTTGAACCCAGTTTTGGATGATAAATGTATAAACGTTTATATCAAATAAACACACGATGTTAAGTGTAATTCAGCGTCGTGTACAAGTACTTACACAATAAAGAATATTACTTTTTGTTTGTAATTAACATAATTGTGAATAAGGATATTTATCACCGTTACCTCCTCTTATAATCTCTCCTCATATAGTCTCTTATTATACCTCCAATATAAAAGAACTACTGTAAAGTTGAATAACATTAATAAATAACACTGCTTAAACTTTTCCCTGAAAATAGTTTTGAATAACGATATTTATAAACTTTCTTTCTTAAAATCGATATTGTATATATCCTCATTTAACCTCCTATCATTTCTCAAATACATAAAACAAATGCATAAGGAATGGCTCATCTATATTCAATTAATTATGTATTATGTGAATCAACTCTTTTTGGACCATGTTTTGTCAACATACTTGGAATACATACATATGTTAAGAGTGGTTAGAGTCCGATCTGTTTTAAACGGTTTTGGATTACCCATAGAAAGACGCATTTGGTGTACTGTAGTCCATCCTTGAGACGTTCTTATTTGATATGAACAATTTCATATGTTCATATGTGTTTGCTGTCTTCTTATTTAATCATTATAGAGACATGGCGGGAATCTCTCTAGTAAAATCTATAAAGGGCCTCTTCATATTTATTGAATGTGTTATAGTGTTATATATATATAAGTGTTATAGTACATTTTCATGGTTGTTGAAGGTAATTTACCTGCCATATCGTCAAAAGAATACCACATACGTTCTAATGTTGACTGAAAAAGCAACGAAATATGCCCGTTCAATGTAAATTGAATCCATTTACATTGCACAATTTGATTGGCCATGAGATACACTGACGACGGGGTGAATGTATATTGCCTCCTCTCGCGCAAATACACTTCCTCACCCCCTGTGCGTAGGTGTCGGCCGGAAAAACATAATTTCAAGTTATGGGGGCAGCGAAAATAGTATGTTGTTTTATGGGCGTGAGAGCTAAAATCTGATTACTGCTATGAAGGGAAGGTTTCATGAAGTTGGATAACTTGAACTCAATCCTTTCTCTTGAATAAAAATGTTAAAATTAAAAAAAAACAAAAAAACCCAACTGCTATGAAAACATGAAATCATTAACTGCACGTGCCCATTACATGGACACAAATGCAAGGAGTGAATGCATAATGTAAAATGTTATTATTACCTGTAAAGCATATAACATATTTCAAGTGTGTTCTGAATAAAGTTGAATAACGTTCATTATTTGTTATTGGAATACTTTACATAACAATAAATCCGGTGTAATTAGTGATTTCTTTTGATTCATTGGTAATAAAAACATGATGCTGTATCAGTTACAGGATTGATACTTAGGCAAATACATATTCAATTGGAGTATTGAAATTGGCATCAAATTCACGGAAAGACTATATCTAAACATCATATTCACGGAAATACTATATCTAAGCATCATATTCACTGAAAGACTTTATCTAAGCATCGTATTCAATGAAAGACTATATCTAAGCATCGTATTCAATGAAAGACTATATCTAAGCATCGTATTCACTGAAAGACTATATCTAAGCATCGTATTCAATGAAAGACTATATCTAAACATCGTATTCAATGAAAGACTATATCTAAGCATCGTATTCACTGAAAGACTATATCTAAACATTGCATTCACTGAAAGACTATAATTTCTAAACATCATATTCACTGAAAGTCTATATACATGTATATATAAGCATCGTATTCACTGAAAGACCTATATCTAAACATCGTATTCACTGAAAGACTATATTTAAGCATCGTTTTCGACGAAAGTATATATCAAAGCATTTTATTCACTGAAAGACTATATCTAAACATCGTATTCACTGAAAGATAATATCTAAACATCATATTCACTGAAAGTCTATATATATATATATACATGTGGGAGCGGCCTTAATATAAGCTCTTCGGAGCTTGTTGGCCAATCCCTTCATGTTTTTCATGAATAAAATATGTTTAAATCATATACATGTAAGCATCGTATTCACTGAAAGACCTATATCTAAACATCGTATTCACTGAAAGACTATATTTAAGCATCGTTTTCGACGAAAGTATATATAAAAGCATTATATTCACTGAAATACTATATCTAAACATCATATTCACTGAAAGATAATATTTAAGCATCATATTCACTGAAAGACTAAATCTAAACATCATATTCACTGAAAGACTATATCTAAACATCGTATTCACTGAAATACTATATTTGAGAAACTGTACTTTTGTCAGTGTGATGTTAATATGCAAAAGTCGAATAGCAGTAACCAAATTACAGGTTTATATTAATTAGTTATTCAGAAGTCTTATGAAGATTTTGCTAATACCATATTTTATAATGAATAATAATAATAATAATTAAACTGAAAATATCCATTGTGATAAAATATCTTAGACCCAGTTCGTTATGGTCGATTGTTTTTTTAAAACAATATTCAAGTATACTATTACATCTTACTTGAACGTAACAAATATTATATAATACAAGGAATACCCTTTGTCTGCTATAGGAGTTGTACAGTAGTTGAAATCTATTGGGGGTACCTGTACAGTATCATAGACAAATGTAGAGCAAATAAAACAAAGTTACATTTGGGACAACATTACCTTCAATAGTACAATTTCTTGTACTTTTTCGGGCCGAGTGCCATGCGGGATTCGAACCCACACCCTCAAGAGTAAGGCAACTATCGCCAGCACTGACCGTACCAGCAGCTAACCATACGTATATTTTATTTGTTCACTACCTAAATGGCATGTATTTCTAATATAGAGCAAGTTTGAAACTAATGTTTACACTCGTTTGTTTTGTTTGTGCCTAGCCTTCGCTGCGGATACGTACACAATCGACACATTGTTTCTGAGAGAGGGTAATACACCGCAGGATGTAACGATCTCCAGGATTGACACCACATCTGATGTTGACTTCATGGTATGAAAACGTTCAAACTTGATATACTTAAGGAGAGATGGGACGATGAAATCAATATTTTAGAATTCGTTTATTTTTTTCAAAATAGCAAGTTTATTATGTATTTTATAAAAAAAAATTCAGAAAATTTAACCTTAGCCAATATTTGCTTTAAACCCCGGTTCTGCATTTTACTTTGATAAGGGATATCTGTGAAAGTTTATCTTATAAGGAGAAACCATGTTACCGAGGATATGGTAGGATAGAAAGGAAAAAGGACGCAACATTACCATATCCGAGGTAGAATGGTTTCTCCATATTATCAACCGTTTTTAAGTGTAAAACAGGCTTTTTAATTGTTTTCGCATTATATTGAGGATCCCTGGTAAATAGAGTCGTTAATAAAAATCCTTTTTTGGAACCAGAAATCAGCGCTATATAAGTTGCTTTAGTACCGTAGAATCTCATCTGCCTTCTTGGCGCAGTAGACTAAAGCGCTAGCTCACGTACCACGGGTGATAGTGGATTCGGGTTCGAGACGCACTTTTTTCAAATCATTTGCTGTTCATATTCTGTCGTAACTTTTTCAAAATAGGTCTAAGTTAGTTTCTTTAGATCTTTACTTTCAAGCCGTCATCTTAGCAAAAATATCAGGGCTTACTATTTTCCTTCTAACAGGGTTTACAACTGTCTATGTAAACCCTCCTTACAATGTTGTAAGTCCCTCGTACCGGGTGATACGGTTTAGGAAGGTCGTTTCAAGTATCACGTTATATGGCTAGTAGGTTGATAGTAGGTATCGCACTTCTGTAAGGCTTGACGCGTTTCTTTTAGTTTGGAAAATATTTCAAGATTTGTAGGGTTAAATGTTGATACAAATAGTAGTGCCTGTTCGTGTACATTTTCTTTATTTTAAGGAGATAATTTCGGTTTTGCCGCCTAGCTATTCAAAGGGCGTCTTCACTGATTTGCCTCAGATAGTGTCTTTGTAGATCTTTTAGTTCATTTAGTCTATATTCTACGCGATCTGAATTTGAAACTATCGTGCGTATTCTTCTAGCTAATGAGTATGGGTCACTGTTTGTGTATGCCGTGAATGACGGGAATTAAAATCCAAATATTGATTATAGAATCAGTTGGTTTATAGTATACATCCGTTTCTACAATATTGTTCGAGATGGATACTTTTACATCTAAAAAGGGAAGCTGTGAATTGTTTATCTTCTTTGTAAATTCCAAGGAAAACGGTTTCATCAGTCTTTAAACCACGATTAAACAGCATAAACGTCTCGTAATACTGCACATTTAAATGTTTCCAAACTACTTGTTATATGTATGTGATGAATGAACATATTGAAAGACAAAGTCATAAAGATCCCATGATGATTACTGAATAGTGTGAAACCGGTCGGGAATCCAAAACATTTTCAGCCTTTGTTTATATATATTATACATGTATATCATTCATTCATTTTACAGTATACTACCGTTGATGGCAATGCCGAAGCGCCTTCTGACTTTATTCTGCAGACTAGTATTTCTGCTAATTTTTCTATTGGAACTGCAACTACAACTATTCAACTGTCTATAGTTGACGACGTGAGTAATAATAATAACACTTTATTGTCCTCATTACAATGTAAATTCGGAAATTTGTTTTGTACCATTGGTACCCGGCAGCCACAGTGCAGCGCCAGTTCATGCGTTGTTCTATTCTATAATGCTGAGTGCCAAGCAAGAAAGCAACAACTCCCATCTTTTAACGTCTTTCGGTATGACGCGGCCGGGAATCGAACCCCGACCTTCCGGGTGATGAGCGGACACTCTACCAACTGAGCTACATCCCCGGTACATGTGTAGTGTTATGGTGGGGACATACTTTTATAAACGAACTTTAGTATGATAGAAATCTGAAAGATCTTGTCACGTTATCAGCTCGGTTGGACGTTTTGCAACTCCCAAAAAACCTGGGGATATTGTGTATGCTATTGATAAAACAGATTCCATCGTCTCGAAAATCTGGTAACACGGTACCTACTATTGATAGCACTGATTCCATCGTCTCGAAAATCTGGTAACACGGTACCTGATATTGATAGCACTGATTCCATCGTCTCGAAAATCTGGAAACACGGTATCTACTATTGATAGCACTGATTCCATCGTCTCGAAAATCTGGTAACACGGTACCTACTATTGATAGCACTGATTCCATCGTCTCGAAAATCTGGTAACACGGTACCTGCTATTGATAGAACAGATTCCATCGTCCCGAAAATCTGGTAATACGGTACCTACTTTTGATAGAACAGATTCCATCGTCTCGAAAATCTGGTAATACGATACCTGCTATTGATAAAACAGATGCCATCGTCTCGAAAATCTGGTAACACGGTACCTGCTATTGATAAAACAGATTCCATCGTCTCGAAAATCTGGTAACACGGTACCTGCTATCGATAAAACAGATGCCATCGTCTCGAAAATATGGTAACACGATACCTGCTATTGATAAAACAGATGCCATCGTCTCGAAAATCTGGTAACACGGTACCTGCTATTGATAAAACAGATTCCATCGTCTCGAAAATCTGGTAACACGGTACCTGCTATCGATAAAACAGATGCCATCGTCTCGAAAATATGGTAACACGATACCTACTATTGATAGAACAGATTCCATCGTCTCGAAAATCTGGTAATACGGTACCTGCTATTGATAAAACAGATGCCATCGTCTCGAAAATCTGGTAACACTGTACCTGCTATTGATAGCACTGATTCCATCGTCTCGAAAATCTGGTAATACGGTACCTGCTATTGATAAAACAGATTCCATCGTCTCGAAAATCTGGTAACACGGTACCTGCTATTGATAAAACAGATGCCATCGTCTCGAAAATCTGGTTACACGGTACCTGCTATTGATAGCACAGATTCCATCGTCTCGAAAATCTGGTCATACGGTACCTGCTATTGATAAAACAGATGCCATCGTCTCGAAAATCTGGTAACACGGTACCTGATATTGATAGAACAGATTCCATCGTCCCGAAAATCTGGTAATACGGTACCTACTATTGATAGAACAGATTCCATCGTCTCGAAAATCGGGTAATACGGTACCTGCTATTGATAAAACAGATTCCATCGTCTCCAAAATCTGGTAACACGGTACCTACTATTGATAGAACAGATTCCATCGTCTCGAGAACATGGGGTTAACACTGATATTCGATTCATTTACAATTCTGATTGCTTCACCATTTTCATACCTTCTAATCTCGAGTTTTGACCCAATAGAATGTCATTGGTAACATTATCATTTAACAGATTAAGAGTTGTTGAACGATCTGGTTGCAGATGACCTACGACTCTGATGAATATTTCACCCTGCGACTCCATGGTTTCGACGACGGCAGTGCAGATGTTGAACAGGATATTTACATCGCAGACAGCGAAGGTATTTATCATTTACGTTTTTTGTGTGCAATTAACTCGTGTTTTACCAATCTTTTCTGCGTTAATCCATATAATTGTATTGCAATGGTATCCAGAATTAGTTAATGGAGAGAGATTGGAGATGGTAGGAATATATTATGAATGAATATGACTATATACCTTACAATGGATTTAGAACGTCAGTCGGTAATCGGAAGCGTTCGATCAGAAAGACGTTAAACGATGGGAGTTGTTGCTTCCTTGCTCGACAATCAGCATTAAAAGGATAGAACAACACTTGAATTGCGTTATGGCTGCCATGTGCCAAGGACAAAAATATAATGGAAAAAGGATTAGCAAACAATAGCCTTTATACATGCTTCTCCTAAAACAAACTTAAAACAAATAAGTTTTTAAATACATTTGTGGAAATACATTTAAAATTCATACACATGTTTTCGTAGTAGTTTAACATAAATCCATATGGTACCGAACTTTATGAATAATGGTTGGACTCATTTATGAATTTATAGACAGATTTTATCAACAATTCGTTTTCACTACGTGAAAGATTCGTCGCCGCTTTGAATAGCACGTACAGTTATATTGTTTTGGAAAAAGTATTTGCTGAATCTGAATATATCATAAATAGGATCCACAGGACCTTCTCGAGTGTTTCCACAAGAACAGGCACGATTTCCTGACCAACATATATCAACCAAATGGGAATGTAGATCAGTCGAATCAAATTGCAGAGAAGAATTTGACTACGCCAAGGGCCATATGATATATACTTTTTAAATGTCGAATCTAAAGTTTTGTCACAAGTAACACAGTTTTTAAATCTTGATAATGACTCAGCATTTCTCATATTTATGTCCAACGAATTGCAATCCTTAACCACGAGTAGGGAACATGGTTACAGTTAGAGTGGAGCATTTATGTCCAACGAATTCCAATCCTTAACCACGTGTAGGGAACATGGTTACAGTGAGAGTGGAGCATTTATGTCCAACGAATTGCAATCCTTAACCACGTGTAGGGAACATGGTTACAGTGAGAGTGGAGCATTTATGTCCAACGAATTGCAATCCTTAACCACGAGTAGGGAACATGGTTACAGTTAGAGTGGAGCATTTATGTCCAACGAATTCCAATCCTTAACCACGTGTAGGGAACATGGTTACAGTGAGAGTGGAGCATTTATGTCCAACGAATTCCAATCCTTAACCACGTGTAGGGAACATGGTTACAGTGAGAGTGGAGCATTTATGTCCAACGAATTGCAATCCTTAACCACGAGTAGGGAACATGGTTACAGTTAGAGTGGAGCATTTATGTCCAACGAATTCCAATCCTTAACCACGTGTAGGGAACATGGTTACAGTTAGAGTGGAGCATTTATGTCCAACGAATTCCAATCCTTAACCACGTGTAGGGAACATGGTTACAGTTAGAGTGGAGCATTTATGTCCAACGAATTGCAATCCTTAACCACGAGTAGGGAACATGGTTACAGTTAGAGTGGAGCATTTATGTCCAACGAATTCCAATCCTTAACCACGTGTAGGGAACATGGTTACAGTTAGAGTGGAGCATTTATGTCCAACGAATTCCAATCCTTAACCACGAGTAGGGAACATGGTTACAGTTAGAGTGGAGCATTTATGTCCAACGAATTGCAATCCTTAACCACGAGTAGGGAACATGGTTACAGTTAGAGTGGAGCATTTATGTCCAACGAATTCCAATCCTTAACCACGAGTAGGGAACATGGTTACAGTGAGAGTGGAGCATTTATGTCCAACGAATTCCAATCCTTAACCACGAGTAGGGAACATGGTTACAGTTAGAGTGGAGCATTTATGTCCAACGAATTCCAATCCTTAACCACGTGTAGGGAACATGGTAACAGTTAGAGTGGAGCATTTATGTCCAACGAATTCCAATCCTTAACCACGAGTAGGGAACATGGTTACAGTTAGAGTGGAGCATTTATGTCCAACGAATTCCAATCCTTAACCACGAGTAGGGAACATGGTTACAGTTAGAGTGGAGCATTTATGTCCAACGAATTCCAATCCTTAACCACGAGTAGGGAACATGGTTACAGTTAGAGTGGAGCATTTATGTCCAACGAATTCCAATCCTTAACCACGAGTAGGGAACATGGTTACAGTTAGAGTGGAGCATTTATGTCCAACGAATTCCAATCCTTAACCACGAGTAGGGAACATGGTTACAGTTAGAGTGGAGCATTTATGTCCAACGAATTCCAATCCTTAACCACGAGTAGGGAACATGGTTACAGTTAGAGTGGAGCGTTTATGATTATTGTGACGGAACAGTTGCAATATGTAACCGAGTCATTGTGATTTTAGCCTCGTTAGGTCAAGGGTAAGGAGCGATAAATGGTTTGCAGATATACAAACTCATGTTATCAGAGAATTGAAGTAACAGTTAGTTAACATATATATCCATAAGTGACAACTAAATTTATGATGACCAAATAACCACTGATGATGTCGAAACGCCAGTAATTGTCACAAAGTTGTTAATAAATTATCGGTATATTGTAAGTAACGCCTGCATATAGAACTTTATAAACAATGCATGTTCCGATTAGGGTTCATCCTCCTTTACATTCGGCGCTTTATCTGTACAAAAACGTAGATTTCAGTTACCTTGAACTTTTCTAATGTGTCGAGGGAAAACGTGTGATTACAAAATTGATGTAACGGACAATTTCTTTATTGTCACAGATTATTCCAAATCACAAAATTGATGTTAATTGGCTTGATTCGTCCAATATGATCTACGATTTTGATAAAGATGTCTCCCTGAACCTGTTTCTGGAAGCAGAAGATCATCGGAACTGTTTTTCTTCATTGAAACATCTTATGGCATGGATGTTGCTGTTTTGATAAATGTTACTACGCCAGAAAATAACTGACTATGAATGTTATTTTCACGGTAATCACCACTTGTACAGATATGGAAATGCCGCCCATTCCTCTAGCTTGTTTTATTAATGCAAATAATGTGTTACATGAGGCAATAGTTCTTGTAATCCATGTATTCTAGGCTTGAAGACATAGTATACGAACAACATTTCAGGAAAATAAAGATTTATCTTTCTAATCTAAATAGGTCATTAAATAGAGTGACACCCCCTTATGACATCGCGTGTGAAAACATTTTGTCAATGTAAGGTCCTAATTAAAGTAAATTTATCCTATTATAAATCAATCTGTGTTTGTTAGAAGAGATAATATAACGTAAAACAGGAACTTTTAATTTCAATTGACCTTTGATCTAACATCACAGAGCAAAATCAAAATTTTACCATAGAACAAAAAAATAATAAATGTTTGCCGAGACGCGGTTTATAAACATTGAACAATACTACAAGGGCCTGACAATTTTACACACAGAGACGAAGAAACTACTTTGTGTATACCGAGAAAAATGGTAATCCAAGGGAGGTAGATACGACTGAAACATAGTTACATTATGTCTCTTAAAGACAACTTAGCTTAATTTGTAAAAAGGAATTGGAATCGTTGTTTTGAAATCTCCTTAATCAGGAGAGATAGGAGATTGAATGAAATGTGGCCCTCTGGCTTGTTTTATGACATCTTACAGCAACGAGACATCGATTTGAAAGTCCAAGAAGAAACATTATGACGACATCATCTTTTACTAACATGATTTCCCTGTTTTATAAAATTTTAACTTAAATACCAAACATTTTGTAAAAAGAAAACCCTTTGAAATAGCAGTTCCAACGCCCAATGTGTGGTTGGATGAATTTCATACTGTCAAGAATGAAAGTTGTATATCTCTTTACGAGATATATCGTCATCACATACTTTCAAAGTCGAATGTTTGACTGTTGAAAGTTTGGTATAATTTCTTTTAGCCCCTCTGTGTAGATGACAGATGATTTTTCTCTTTCGAATCTGTATGAAATAAATAATAAAACAATTATGGACTGGTGAATTCGGTCAATAACCTGTTTTTATCATATACCTATCAATAATATGGGATGTTTTGCATATGTGATAGAGGTAAGGACACGCCATCCATATCGCTGCCCGGTCCGAAAATCCATATCAGCCCGGTCCGCAAATCCATATCAATATCAGCCCGGGTGACGTTAGTTTAGAGTGATCCCTTTGCTCACAGGCACGCTAACATTGAGTAACGTCAGAAGCGAAGCATTGACGGACTAGTTTATATCAGAGTAGTCTCCAAGCAAGGATGTTGTTGATGCTTTTAACTTACATTCTTATTAACATAATTAGATATGCTACTAATTGGAACATTGAATAGGAGGCACGGCTAAAATATTTTGAACAATTGTAATTGAGGGTTTGTCTTGTAGGCCCCTCAAAGTAAATTTTCGCACAGAAATATCTTAAATTTAATATTTCTTCAAGCATTCTTTCTTGTTTTAATATTTCTTCAAGCATTCATTCTTGTTTCTTGTCTTCTTTCTTTCTTGCGGCCCTCGGGCTGATATGGGGGTCTCGGGCTGATATGAGGTATGGAATGAAAAATGACATGTAATAACCTCTAATTATGGACCCGAGAAAACCATATTGACCGCTTAGTCCTTGGTCAATATTGTTTTCTCGGGTCCATAAAAACAGGTATTGACCTCATCACCAGTCTGTAATTCTATACTATTTCTGGAAATAATTGTTTGTAAGTTCACGTTCTTGTAAATGTACAACATTTTGGGCTTTGTCAGTAGGGTTTTTTTATAATGTGTATATTGGCATGTTTTGTACTTTGTATTTAGCAGCTCCGACTTAGTCGGGGCTGCTATCAGTTTTTGCGCAGTTTCCGTCGCCGTCGCCGCCGCCGCCGCCGCCGCCGCCGCCGCCGCGTTTTGTATTGTCTATAACTTTTTTCCTAGAAGGTTTTGAGAACTCATATACATAACTTCTTACTTATGCCCCTGGGGAATTTTTTTGACATGTTCATATTCAAGGTCAAAGGTCAAGGTCACGAGTTCTGAAATCACTAAAAAAATCCTTGTAAACACGATAACTTGAAAAATATTTGTGCTATCAGGCTCTTATTTGGTGTATATCAACTATGGGGAAAGGCAAATATTTGAAAAGGTTTTCGTTAACAACCGTCAAAGGTCAAGGTCATAGCGAGGTCACAACTTAAGCATGCTGTAGCGAAAATGTCTTATTTCAACTATTTACACTTTGAATTATTACATGATTGTGATACACAATGAAAAGTGATCAATGATAGTGTGACCTTGAATATTAAAGGTCAAGGTCACGAGATAGGGTCATGGTCACCAGTTCTCAATTCACTAAATAACTTTTTTCCAAGAAGGTATCAACACCTCATATACACAGCTTCTTTCTTATACATCTGGTGAATTATTTTGACATGCTCACATTCAAGGTCAAAGGTAAAGGTCACGAGTTCTGAAATCATTACAAAAATCCTTGTAAACACGATAACTTCAAAAACTTTAGTGCTATCGGGCCCCTATACTTGGTATATGTCAACTATGGAGAAAGACCGAGATTTGAAAAGGTTTTCGCTAAAATCTGTCAAAGGTCAAGGTCACAGCGAGGTCACAACTTAAGCATGCATTTGCGAACATGCCTCATGTCAACTATTAACACTTTGAATCGTTAAATGATTGTTATACACAATGAAAAGAGATCATTGACTGTGTGACCTTGAAGATCAAAGGTCAAGGTCACGAGATATGGTCATGGTGACCAGTTCTGAAATCACTAAATAACCTTTTTCCAAGAAGGTATTAACACCTCATATACATAGCTTTTTTCTTATAAACCTGGTGAATGATTTTGACTTGTTCACATTCAAGGTCAAAGGTCAAGGTCATGAGTTCTGAAATCACCACAACAATCCTTGTAAACACGATAATAGATAAAGGCGACCCGATTTTATTATGGAAACCCGAGATTCCATAATTGACCAACGTAAATAACATAAGTGAGAAGTTCAAATTCTATCAAAAACCTATTTTTATACTTTAACTAAGATATTGACGAAAATTCCAACTTTCTACCCCGCACCGTACGTGAGATACAGACCCCCTTGCCCATGGGTATGCCCATGGGAAAGTTCGCCCATGGGCCTGCCCATGGGCCGGCCCATGGGCGAGAGGTTGTTAAAATTTGAGTTACACAAAAATTATTTTCTAATTTTTAATAATGGGTCTAGCAGTAACATATTTTAGGTATTTGTGAACTCCCCCCATGCAAAGGAAATTATTTTTCCCATGGGCGAGATTTCCCATGGGCGAGATTTCGCCAATGGGCGAGACTTCGCCCATGGGCCAGGTTTCCCATGGGCGGATTTCCCATGGGCCAATGTTGACTTTGGCAAACATATAATGGTTGTGAAATGTTGACTTTGAAAAAAAAATGTTTGTGAAATGTTGACTTTGGAAAAAATAGAATGTTTGTGAAATGTTGACTTTGGAAATATTGACTTTTAAAATATTTATTGATTTTGGTGGAAGTGTTACTTTGATAAAATATGGACTTGTTGATTTTAATACATATTTTGAGTTATATGAATGGTTGACTTATGAAATATTCATTTTAGTGAAATGTTGTGTAGTTTAAGTTTAACTTATATAAAATGTTAACTTTGGTGACTTTGAAAAAGATATTTTGAATTAAGTGAAATGTTGACTTTAATCACATATTTTCTATGAAATGTTGACTTTTAAAAGATATTTTGAGTTTAGCGAATTGTTGACTGATGTTGACTTTGGAAATATGTATTGACTTTGACGAAGTTTGCATAAATCATGAAATATTAATATTTCTAATTTATTGACTTTGATTTAGTTTGAAATGTTGACTGTTATATTAGTTTATTAATTTATGGTTTGACTGACCCTTCACACAAGAAATACCTACAACGGGTTGTTAGTCAACGGTATGTGCATCAATTAACATAATTGAATATACATGAGTGTCAATGACACGCTAATGAATAATGATACGCTAGTAAAGTAAATATATGTATAAACGTTTATATCAAGTACACACACATTGTGTTAAGTGTAATTCAGCGTCGTGTAAAGTACTTACGCAATAAAGAAATTTTTTTTTATTTGTAATTGTAATTCACTTTCATTTCTGAGGAATTAGCAAAATCTGCTAGCCGTACACTTGGAGCAATTATATAAATAGAAACTTTTAGGGGTATGTCTTTTGGTGTTTTCCTGCTTCCCTTTAACGTTCTCACCTAAATACTCAGAGTTAATTATGCTTTGGCACTTTCTTACCTCGAAATAGAGTGTAAATATGACATTACAATCTTATGCTTATGTTATTTTACTTTCTGGTTATTGATGTCATATTTATTGTGAAACAAGGATGTGATAAAAGGTAACATATATTTCATACAATGTGTACATGCATCCGACTGCATGACTAAGTCTTTTGTTTAATGTAAGGAATATATATATATATATATATATATATATATATATATATATATTAAAGCAATGTATATGTACCGTTAAAACAATATTATGTAATCGCCGTATCTTGACTTGTATCGAGCACCTTCATTGTTCCCGGGCCATAAACTGTGCGTAGAATGTAGACATCTTTGATGGGCATTCTAGAAGTAGAATGTAGAAAGTAGAATTTTTTTTGATTGTAGCGTAGGCGATAGGTGTGGGAGATACGAGGACAGACTATACCAATAAAGGCTACTATTTAGTAGGATGTCCTATTTCACTGTTCCATTTCAGTCATGGGTGTTACGTTAATCTATTTCTAAGAACTGGCTGACAAATGGCTGTCTGGAGAATGGGAGATATGAACCTTCTGTATTTTTCTGCATAGCTTTCTGTTGAAACTATGATAATTTCAATGACTAATAAAACTACAATTGGTCGATCTATTAGTCAAATCCTACACATTAGGCCCAGATCGCGATGCTGTTCTCAATTCAAGTTTGCATGTGGGGATATTTATTTGCATTACTGAGACTCCTATAAGTACCTCGGCTTTTGGTTTGATGAACGCCTTGATTTTAAATTAGCCATACATCAACTGGCAAAATCGGCCGGTAGAGCTCTGGGTGCTCTCTGTACTAAGTTTTGTACAACTCATTAGTACAACCTATTCTCAGCTACGGAGCGGCAATATGGGGGCTTTATGTACATAAAGAAATTAATACTGTTCAAAATCGAGCCTATCGGTTTTTTTCTGGAGCTAACGGTACATCTTCAAATATCGCCACTAGAGGTGATATGGGTGTATGTATGTATGTATGTATGTATGGTCGTAGGACAAAATCCCCAATGGACAAAATCCCCAAGGACATAATCCCCAAGGACAAAATCCCCAGTGGACATAATCCCCAAAAGGGTAGGACAAAATCCCCAAGATGAAAAATACAACAGAGCAAGGAAGTAATAACAAGTAATTTTATTCATACAAGCAAGCAGTA
Organism: Gibbula magus; assembly: GCA_936450465.1. Classification (NCBI taxonomy): domain Eukaryota; kingdom Metazoa; phylum Mollusca; class Gastropoda; order Trochida; family Trochidae; genus Gibbula; species Gibbula magus. Next base: position 17,549,666 of record OW388297.1, read on the forward strand.
ACAATCCCGGTCTCGCATTTTACATTGCACTTTCAAACAGTATAGTTTCAGTGAAACCTTATAGAGTGACCTATGCTTTTCAAAAAGTCTGGCAATGTAATTCTTCCATCGCGATATGCAAGGGGTTACCTGCCAAAACGCAGAACTGCAAAACGCAGAATCCCAATTAGCAGAAATGAAAAGTTCATTGTCAGGCTGGTCACACCTATTCAATTAAGTAATGGACTGGTCCACTCTGACAGTGAGTAGAGCGACACAGTCAAATTAGCAGATCACTGAATCAACAGGTCAATGTTCAACAGTATGAACCTCCCGGTATATGTTTATATGAAAATACTGAGTAGTCACACACTGTAACAATATATTCAACACTCTATCAAAACATTGTTAAACAGTATAATCCTCCCTCAACTTTGGAGCTGCTCCACCACCCAAGAAAGCAATCTACAAAGAGAAGGAGCAGCGCCTGTCTCGTCTGAAAGATCAGCTTCGCCGTGGTGAGAAGTCACCAATGCAGTTCCTGGATGCAGTCGGACCTCTCATGATGATGAAGATGTGAATGAAAGCACAGATTGAACAATGAACAATGATAAGCAATGTTGTAAATTATTGTTAATATGTTATTGTAAGTTATTGTACGTTATTAATATGATGAAGAGATACATCAACATCAATATCCAAGATGATGAAAGAATCCAACAATGGAAACATATGATTAAAAAACATGCACAATACATGTTTACACAACAAATTGTATTTTTGTCTTCATTTCATTTCCTATCGGGCCGTTCCATTATATTATGAGGGTTCAGGTGTGTGCAACCAACCATAAATGTTGTTGTTTTAGCAGTTCTGCGTTTTGCAGTTCTGCGTTTTGGCAGGATACCATGCAGGGCAGAGGTTTCTGAGTTTATCCTGGTTGTTGTCACGGCGACGATTCCGACTCTGGATCTTCGAAGGACAGTTTTATCTTAACGCCACCCGTGTCACTCTTGAGCACAAGACACTTTAACAATATCTCTCTCTCTCTCTCTCTCTCTCTCTCTCTCTCTCTCTCTCTCTCTCTCTCTCTCTCTCTCTCTCTCTCTCTCTCTCTCTCTCTCTCTCTCTCTCTCTCTCTCTCTCTCTTCCCCCTCCCTCCCTCCCTCCCTCTTGCGTAATCGCAGTGACCGGTTAGTTGTGTAATAGCTCACCCATCCGTTAATTAGCGCTGATCCGAATGAATACACACCCAGGATGTCTACCACAGATGTCGTCAACACGTAATCATATGGTCTAGTGCCTTGAGAATCCATTTCCTGTTTATTGTTCCAATATTCCAACGTCAGGTGGAATGTAACTGATGAAGGAATGAGTATGTAGTCCGAAACTTCGTGCATTTTCACATTAAAGAAGTTGTTATCCAGAAAATATTCCTGTTCTTATGTATAACACTTCTAAATGTCCTTCAAAGACCTAAATCTATGCAGTTAAATCAGTATCATATATCAAATATGTTCGTGTTGTGTAGTGATAATAATGGGAACTGTTAAAGTACCGATGAATCCCATTGTGACATTATCACAATGACTCTTAAAATGGTACTTTGAGCAATGGTCAGTAGTTAAAATTACACCAATGATAATGTTTGCAGTTTTATAATCACCTATTGAAAGAGGTCGGGGTTGGGGAGTTGAAGTGGAAATTACTACTGCAAATGCAATACACACAACGGCTTCTGATTTGTGAAGTTGAATTTGGCCGGAATCAGTCAAATGTTCAAAACTTGACTGTGCTGACCAGTAGACTCACGCTTGAGTGATTTTGTGGTCCTGGTTGAATCAGAGAGTGGCAGAGATGATATGTGTTCTGTTCTGGTGTCAACGTTGCATTTATCATTATAAATGCTGTTGGAATGACACGGTTTGTTAATTAAAAGAATGAGGCGGTACGGCTACTAATATAATTGCAGACAGACAGACAGACAGACAGATAGCTTATTTAAGTCTCACAAAATTACAGACAATGTACACACACATAAAATATGTTTTAAAATGCAATGAGCCACTCTATATAAAGAGTTATGAGAGACTTTTATTATTTAATCTTGCCTAGGTACTATTCAAAATTTCAAAATTTGCCTCCACCCTTTTCGACCGTGGCATCAAAATTATCCTCCTTTGGAATCATTCGAAACTTTATTAATGGTCCTTGCGACCGGAGTGAGAGAACAGCTCCGCTGAAATCGCTCGTTAATTTTCCGTACTCATCATCATCAACTATTATTATTGCAGGCACTCTCTGCTTCCTTTACTTAGCCCAACTGATTAAGTAATTTACATAATTTACATAATGCAAAATGATAAGCTCAGTAAATCTGAAGTCGCTACTATTAGTAAAATGTTTACAACATATATTGAGTTTATATATATATAAAGTATCGTTTTGAAAAGACGTTTCAACAGTATTTTCTTCTATAAAATATTCACTTTAATGAAACGTTGACTCTTGAAATATTATGACTTTTTAAAGTTGAACACTAATGTCTGGCTAAAGGCGAGTGTTTCAAATAGTTCCGGTAAGTGTAAGTGCTATTGCCCACAATACATCGGTCACCATGACTGATTATTTATACACAACTGAGTGCAGGTTACAGCTATATAAAGATATAGAACAATTGCAATATAGCCATGCAAATGCGGTTTAAGTGATATATCAGACTTTTGTTTTGACTCTCAGAATATCCTACTGTTGAACAAGAGTCCACTCGGTATTACGTAACATGAGTATTCGGTCAACTCATTAAGGCCGACAGGTAATTAATTACCGGTACAATGCCTCTGACCCCTGTGTGACGAGAACGCCAATATATATACAAATGTAGTAAGATTTCGATAGAGTGACCACATTAGCACTTATATGTTTCCGATCTGTGTGCATTACACTGCAAATTCATCTCCGATCAGATGACATTCTCGACCAGGAACTAATAGCGCTAGTTATTGAGAATGTAAATGTAACAAATGTAAATTATGTAACTTTGAGATAATGAATTTATTTTGTTACAACAGTTATAATATGCCTAAGATTATCATGTAGGAATTGCTGACTTTTAAGAGATTGACTTTGGTGACTGGAAACTATTTATTGGCTTATGTACTTATATAATGAAGGAAACATGTTTCTAAATCCATCTTAATGTGTGACGTCTTTGCCTTTCTCATAGGTTTAACACTTTCAACTGGACATCAAAGGCTGATTGTATCAATTATGTGCAAACCCATGGATATCACAACTAGGCTGATGGTGGTGCATTATATGTGAGACCCACAAAATCGTCACAGCTTTGACAGTTATGAACTAGTTATAGACCTCTCATGTGTATCAGATGCATACTGAAATATTGAATAAACATCACATATCATTATACATATTCCAAGCAAAAGACATGGAGTGATTTTGACAAATGAAGTAACAAAATTAATTTAATGCGATGATCTAATGATTTTAACGGTCTTTAAGTGTGCTGTGTATTAGAAAGTCCCTGGTCTTACATAATGTGCATGAGAGGACGTCACCCTTCACTGGCCATGGGAATTCGCTAGTTGATGTAATTACAGTTGGCGGGAATGAACATTAACTAATAATCATGTACCCACCCTTACTTAATTATTTGTGTATCTCCCACCAGACTATTAGGGGTGGCCAACATTCATTCAAATGTTCTTATAGATCTAACGCACAGTATGATATAACATGCGATATTAGAAAGGCAGTAATAATAATAATAACAATCATATATGATTATCGTATTGTGTTCTGTATAAATCAACACAGAAAACACATGCATAGGCTGTTGGAAAAAGTTATATAGAAGCTCCAAATGTAAGGTTTTTATGTATGATGTCATTTAAAGGTGCATCAATTGTGTTTCAAAAATTTGTATTTGGCTTTAATACAAATTCACTCAGCTTGCATATTCATCCCCAGTCGCCAAACATAATTACTAGTTTCCAATAATTAAAAGTAACATCATTATGCATGTGCAGAAACTACACGTCCTATTTACATGCACATGCAGTAGTTATATGTCTTGTCGAACATTTTTTATCAACCCAAGTTTGTTATTTTGTCTGGTTTGAATAAGATTCCAAAACTACGTTTGACTCATTGGCGCAAGCCAGACGAGGTGCATTGTCCGGTTTTCGATCAGAAATCGATACTTTTACCTTCATATTGTCAATATACTAAGTCGAGTATCATCAAAATGGTAGTTTTCAGTAACAGTTGGTACTTCTCGATAAAATAAGATAATTTATAACGTTTGTCATATTTGACCCCCCCCAACAACACAATGGATGTACTTTTAAACCGCTGCCTTTGAAATCTGTCAACTCCAACAGTGAAATTTTCACAGAAATATTGACATAATAAATAAAATATCTGTCAATTCTTGACAAATACCATGTTCACTTCATCTCGGTATTGTATGATAACTTGAAAAGATATTGCTTTCAAATCATTTATTGCAATATGAATACGAAATACAAACGTATAGCAAGCAATGTTTATGTAACTACATGGACATTTAGATATTATCACACTTCCAACAACCGTACCAAAATATTAATAAATGTTGTTAACCGTTAAATATCATAAACAAAGTCATGACATCTGCCTGTCTATTTTACTTGAATCTCAAACTTGTAGCAAACCTATTAAACTATTACCACGCTGTATAAACGCTTACATTATGCAACATTGTCAACTTAAAATTAAAAACAAAAAACATGTAAATTGTTCATTAAGCTCTCAAATAAAATTTGAAATGAACCAGTATGTATGCTGTACAGTACTATAGTATCTAATTACCATCACTAGTCATCCTATGAGGAGCCAAGTCGCGCTCTTAACGAGCTAAATGGAATATGATATATTGGGTATACTGGGATAAGTGTGTATTGCAAAGGGGCAGTTTGTTTGGGTATTACTATAAACCAATTAAAAAATACGTATATATTCGTATTGTCGCCAATACTGTTATTTCAATTGGAGTGTTTTGACACGTGTGTAGTTGACTCAGAGATACACACACGTGGTCACTGGGATGTTCAGGAGATACGGTTCACTGACTTGATGGTTAAACACTCAGGAATTGTCTGAGATTTTAGAAAAGAGTGGTATATTCATTTTGGATTATTTTCATTTGAATGCAAACCGGAGAGTATATTGTGGAAACGTCTGGTTATAAACTGACTACATATATATAAACTTAATATATATTTTGTTAGGGGAAGGACACTTGTGTGAAAAGGCTTTTCATACATAATACCCGTCAAAATCGTAAGATGTCTTTGATAATCCCTGTATCGTATTGAGAAAGCGGCCGAAATTGTAAACAAATGAAATTATTAAGAACTTAGAGCACAGTCAAATGCTTTCGTCCAATCATATGATTGTATTATGGTCACGTGGAGTACATTTATATCCCGATAGATGTACGGTTGTCTGGTTGCGTTCGGATATCATGCTCATAAAACTGGTTCACAGACTTCCATAAAAACAACAAACAGTGTCAACTGATTGTTTTATTTATGTGGATAATACACAATTAAACACTTATTACATTGACAAATGATCTGCTGTGTTCCCTTTCCAAAAGGAAAAAGTCGTTGTCGTCGATGGGGGTCTTCTATATTAAGGAGCTTGATATTCCTAAAAAAAAAGAGAATAAAATCATGTAACTAAAGCAAGTAATGCGAGGTCAATTGGTAATTTTCAAGTGTATTTCATTTATATCATGAGTAAGTGAAACAACGACAAGCATCACACCATGTTACCAATGTTTTATATATTTTCAACCACGATATTAAAAAAAATATTCAGACGTTATATAGAACGACATAAAAAAGAGAAGAAAGTGATATAAAAGTACCTTTTTGGGGTGTTGAGGATGGAGGCTGCATTGTCGTCTCAATGAAACCCTTGTATCGTCACACAACGTCCGAGCGATGTCCAGTACGACGTTACATTCTTTCCCATAGTTCGAGTATAATTTCGTTGCTGCAGTAACCTGAAATCATTCATATGCAATATAGACAGGATGCACAATAGAATATGCAACAATAGATAGTACAACTCGCATATTGATAAATACAGCTCAACAAACAAACAAAAATATTTGAAATACAAAAGACAATAACTTTTATCAAATAAACCAATTTAGTGTAATTTTTTAAAATGCATTTGATAATTTTAAAAATATACACTTTAAAAAGTAAGGAGTAAAATAGTAAAGTTACCTTTCCTGAATGAATAGTGTACTTGTCCTTGGACTGTCCATGATGAAGCCATTGTGTGAACTGATTCATTCTAAAAACCACCCAGTCTTTATAGGCAATGAAATGTATTACTGCTCGATGTTGCTGAATAAAAACGTGCTTAAATCATGCATGTTCGTGATTCAAGCACGACGCTTATGCTGTAGCACGACTCTTACGCTTTATATAAAATGTACGCCTCATGCACCTCGGACAATTTAAGAAATTCAGTGCTCACAGTGCTGATGATGACGTCAATGTCCCTAACATTTGCATATGATAATGAGAAATGTCAATGTTTTTCATGTTGTGTTCGAGAGAATGTTTCCCAAATTTGTTGACAATTCATTTGAAATATATTCATTTTAAGACATTTTCTTGACGACTCAAGCATTTGACTGTGCTCTAAGATAGATAGAGAACTCGCAGCAGTACATTATCGGGATATAAATGTACGGGTTTGAGAGGGTTAGGCTCGGCTGACGCCTCGCCCAACCCTCTCAAACCCGTACATTTATATCCCGATAATGTACTGCTACTCGTCCTCTATCTATTACTTAATATAGACTTTTCATGTACCCCCTTCACTGCTGTCAACAGACTAACAGTGAGTGGGTCCTCTCAATATCTAAATTGGAGACTAATTGCAAGAGTTCGAATTAATTAAAATTTGTAGGGTACTGGCGAATTTGAAAACGCCAAAAATGAGAACATTTTGAATTCATTACATCATTACATTTCTAAAAGTAAAACGTTTCGCTGATTATTGATACAAACGAATAATGAATATATTAGATCAGTGTTCATAATATTTGCGAAGTAATCCCTTGTTCAAAAGAGTCAATGAAGTATTTTGACGCTAGGAACAACTGAGCACTACCATACATGCAAGAATGTATATACGTATGTATGTTCTGTGCTATTCAATGATTAAACCGCTCGAAATAGAATCAAACAAGTGAGGTAAGTAATGGACTGTTTTATTTTCGTAATTTACAACAATGGGTTAGTTGATCGAATAGACATGTTACGAAATACCACGGCACGCTCGTTACATAGACATGGTGTTCTGATACACACAAATGCACAGGTCTAATATATCATATATCTGTAACCTGCACTTGGTTGTGTATAAATCATCAGTCTCGATGACACTACCCACTCTACAAAACAATCAGAGAACCACTGCTTAGAACCTGTCAAGCCAAATGGAACAATTTTAATACTGCCACCGACCCGGAACGTCTATCATTTATCCTAGCAAGCCCAACTATTTTAAAAGAAAGTGCCAGAAGCTGCAAACTACTGCTGGAAAAACGTCGAAATGTATTGTTTAAAAATTGACTTTTTTATAATATATTATTTTATGTCCTTTTATGCACAGTTTATATGTATACCTATATTTATACAAATATATGTATTATTCTATATTTAACCAAAGTTTTAGTATCTGATTTATAACCACGTTTACTCTTACATTCATACCTTTTATTTGTAGTCATTGCATTTTTTATATGTATAGATAGTCTCTCATAACCCTAGTTTTAGGGTGGCCCAGATGTATTTATATTTTATTGATATTATTTTATGTATGTGTATATATGGGGTGAGACTGAATAAACTATCTGTCTGTCTGTCTGTATTGTGGGCAACAGCGTAGTCAAAATATCTAATACTTACTGTTTGAAACGCGCTCCTTAAGCCAGACCATAGTGTTTTCAAAATCTTATTAAACACAAAATTTCAACATCGCCAATAAATATTTCAAAGTAAAACTATGTCACTAAAGTCAATCGTTTAGAAGTCAACAATTCACTAAACTCAAAATATCTTCTCAAAGTCAATAAGTCACCACGTTAACATATAATTAAAGATAAACTTTAAGTCAACCAATAGTTCCAAAGTCAACATGTCATCAAACTCGATATATCTTTTCAAAGTCAACATTTCACCAAAGTCAATATTTTATTAAAGTAAAACTTCCACAAAAGTCAACCAATATTTCCGTAGTCAACATTTCACCATCATTATAATATTTTCAAAGTCAACATTTCACCAAAGTGGCATCAATTCCAAAATCACCATTTCACCAAGCTCAATATATATAATCAGAGTCAACATTTCAAACTTCACCAAAGTGAATAAAATGGAATAAATATGGAATTAATATTTCATGATATAAGCATATATATAAGCATATATAAGGCCCATGGTCGAGGTCAACATATGTGATTAAAGTCAAGATGTAAATATGTGATTAAAGTCAACATTTCACTAAATTCAAAATATCTTTTTCAAAGTCAATATGTCACCAAAGTTAACATTTTATATAAGTTAAACTTAAACTACACAACATTTCACTAAAATAAATATTTCATAAGTCTACCATTCATATAACTCAAAATATGTATTAAAATCAACAAGTCCATGTTTCATCAAAGTAACACTTCCACCAAAATCAATAAATATTTTAAAAGTCAATATTTCCAAAGTCAACATTTCACAAACATTCTATTTTTTCCAAAGTCAACATTTCACAAACATTTTTTTTTCAAAGTCAACATTTCACAAACATTTTTTTTTCTAAGTCAACATTTCACAAACATTATATGTTTGCCAAAGTCAACATTGGCCCATGGGAAATCCGCCCATGGGCAACCTGGCCCATGGGCGAAGTCTCGCCCATTGGCGAAATCTCGCCCATGGGAAATCTCGCCCATGGGAAAAAAATTTCCTTTGCATTGGGGGAGTTCACAAATACCTAAAATATGTTACTGCTAGACCCATTATTAAAAATTAGAAAACAATTTTTGTGTAACTCAAATTTTAACAACCTCTCGCCCATGGGCCGGCCCATGGGCAGGCCCATGGGCGAACTTTCCCATGGGCATACCCATGGGCAAGGGGGTCTGTATCTCACGTACGGTGCGGGGTAGAAAGTTGGAATTTTCGTCAATATCTTAGTTAAAGTATAAAAATAGGTTTTTGATAGAATTTGAACTTCTCACTTATGTTATTTACGTTGGTCAATTATGGAATCTCGGGTTTCCATTATAAAATCGGGTCGCCTTGATAATAACTATACATATATAAGTAAACACGATAATAGATGTTAAATAAGTTCAAAAACTGTCACTTGTATGTTGATAAATTTTCATTAAAACATCAATCTAGTTAAAACTAGCTGTAATGTTATACGTTCCCTAAGTCCGTAATGCGCATAAAATGCACATGAACTATTAAACAATTTTAAAACAGTACACTATATTGAATCTTCTGAAAAATATATCAAATCTAAGAAAAGGTAGACAATTTATGTTATAAGTATATATTAAATAAGTATTATTTGGTAATAATGAAATAAACGGTCTATTTTAGTCATTGTATAGGCCTATATAATGACATGCCACACATAAACTAATACACTTCTATATGAAAACACACCTTAGAATTCTGTGCAGAAAATTACAAAATTCTAATTAAAAAAAAACTTTATTTGTACAGTGTAGTCATCAAAATCCATTTACAAATTCCTAAAATAAACCATTATTTTAATCAAAACGTTGGCCTTCAAACAGATTTCATGACTTTAGTTCTATTTATAGAATTCTCCCCGAACAGACTATTATGGAATATAGGGGAGGCAGCTTGTTAGTGCATTTCTAGGTACCCTGTCAAAATGTGTTTGCTTGATTTTAAAATAATTTCATGATGAATCACAAAAAATAAGATTATTTCACAAGTATTGCCCCCTATTCTTAAAGAGCCATCACGGATGTTGATGAAAATATCAAATTTTTTCCAAAAATCTATCTCCGTGAAATAAATACACTTACTTTTCCCCTAATTTTTCCAACTTAAAATAAGCCGAGAAATGGCATTAATTAGTAAAGGTGTTTTCAAGTCTAAATATAGATCCAGTCTATTATTTTCAAGCGCAAAGCATTATGGTCTAGCTCACACACAGTAAACAAAGACACGAAAGAATAAAAACAACTATGAGCAATGAAAGAAATCGAAATATATAATTTGTTGACGGTTATTTATTTACCATTTAATTTAATTATGTATTTGCTACAGATATTGAAATAATTGTTTTACCCAACTAGGTATTTTTCTTGAATTTTATAATTAATGAGAGTAAAAATTTGTCAAAATTTGCTTGTCTTATCTTAATAAAAAAAACATTAAACAGGAAATAATTTTTATATTCTCAGGACATTTAGAAACATAGTTTGTAAAGCAATCGTCAAATTCAGTAATGTGTGACAAGGGTACTTTGCAAGAGAGACACGTGGGTTGTTATGGTGACTTACGCTAGAGACGAGCCTTCACGCTTCGGAAGCGCTTGCTGTTTGTGTGTTACGTATTACGCAAAAAAGGGAACTCTGTTTATATACGTCAGATACCCGTAGCGCGCGCTAGTCGAAGTGATACTTCTCTTTGAAACCAATTTGCAATACATTGTCTTGATATGAAAATTATTTAACATATGCCATGTTGTAGATAAAAGTTTTCTCTGGCGAATGACGTTAAAAGTATATTTTCCAAAAATTTGAAACTCTGGGAAGGCCGTAATGTACTGTGTCAAAGCACTGAGTTTGTCTGTCACCTGTACATTGTCAGATGCAAGATTTTATTAGTTGAAGTATGTCCTTTTGGTACAAATGGAAAGGTTGTGTCAGTATTATGTATTTATATTTATCAGTATTTTACATATGGTCGGCGGTAATTTAAAAAGGGCAAATTTGAAATTTTATTTTTTCCCCACAAAATTTAGGGTTGGCGGATCCGTAAACCAAGTAAAAAAAGTGTGGCCAAAGCGGGGGTATATACATAGCGGTCATTGCGGTAAATCCGTCCGTCCGTCCGTCCGGTAAATTTCTCAAAACCCGTCAAAGGTACATCAACCAAACTTTGTACAGTTGGTAACCATGTTCTGCCCATCGCGCACAGACAATTTTCAGTTCTCTGAGATTTAATTTTTTGTCGTTTCCATGGACACTTTTTTGACTAAGTTTTATTCTGTTTAATCCGGACAAGTTTACTCGGGGACTGTCGAACCTAGGTAAATGAAATATTTGTCGTGAGTATACACATAAATAATCGTCTGTGTTCCTAAATACTATTAAGTCATTTGACAACACAGTAAACTCGGTTTCACTAAGGTTAATTACGAGAAATGGTCTTTAATGACCAGAACAATATATTTCATAATGTTCACACTTAAACTTACTCAATAACAGTATTTTCATCGTTTAGGGGTTATGATGTAAAGCATACAACCTTTTTGTCTAGTCACAAACGTAAAAGTTTACTTTCAACTTCTTCTGGACATCTAAATCACATTTATTGGTTACTACCAGCCTGGTCGAAAACCGGACAATTTTAAACTTCTTAAACAAGCTGGATTTTGTCACAATATGAATCCATCAGGATTTTTAAACGTGTGATTAGCATAAAGCTACTTTATTCAGCTTACTTTTTAACCATTCATTTCTCAAATATCTTTGATACTTAAAAAGTTATTAAAAAAAGAAATGAGGTAACGTTTCTTTTGGCGTTTAGTGTATGAGTTATGAGTTATAACAATTTTCAAGAAAGTAAATGCATTATATATTCAAAATGCATAAATATATTCAAAACTCCTACATGGCGGGGGATATGGCCGACTTGTTGTCCTTGAATCTGTAATTGAACTTGGTACACATTTTCACTATTATGCCCTAATGGGAACAATTAAGTTACCTGAAAAATATTATTTCTGTGTGAATGAAATTTTGTAATAATAAAGCCAGTTCCAAAACATATTTTTGATACTAGTATGATGCTTGAATCTGTTTTTTAAACCTAGTACCCTTGACATCTATAATGCTCAATTGACGGATAGCGGATGGCGGGGGGTATGTGAGCCATGCTCACTTTTTTCTTGTTTTTTTTTTTTAAAGCATTGTTTTTATTGATTGAGGATTATTATTTAGCCATTGTAACACATATTTTCTTTTTTCGCGTGAACATTTTATTTCAGTAACAACGGCGTGCTGCAGTGCTTTTCATGTTAAACTCATTTCACTCATTCTTTGACCTCACATGAACATGGATTATTTTATCTGGGTTGAGTGCCATGGATTATGGGTTGAAACACGCAGTATCAAAGGAATCCGTTTTTTTGTTGACTTTCAGGAGTTCTCTTCTGTTAATTCTTGAAAGTTTAGGTTTTTTATTTTCTACTAGGAGCGTTTGGTATCCTCTTCTGTGCACACAAAGACTTCTCCGAGTCAAAGTTTCTTGCATCCTCGCTCATTGGAATACACCGTGCAAATACGCCTGGCTAAGGGATAGTTATCTTCATACCTGAAGAGTGGCATGATGAAGCATCTAAATACTGTTTAGTATCGGTTGATTGTAGAAAATATGTGTTTCCAAATGTCGCTCAACAATGTCCTGGAGAGAAATTTCACTATCACCTATTTCCATTGTAAATACAATATGAATAATTTAAGAAATGTCTCTTGTTTATCATTTGTAAACGGCCATAATATGAAGCCGTCGTCTAAAACTCAATCAACATCATAATAACAATTTGTCCTTCTTAATGTCCACAAAAACTTTAACCTTGGCCATAACTTTGGATTGCTCAGAGCTAGGGCTTTCATACTTGGCATGTGCATACCTTGTGATGTGACCTTTGAGATGAGGTCATGATATTTGACCTTGTGACCTTGACCTTGCCGCAGTGGACAATATTCAGAAAACTTTAACCATGGCCATAACTTTGGTATATCCGGGGGCATCCGTGTTTAACAAACACATCTTGTTTGTATCTTGGATTTTTTGGCAATGTACACCATCGAATAACAAAGCGTTATTGTTCAGTACATTGCACACTTCCAAGTATAAAAGCCTTAGCTCATCTATCAGGCAGTGAAAAGGCTTTAAAGAGCCATCAAGGATGTTGATGAACATATCGAAAATTTTCCAAAAATCTATCTCCGTGAAAGAAATACACTTAATTTTTCCAAAATGTTTTCAACCTAAAATAAGCCGAGAAATTGCATTAATTAGTAAAAGTGTTTTCCAGTCTAAATATAGATCCAGTCTATTATTTTCAAGCGCAAAGCATTATGGTCTAGCTCACACACAGTAAACAAAGACACGAAAGAATAGAAAAAATTATGAACAATGAAAGAAATCGAAATATATATATTTTTTGGCGGTTATTTATTTACCATTTCATTTAATTATGTATTTGCTACAGATATTGGAATACTTGTTTTACCCAGCCAGGTATTTTTCTTGAATTTTATAATTAATGAGAGTAAAAAGTTGTCATAATTTGCTGATCTTATCTCAATTAAAAGTACATTAAACATGCAATAATTTGTATATTCTCAGGACATTTAGAAACATTGTTTGTAAAGCAATCGTCACATTCAGTAATGTGTGACAAGGGTAACTTGCAAGAGAGACACGTGCAGCACGTGCAGCACATGGGTTGTTATGGCGACTTTAGAGACGCGCCTTCACGCTTCTGAAGCGCTAACTGTTTGTGTAGTACGTTTTACGCAAAAAGGGGATTCTGTTTATATGACGTCAGATACCCTAAGCGCACGCTACTCGAAGTGGTACTTCTCTTTGAAACCAAATTTCATTACATTGACGTTATAAGTATATTTTTCCAAAAAATATGTTTAATTTGAAACACTAACATCCTTGATGGCTCTTTAATGTCAAAGCTAACCTTAAACACTTGTTTTAGCACACATCATCATATCAGACAGTAACTTTGGGTGTTTTCCAACGAAAATGTTAATGCTTCCAGTCCCAATTTGTAGGGAATATTAGAATAAAAACTGTTCACTTCAAATGTAAGTAATTTTACATTCTCAGGGATAACCTCAGGTAGATAGTTAAAGAAATCAAATGTGCGTCTGATGTAACTTTATACTTTCTTGTGATATGCTTTCAAAGAAATGGCAATAATGTTACTCAAACGATGGATTCCGCAACTGTTACTCGTCTTAATGAATATCTTATATGTTTATATGATTATATGTTTATAAAACATGTATTTCTTCAAAATATACATGGAGAAATGTTTAACAACTTTCAGTTTCATTACCTGAGTATTGAACTTAATATTATCTGACATGCAGAGTGACGTATAGTGTGAAACAACACAAGGTATGGTGTCATAGGACAAATAGGCACATTATTCATAAAATCAATTCTCTGCTTTTGACAGAAGTGGAAATTATTTTATTTTTAGCTCATCGGGCATGAAAAGCCCGATTGGCTTATCGTATCGCCCGTCCGTCCGTCTGTAACCTGTCTCTCTTTTTCGACTCCTTCTCTAGAACCGGTGACTATTGAGAACTGAGATAATTTGTGCAGACTCCTTGGTCAATGGGGATTCCAAATTGTAGATTCTGTGACCCCAAATATGGGTCACCGGGGTCACAGGGGTCACAGTGGTCACAGGGGTCACAGGGATCACAACCTGGCGAAACCCTATTATAGCTGTTTTCATCCTCTGCTATACAGTATGAAAGCCATACAAAACTGTAATCCTGTCCAATCCCAGCGTTGTGCAAAAACATGCAGGACAATGTTACAGCTAAGAAGAAATGTTTTATATACCTATCTTTTCAATTTGCACAAGAGCTTTAAATTGATTTGTTGTATTCACATGATATCAGTTTCAATGTATACAATAGTGATGGTACATATACAAGTTGAATCATAATGTTGATAACAGTGTTCACAGCAACAAAAACTTCCAGCAGAAAAAAGCGCCTATATGTAACTTATCAATTCATTGAATATATAAAGAAAATGTTATTTGGAATTAGGTTCCTTACAGGTTTCTCCATATGATAAATTCATATTTGTAAACAATTCTTTTCCCAAAATAATATAACTCTTAACGTGCTAATCTGAGCGGCGGCGAATCTTTCTCACATAATCATTGCATAAATGATACCATTTTGACACTCGTTACTCATAGATTTCGGAACCGTATTACCATGTGTATGTATTTTTAATTTATTTCCACAAATGTATTTATAATCTGTTTACCATTATATTTTTTTCCTTGTAATGTGTACACATTTATGTATATAAAATATATAACACTTTCTGATCTTAAAATACTGTTTAATCAAACAGGTTCACATTTATACATAGTGTTGACATAAATATTATGAAATTAATTAGTATACGGGTCAAAGAAAAAGCATACTCAATTCATTTGATGAAGTAATAGGTAGAGGTACAAACTGAACAAAAGCTCATATTTTCATGGTTTCTTCATGATTAAGCATATAGAGTATTTAGGTGTACACGTTACAAAAAAATGCATATGTATGACATGGGACTTTAAATGACAACAAATATAAATAATGTTCTCATTGCTTGTGGATGCAAAGGATTTCAATTAGAATATTAATCTAAGATCATTGACAACGATTTTCTTTTGATTCACCGTTGATCTGTTCGTTACGTTTCTGTTGACCATGAAGGGAAATGAAGCGACGCATGCGCCAGCGATTTGAAAACTTTTAAGTTGTCAGAATGAAAATGAACACTTGTCAACTTGCAACACGCATATTTTGTCATCAAATATAGCTGTATTGACGGTATATTATCGATGTGTGCCTTTCAAAGGCGTTATTTGTAGTGTAGGCAATGCTAATTTATTATTCAACCTGACATGTCAACTCTCATTGTCAAAGTAACATTATCATGTTGACAACCCACAGTTGTACACTATAAACACGATCATTGTCATACTATGAATGACGGGGCGGGATAGCGCAGTGGTCAAGAGGTCCGGGGTTCGAATCCCGCCAGGGGCACGGCAACTTTGTCTGCAGTAGAGAACTGTTCTACACGCAGTAAGGTTTGGTTTGTCATTTTGCATACATGTACGTACACGTAAGAGAATTAATCAAAGACACAGAAAATTTAAACAATACATAATCTCACATGGATACTTTTTACATATGATTTTGGAAGTTAAAGTCATGTCATTTTTCTTTCTTCAAGATATCAGTCTTGTTTGCCAGAACTATTATGCAATTGAGAACAGAAATCAGATGGACATAACATTGACTCGTGAATCGGAAGACCGTGCCGGACCACTAAGCATAACAGTTGAAATATACGACTCGGATGCCATTGGATCTGGAGCCCCTCCCACCAACTTCTCAGACTACGAAGGCAAAGCAATCAACGGGACTGACTTCTTAGAATTGTCTGCGACAATCACTATGGAGCACAACGATTTAACAGCAACTATCACGGTGGATCTGTTGGATGACGATGTGAGGAGACGTTACTTTTATATGAATGAATTATCCCATGTGAGCGGAAAGTAGTGTCTGCAGTTTAAGGAATATATTTTAACCACTTATTTATAGCAATATAGATTGGCGAATTATGCTAGAATTTACTTAATTCAAGTACATTGATAATGCCTTCTCTTAGAATGTTTTGAAACTTTAATTTACTCAATCTTTGAGCTTGTTGATTTGCATATGTTGTCATTGTAGATAACCAGTAATTGTTGAAGATTGACGACAACATGTTAAAACATGAAATGACATGATTAAAGGTGCATCCATTGTGTTTCATAAAATTGTATTTGCCTTTAATACATGCCAACATACAATATGTGGTGATATCAGTTCAAATGAGTTCACTCAACTTGCATATTCATCCCAAATCGCCAAATATATAATAATATCTAGTTACCAATTAAAATCTAGCAACATCATTTTACTTGTGAAGAAACCGAAACTACACGCTCCATGTACATGCACTGTAGTTATAAGACCTATTAAACCTTATCAACTTAAAGTTTTCTTTTAGTCTGTTGTGAATAAGTTTTCAAACTTACGTTTGACTAATTGACGCGCGCCACACGCAGTGCATTGTCCGGTTTTCGATCATAAATCGATACTTTTACCTTTATATCGTCGGTATACTGAACCGATTAATATCAAAGTGGCAATTTTCGGATACAGTCAGTACTTCTCGATAAATATCACAATTTATAACGTTTTGCATATGTGACCCCAGCCAACACAATGGATGTACCTTTAAACTTAATATGGAAGTAATTAACTGCATTCACAACATATTTTGCTAAGCTACATTTGTTTTTCAGAAATAGTAATTCGTTGATTGACATATTGATTTACAACATAACCCTTGTAGGGTTTAACACGTTGATTTACAGGTAAAAAAGAGTAATTTAAAATAATTTTTTTTATTTCCCATCAGATGTTTACATGTACAGGTTTTTAGTTGTATACATCAATAAAGTTGTTCACATGTAAATAAACTTAACACATAGTTCCATTTTGCAGGTATTGAAGTTCATGGACATTTGCAAGATTTTATGGCTGTCAAAGTCTTATCTGTATTATTCACAAAAGTTATATCTCATTTTCTAAATGTCTAAATAATGTGTGGAAAGAGGACCAAAAAAGAGTAATGTAACAGCAGACTTTTCACCAATTAAAGTTGTCTGTAGTTAAAATGTTAATCGGTTAACTATTGTGGCAATATGAAGATGTAAAATGACAAGAGTAAATAATCTGTTTAAGGCGAGTCCACCTTGCCAATATCCAACATGGACTTGCAGTACCAGCACATGTAAAATGAGTTTACTCGAGTTTCATTGGAAACAAGTAGTTATCATATATTTGGCCATAGGGTATAAATATGCAAGTCAAGTGAAATAAGCACATGTGGTTTATGGATGCTAAATAAAATATGAAATATAATCAAAAGTTCTTTAAGATCTAATGACTTTATCTAAGTTGAGCATTTTGTGTGTGTATGAACATGTCAGTTCTCAAAAAAAAGATTATCTGACAATACGATTTGCCATAATTTAAAAAAAACACAAAACTGATAATGTTTTTATTACATTATGACGGTGCTCTTTTATTGATGGGTGCGTATGATAAAATAGTCAAGCTATTTTCTACATCATTTGTAATTAATGGACATATATCCGAATACTTGTCTTTTACGATCAGAAAAAAACACTTATTCCTACTTATTTGCAGCTTGACGAGGAGCCTGAACCCTTCATTATAGAAGTCACGGGGGATCATATCACGAGTTGCACAAGTATGGGAATCATCTTGAACGACGATGGTAAGAAGTACCAAATATATTTAATTAATTTTCTTCAAACCTTCGAAATAATTTCAACTTCTTTCTATAATATAGCCTCCAATATATCTATTGTTTAATTTCTTATCTTAATATATATCGTCTCTTATCTTGCTATATATATCATATTATTTAATATACTCTCCTCGATAGTGAACAATATGCCCGATTATCCTAATCTGTCTAATTCCGACAACCTTCACACAGAGTAAGGATAGAGTTATCGCCGCTCTACCCTGTACCGAAACTCGCCACCAGGTGGTCAACCCTACGTCATCATTGCTTTTCTGTCAGCCATCAAGTACACTTGTGTTTTTGGTGGCTCTGAATTTCGAGTATTAAATAACCTTTTCACTCACTTATTACTGCTTTCCTTTGCGTTTGCGTGTCGTTGCCGGACCTAGCTAATTCTGTCGAGGCAGTTAGCGTCTCTCTTCGTCGGCTACTTGTATTTTGTGCTTGACTGCAGTGACTCTGTCTACTGCTGTCTGTTTCAGCCCGCCCGGGTCGCACGTGCTTTTCGTGCCGGTTCACTTAGGCTGGTTAGCTCGGCTGGGCTTTCGGTAGACCTCCCGTCAACCGCCTGACCGTGTGCGCTTGCTTTGGACAGCGCTTGCCTACGGTAAGGCGCGGCGCCTCTCTAGGCGGCCTGTTTGGAAGCGCCTGTCATTGGACAGCGCCTGGTGCTTAGCAGCGCCTGGCGCCTGTAGCTTCAGGCGCTCTACCGCCTCACTCTAGCGGCGTGCTTTTGAAGCGATTGGGGTTGGACAGCCGTCTCGGAGGGGTGTTACGGGGATGTCGGATCCCTACTCAGGTTTCTGTGGTGGGTGTGGGTCCCGGAAGTCCGCGCGCTTCGACCCACACTCGCTCTGTCGCCTGTGTCGCAATTTGCGCGGCGAGTTGGACAAGTGCAGAGAGTGTGAACACCTCTCGCCTACGGAACATCGTGATTACCGCGCGGCTGTGAAGAAATCTGAGACGCAGCACAAGTTGAGGGCCGCCAGGCGGCCCTCCTCGTCCGCTTCCGCTACCGTCACCACGGGGTCCGCTGATGACGCCTCCCGGGGCTCCGACCTGGTCATTTCGGAGGATGTGACCGAGTTTGACCTCTCGGATCCAGGTGTGAGGTCCGACAGGAATTTATCACCAGTCAGACATGTTGGCGGTTCCCCTCCCTCGGGCGGGGTGGAACGATCTCCCGACTTGAGGTCCTCTCCTGACACTGCTTCCTCAACGAACCCTCGGAGGGCCGTCAGGAAGAAGGAGAAAAGGAAACACAAGAAGAAGAAGAGGTCGAGGATCTCCTCTCCCCCTATTCTTGACCAGAGGAAATTGACGGACGACATCATGTCCTCAGTGAAGGATCTGGTTTCTTCAATGTTCGTGGCAAGAGAACGAGCTCATGCCAGGGTTGAGGAGGAGGATGTCTGTTTTCCGACCTCCCCTGTGGCGCCCTCCACTCCCAAGAGGAGGCGTGTGGTGGTTATTTCCCCGGGCGCCACCCCCTCGGACCATGAGTCCACGGCTGTTAGTGACCAAGAGGGGGGGGCGTCTGACTTGGGGGACGGGGCTCCCCAAGCGCCTTCCATTCCTCTGACGGGCCCTGTGGAGGCGCCCGATCTCAAGGAGCGTCTGACAGCAATCGCTGATTGGTGTCAGGTGGACATCCAAGAGTTGGAAGAGGAATCTTCATCGACCAAGGCAGCCAGGCTGGAGACCTTCTGCTCGGAAGAGGAGGCGCCTACGCAGCGTCTGGTGGCACTGCCAGTGCACAGGCTCCTTCAGGCGGCGGGCAGGGACTTCGACTCTAACGTTGCTGCTGCGGCTCCTGGTCGCCTCCTCCCCCCCTTAGTTCTCACTGACAAGATCCGGTCTGGCCTTCCCGTTCATGGCAGTTCCTTATCTCTTTCCCCTCCCATCCTGGACGACGACATCCGTCGAGTTGCCGCTCCCTTAGTACCTCACCAGGTTTCAGACTCCCATTTGTCGCACCTGGACAAAGAGGCAAGGAGCATCCTTGGTCTGGCTAACCACGTGGCCCACGCTTGCCAGGCGATGGCAGCTTTCGCCAAGGAGGTGGGCATGGAGCAGGGGGCCAAGGCTCTCTACCGCGGGTTCGGCTCTGTCGCTGGGAACCTAGCGCAGATGATGTTGTCCGCCTCCCGCATCTCAGCGGGGGTGACTAACCTCATGCGTGATGGGTTTCTGGCGCGGACCAACCTTCCGGCGGAGCTCCGGAACCGCCTGAGGTCGGCCCCGGCAGGCTCCTCCACCTTATTCGACGGTCAAGTCAGGGAAACGCTCAGGCAGCGCCAGGAATGCCAGCAGCAAGAGCTCACCAATCGGTTGGCCTCTGGCGGACGCAGAGCATCGCCTCAGGGGACGACGCCCAAGAAGAGGGGAGGGGGCGCGCCCTCCTCTACCTCGAAAACTGGAGGCGTGTCCTTTCAGGGAAGGGGTCGACAGGATAGAAGTCGCGTCTTCAGTGCCGGCCCCTCGCCAAAACGCACCCCCAAGAAGGGCATCCAACGTGGGAAGGGTCGCGCGTACGGAGCTCCCCCCCAACAGGCAGTGACTGGACACCTCCGGACCTTCCACGGCAGGTGGTCCCGACCCTGGACGGTCCTGTGGGAGGCCGTCTCTCACGTTATGTCCCCAACTGGAGACAGTTGGATCTCGATCCTTTCGTTTGCAAGGTCTTGGAACGGGGTTTTCGTATTCGCGTGGCACGCCGCCCCCCGCTGACCTGTTCGCCTGTAGAGCGTGCGCTGGACCCAGATCGGCTCGCGCTGACCTTGGAACAGGTGGAGACTCTAATTTCCAAACGGGCGGTGGAGGAAATCCCGCACCAAGACCTTTCTCCAGGCTACTACTCTCCGGTGTTCGTCCGATCGAAGCGGGAGCCAGGGAAATGGCGGCTGATCCATGACTTAAAGGAATTCAACCTCTCCTTCCTAGATCCGCCGCCATATTTTCGACTCTTGACAGTGGCGTCAGTGATGCGATTACTGGAGCCCTTGGACTCGATGATATCCCTAGACCTGCAGGACGCGTACCTGCACATTCCCATATATCACGGGGATCGCAGGTACCTACGTTTCGTCTTAGCGGGTCGCCACTTTCAGTGGAACGTCCTTCCGTTCGGGATTTCATCGGCTCCGTGGCTGTTCACTCGCGTGACCCAACCCATCGTCCAATACCTCCACACGGTGGACGTTCAATTCGCAATGTATTTGGACGACGGGTTTGGTCACAACAGGACCCCGTCTGTTCTGGAGGCTCAACGGGACTTTGTGATAGCGTTGTTCAGGCGGTTGGGGTGGCTGGTCAATCTTGGGAAGTCAGACCTGCAGCCCTCGACGTCCTGGGCGCCCGCCTGGACACCGCTATCTACAAGGCCTTTGTGACCACGGAACGGATGGAACGTTACCGAGATCTCCTGGAGCTGGCACTTCGGGGGCCTCTGCCACTACGCCAGTGGCAGAGGCTGCTAGGCTTTCTGAGCACGACTCAACACTTCACCCGAAGGGGAAGGTTACAGCTCAGGCCCCTTCAGATCTTGGTAAACGTACATGTCCGGGAGAAGGCGTGTCGGCACGTGTTTTCCATTCCTCTGGAACTCAGACCGCACCTCTCCTGGTGGCAGCAGGAGTCCAATGTGTTGGTGGGGGTTCCCCTCAGGGAACCGCCAGCTACACGTCACCTATTCGTGGATGCCTCCTCCCAAGGCTGGGGGGCTCATCTCGATGCGGAGCAAACAGCGGGGGTGTGGTCGTCGACCCAAGTGAGACGCCACATCAACGTCCTGGAACTGGACGCCATTCGATTGGCAATCGACCATTGGTCAGGTCAGCTGCGGGGGCAGGTTCTGTGTGTTCATACAGACAGCTCAGCGGCGGCCTGGGCCATCAACAAACAGGGGTCGACCAAAGCAGACTCTCTCCTGCAGTTGGTGATGGTGCTGTTTCGCCTAGTGGACAGTCTCAAACTCTCTCTCCGTGCGGTGCACATCCCGGGAGCCAAGAACGTCCTTGCGGACGCCTTGTCTCGCCCGGAAAAGCCTCCTTCCACGGAGTGGATGTTGCACCCGAGAGTGTTCGAGAGTCTATGTCTGAGGTTCGGCAAGCCTCACATAGACCTCTTCGCGACTCGGCTCAACCACCAGCTACCGACATACGTGTCTCCTGTACCGGACCCGACCGCGTGGGCTCTCGATGCGCTCGCGTTAGAATGGGAGGGGATGGTCGCTTACGCCTATCCCCCTCCCGCAATCCTGAACCTCGTGGTGGCGAAGATACAGGAGACGCGGGTGCTCCAGCTACTCCTGATAGCTCCGCTGTGGCCAGCCAGAGCCTGGTACGTTCCCCTCCGGAGGGCTTGCCTCCTAGACCCGATCCCCCTTCCTCTAAGGTGGGACCTTCTGACGAGCAAGCCAAGCGGGCGGGTTCACGAGAATCCCCAGGCTCTACAGCTTCACGCTTGGTTTGTCTTCAAAGGGGTCTGACGGGGGCAGGGTTCTCCAAATCCGTTGCCGAGGCGGTGGCGACCTCCCAAAGACCGTCGACTAGGAATCTCTACGACGCTCAGTGGGGGGCCTTCGCGACCTTCTGCAGCAAGGAGGGGTACGACATCCAGGCAGTAACGGTCCCTCAGGTTGCTGAGTACCTGGTTTACCTGCGAGAGACGAGGAATCTCAAAGCCTCGTCCATCAACACCAACCTGGCGGCGATTATGTCCGTTCTCCGGAAGCGGGACCCCCAGGTGGACATCTCAGTCCTTAAGGACCTCGTTAAAACCTACCGGAACGTGGATGGGCGGAGGAAACTCAGGCCCCCAGAGTGGGACTTGGCGGTGGTCCTCAACCACCTCAAGTCGGACCTCTATGAACCGTTGACAGAGACGACCGTCCTTCGCCTCACCATCAAAACAGCCTTTTTGGTCGCCATGGGGTCCGCAGCCAGGATCTCAGAGCTTCACGCTCTCCAAGCCGATCTCCTGCGTTTTGAGGTGGGGGACGGGGGTTCGGCCACTCTGGGGTTGGCGCCGGAGTTTGTGTGTAAGAACCAAACCGCCGACGAAAGGGGTAGGACTTTTTCCCTACCGTCCATTTCCGGTAACATAGATCCGACGGACGAGGAGAACCGCCTCCTCTGTCCTGTCCGAGCACTTCGGATCTACACCGAGAGGACCCGGACGCTGCGTCAGGGGAGAAGAAGACTATTCATCCCTCATTCCCAGACCAGTGTACGGGAATTAGACAAGAGACAATTAAGCGTCTACCTCCATTCGGCGGTGCTAGACGCGTACAAGGCAGCGGGTCTAGACCCTCCAGCGAGGGCCAATCCGCACGAGATAAGGGCCATCTCAGCGACGATGGCCCTCCATAGCAACTTGGCGTTGGCGGACATCATGGCTGGCTGTTTCTGGAAGTCAGGCCTGGTGTTCGCCAACCACTATCTTCGAGACATCTCCAAAGAGGACTTGGAGGGAATCAACCGGCTGGGGGCGCAGGTGTACGCCCAACAGCGAGTTCCTTCGGGCCCTCATCGCAGGAGTCACCCTCTTGCTCACTAATGTTTCGCCTCTCAATAAACCCGAGGTTGATTCTTTTTGTGTGTCTGTTGTCTCTTATACCAGTTGGCGACTTCGGTTGCGGGCCTCCTCGCATAGCGAGGTTGAGCCAGGGCTAGTCCGATTGACTAGTGGGCCTCATGGGGGTCACTCTAGTTCGGCCTTGAGTCACCAACTCTCTTCCTGTAGGATAGAGCTTTATCGCCTTAGCCTCTCGCACCCACCTCCAGCAGTGGGATTCGGGCATATTGTTAACTATCGAGGAGAGTATATTAAATAATAGTATGTTTTTGTTTAAACATCATTATTTATACTCACCGTCGATAGTTAACAATCGTTAGCTCCCACCCGGCCTCCCCTCTGCACGATCGGCTTTTTTCTCTGACCGTCAGAAGAAGCAATGATGACGTAGGGTTGACCACCTGGTGGCGAGTTTCGGTACAGGGTAGAGCGGCGATAACTCTATCCTTACTCTGTGTGAAGGTTGTCGGAATTAGACAGATTAGGATAATCGGGCATATTGTTAACTATCGACGGTGAGTATAAATAATGATGTTTAAACAAAAACATACTATTTTATTGTTCCATAATATCACCTCTTATCTATGTATAACATAGTATCTTATCTTTCTATCATGTGATATTGTATCTTTCTAAAAACCACTAGGTCGGGGTTTTGTTAAATTTGTCGTCTTTTCCTTCGCTTTATGTAACAGATCTAGCGCTCTTCCTCGGTCTTTGTTGAAAATGTAAACATTCGGGTACGGGAGAACATTTGGGCCTTTCGCCATGTTTTCATTTTCAAATTTACCATTAGTAGAATGTTACATTCTTGACAATATGATTATCAGGACATAAATCGAATTATGTAAACAATAATTTGTTCAATGAATAAATCAACCGTAAGTTGAACAGTGAACCACATTGAGAACACTTCTGAATCTGTGTGTGCCCTTTTAAGGAGGTTCCACACACGACGTAAAATCCACTACAAATTCATGAAAATTGGTCATAAGATAGATTGAACACTGATTCTTACAAAGAAACTGAAAAAGGGTACCTCTTGAAACTGTTCTACTAGGTGGCGCCGCAAGCTGATGGGGACCCTATAATATTCATAAATTTCGTCTCTTTCTTACACAATAAAACATATTAATAATATGCACAATTGTTTTTTATTTTGATCTAAATGTAAAGAGTAACAAATATTAAGTCAGTATCAATGAAATAAAACGATTTTCCATGTTGAGTAACATTGTTTAAAAAACAAAAAGTATACGCGCATGAAGAAATTTTCTAAAAGATTTTTAGGAATTCTGGGCGGAAAAAGTTTTTTAAATTCAAAACCCATTTCAGTAACCCCAAAATTTACAGAACCATAGAATTTAAGATATAAACCAATATAATGATAGACAAAAGGGAGGTCACCATGCTAATTTTAATAATATTTAAAAAAAAACTAAGATATTGTCAAATTTTGTTTACCAAAGGGAGGTACTTCTAAAGTTTGTCTGAATACTACTTAAATAGCATTGTTCACTTTAAATAGATTATAGATACAAACAAAATTGTTTCATCATAAAATAAATTAATTTCGATTAGTTATAATAAAATGATTTAATGATCCTATTTCCATAGGTGCATTTAAAATTCCAAAATATATGTATGACACTGTTACTGAAAATGGACACAGAAGCTACAAGGCTTTGACAACTGATAATGTGCAGAAACAAGGTGTGTTGCATGTCTTTAATCCAACCATTGATGTAACTATTAAAAGTTTTTTAACCTAAGCGGGAAGCGGGGGTATGTGAGCTCAGCTCGCTTCTACACATGTTATTACGTGCTCTAAATTATTCATGAATTACTTTAATTTGGCTAATTTCTCATTCCATCTAGGTTTTCATTCAATTTCTAATCCAATTAGCTCCCCAGCCCTTCCACTGCAGAAGAGATGGACAGGACTGCCAGAATGGAGGAACCTGTGATCCAGTGAATGGAGCATGTGCGTGTCCGATGGGCTTCATTTTAGATGACTGTGCTCTAGGTTCAGGTATGTGGTCGTTTACTTACTTTTATAATGTTTCCTCTTATTAACATGATTCAACAAAAACGTCGCAAGGACTATGTCCAGGTACAGGTCCAGGTACAGGCCCAGACACAGGCGGATCGCGGAATTTGGAAAAGGGATTGGGGGAGTCACTAAAGATTCTCTCAAAGGGTATATTGCAAAGAAAATACCCCATCTTTTGGGAGGTCGATTTGATCGAGATATTTGTCACGTTACCTATTTTCGAGCCCCTCAGATTCCGTGACGTTCCCATTCTCTTCAAACAGAGGTTACTCCCTTCAGAGTTCCGATCCTACCCTCTGTTGTGTTATGCTTGAAATCGGGGGCAGAAAGGGAGTGTCCTGATTGGTTGCAATTGAATCTAGTTGTGCAATCCTCGTCGCCGTTGTAAAAGTGACATTTGCCGATGACACGTCATAATGATAAAATAAACGTAAGACAAACGTTTTCTCGTTTAACGTGTTGTCCTCGAAATATGCTATTTGATTTTGTGAAAACTTTTGATCATAAACATGCTTATAAATAAAGAAGACCAAATCAAAGACATATACCAAAAAAGTTCATTTGTGTTAATTACATCAGACATATTCGAAAGAATATGCTAATGAGCAAGACCCTTAAGAGTCAAATGCCTAGATCTTTGAAGTGACTGGGTCGACATGGCCACTGAAAAATTAATTTTCATTGGTTAAGAAGCAGTGATAGAATATGAGGTTCAGCTTTTCACCACTAGGGGAGTTTGCTTCTGCTCTCGATTTCAAGCGAAAAAGAAAATAGGTTAGAATCGGAAATCTGAAGGGAGTAACCTCTGTGGGAAGACAATGTGTGTATTCTGATCTTTCGTGGGACGATATCGAAAGTTCAAAATACTGTTCATTTTCGAAAATGTGTAATTGCTAAAACTAAGTATGAATGTTGTTCTTATCAATACTCGCTATATTAGTAATTTTGCAATGAATATCAGCTTTTCTGAAAACGGTGTTTTTCCAACAGTGAATACTCCGAAGACAGATATGGTGAATTATTACACATTTTGTTTGTCATGTGACATTATAAATCACTCTCATATGACAATGGTTAATAATTGTATGTTTAATGAAAAATATGAAATAATTTACTCATTTGAACTGAACTAATTTAAATTTTATGCTGGCTCGCTTATGAGAAGACCCTAACTGCTAGTCAGATGGGAGTTTTAAAATCACATGATGAGACCTAACAAGGAGTTAACGCTGTGCAGATGAAATAAGTTCAAACTGTCCACAAACGTCTTGTTAGCAAGTTTGGTAGCTTGATAACATGACTTTAAACGTTGATAATTGAAATTTATGTTTATTTTCAGGGCATAATTTTTTTTTATTGAATTAGAATCTAAATTGAAGGTTCATTCACCGAATAAATATTTTTAGCGATAACTTTGCCATTTGTCACAAAGATTGTGCTTTGTAATGATTTTCTCGATCGTCTTGAGGAAATTATAGGCCCGTGTTTTCGGGGTTCGAAAGGACACGACGCTCAAAAACCGCTCACGTGGGGATAAACTATTAAAGATAATCAATTTTGTAAAACTTCAGTCTGGTTCGAAAGCCTGTTCCAACCATTATTTCTAACAAGAAAAACATGGATGCATTTGAATTGAATCTGCATTTAAAGTTTAATCAATTACGATGCACGGATAGGGGATGGGTGTAAGTGGTCGAGCCATGCTTACTATTGTCTTTGAAGAATTTGCCACATTAATAAATAATTAAGTGCCTTGCCCAGGGACACAAGACAGTATGTGACCCAAGTCATAGTTTCCTGTGTCTACACTGGGATTAGAACACGACCCTTTGGTGTGGGAGGCTAGCATGCTAACCACCATACCACTGTGCTCCACATTCATTCAGTGATAATCAGACCTGTTGATCGTTATCTTAATTTGGTTGAACAGTACGAGGCACCTTTTCTCGTTATTCCCTACAGCACCCCCATCAGGATGCGATAATACCTGCGAAAGTGAAAGTGGAGGCGTCTGCCAAATAACTGCTGGGACAATATCCTGCCACTGCAAGCCGGGTTTCGCAGGCGAGTTCTGCAACTATACCGCATGTAAGTGTCCTTTGAAGATTCATCTTCTTTTACTGACTCTAACTCTCAATGCTCATGCACGAATACATTCCTCTAAAATACCGTTATTCTTTTTTGCCATGTTTTACACAATTAAAGCATGTTAGAGACTACCAACATATACAAAAAATTGCGGATATTCCCGGCTTAACCCTCATTGTCACTAATCTGTTTTTTTTTATTTAACTGGTGACATGTATAGAAAATACAGCTAAAACGGCTGCACAAAATTCAACCTAACTTTAAATCAGGTCGTTCGAAGTTCGAACGGGTGTCTACTGCGGACTAACGTTCACGGGAGAGGTTTTTGTGGCCGATTTTAGAGTTAGAAGAGCTATTAAACTTATCGTAGGGGTGATATATGTTGAAAATTAGCCGTGTTTTGCGGAGAAATGTATAATTGATAAGTACGTGCGTTCATGTGTGTATGTCACCAATTCTTAGCGTAACTTTTGACCTAATGTTGAATGGATCCTTAGATCGGCAGTATGGCTGCCCTTGCTCTTCTACTCTATGTTATATAGGGGGTAGGTTTGTTTTACCTTCGTTTTACCTACGTTTTACTTACGATATCGAGTTCCTGTGCTATTATATGATAAATCTAATTTTGAGTTTATCATCCACTGAGGCTCTTTTGAGTTACATTTATTCACTATCTAAATAGCATGTCATTGTCATACATTCAGCCTTCGGAGCTGTCCCACTTTACATCATAGGGGAACTGAATGTAGAAATATGTACAGGTTGTTGGACCTCATTTGTATCCAGGTCACGGTGGCAGAATGGGTAAGCTATTTGTACAATCAGTGCTGGTGGTCGGTGCCTGACTCTGAAGGTGTGGGTTTATTAGTTGAAGTTAGTTTCAGAAATGACTGTCACTATCTCTAAGGGACGACATCATTGTTATATATAATGTATCCATCCAAAATCTTATCAGTGATTTTCCTGCCTAGTATCTCATTGCCTCGATACTGTTGTCACCTCACAATAGGGACAGGTAGCGGCATACGATTATAGACTGAACATATTCATACACAGCCTCTGGAATTTATTGTTTACTAGTCTAACGAAATCATTTATATTATTAAATACGTATGAATATTTAATTATATATATTTAATGATAAAGTCACACATATATATGTGTGTGACTTCATTTTATATATATATATATATATATATATATATATATATATATAAATATATATATATATATATATTATATATATATATATATATGTAAGAGTTTCTTATTTACAATTGTTAACGATTTTTTCAATTGATATTTCTGTAGAATGTTACATTTTCAGTACTGTTTCTATTTTCAGACAATACTCAGTGCAACCAGAACACCTTCGGTCTCTGCGTCAGGCCATACGGAGACTTCCAAGGTTCAATCTATATGGATGGTTATGCGAATGTCAGTGAATGCCACTTCATCAAGGTGGACCCCGGTGACCCAGCCGACTTTGAGGGGATACAGGAATGGTGTGATGGCTACTTCTTGGAACTGAACTACACCGGCACTGTTGGCGATGTCCAGTGTGGTGTTATTACCCCACTTATTGAGGTATTGACGAATGTTGTGATTACTTCTAATAAAATATGTCTGATTGTCAAATTATTTTACTTTCAGTTACAGTGCAAAGAGTACTTTCTTGATAGAGGTTTTGTTTTCAGCAATGTCTTTAAATGCGTTTCATCTACGTGAATAATAATCGTAATGAGTCCGCGGCAATGTATACATGCTTCGGATCGGTATTCCTTTGAATTGATTTGTAAATTAAAGTTTATATTAATGGTCAGGGAGGATTTATAAAGTTAGATGAATAAATACGTTGATTTTTATCGTTTAATTTCAAACATAAAAAATATTTGGCCAGGGCCTCAGCAAGAGAAGTATGAGACGGTGTGACCATATGGACGTCATGGGGCTGGGTGTCCCTACTTACTTTTGGGGTTTGAATGAACCGTTGCTGACGTTATGGACAATAAGCTTCTATGTAACCAACTGATAATTTGAACAACTAATATATATCTTTATCGCCACAAGTTGGAAGGGGATATAGAAATGACATTCAATGCGGAACAATCATCATGTGTTTTGTCCTTTTGTTGTTGTTTTACTTCTACGGACTTTTACATTCAACCGTGTCCATAGTTAAACATCTTCAATTTCGCCTTTTATTTGGATGTACCATACAGGATTTTCAACTTCTTTTGCGTTTCAGTTTAGCTCTGTTTAACTCACTTTACAATTTAGGCTCCAAAACAGATCTTGAAAAATGTAAGGCTGATATAAATACAGCCTGAGAAGTGGAATAATATCCGTATATGGTATGAATTTATTAATGATTCGAAAATCTCAGAAAGTGATTGAGTAATTAAGGATGTATTAAAGAATAAAGCTCCATAATCATTGTGAAATGTATTTCAAACATTATTAAAGATTACAGCACCATAATCATTGTTCAATGTATTTAAAACAGTTCATGCCTCATCAATTTTGTATTATCAAGATCAGTTACTTTGATAGAAAATAGAAACCAGAGAATTATAAAATAGGATGTTATGAAAATGCGTAAAGAAATCATAATGTCATCGAATAAATAATTCAGTGTGTTCAGATATTTATTTTCTCTTTTCAGGGAAGCAACCAAACATATATAAGCACGGCAATTGTGCAGTATTCGGAAAATATTTCAACTGCAATTGATGAGGCTTTTACTTCTTTTTGCCGAGTCGATGCAAATGGTGTGGTCATGTCAACAAGTGAGGTGAATGTGGCATTCAAGAAGTAAGTAAATTATCATAGCCGCATTATAAGTATGCCCACATGTTGGAAATTCACTGGATTCTTTTCAAATTTTGTTTACAGGTTCACCATAGTTAGAGTAATGTTCCGTCCTAGTGTATGACAACAACGAGACTTTGCCATTTTACCCTTGTCAATGGAATATCTCAAGAACCTGGATTATCTTTATATCTTACAAAACTGTTTTTTTACGGTCTGTAAGTGAAATCATTACAAATTACCGCTGTGATGCTCAAATGGAAATAATAAAATTACCTGGAAAATATTACAACTAGGTGAACGGAATTTTGTCATATCAAAGCCTGTTCCCAAAAAAGTATGTTTGACAAAATTATGATGCTTGAATCTGAAAAATATTACATCTGGGTGAATGGAATGTTGTCATATCAAAGCCGTTTTTTTTTAATTCAATGAAAATATGAATTTTGTATTTTATTTGAACCGATAATGCCTACCTTTAGAATCTCCCACCATTTAAGCATGCATGGTTTTGGTAATGAATGGACATGTGCAGATGTTGTTTTCCCATTGAGGCAATGACGCCATGTTTGCTAATCAAAGCAAGTAATTTGCTACTTTAATGCCTTCATTATATTTGCCAATTGATACCAATCGACGATCTTTTTTAAACTCTCCATTCAGCACAGGTAAATCCTGACTATTAGATTTTGTAAATTGCAATGTAGTCATTTGAAGAAAACACTGACATTTGTTATCGTGTATCGTAGGGATTAAACCGTCTGATTCAAAAGTCGCTCTCCAAAATGAGTTTGTATTGATTCTGATTGTAGTAATTGTTAACCACTGGTTAATATATATATATATATATATATATATATATACATATATATATATATATATATATATATATATATATATATATATATATATATATATATATATATATATATATATATATATATACATAAGCACATTTTTTTGTGCAGGTTGGCCTTGTTACAAAATGGGAAAGTGCTCAACATTTGGGAAATGTGGTATATAGCAGTATATATATGTATATATATATATATTTAGAAAAGAGTAAACATCAGATGGGTTTGACTAGATCAATATTCTTTAATACGATGACTTCATTTCGACCATTATATCAGTCTTTTGGCAAATTTCTTTCTTCTTCAAATTTCCCATTTATAATGATAGTTTATATCATTCATATTTACTTTAGAGGGTAACACATCTTATTACACAAACCAATTATCCGTAGTGGTAATAACGATGTTGTGTATAATGCAAACATTGCATGGCGGCCATTTTATTATGAACACAATTTATTATTTCTAATTAATAACGTTTCCCATGGTTTTACAGAACCATGTACACTCATATTTTAGCTTGATTTTCTGAAGAGGGAAGGGTGTTTTACTGTTGGTGACATTATTTTTCAATTACATTTCATCGACTTATTTCACCAGAAAAACGTGCTACTGCCCCTTTAATACGATGAGCTCATCTCGACCATTGTATCGGTCTTTTCAAGTATGTTTAGACAAGTGGAAGATCGCTTATATATACACATGAACAAGAACAATAAATAATTGTATGTCAACATCTTTACATGGCAGTAAGATAAGGTCATTGTTCGATAATCACGCACGTCATAATTGCCCCGAGCACTCTAATTGGGTGTGACTCTAGAACAATGCTTCACTGCAGTGCATAGCCACATGGCGTTGCGGGCTTTCTTCCTGCCATAATACTAGCAGCCGCGATATAAGTGAAATACTCTTGAAAGCGGCGTAAAACCCCAACTCACTCACAACTCACTCACTCTAGAACAATGCAGGCTTGAGTCGGTCTCATTAATCACTAGGTAGACACAAGCATGCATTTACAGGTAATCACTTCCTTCTGTGAACTAACTGTTAAGTGAGGGGC
Organism: Gibbula magus; assembly: GCA_936450465.1. Taxonomy (NCBI): domain Eukaryota; kingdom Metazoa; phylum Mollusca; class Gastropoda; order Trochida; family Trochidae; genus Gibbula; species Gibbula magus. The sequence goes on from OW388297.1 coordinate 17,582,615, forward strand.
AGTTATTTATTTATTATAAAAAAATGCTTCTTTGGTTTCTAAAGTTAAGTTTGAATTGTCTGATTTGGAATATACTTTATAGAACGGGAAGATGATAAATTGTCCATTGTTGCAATCTACTATAAGTTTACTTATCTATCAAGCATAGCTTTAAGCCTTTTGTCTTGTGTTAGAATGTTTAGGTTGTCCCGTTTTAGGGGGTAGATGTTCGGATTGTTAGGGTTATGAGTAGTTCAACAATGTTAAACGTGGTGGTAGGCCTCATTTATTATTGGATGTTGATTATTGGCCTGACCCCACGTTTAACCGATGAAGGCTATTTTCTCGGCGCAAAATTCCAACGCTGTGATCGTCGGAACGAAATTGGCTTCAAAATTGAGAAAAACAATATTTTAACGATTTTTGTTAAGTGCTTGATTCGCATTAATTTGAAATTCCAGTTTTGTAATACCTCTTCGCATTGCATTGTTGCCTTCTCAATGCCTTTGTCAATCATATTGTGAGGAAAGGCACGTTTTAGCAGAACAACTTTTAATTCTTCTAACCGTTTTTGTCTTAAGTTTTCATCCTTAATTATTGTACATATGCGTCGTGCTAGACCATAAGGTAGATTAGTTTTTACATGCTTTTCATTGGAAGTTCTGAAGCTGGGTATCCGTAGGTTTGTGTAAATGTCAGTAAAAAGTTTAGTTCCTTCTTTTATGATAATGTCCAAAAAGGGGAGCTTACTACGATTTGTTTCTATTGTTAATTTGATATTTGGACGCATATTCAAGACAATCAAGCATATCAGGTCTGGAAACCGTCTACTTTGCAGACACTATCCAATCAACCGTATCATGTCTGAAGACCGTCTTGTGTGTAGAGACATTATCCAATCCACCGTATGAAATCTGAAGACCGTTTTATTTGCAGACACACTATCCAATTAATCGTAACATGTGCTAAGATATAATGAGTAGCAATTTGAGATAATTACGAAATGTCTGGTTTTACACATTTTATTTACATTTTTAAAGAGGCAGAAAAGTTGTATATTTTTACGTGTGAAAATATACATTTTCTGCCTACCTCGTGAGATAAACATTATATTAGTAAAAAAAACGACATACATATACTCTATGTAATAATAGATGGCTATTCTATTCAGTCATTTCTATGCAGTTGCGTGTCAAGAAATAAAGTTTTCCATAACTTTGTCACTAAGCTATTTGTTGTAAATATATTCTGGTTTTTTTCTTCTCTCAAAATGTACATTGCACAGACATCTGAATGGTATCTATTTATTCCAGGAGTTACTTGAAGAAGCAAGTGGCTGTAGGAGAAGCAGCTGCTATCGACTTTAGCTTGAAGGTCGGGATTTCTGATTTGGATGACCTCGATTCCATAGTTATTGGCACTCATATCGTCATCTGTTCTGATGTACAACAAGGTAAGGATGCAGCGATGTTAAATCTCCTTGCAGTTGTGTTGAATTAAACAATCCGAAGGTCTCCTTGCAGTGATGTTGCAGTTAACAACCTTAATGTCTACTTGCAGCGATGCTGAATTTAAGAATACGAAGGTCTCCTTGCAGTGGGGTTGAATTTAACAATGTGAAGGTCTTCTTGTAGTGGTGTTGAATTTAACAATCCCAAGTTCCCCTTGCAGTGGTGTTGAATTTAACAATCCGAAAGTCTCTTTTCAGTGGTTTTGAATTTAACAATCCGAATGTCTCCTTGAAGCGGCACTGAATTTAACAACCTAAAGGTCTCCATGCATGCAGGCTGCAACATCTTTTAACACAACAATATTTCTCTACGGTTAGCATTTTCAGTGCTAGGTACAATATCGTTAGGGTACTGTGAACAAATATGCTTCATATGAATACATTATGCGATCAATGCAATGTCAAGTCAGGGGAAGTAGCGCAGCGCAACAAACTCCGAGAACCAGAATGTATCAACGTTAAGCAAATTGAAATAACCAAATTGAAATAACGCAGCGTAAAACCCAGGAAGCAAAATAGACCTTTAGTTGAATTTATGCATTTACTGCAATGTTTATTGCAATTCCTGATAACCAATAAGCTGTATATAAATCTATCTACAGCCGAAGCGTGGGCGTGTACTCGTATCAAACAAGTAAAACTGGATAACAACCGTGCTGGGTCCGATTACAGAGAGGGCATGATCTACAATAAAGGGTAAGTCCACATTGTTCTCACTTTCCATTTTCCTTCACGAGATGCGAGTTTCTTATAGCGCATTTAGGAATGCAATTCCAAAGTACTATTATATATAATGCGTGTTTACCTCTTTTGTTAACATGGATGTTGTGCAGTTTGTTTATCTCAATTAAAGTAGGAAACGACATCGAAATTTTTATTTTCAAGGAGTGATTTGACAACCTGAATTACAGGAGACCAGTGTCTGCATTGTGTTTTGTGGACATTCTTCTGTGTTATGTTTCATTTTTGTAAAATTATAAAAACAATTGTTTTGAAAGGCCCGATTGGCTTATGGCATGGCATGGCGTCCGTACATCCATCCGTCCTTCCGTCCCAAAACTTTTCACTCTTTCGACTTCTTCTGCAGAACAAAGGTCGCTTGAGAGCTGAAAATGTTTGGCCAATGGTGACCCTTTGACCCCCAACAAGGTTACAGGGGTCGCGCCCTTATAAACCTATTTTTATCTTCTTCTGCATTACCAAAAGGTCTAGAAAGTTGAAATGTTATGTTCAGACTCCTTGGCCAATCGGGATTTTACATTGGAGATTTGGTGACCCCTTGACCCCAAATTTCGGTCAAAGGGGACACGACCTATTTTTATCTTCTTCTTCAGTTCCAAAAGGTCTATAGAAAGCGCTATGGCTATTGGGGATTCTAAATTACAGATTTCGTGACCCCAGGACCCCAAATAGGGGTCACGCTCTAAAAACATATTGTTTTGAACATTACATTTTTTATGTGAGAATTCTAATATGTATGTAATATAAGCATATGCTTATCCATTATGTACAGTATTAAAAAAATATTATACTTCTGATAAATAGTTCTGAGTCACAGGGGCTTGTATTGTTGAAACTAGCGATTACAAAGCATATGGAGTCGACGATCAAGCCCCATATAATATAAAAAAAAAGAAGAGTAAAGGGTTGTAACGGGGTCAACACCCCATGTCCGTTTGAAATTATATTTTAGAATGTTGTCATCATATTATCATTCAATTTTATAAACCACGTCAAAGTCAATATAGTTGTCTTTAAAACAAGCCATCAAACGTAAAAATCGAACGGATAATAACGAGGATATGATTTTCAAAGCCAAAAATATTAGCACATTGCTTGTGACCCATTTACAAAGCCCAGTATTTGGTGCATCAGATCGCGCAAGAATTATAACATGAGGGACACTGTACTCGACATACCAGGGATTTTAGATTATCTCAAGTGTGTTTCGAAACATCGTTTGTTTAGTAGTCATCCATATTGAATGACCTTGGCATTGGTCTATTTTTGGAAACGAAATGATGTCATAGGGCCTCAAATAGCCCTATGACATCATTTCGTTTCCAAAAATAGACCAATGCCAAGGTCATTCAATATGGACGTTACAACTATCACTATCTCACAAATACAGGGCTTTGTAAATGGGTCATTATTAGCCGACAGGATATTTTATTTTATTTTATAATAATTTGTTCAAGCGAATATTTTATCATTTTGGTGGGCCACCCAAATGGCTCACATGAGCAATGTGCTAATATGTTAGGCTTTGAAAAATCATATCCTTGTTATTATCCGTTCGATTTTTACGTTTGATGGATTGCTTTAAAGACAAATGTATTGGCTTTGACGTGGTAGAAACATTGAATGATAATATGATGACAACATTCTGAAATATAATTTCAAACGGACATGGGGTGTTGACCCCGTTACATCCCTTTACTTTTTTTTTTATAGTATATAGGACTGGATCGTCGACTTCATATTCGTTGTAATCGTTAGTTTCGACAATACAAGCCCCTGTGTTCTGAGTTACATTTTGAAATGTTTCTAATTTATTGTTTAAATACTGATGAGCTACAGAGTCAATGACTCTCTTGTTTAGTTTCCAACGAGTCCATGCAGTTGCAGTTGAGTACAGTCAAATTTGTAGTTAGCTGAAATATTCCTTGTCCGTATTATTACAGATGTTACTATTCGGAATATTCGAGCGCAATTATCTATGGAGCTAAATGGGAATCGGACAACACGAACAAAGAGAAGTCGTGCATGACCATCAGTGCGTTTCGTTTTCAACACGATGTTTCTCTAGAGGTATTCGAGATGCGGATAACTGTGACTGCTGATCTACCAGACCCGGGCTCATGTAATCCAGTGAGTATAAAAGATTATACAGTTTGACATCGATTGTTTCCAAGGACGAAACCGCAATGCATAGCCACATGGCGTTGCGGGCTTTCTCGCTGCCATAATACTAGTAGCCGCGATATAAGTGAAATTCTCTTGAAAGCGGCGTTAAACCCCAACTCACCTCACCTCACCTCCAAGGACGAAATACATTTGACTGAAAGCTCTTGTCACGTCTCATATACATTGCCAAGAAGACAAAGGCGTTAAAGGCCCTTTAGCACGTTTTTTTTCTTAATTTTTTATAATGTTCAGAATGATCGGAAACCGAAGGGAGTAACCTCTTTGGAAAGAGAATGTTAGAAAACGTGCAATAGCCCTTTTGAAGGTTGGGGGCGAGAAATTCCTATATCTGCCTATCCACGTAACGATCTTAGCCAATACAATAAAATACATGAACTATGATCATTCATTATATACCTCAATGCCCGGCCATTTAACAGTCTTTGAACTCAGTTGTTTTCCGGGAGAACTTACCTACGAAATGAACTATTGGCCTTACAATTCCCATTGAGAAGGCCTTATACTGGATAATACCCCGCTGAGAGGGCCTTGAACAGAATAATAACCGTCCACGAGGGTATTATCCAGTATGAGGCCCTCCAAGTAAATTCTTTGCACCCAAGACATTCTAATTCTAAGGTAATCAATCCAAAAAATTGCAATGTTTAAAATGTTCATAGCAGACAATTTTAAGATCCTATTCATGTACACTAAGACAAAATACATCAGTCTCGAAAAATGTACTCGATTAGTCATTACTGAAAATGTGTAAACCCAAAACCCCTCCTGACTGGGACAGTGAATGAACAGTTGATTCCTAAATAATAATCAACTGAGCACACAATAGAGTGACGTCATGACTATCGATTAAGTTACTTGAACCATCTGCAGTAAGACATTAAGACAACTGTACTCATGTTAGTTTGCTTGTTGTTGTTGTCTTTTTCGGTATATAAAATAGATAACACCCTCATCCTCGGGCGTTCTAGCAAATATTGCTAGAACGCCCTCTCATTCAGGTATTACCCATTACGGAATTCAGGAAGTTTAGAGAATAAGGGTCAGTCAGGCCTCTGTTATTGCTGTACCATTGTTTCACACTTTCTGAATGATTTTCACGAAATTTTAGTTTGTTTATATTTACTAACTATCGGTACTACGATCCGATATTAATTAAAGATAGGTGTATTTCAATGCTTAAATTGTAAAATCAATTGCGGCTTCATCATTATCATTGTTTTAAAAAATACTGTATATACCATTTGTTTTACTACATGTCATTGAAATATTTCATATCTAATCAAAATGATTGTCTGTGAAATAATACGTTGATCTTTTTTGTGATGTTTTTCATATCACCCGCTTAAATATTGCAAATATCAAATAATTTAAAATTGATATTAATTGCTAAAATTTTGAGCGACAGTGTTTGTTTCAAGTAAACATTGTTTCAGATTTTGCTTCCCTTAAGTATTGTGTAAAATAAAAGTCTGTCACCGTATCTTACAACTCACGACTTGCTTTTATCCAATCAAGTTTGCCTGTTCATCAAAGAGGAAGCGACAAGCGATAGGTGGGGATGAGACATTCACACGCGTCATTAGAGTCAACGCTCCCAAACGTGATCCAAACACCGAGCAAAATGAAATATTGAACAATGGACAAGGTAAGAATATAACTCTTAAATGGTTCTCACAGCAGAGGAAAAAGTGCTTGTTAAGACCACGGGACTCGTTGAAATGCTTCATTTTCGTTGAAGAATGGATGAGTATACCCTATTAATCATCTATGTTAACCAACTACCTTCATATACTATTATATATTGTTTATAGTATTAGTGATGGAACATAAATCTTACGCTTCTTATTTCTTTCGAACATTTTTAACGCGAAGATGTTTTTGACGGTTGACTAGATACTGAACTTCATAAAGAATGTCATAGATCCCTTCACTGAAATTAGTTCTTAAAAACCACAACATAATAAAATCACGCTTTCGATTTCGATTAGCGATTTCTCAAGGCACTAGCCCCATGAACGGGACCAACTTCCCAATGCAAGGCATAACTCTCGCCATTCTCCATTTACTGGCTGATTTAGGCCTTGCAAGGGGTAAATCAGCCAGTAATGCAAATTGGCAAGAGTTATGCCTTGCGTTTGGAAGTTGGAACGGGACTGGTTGACTGATTATGTAAAGGGTAAATGTTTTCGTAAAGATGACATTTTAATTAAGATTGGAAGGATAACACAAATGATTCTTGGCAAATGTGAAGTGGCAATGAATTCCAAAGGACAGGTAACATGTTTGAGGATTTTCTGTGTCCATAAAGCTCATGTTATACGTGCATTACTTACGGAAATTTGTCTAAGATTTGTAAGTAATCCTGCTCCTGTTCGAATTTCCCAACAGAAGCAGATAGCCGGACGTCCATAAAGATGCCAGTTGTCATTGGAGCAACGGTGGGAGGAACTTTGCTGGCCATGTCAATGGTAATCATCGGCTTCATCGCATGTCGTCGTCGTCGTGAAAAGCGTCCACTCGACATGTAGATAGATAATACAGAAGCGACCCGTTCGACTTATTTCGGACACTGCAATCCAGAAGCTACCAATACAACGGAAGGGACCTATTCGATTTATTAATGACAATGATGTCTACGTACATTGTTCTTGAATTTTGGAAATAATTATAAGAATTCGAACTTTTACATAAAATGAAACTATTTTCAGTGAAGTTGTTTTCAGGAAAGGATTGAGGACAAACATATAGTTTCCATATGGCTCCGACGGTCATGTAGTCATTGCTCCTAGCAATAACAAAAATGAAAACTAGTACACTTATGCTGAATGCTTATTTAATAAAATGCTTAATAACAAAATCATGGCCTGTAGATATTAGTTAAGTTGTGTCATGAACTTATTTTTTATTATTGCTTGCTCTTATTACACTGATGTAGATACTTTGATGTAGACGCGCATTTTTTTTTACATCATATAATCTTTTGAATATTTTTTATATTCATATCGGAAGCTTCTGGTTTAACCTGCCATTGTTTAGGTGTAAATATCCACCTTTTTTCTCAAATAATCATTGGAAATATTTTCATATCCATATCGGAAACTTTTGACTTAACCTGCAAATTTGTTTGTGTAAACGCACACTTTAAAAAAAATAAAAACAATCATTTGAAATATTTCTATATCAATATCCGAAGCTTCTAACTTAACTTGCCAGTGTTTTGGTGTAACATCGCACTTTATGTTATCAAATAATCATTTGAAATATATATTAATCCATATCAGAAGATTAATTCAATAGTTGGGACTACTTTAATCAGATCGGTAACTGTGTCTATCATATAATCTTTTTATGTATTTTCATATTCACAAGAAGCTTCTGACTAAACCTGCCAGTGTTTTTGTGTAAACTCACACTTTTTGAAAATAAAAAAAATCATTTGAAATATTTGTAGACCAATATCCGAAGGTTCTGAATTAACCTGCCAATATTTTGGTATGAATCGTTTTTAAAACCAAAACTTGTTTGAAATATTTTCATATCAATATCCGAAGCTTCAGACTTAACCTGCCAGTGTTTTGGTGTGAACGCTGACTTTTTTTTAATATTTAAATACTCATTTGAAATATTGTTAAATGTTATATCCATATGGAAAACCTTTGACTTAACCTTCCAATGTTTTGTTAGAAACTCACACGTTTTTAAAAATCAAATAATCATTTGAAATATTTTTTTATCCATATCGGAAACTTCTGACTTAATACTAGTACATTTAATAACAATATATTTATAACGCACATATCCATGCACAATGCGCTACACAATTATTACCCTGAAGGAATCGTACTTTCGGTGTCACCAACGAATGAAGCGCTCCGCGCGACTGTATAGGTCCATACATTCCCATGTCCAGGTATCCATTTGTACAGCTAGGTGAACTGAGTGCAATGTGGATGAAGTGCCTTGCAAAAAGAACACAAGACAGTATAAGACCCAGGTCACAAATGTTTGGTGTCTCCATCGGGATTCGAACCCGGGCCGTTGGCGTGAGCGGCAGACATGCTAAGCATTACACCACTGTGCTCCACAATGTGCTTAATCTTTAAATGTTTTGTGTAAACGAGCACCTTTTTTATTTTATCAAATAATCATTTGAAATATTGTTATATCCATATGGAAACTTTGAATTCTTACTTAATCTGCCAATGCTTTTGTGTAAACGCTCATCTTTTTTTAAAATCAAATAATCGTTTGGAATGTTTTTATATCCACAATGGAAACTTCTGACTTAACCTGCCAGTGTTTTGGTGTAAATGCACACTTTCTTCCCCACATCTGTTTGATCTGAGTTCTACATACTTCACTTATATTCCACGCCAATCAGTCTCCTCGTGTTGCTCAGAAAACCGGTTCCACAGAAATAAACTGTTAACAAATGCCTCTGAAGTTATGTTGTCTTATATCATGGGTTATGCCGATCAAAATCAATTACACCAAGACCGACCTTGTGATTATAAATGGTGCCCTCAACGCTACCCACCATCAACAAGGTCCTGAATCCAGTCGTTCTGTCATTCCTGCGGAACAAATTGACAACGTCTATCCACACACTGCACGTGTCACAAGAGCGTTCGATTCTGTTCACAGATCATCCTTGTTGTATAAATTGTCGACTAGTAATGTGAAGGGGAAAATGTTAGCACTTAAAAGTAATGTATAAAATGTGAAATAATATGTGTTGGTTAACAATGGGTTTAGTACCTTTTTTGGCGGTGTACGACAAGGGTGTCAACTGTCATCTTTTTATTTTCCTTTTCTTGGGTAAATAATATGGTTCAATATGTGTACATGTAGAAACTCAATACTGTATTAAACCTAACTGAAACTTGCTGAATCTCTTTATACTTCTTTTTCCTGATGAAAATTTTCTATATCCTGGCGTAATCAATATTCGCGCACCGAACACGTTTCGCCGCTCTATGCAGAAATTAACAAGGCATGTCAAAATCAAAAGAAATACTAACCTTCGTCAATGCAAAGTGTTTATAAAAGCGTAAGTTTCAGTTTCTGATACATCGTATCGAAGCGGGAGCAAGCCGGTATCCAAACGACTGTGTCAAGGTCATTAGTCGTGATAGCAGGAATGAAGTCAAACAGTATGGTGCACAGTTCGTGTCACAATCTGATGACAATGATTTTATGAAGTTCGCATCTTCCATATTATGAACATTTATATTAGAACATGTTTGTAAAATTTCATATTTCATGAAAACAGTTAATTGAAGTGAAAAAGTTCCAAGAGTGTTGAAAAACAGTCCATCAGCACCATGAGTTTTCATATAAACATTAATCTCCCAAAATAATTGTCACATATTTACAAGTCTAACTTCTGTACTTTCATTCTACAACTGGTATGCAAGGTACACCATGGCAGGGGCAGTAGAAGGTATCCTTTGAAGATAATCTTTTTACAGAAAAGCAATATTTCAAATGGGTCCAGTGTCTACACCCTGTGTGCATACACTGCCCCAAAGTACTGAAATAGATAGAATTTGAGTTCACTTTATCCAAAGGTACAAATCTGTGACAAACACAACATTTTAGATATAGATATAGACGACTGCTTGATCAGAACTGTCAAACTGTGAACTATTTCTACGGGCTCAGTTTTGTCCCAATGTTTTTTTTGGATTAGTGCAAAAGCATGAAATACGATTGTTTGACAACTTTAAAAAAAATAACTTACCTTAGAAGTAATTGATTTTCACATCGTGACGGCAGAAAAACGGTATAAAACTTAAACTATTTTTCCCAGGCTCAACGGGCTTAACAGGCTTGAAAGTACAACTCCTGATAAAAAAAATCATTAAACTCCCTCAGAAAATTTTTGACTAAATCTCTAGTGGTAGTTTACCGGACATTCCTAGGGAGAGCCCCGGGAATTCTGGGGAAAGCATCAGGCTTAACCCTGTAGGAATGTACGGTGCTAATGTTTGTTTGAATGGCTATCAAATTAGAATGTATTTTTTAATGAAATCTTTCTCCTAAAATAAACTATTTAAAAATATCAAAACATAAACCTCACAATTTCTAGCCTTGTTTCGATCTCTGGATCCTTCGCTTTTCAATTTAACACCCCTACCACCATAACTACGAAGGATCAAGGAATCAAAGCTAATTCTTTGTCAGTATGAACCTTGTGATTTACATGAGACGGGTAGCGCTTGCAGCTCCCGTGAACGGATTGCGTTATACAAGTGTAGTACGTGCAGATCGCGTCTGCGCTCTCTTCGCATGACAATTGATCCGACTTGTAAATACTGCTGATGTAACTGCATCTTAAAATATAGCCTAGGTCGGTTCATAAGTTAGATTAAAACTTCCCCCCTCGGTTTTGTTTGAAAAAGAAAGCCCTCTGCCTCGAGAATTTCACTATGCCGAGGGCTTTGTTTTTCGAACAAAACCTCTGGATAGGTTTTGCTCCTTAAAATATCAACGGACCTTTAAGGTTCCTTAAACGTACGGGGTACATTCATATCCCATGAAAAGAGGCTCTGTCGGTTGAAATAATTAGAATTACATGTCATTTAATTGTAAACAAAAGTCTCAGTGTTTGATGTTTTTGTTCATCAGTAAAAGCTACTGACTTTGTATACTGAACACGTGCGGTTAACTTAAAAGTAGCATATGTTTTAAAATAATTTAGAGAAGTGGAGGTAGAATCGACTAAAGATCATTGAGAAAGTTTTGGCAAGTACAATGTATTATGTATTATCTTTTTTTAACTATTCAGCCATATTCAGCCAGGATTCGCGTTGATATATTTGATATCAGAAGACACTTGGGCGAGATTATCTATGTATTGGTATCTTTTATTAATGTTGTGACACAAAGCTGTGTTGCATAATCTTGAGGCATATTTCAATAATTGTATATTGAATATTGCCCCAAGAAATCGAAAAACCATTTTTAAAAGTAAACTTTAACCGAGTTCATAGTATGTTACTTCAATACAGATACAATAACGTCCAAGGTATGTTGTCTATTTCCCTAATTTATACTCTGACAATATGACATTTATGTGAATCTCACCAGGCAGAAAATGGACAAACACGACTCCCCTGCCCTGCTCAAGAATGTTCGATACTGCTGTTTTGAGATATTACGTTGTTGTCATATTATTGTATACTAACTCCATTGTTCTTATTTCTACAGGCAAACTTGCAATTCAAATCATTTTGGTTACTTATTAAGGCATGGTCAAAGAAGTTTTAAGAATTGAATATCAGTTTGAGTGTTTGCAATGGAAAATGAACGATGTCAAGGCGGGATCAAAACTCCCGTGAACGGAGCGAGTTTGCGAGCAAATTCATGTGAAAGTTTGAATACTTTTGTGCAAAGTTTGGTACTGTTCATCCTAACTGCACCATGACTTGATATTCTGCATCATTCTGCAATACTATTATATGATGACTCCGTGTTGCATTCTATGTATCGGCTTGTCAAACCTTATCATACAAACTTATGATAATTGGCTGAGGGTTTTAGGAATACTGTTCACTCGACAGTCAATAAATGTCCATGATTTCAAATATAAATACCTTTTTGACATGTTTTTAGTTTACCACAACCCAATGAGTTCATTATGGCCGCCAAATGTACTGGCTTTGCAGTGAATTAATCTGTTACAGTAATTTGGCACAACATAATTGCTATTAAACTTCCTTTAAAATCAAAAACTGAATTTTCTTAATCTGTTTAATTAAACACAATCCTTTTATGTGGTATCATTTCATTTTTTCTAAAGCGAAACTATTATAACAAAGTCCAGTTTTGGCATGACACTTTATGGGCTGGCTAATATTGGCCATGGTTTATTGACTCGATTGCGCCTACATATTCAGAGTTCAAACATTGTTTGTGTGCCACGAGTGTCGTTCCACTAATTACTTACAATCGTTTTTAAGGCTACAGCCAATTGCAACCAGTACTCATGTTATTATCTGCGTGAAGGCATTCTCCCTCAATGTGTTGTTCTTTCATAATCAAAATATTATATTTCACGTATGCTGCATACATATGCCACGCTGTGAGCAATATTTAAAAAAAATCCAACAACATAGGTTACATGTCAGTTAAGCAACATTTCTCAGCTTCGGTATCACATTTACAATTTGCCATCACCTGAGAGCACAGCAAGATTCTTTTACCTATTTGTTTAAAAAGAAAACGAAGGGAAAACAGCAGATCTGGTTCATTTGTTATATTAAGTTGTTGTGGCTTGCTATTGTGTAGTTCATTTTCTTTAGCTTTTATTTAATATAATAATCTGAATGCTAGATGACAAGCTATCGGCGAACGGTATATCCGGGTCGGTCAAATATAGCTGTAAACTGCGTTCGCCGTTTCTCTTTCCTATGGACAAATGAAGCAGCTCTTGTGGCTCACTTCGATCTGGCCCATTGATTCAACGACACTTTAAAGACAAGGTGTTTTGAATGCAGAATAACTGCTTTGCATGTGCAATTTATACTGAGCAATCTTAACTGCTAGCTAATGGTCTGCTGGTGAAGTTGATTTTACGAAACCAAGCAGCGTTTCAGGAAGAGAGGCGCATTTTGATTGGTTAGGTTTCCCTTCCAGATGAATAGGTTAAACTGTAGTCAAAGGTTAATCTGGCGGACTGTGTCATTGGTCCTTGTCAGACTATATATTGTATAATGTAGTGCAACTAATTATATAAAATTACAGTCTGAATTTAATGAGACTGTTATGAAATATACTTAATAAATATCCATACAATTCTAAATGAGGTATATGTCAAGGGATGTACATTTATGTGCATCCGGCATATGTACAATCATTTTTATGCGTACGTAGTGGCACCATTTCCCTTGTTTTTTTTGTTTTTTAAAAATTATTTTTAATATTTTATTTAAAAAATGGATATATGATAGATATAGAACATCATACCTTATGCATTTTGATCGATTTAATTGTAGTCGAATGGTATGTTTGCATCTAAAGCCCTGTTTATACGGCGAACTTTGCACATATGCAATATTGCTTATGAAAGTAATATACACGCGTGAGTAAAAGAAAATTTACTATGCGTTCATGTGCGTTTAATTTCTGCCTAAGCAAATGGGTTTCAAACTCTTTTAATATATGATATTGGATGTTAACTAAATAAATGACATTAATGTATATCTGTCAACATTGTTTTGACTATATCGCCCTAATTATATAATGAAAATCGGATAGTCAGATGGATTTCGAAGGTCATCGCGTGCAAGAAGGATACTATCCTATATAGAGAATTTGAAAAACAAAATTAAGAGTTTCTAAAGATCTCTAATATATTTCCTCAACCTGTGTGAAGTCACAATGTCTGTATACGACGAACCTTTACTAGAAAAGTGAAAATACCATATTTACTCACGGTAGTAAAAATTTGCACCTGCCCCTGACTAGGTGCAAAATTGCTTACGGTAGTGAAAAAATTGCTTATGGTAGTAAAATATACACATGTGCACATGCGTTCATACGGCGAATTTTGCTCAAATGAGCAAATTTGCGTATGTGCAATGCTTTACTCATATGCAAACGCTCGCCGTTTAAACAGGGCTTAAGTACATATCAAAATCACACAAAGGAAATAACTGGCATACTTTATATCACTGTTGATATGCTGTATGAAAGTATATGAAGTGAAACATGCAACAATCCTGTGAACGATGGATGCTTACCGGCCGAAACCGCCTCCGGTTCAGTGAACACACCCGATTACCTCTCAATTCCTCGATTCTTCGCGATATACATGACAAATGTATACATCCATCGAATACATAAACATTGATCATGTTATTTAGTAGTCATACAAAATTGTGTTACGTATGGTTGGTTATATTAACCCAATTGTAGAAATATAAATCAAATATAAACTTATTTAAATTCCCTAGAAGACACATAAAGTTACGGTTAAGTGTGTCTAACAACCCATCAGTAGAAATATAAATCAAATAACTGAGTATCAGAATTATTGTGGACTTATTAGACATTTTGACAATGACTGAGCTCTTTGTTTTCATACAAATGGGTATCTAGGATTTTGTCTATGCTATAAAAGTACACATATATTGCGTCTGCGTACGTGAACATTATATATACCCGAGTGGGTATCAAGGTCATAGATGGAGCCTTATCCTGTAGGTTGTTATCCCTCGCCGCCAGGGTGTATATAGAGTGTCAGTCCGTCCGTACGTACGAAATGGAATAACTATTCTAATACTAGTACTATTCGCCGGATTCTTTTCATATTTTTTATATTGGTACATCATAGGATGACTATTGTTCCTATACATAACCAGACTATGGCCACACTAGCCAGTTGCTGCCGAGTGGGTATCAAGGTCATAGATGGAGCCTTATCCTGTAGGTTTTTATCCCTCGCCGCCAGGGTGTATATAGAGTGTCAGTCCGTCCGTACGTACGAAATGGAATAACTATTCTAATACTAGTACTATTCGCCGGATTCTTTTCATATTTTTATATTGGTACATCATAGGATGACTATTGTTCCTATACATAACCAGACTATGGCCACACTAGCCAGTTGCTGCCGAGTGGGTATCAAGGTCATAGATGGAGCCTTATCCTGTAGGTTTTTATCCCTCGCCGCCAGGGTGTATATAGAGTGTCAGTCCGTCCGTACGTACGAAATGGAATAACTATTCTAATACTAGTACTATTCGCCGGATTCTTTTCATATTTTTATATTGGTTCATCATAGGATGACTATTGTTCCTATACATAACCAGACTATGGCCACACTAGCCAGTTGCTGCCGAGTGGGTATCAAGGTCATAGATGGAGCCTTATCCTGTAGGTTTTTATCCCTCGCCGCCAGGGTGTATATAGAGTGTCAGTCCGTCCGTACGTACGAAATGGAATAACTATTCTAATACTAGTACTATTCGCCGGATTCTTTTCATATGTTTATATTGGTTCATCATAGGATGACTATTGTTCCTATACATAACCAGACTATGGCCACACTAGCCAGTTGCTGCCGAGTGGGTATCAAGGTCATAGATGGAGCCTTATCCTGTAGGTTTTTATCCCTCGCCGCCAGGGTGTATATAGAGTGTCAGTCCGTCCGTACGTACGAAATGGAATAACTATTCTAATACTAGTACTATTCGCCGGATTCTTTTCATATTTTTATATTGGTTCATCATAGGATGACTATTGTTCCTATACATAACCAGACTATGGCCACACTAGCCAGTTGCTGCCGAGTGGGTATCAAGGTCATAGATGGAGCCTTATCCTGTAGGTTTTTATCCCTCGCCGCCAGGGTGTATATAGAGTGTCAGTCCGTCCGTATAACTATTCTAATACTAGTACTATTCGCCGGATTCTTTTCATATTTTTATATTGGTTCATCATAGGATGACTATTGTTCCTATACATAACCAGACTATGGCCACACTAGCCAGTTGCTGCCGAGTGGGTATCAAGGTCATAGATGGAGCCTTATCCTGTAGGTTTTTATCCCTCGCCGCCAGGGTGTATTTAGAGTGTCAGTCCGTCCGTACGTACGAAATGGAATAACTATTCTAATACTAGTACTATTCGCCGGATTCTTTTCATATTTTTATATTGGTTCATCATAGGATGACTATTGTTCCTATACATAACCAGACTATGGCCACACTAGCCAGTTGCTGCCGAGTGGGTATCAAGGTCATAGATGGAGCCTTATCCTGTAGGTTTTTATCCCTCGCCGCCAGGGTGTATATAGAGTGTCAGTCCGTCCGTACGTACGAAATGGAATAACTATTCTAATACTAGTACTATTCGCCGGATTCTTTTCATATTTTTATATTGGTTCATCATAGGATGACTATTGTTCCTATACATAACCAGACTATGGCCACACTAGCCAGTTGCTGCCGAGTGGGTATCAAGGTCATAGATGGAGCCTTATCCTGTAGGTTTTTATCCCTCGCCGCCAGGGTGTATATAGAGCGTCAGTCCGTCCGTACGTACGAACTGGAATAAAGGCGACCCGATTTTATTATGGAAACCCGAGATTCCATAATTGACCAACGTAAATAACATAAGTGAGAAGTTCAAATTCTATCAAAAACCTATTTTTATACTTTAACTAAGATATTGACGAAAATTCCAACTTTCTACCCCGCACCGTACGTGAGATACAGACCCCCTTGCCCATGGGTATGCCCATGGGAAAGTTCGCCCATGGGCCTGCCCATGGGCCGGCCCATGGGCGAGAGGTTGTTAAAATTTGAGTTACACAAAAATTATTTTCTAATTTTTAATAATGGGTCTAGCAGTAACATATTTTAGGTATTTGTGAACTCCCCCCATGCAAAGGAAATTTTTTTTCCCATGGGCGAGATTTCCCATGGGCGAGTGGGTATCAAGGTCATAGATGGAGCCTTATCCTATAGGTTTTTATCCCTCGCCGCCAGGGTGTATATAGAGTGTCAGTCCGTCCGTACGTACGAAATGGAATAACTATTCTAATACTAGTACTATTCGCTGGATTCTTTTCATATATTTATATTGGTTGATCATAGGATGACTATTGTTCCTACAGAATTTTGTGACCTTGACCTTCATTTCAAGGTCACACAGAGATTGTGTCATTTTACCCACAGGGGCTGGTATTGCTGGAAATAATACCTAAATAAAAAACCTACATATAGATAAATAAAGGGATGTAACGCACCCAAACACCTCTACTTGTTCCGGGCCGAATTCTGGCTAGCATATGTAATTAAAGCCAGATAAATTCTCTTTCGATTGAATGCAAAATGAAAAAAATCGGTTCACTTTTGGCCGAACTACATTGATTGAAACTCGAGAAAAGACCATTTTATCACGAGTTCGCCAAAAACCTGCCTCAAAATCACCGCTTTCGAGCAGAGAAATTAGGAATATTGTCGACGACAAACTAGTCAATTCGATTTCGTATCCTGACTCTTCAAATGAATTATATTGTGATCCTTATCTTATACCAGCGATTTTATTACTAGATTGGCGCTATCGAGCGATCGACTCCACCATGCTTGACGTTCACCTTCGAACATAGGGTAAGATTATATTTATAGATATAATGTTTTTCTTTTCGAAGAATGAAAGCTATGAATGCGTAATTAATTAGTTTGTGATTCTATCGCGATATTCGATACAAAAGTGTTAAGTTACTTTTTTATGTAACAACAGAATCATCGAAGGCACATATTGTTGATAAAACGTTTGTTATTTCTTAGATATGTGACTATTTGAATCATATAGATTAGATACTCGTGTGCTGACATAATATACTGAACTACAAAAGTAATGTGACACTCATATGTATTTTGGATGGTGATACAGAACATATTTACGCCAGACTTTAAAACTGATAAACACTGCAGTTGTTTCAAGGGATCATTGGAGACATTTCATAGGCATATTCAGTCATTGATGTTCGACCCATTACGTGTTATGACGTCATTCCTACGATACATTTTTCTGGGGTTAAAATGGCTTTAAAATCCACACAAACGCAAACCGTGAAAAACCTCACGTGCACGTGTATGTACAACTCATGCACACAACACTTGCATCATGTGTATACGGATGTCAAGTGGCCACAATCTATTGTTGAAAAATGCCACGGTTGGCTGATGAATCGTTAGTGCGTGACTTAGAAGTGATTGATGCTAAAATATTACCATGGTTGCAAAATTTTCACATTTACGGAACCGTTTCTAGCTAACAATATCAACAACCAACCAAACCATTGGAATTTACAATCGACCCATTTCTTCAGCTACTTTGCGTCGACGCAAGAGAGCACTGTCGTAGGCCTTATCTTTGTCCAATTGTATCTGTTCGTCATCGACAACGGCGGCTGCACGGGGCACAACATCATCTGAATTGAAGACATGCACATTGACACATTGTTGTCTTTAAAGATGTAAGCCGATTCTGTCTTCATATGACAAATGGGCATTATAAAAGTATGGCGTCCTCCAAAACCGTTTAGAATAATACATAAGACTATTATGGATAATATTTTCTTTGTTTGTTTTTCATCGTTTATGGGCTCCTTGTGGTCCCCTGTGGTTCCTCAGGTAAGAACTTACACGTGTAATCGGATACCAAATTTGAATCCGAACTCTGTCTCTATTACAGCCATATCATAATTCAACACACGCAAATCATGCACAGGGGTTATTGCACTGGTTTAGAACAGCCGCAGGTTACCACATAGCAGGGGAAACAGGAATTTATCATTTATAACTCACCCCAATTTCCATCAGCTTTGTTATGCTACTACGCACTGTGAAGTTGAATAGCACAGAAAAGCTGGTATTTATGCACTAGTTCATATGTTGAAAGAGCTTAAAAAGTAACATCAACTTTGGCACAACAAGCGGAGAAAGTATGCATACACGTTTATAAAATATATATACATTACTTAACTGGAGGTTTATTGTGTATAATATAGCATATGCTACATCACCAAATGTATTTAATTTTGGACAAACATGTATTTCTATGAACAATGAACGCCTACCGAAGCAAATATGTTTAATGGTGTATGCATGAGATGAAGCTGGTCGTATATCTTAGGCAAAGTATGTGAAGAACATTCTCTTTACGCCTGGATCACTCAAGATGCTGGAAATCCTCAGATATTCATTTCTCAATTCAACAAACGAATAATTTACAGTGGTAAACAGTCCTGGTTCGAAAATGTAATTCATACTTCCAAACTCCAAACTATGTAACCTTCAAGACAGCATCAGATATTTGATTTTACACATACGAGGCCTTCAGAGACACTCTAACAAGATTTCTATGCAGTTGCCATAAATTAATCATTTGAACTAGACGCCATTAAAATATATAGAATGACAAAAGATATGGCCACAGTGTCAACGATTAGGTCGTGATTTTAAAAAAATGAATACCATTTTCATCTGATGTGTAATACTTACTTATATATGAGGTTTACGGTTTATGTTTTATATATAAACATAGTTTTATCTCAATCCCTCATTTGATTGTTTAAACACAACTATCGGAATATCTTTTATGCTTTTAAACTACGAGAATAATTCAATAATCATTGGTATAATGTTAAGTGTTACACACGATATATAATATATTATTATATCCTTTGTATAATATATATGTTTTATAGGCATTTAGATAGGACATGTTGATCTGAAGAGATATGTATCAAAATCGGTCTTGAATACTGAATATCAATTACCATCAATGAAGACATACGTGTAACAGCTGTCACCTTTGTTTTGGTAAAATAAATTTATTTACGTAGATTTCCTTCATATCATATCTATATCTATATATATCGGCAAGGCTTGGACATTTGTAACTTTTATCAACTCGTGTTGATATATTTGATATCAGAGGACACTTGGGTGAGATTCTATTTATCATCCAAAATCATTCTTCATTAGTTTTTAATGAAAAAGCAACATGTCTGAACACAAAACTGCCATTTGGCTCCCAGTGCTGTGGGCAAAGCATTGTGACGTCATCATGATTATGACATCATATCATTGTGATGTCATTACTTGATGATGCAAAATCATTGTGATGTCACGTAGCTCACTCCGAGGAAGCTGGTTCCAGCTAAAATGAAATTGTACCGAGTTTTTGTTACTATATTTAGTAATGTTACATCTGTTCGCGAGTTTACAACATACCCACAGTACACGTTATCTGAATTCTTAGATGAATGTAAGTACTTTTCACTAAAGTAAACTCGATGTTTTCAACATTATTCATGTCGTAGCAAATACAACATGTCATGTAATGACTGATAATATGTTTTAGGGAGTAATATACGGAATTAATATGATAAAATGAAGAAAACTCGTGTAAAGACATTATCAGTACTTAGACAGTCGTTAATTAGAGTGCAACATCTACTTACTGAACCTAATTATCATTATTTTATAAAAACATCATTCTTTAATAATCTTCCTTGAAGTAATTCGAACAATTGTAAAGGTAAAATATTCGCGAAAAGTTGGGCAAGCGGGAAGTTTGATCAGCTGAGACGATTTTCGTTTTTTACCTAATCCCATTTTGATTTTGACTTTCAGAACGTAAGCGCTCACTGCCATAAAAGGTATCGGTTTTGGGGGAATAGAATTTGGCCTTGCAGTGATAAGCACAACTCATATGTGGACAGTTTCATTCTCGTATAATCTCTCCTGTCTGGTTGTCAATTTATATTTATCTGAAAAAAGTTACAGTGGGGTAGCTTCGTCCACATGGACGAACCTACCCCAAACATGTCCTTTATTATGTGTTCGATTGTTTGAAACCTTCATAGACATGGAAATTAATCAACTGCCTTTGCTGTCGAAATTTTGTTCAATGCATATTTACTATCTGCTTCGGTAACACACCGATGATGCCTAAATTGTATTCATTGAAAAGTGGTTGCTTATTTCCAAAAGTCCAATGGATAATGGTCTGTATTGCAGTTTATTTTGTTGACATACTTGTAGTTAGAAGCGAATAGACTTTTAACACATGTTTGGTCAAACACACGGCAAAGACGCACATATGGACAGACACGTACATGTTTTTACACCTTCATAAACATTGATACGATTAACGAGTCATCGACGTATGCTTGGTTCAGATTGTTTACCACGACCATGCCTTCTCTTGAATGTCACTAATAAAATATAGAGCCATTTTGTAATAACCTTATTATACATTTTTTAAACGATTTTATTGAATTTCCAGAACGTGCAACTACTTTTCATTCTTCTTATACTCGTTGATTGATTTCTAATAGAGCTGTACAGGATTATTTGGTGCTGTAAGGATAAAATATCCTGGTTTTCTTTCAAAATCTTATGCACTTATTTTACTATAAGAGGTAGCACTCTCACTCAAGGCATATACATAGATAAAATATCAAGCTTTATTGAGGCATGTATCATGGCCTTCATATCAAACATAAGAAACAATAACATAATTGTTGTTTCATTTCATTATACATACTTACTATAAATAAAACAGTAACATAGATATTTGACACTTGATACAGGTCACAGGTAGTTGGGTTTAGCACTGCTATGGACAATGGACTGGTCATGAATGTGACATCAGATCAGATCAGCATGCACTAGCTTTCTTAACAGTCCTGTTTTAATTATATTATTACAGATAACGAGTTTACTTTACTTTGAAAATTTATCCTAATAATAATCTTCAATGACAAGATTATCAACCTTAATCCATGTTCCTAATAGTAGTACCAATGTTGTTTTAATTATCTTCTTCAATGATAAGATTATCAACATTAATTAAATTGTTCCTGTTACTTGTTTTCCTACAATTGTGACAAGACACGATTTACTCGCGAAGCGGGGGATATAGTATTACGAAATGGAATAACTCAAATACTATTGACTGGATTCTTTTTATATTTTGCATATGGGTTCATCATAGGGAGACTAATGTTGCTACGTAGGTTTGTGACCTTGACCTTCATTTCAAGGTCACAATGAGACTTTGTCATTTTATCTTTGTCAGCAGTATATCTCAAAAACCATTCGCTGGGTCCTCTTCATATCATACACATAGCTTCTCCAATGAGAGATGACGGGCTGATTAGATTTTGGTGACCTTGACATTATTCTCAAGGTCACAGTGGAACTTTGAATTTTTCGACATGTTAATGTATATGTAAAGCTTGTCAGCGGGTAATCTCAAGAACCATTCACCAGATTTCCATCATATCTTATCCAAAGCACCTCCTATTTTGAAGTATTAATTATTAATAACTACTTTTTACCTGTGACTTATTTACTGTGACTTTTTTTCCCTGTGACTGTTTTTCCTACATTCACATACATACATGTGACTCAATATATCATGCTTTAATTTTGCTTCTAGGCAGTGGTCACTAACAAATGTTACCAGTTGTTATGCAATGTGATTAGGCAAGTGCTAAATTTAAAGGCAAAATGCACTGCGATGATGTTAGTTTTTAACAGTACACGATATTTATAACTGATCACCCATCATATGGTTGAAAATAAGCGACTTAATATTTTCGGGAGCACAATTGGATATATATAATTTGCATAGCAACCATTGTTTTAGCGCGGGTCACCGTATTTCGTCGTCTGTGACGTCATAATTTGACATGACGTCACTGTCGCGCGATGTAATGGTTATTATCTTGGATTTGAATTGGACAAGATAAGGTAATAAAGAAGTTGTTACCCCAACGAGACAAGTGCATTTGTGTTTATAACCCTTACTCTCGCTCGACAAATACAAAACTCCACACTCGTTTCGTAAATTTCATATGACACACTTCCACGGATAATGCTATCTAATTCTAATGCCATTATTTTGTTTAATACTGTCGCTAAAAACATGGAATTCAATTTGTTCGAATGCGCGTTACCCGGCCAATAATTATATTCATTACATTGAATATTTCCCATAGTTCTAAAAGCGGTATATCACTAAAAAAAAACTATAAACGTTAGTTAGGGTGTATATCTACATGTACCCAGTTCAAATCTGAAGGAAGGCCAGGACCAATTTTAGATGTTAAGAGTCTTCATGTTACCAAGACCCCGACATTATTTTGAAGAAGTCAGCTTCCTATTGATCATGTTACACTCACAACTTGTAGTACAATACAGGGTCCTCCTCAAAACCCTGTCGTGGATACTCTCTCCAAGCTGTGTCCGACTCGGGGCGTTGATGGACTAAAAGAACATAAGACTGTGTGGGTGTAGACTGGTCAGCCCGGTGTCAGACAAGCCGAGTCTGTCGGCTGTCCACCTGTCTCCGTTGCTGGTCAGTGCGAGTCTCTCGAGACAGCGTCTCGACTCATTGTAAATTGCATGCAGAACAAAGAGAGAATCTTATTACAGTATTCGGGTGGCTAATTAGGAATCGATAAATGACCAACTGCCACGGAGGATTTGACATGCATTTGAAATTAAAAATAAATTTATAAATGAAATTTGCGAGTCTTATTATTGTCTGTCTGTCTGTCTGTCTGTCTGCGTATTTCTAGAGCATTTCACATATATTTGAAATTAGTAAAATTTTTGTATGTATGTCAATAATTTCCACTGTGTCAATATTTTAGGAAATGGGCGCTTGAATCAAATCTATAAATTGTAATCTTCTGGATGCAAGCTGCCTCTCCATTAAATTTTAAGATTTTGGGGTAAAGCTGTTCTGGAGCAGAAGTTGAAAATGTCAAAAGTTTACATACAGACACCGGGTACGAACGGACGCCAAACAACGGCCCATGCCATAAATCCATCTGGTCTTGTAAACCTAATAAGCTAAAAACTGTTCAAGACAATACAACTTTATATTTTATTGGTTGGTGAAGTGACATCAGCCAATGACACGTCATAATGATAAAATAAACGTAAGACAAACGTTTTCTCGTTGAATGTGAGAAGCAGGGATACAGTATGTGATTTTGCTTTCCTCCGCTAGGGGATTTTGCTTCTGCTCTCGATTTCAAGCAATATAGAACACAGGGGGTAAGCTCTGTCCATGCTAAACCGGCAGTTGGCAATCGTCAACAACCATTTTCTCGACAGACAGTAGTTTTTTTTAACTCGGGTAGGTCCCGAAATTGGTTAGTTTTGAACATTTTCAATTGAATGATGTTATCAATATCAACCTGATTCAACTCTTGAATAGCTATAGTTTACAATCGCTACATCTTTAGAACATGACATGTAATAAATAATTTAGAATTTTCACATTTTGGAACTAGTAAATCGTCGTCAGAGAGAACATCCGCGAAAAGGCGAGTTTCAACATGAATACAGCACATCTACATGGATGTAGCAGATATTTCATGTAGTTTTAAGTTGAATATGATAATCTAGAACTTGTATTAAAGTTATAGCATTCACAGATTAACCAAAGCCGAGATATTAGCACAATTAAAAACTGTACACACCCATGGTAGTTGCTCCTGTTGACAAACATACTGTACAGGTTGTTGAAAATGAATTGTACGGGTAGTGTGTCTGATAGTTGTCAGTAGGTAACAGGAAAACGTTATGCAGAATGAAAATGATGGTCACCAGTAACTTAATTTATCTATCCTAATGAAGTAGACCTTGTGTAGGAAGTTAATACTTGAGTAATGTTTCTTGAGAATGCCACTAAATCTGACGTTTTATGATTCTCTTAAGCGAGTTACGCTTTTAACAGAAGTTACTAACCTTGACCTATCTTATGGAAACAGTGTCACAAATATTTCCTCCGAAAATGTATACAATTGTAGTTCAACATTTTGCATGTGCATTTTTGCCTTGACTTTTGTCTTTTTACCATAATGGAAAAGGCCCGGGTTTACACATGATTTTTTGGTCAGTATTTTTTCTGTTATTTTGAGTCAAATCATTCTCTTCCCACATAGGTTACTCTCTTCAGATTTCCGATACTAACCTCTGTTCTTTATCGCTTGAAATCGAGAGCAGAAATGGAGTGTCTTCATTGGTTGCAATTGAATTTAGTTGTGCAATCAGCGACGCCGTTGTAAAAGTGACATTTGCCAATGACACGTCATGATGAAAAGAAATAAACGTTAGATAAACGTTTTCTCATTTCATGTGTTTTCCTCGAGATATGGTATTTGATTTTGTGAAAACTATTGATCATAAACATGCTTACAAATAAAGAAGACCAAATCAGAGACAAATACCGAAAATAGTTCATTTATGTTATTTACATCAGGCATATTCGAAGGACATATGCTAATGAGCAAAAGCATTTACAGTCAAATGCCTAGATCTTTGAAGTCACTCGGTCGACTGGTCGCTGTTAGGTGAGTTGTCATTGGTTAAGAAGCAGGGATACAGTATGAGGTTCCCGTTTCCCCCGCTAGGACATGTTGCTGAAGACCTCGATTTCAAGCTATATAGAACAGAGGTTATGATCGGAAATCTGAAGGGAGTAACTTCTGTGGGAAGAGAATGGAGTCAAATGCGTTCTCAGAACATTCTTTTTAACAGCATGTTTCTGCAGGCGTTGCTCCCTGAATTGTTTTCTATGTAAAGTAAACATTAATTGCATATAAAACATTACCATTACAGTAAAAAAAATTACGACAAAGATATTATTCCATGCATCATTAATTATTTTAAAGGCGTCTGTCTTCATTTGTGAATTATACATATGTGTAAATACAATGTCCTCTCTCAAAGACATGATGATAGGATGATGGTGAATAATAAATAAAATTCTGGTTTTTACAATCACCCAGCAACATTACAGGACGTTTAAGATTGAAACTTCGGTGAACTGGTTTGATGGACTGCATGACCCTCTGAATCTTTTCCATATGTAAAGCTACATGACCAGGATTAAAAAATAGCTTAATGCATCTTGAAATATTTTGTTAATTTGTCATTTGTGAGTGATTTCACAACTAAGGTCAGGTCCCAATAATTTACAAGGCATATTTTTGAGTAAACAGAGATTGCAGAAAGCTAATTTGATTAGTGTTCATATCAATCAGTAACATTTACTAAAGCTATGCGCAATTATTTACAAACATATCTAGTCTTAAAATAGTGATGACATGTTGCTCGAAAGGATATACTCATTTCCTCCTGTTCTTTGAACTTTAATAACAATCAACTTTTTAAAAAACAACAGGTTCAATATATCCCAATATTTTTCCCCGATAATTTGAATTTTGGAAATAACTATCGACAGATTCATTGTTCAATGTCAGTACTATCACAATGTCTTATATTGCTGATAACAGTCAAAGGGGATATCATTCCTAGACTACTGGATGACCAGATTGTAGTTGAAGGTGACATCCATTACATCACGGTTTCGATAAATCCTTGATAGGGATAGTAATAAATCATTATTACATTATTTTTCTAGATAACGATATTTCAAGGTGTAAGAATGACACAAATGACACTATTATTAAAACAATAAGTTGTAGTTAACACATATAGTCGTTGGATTTATATGTTAAACTTGTATTCGTTTTTTTTTTCGACATTTACAAAAAATTTAATGTTAGTGTGTACATTAGTTTACCGATTAGATTGTCAATAAAATTGTATGAATAGAAGCAACTAAAATCAATTCAAGTTGCACCTTTACATGTACTATTAACCCCTACAATGTAGAAAAAGGGTTTCCTGCATAGCAACTACCATGGACAGTTAGTTTTTGAATTTGTCAACAACCTGGACAGTGATGGAGCAACTACCATCAATGTGTACTGTTTTTAATTTTGCTATTATCTCGGTTTCGATCAATATGTGAAAGCTGTAACTTTGATGCAAGTCCTAAATTATCACATTCGACATAAAATTACACAAAACATGAGCTTGATCCATGTAGATTTGCTGTATTCATGTAGAAAGTCGCCTTTTCGCGGATTTTCTCCCTGACGACAATTGACTGGCTCCAAAATGTTAAAATTCTAAACTATATATTACATGTCATGTTCCACAGATGGAGCGATTGTAAACTATAGCTATTTAAGAGTTGAAACAAGTTGATATCGTTAATATTATTCAATTGAACATGTTAAAACTAACCAATTTCGGGACCCAACCGAGTTGAAAAACTACTGTCTGTCGAGGAAATGGTTGTTGACGACTGCCAACTTCCGGTTTAGCATGGCCAGGGCTTACCCCCTGTGTAGAACAGGGGATAGGATCGGAAATCTGAAGGGAGTAAGCTCTGTTGGAACAGAATGGGTTGTACATGATGTACTTAAATTTGTGTAACAAAACACGAACTTGAAGTATGAAATTGTCAAGGGCATGAAAGTATTGTTATCATTAAATACCCGTTCTTTGATAAACTTTGGCAAAATAAAAATTCCTTTGAAACATCAATTATTAAACTCTGCAAAAAGATGAATTCTATTGAGAAACTCACGAAATAAAAATGCTCGGTAACGAAGCGGAACTACAAGCTTATTACTCAGCAAAACTACGTAACATATTTTTAGGAAAATGAATTGGCAATTACATTTAAGAAGAAACCTAATTTTGTGTTATCTTGCAATAATTCTATTCTTAAAGTCAATAGCTAACATAAATATCCTAATGAAAGCTCAGTTTCAAAGATTAAACGAAAAAGAGGGACATGTGCATGTTTTTACCCCAAATTATTCACTGAAGATTCATTTTATGCTCAGAATGTTAATTAAATGTAAAGTTACTTCCCACCGTGTGAAAATCAATCTTTGGGATACATGTTTCAAAATCTAATCTGATATAGGAAGATATTATTGACATGCAATATATAATTACCTTGTACCACCCATATGGAAAACTCGCGAACAGATGTAACATTACTAAAAAGTAACAAAACTCGGTAAAATTTCATTTTAGCTGGAACCAGCTTACCGGAAGTGGTAGCTGATGCCAACAGAGCATTGTTCAAAATGTAGGAGATATCATTTGATCTTATACAAGCGATATCTCCTGTGGAACCCAGTTTTGGATGATAAATATCTATATATCTATACATCTATATATCTATATATCTATATATCGTATGAACATGCATGTACTTTTTAGAATGACATTTCGACCTGCGTGAACATATTTCGGTCGTTTAAGTTTTATCTCTGAAACTGATTGGTTTATAAATGTTGTATCATCGTTGTTACACTAAAATCATGTAATAATATGTTAGCTTTATAAAAAAACAAATTCTAGCCTTTTTCAGTTTCAAAAGCAACTGGCTGTAGTTGGACTCTGTATATATATTGTATACTGGATAACATTGTCTAAAATATCATTGTGAACAGATATTTAAAGCAACACTCACATTTTTATGTCATGCTTCATTAAGAATCGTTTTGTCCAATAAAGAAAAGCTCTCATATACAAGTGCACTTAAAAACATTATAACCACCTGCCAAAAGGTCGACATACAACTACGTATATATATCTTTAATATTTAATGATGCGTTAATATTTTCTTTTATCAGAAGGGTTTAACTCGGTAATTGGAATGCTAATAACATTACTAATGGGGAATGCTACATTGTATTTTTTGCATGCATTATCATGTATATTGTCCTGGACTCAGAACATTTCAGTTCTCTCCCTTAGTTGTGGGATGCAAATACGGTAAACAAACTTACATATAATCGCTTACGTATAATCGCTGAATACTTTTAAAGGACATTTATAAGGATATAATACCTATTCTAAGGATTACTAATTCTGAACTAGAAAATTGTGTATTATTAATGATGTCGGTGTACATACATGTCAGAGGGTATGTATTGAATAATGAACAACATTCCATCGTTATGAGATTGATTGTTGGTAAAGGGTCATACACGACATTAATGTACTAGGTTAAAAACTGGGGATACACGTGTACTTGTACGGACGCTCATTTTGGTAGATAAAGTTTGAAGGCGATGCATCCTGCTCAATCAGCGTATTTGTATCCGCAATTCTCCTCCAATCCCAGGATGGTCTTCACAGAGTCTCCCTCGTTTCGTACTGACCGCTACAACTATTTATTACTCAACCGTGGTGAGATCACTCATTAAATAACAATGAGTTGGTTATACACATGTGTGATACCACCGCGTCCTGCTATAACGTCATAGTGAGAGGGTGACGGCTATAATTTTGTTGTTGTTGACGTCAATGTTAGCCATGCGACTGCAATAGCGGGTGACCTATTTGCAAGTGAGTGTCGCTAAAAACGATTTTCTTGCAATTCAGCGCTATTCACATCATTGAGTAATAAATAAAATACTAAACTCGGTCCCGTTTGAAATATGTTTATGAAACTCGTGAATGGCATCGGTAGTTAACTCGCTTTCGCTCGTTGAAATACCAAACCATCCACTCGTTTAATAAACATGTTTTCAAACGGGACATCGTTTAGTATTCTACATATTAATGTATAATGTCAGCCAATGCAATATGGTGGTTTGTAATTTGACGGTGGCTTACCGTCTTTTCATCCAGGCACTGCCAATATTGCTCAATTAAAAATCAGTTCTTGGCTGATTAATCATAGCTGTGTACGAGGTAAACTGTGTAGCATTGTAGATACAACTACCCCGATAAAGCAGAACGAGGGCGATGTAAATGCATCTCTGTCCGTCATTTAATCAGGAAGGGGAGCCGACCAAAGCATTCTAGGTGGCAGTAGCAGTACAGGTTCAGATGTGCCTTTTTCCGGCTGTGATCAGCGATGACGACTGGAGGTGAATGGTTATGTGCATGTAATACAAATATTTGCGTTTATGAATTCCCGGCATCCATGGTTATTTAGCTACTGCCCAATTCAATCAGGAAACATCGTTCTGCGGGTGTTGCTGACTAAGAGAACAGTTTGTTTCTCAACCACACATCAGGCGTGAGAGTATGAATTATATAATCAATAAGAATGCGACTGGCTAGGGTAATCTGACTATGGTTTAATCAATTTAAACAGTATACATACATACTTGTTTAAGTTCTTTACAAAACAGTAAGATGTATTTCAGGATCTCTATCACAGACATGTAAGGTTTATCAAATGTGACTTGGAGAAGAACAAGATTTTAACCTCTCTTTTCCCAACCGGTTTGTCAAAGTGTAAATGATCATCAGAGTTTTGTTGTCTCTTCATAGCTAACATGAAACATTTAATACCATTGAAACCTTAGAATCATGTTGTTCATGGTTTGGGGCGTGTCATCTGCGTGTTATCTGCAATTCTTTTGTTCACCGTTTCACTTTGGACGCAGTGCGAGACAGCCGTGTTTGAACAAAGGTACTTGTGACAAGGTCTGGGGTATCTGCAACATTTTTGGTTGCCCGGACTGCCGACTGGAAGACGGTGAGACAATTATGTAATGATTGTTTCATTTAGCTCCAATAGTGGAGCAGTCTGCATACTGATTACTGGCCAGTGGGTACAGGATGTGCAGTATGCATGTCACTGGAGTCACGTCTCGGCTTCCTTGAAGGGGTAGATGAAACTACATTTACGTCTTAGCATAGCATTCTCGAACAACTTTGTTATGGGATTTCTAAATGTTTTTAAGAAACCTCTAGATTAACAATGCTCAAAGTCTCGCACTGAAACGCGAGGGCAACAGTTTATTGGAAGAGCAGTTTATTGAGGTTTAAGTTTTCACATACTATCCAGAGGTGGTGGGATAGTTGTGTGGTTTGTGCGCTCGTTTTCGGGTCGAAAAAGTTCGAATATCTCAACTGATTCTATATTCTTGTTAACTCTGCTTGTATATACACCTCCCTATGTCCTTATTGCAGCCAGTCTCTTCATTTTTGTCAACATAATATCAATAAAAGTATATTTATAAAAGGGCACATATCCATGCACAATGTATGCTCCAGGCGTCGCACAATTATTACCCTGAAGGAATTGTACTTTCGGTGCCGCCAATGAAGCGCTCCATTAGGAGAATGAAACACTGGCGACGATTTCCGAACTGTAATATATATGTACAGCCAAAGGTAAGACGCAAACATATCTTGCATTTGAATCAAGTAAATCAGAAACTAGTAAATGAACTTTACCAGCATACATGATTACAGAAGATGTTCTTTCCAGAGTCGACACTGAACAGCGTTCTTATAGATGTCTTGGTGTAAAGGAAATCTATACATATATAGTGGATACTAGCTTCTATTTGATACCATTTTTATTAAACGTGTCATCACTTGGAATCATGAACATGAACATGAGTGGACATTATTTCATAACTATAATAATTGTTTTAAAACATATGTTTGCATTTTGATGTATTCCTTTAATGTAACGTTATGAAATGCATTAAGGTGTTGCTTTTAGAATTATGCAATCAAATAATCTAAATGTTTTTTTTATCCATTGTAGTTATGCAGCTTTGTAATAATACACTATTGAGTATGTACTTTTACAGGGACACCGCGTCGAGGATGAAAATGAGATCAGATGTATCTACCTATGCTGATTAACGTGTCTGGTAACCAGTAATAGACCTCAAATTGCAGACCATTGAAGTAATTAGTAATAACAACTACTGCATGTAACAGTGAAGCGAAGCGTAACTCGTTAGCAGACACGTTAATCAGCAGAATTAGATAAAAGTGATCTCATTTTGATCCTCGACGCGCTGTCCCTTTAATACTACTTTTATTATAATTGAAATACATCAATATGCAGTTTTATGTAACTATTATGATTATTGAATCTTAACTATTAGTATTTTTATAAACTGTGTACATGTGTATAAACATTGTATATATTGCCGGATAAAGTCTTATTTTGAATGTCTGTGATGAGGATATATCTCGTAAAGATTCTTTTCATTCATGAGAGTATGATACTTTATATTTTATATCTGTTCACTCACATGGAGTGCCGACATTGCTATGTCAAAGGGGTTTTCTGAACATGATGTTTGTTAAATAATTTATATTTTCTTCTGATGTTGGGCAACCACTAATTCAAATGGGTATCGTCATCAACCGCAGTATTACCAGCTGATTGACAAGGGGTCAAACGTTCTAAAACTACACTTTATACTGTGTTCCCTAAAATATTCAGTAAGTGAACAACTAAATAAAACATTGATCATGTATTTCCTCATAATGTCATGATTGAGTGTTATCTCTTTTGTTCAGTTTGTAATCTTCAGTTTAAATATTAAAGAAATTTGAATATTAAAAGTCTGACCCCTTTCATTTATTTTATTAAAACAAACTTCGTACACTTGCATCACGGACGTGACAATCACATAGTATACGTAACTCTTAAAATGATTATTATATTATTCTCCTGAATATAGGATGCGTCTTTGTAATTGTAATTGGTGAAATTAAAGTGACGTTACAATGAAAGGCAATTTACATGATATTTGCACCACGATACACATGTAGTCGAACAAACTTTAGGGATGCAGCTGTACAATGTATGACAAGATGAATTAATTTTCCTTACAGTAAAAATACTGGTTAACGATCGATACGTTTTTTCTTATGTAACTACAAATTTCATGAACCCCCTGCCATAGTAACAGCTCCTAGCTAAAAGTAGGTGTCGACTAATGGTCAGATGACTTTACATATTAACGGTTGGGTAAACCTCTTTTTACCAATTATGAGCTTATAACAACTTGGAGTTTTGAGGGTTGTAATAATGATGCTCTTTTTTTAACCATATCATTATTGATAACATCGCTTTATTACAAGAGTTGATTAATACCTCGTAATTTTAATAAGTACTCTTTGCCCTCTTCGCCATAGTATCTGTTGTTGCATGATGTTAAGCAATGCAAGTAACGCCCCCTATTTTGTGGGCCGAAATTCGAAGCCTGACTTTTGGGGCGATGCAATTTTTAAATTCCTGAAAAGGCAATAGAGTATTTTAAGTACTTTTATTGGTATTATCAATCAGACCAGTGTGTATCCTCTACTGTACCCAGTAATTAGTGATATACATGAGCGTGACAAGCAGGAGAATGACTGTCGTATTTTTCTATATCTACACGGTCTACACGTTTAATGAAACCTGTTGCCATAGTGGCTGAAAGAGTTTTCATTGGTTAAAAATAAGAGTGCTCTGAGAGCACAAGAACCCCCGGGTTCCTTATCCTCCAGATAAGCAGTTTAAATGTTAGGGTAATTTAATGAACTATTAAAAATAAATAAGCATGTCAAGTATCGAAGGCCTATCACAAATCCATAAAAGATTATGGCCATGGTTTCTCACAAAATGGATCCTACATCAAGGTCAAGGTCACATGGTCAAATGTTATAACCTCAGTGTGTGACATTGGGAACATATCATTTTCAAATGCTGACGAATTAAAAGTTACTGCCAGTCTGAAATGGAAAAGCCGAGTGCTCTAAGTCAAGGGCCATAACTCTGAAAATATTAATCCGATCGGTCCCAATGCACATGCCTATCACCGATGTATATCCAAACCATTTGTAAAGTATCAGACAGATTCATCACAGACTGTGGGAGGAGTTGATTTCAGAACACAAGAACCGTTTTCAGGACGGACGGACAGACGGGCTGCGCCACGACAATAACTCCCTTGGGTTTCACCCGGGGGTTAAACAGCAGGGAACAGTATGCAGTTCCCGTTTCCCCCACTAGGGAATTTTGCTGGAGTCTAGAAATAAAGGGCATGTAGAACAGAGGTTAGGATCGGAAAAATGAAGAGAGTAACCTCTGTGGGAAGAAAATTGAGAGTGACAGGCTGGTTGATGACTGTCGTATTTTTCCATATGCATCTCTAGAGGCTCAGGGTGTACACATTTCATTAAACCTGATGCCAAAGTAACAGCTCCTGGCAAAGAGTAGGTTTTGCATAATGACCAAATGACGTTACATAATGATATTTGCGTTGTTAGGATCTTTTAAATAGTTCTACCAGCTGTTCATTAATTAAATTTTTTAACTTATATTTCCAACAATAGATCTCCCATTTTTATAACGTTTAATAAAATTTGACTTCCACATCAACTCAATGTCACTTTAAAGGGACCCTCTCCCAACTTTATAACGTTTGAAACAATGTGACTTCAACAGCACATCCCATGTCCCTTTAAGAGGAACCTTTCCAATCTTTATTGGTTGGAGGCGCAAACCGCCTCCAACCTGATACGCAGTTGGATTTCACGCTATATTACTGTTGGAATATTCAAAATAAACTTTCGACCAATCATGCTTGGCCTCTTCATACTTTGGAAAAAGCATATGACCAACGAACACGGCTGTAACAAATTTGTAACCACGTGACCATGTGGGTTATCCGAAATAATTATCCCCTTTTACTGCGAAAAGAGATTTTGTCTAAACATCTAAAATAGAAACGACCGTTGTGTTATTCTGAGTCTGAATGTTAGTAAACATAAGATTTTTCAATTCAAAGCCATTTTACACCTCCATGAGCAGACATGTACCAATTCAAGTGCATAATTTCGCACTGCAGTTTCGGAAAATCCATGAAACTTTACATGCTAATGTTATACGCTTTTACCCCCCAAAATGACCATAATGCAGGCTTCATTTTGCTATATGTACATATGACATACATATCCTTTTTATAATATATTTTAGCCTTAACAAGATGCCTCCAACCATGCCTTTTTAAAGGCTTTTCTTGTTGCGTTTGACATATGTGACTTCCACAGCTGCTTAATGTCCCTTTAAAGGGAACCTCTCCAATCGTTATAGCGTTTGATATAATGTGGCTTCCAAAACAAACTCAAGGTCCCTTTAAAGGGAATTTCTCCAATGTGTATAACGTTTGACATGATGTGACATCAACACACTCAATGTCCCTTCTAAGGGAATCTCTCCAAAAGTATCCTCTCCAAGCCTCACTTGTTTGATTTTGCATGTTGGGCAGACAGCAACACAAGAACACTTCGAGATAGTGAGACCGTGTCGAGATATGCATATCTTGTCAAGTTTAAAACGCATTTACTGTGCATTTCAAACATGAAACACTGAAAAACATAGTCTTTTGAATTTACTTCATCACTTAATGACATGTGAACATGTTTATTCACTGGGTACTAACACGCTACGCCCCTCATTAAAACCGTGCATGCATACAGTAAATTTGAAACCTGGACGTTAAAGTGTCATTTGTGTAAGACTCAGTATAATGTTTTTTAAATGATTAAAAATTCAGGTTTCCATGCCATAGACCAATGTATCAAAATAATAGCCTGTACATGTAATGAAAGATGAGATGCGTATATTATTTCCATTAAACATCAGATATTGTACATATTCATTAGACCATATCTTCACATACATTCGCTTTGAAAGTTCTAAAAAATAATTTGTTTACGCTCTAAAAAGTTCTGAAGCATTAGATGTGCCACACTTTCATCACAGGGTCCAACTTCCCAATGCAAGGCATAACTCTTGCCAGTCTCCATTACTGGCTGATTTAGGCCTTGCAGTATTTCCTTAAGAAATCTGTGTTTAGAAATCCAGGCCCGCTATGCATATCCAGTGCAGCGATTCACTGCCTCGACACAAGAAAGCGAGGGAAATACCGCAAGGGTTAAATCAGCCAGTAATGCAGACTGGCAAGAGTTATGCCTTGCGTTTGGAAGTTGCACAGGGTCATGTATTGTCGAAAACTAGCAACTAAATTAGAAAGCATATGAAATCGATGATCAAGCACTTTACACAAACGACCCATGTCCGTTTGAAATTATATTTCAAAATACTATAATAGTATATATCACGTCAAAGCCAATGCGTTGTTCTTCATAATAAACCACACAACACGAAACGCGATCGGGTATATATATTACAAAAAAATATGATTTTTGGAAGCTACATCGATCCACGTCTAAGAACGGTTTCTTGTTAAAGTTCTGAAAAAGTTAAAAATTGGTCTGTATTCTATCACAGCCTTTGTTGTATCTTCGTTAATGACGACAGGTAAAGTCACCACCTGTGGTCATCATCAAAGCTTTTTCTGGCTGGCATTAAATAAGCAACGCTGTTACGACGTACAATGTAAGATGTTATAAACGCGGTAAATTGTAATAAGGGGATGCGGTAAAATGTTACTAAAAAGTGCGGTAAATTGTAACACAATATGCGGTAAAATGTAACAACCATATCTCAAAATTGATTTTGGTAAAAATGACATTGTATAACGTTTGGTTTTGCACGTCGGTACATTATACCGACGGCCGGAGGGTAACACTTCAAAACAGTCATGTAGAACATGTGAAAGGTCACCAATAATGTTTAGCTATATTTTGAGCCTGTCGTTCATGAAATTCATCTAATATCTTAAAGATATGATTAGAAATGTTCTCTTCTTGTTTAATTATCTTTTCTTATTTGTTCCTATCTGTTAGTGACAGGGATCCGAACCAACATTGGATAGAGAACATGAGTATAGACTGAACACAGGTCCAAAATATTTGAGTCAATGTGGAAAGATCGGAGCTTCCTGAGGAAATGAAGGCGGGAGTGACACTTGCTATAAATGCGTTCCGTATTTTCAAGGTATTTGTAACTCTACTTCAACAACATCTCCATTAATAATGACTGGACTATATGTATATGCTGGTTTATTCCTTCAAAAATCTGTAATTTATGGTACATATGTCTGTCTGTCTATGTGTGTGTGTATGTATGTGTGTGTGTATGCGTGTCTGTCTGTATGTGTGTGTGTGTGTGTGTGTGTGTGTGTGTGTGTGTGTGTGTGTGTGTGTGTGTGTGATCACGGCATAATAAAGTTTTATTTTCAAAATGCTTTTTTTAAAATTAGAAAATCAATAAATATGGTTTGATTTAGAATAATCATCTTTACATGTGTACCATTTACAGTATTCAGAAAATTTAAAGAGTTGAATGTTGGATAAACACCTTCGGTTTTCCCTAAATATTTTATGTGTTTTGAATATGTTTGAGGTTCATTGAAAATGTTCATAGGAAGTATGATATTTTCAAATACAAATTGCAGTTTCTTTCTTTAACATGGTTTGGAAAATAATGTTGGTTTATTCGGATTAAATTTTCTGCAATATCACAAATTCTTTCATGTTATGGACAAAAGTATGGAACTCACAACCTGAAAGTCACTTGGTGTTGGTCGTAGAACGAGTTTCTTACAAAATTAAAATCAATATCCTTGGACTAAAATTTCGGCCTAAGAGTAATTGAAGGCTCCGGATGACGAGGTGTCTAAATCGAGCCGTAAATGCAACCAATTAATCAAATTTAGGTTATGTCTAGTGAATCTAAGAGTGGAGAAAATTCGCCTTAATATGATATAAGAACCTTCAATAAAATAATTTGGTTGCAGGAAGTAAACCAGCATCAAAGTCGAGGTTTTAGCGAGTTTGGTTGCAGTTCCCTATAGGAGACTGCAACCAAATTATTTGGCCGCATTATTTATCATTCTGAAAGCCTTGGCAAAAAAATATTTGGTTGCAGATAAACGAAAAACACATTAAAAACGGTTGATATTTTTATTTCCGGGGATGATAAAATGTTATTTATATACATATCACCAACAATATTGACACAATGCACGATGTTACGGTAAAATGGCGGCCACTACCGAGTCCAGTTTTCGATCATGTATATAGTTGTTTTATACTTGAAATAAGGAAAGAAACTCTTCTTTAATTGTATCTAATGGTTTAACAAATTGCTTCATACGACTGAAATATCGAAACTGCTTTTTTTCACAAACACAAACAAAAACGGTAATCAATTGCAAACTTACCTTTTCGCTTGTTCCCCGACTGGAAAGCTTTCCAAATAAGGGATGTTTAAATTTGTTATCTTGACTCCGATTGGCTGTTGCAATAAAATTCCTATGACGTTCTCAATGCTCATTGGTTGTCTGTACTTCAAAAGTTTTCGCGCACTTCAAAGGTTTTTTAAAAAATTGATTGATGTTGAATCTTCCTCTACAAATGGATTAAGAAATGCTTCACCGATATTTGCAAGGTATATTAGATTGTTGTGTAAAGAAAACATGTCTACGTAACTTCCAAAACATTCCAAGCAGAGTTTTGTCTTTGAAATTCCACAAACTGCATAATAACAGTTTAGACTCCTCTCATTGTTCAAAATGCAATTTGCCTGTGAAAAGTGATAATTCTTGGAATTTCTGGATGACAAACAGGAAGACATTGCACGACTGTAGTTATTCAGCAGAAGAGAAAGCAAAAACTTATATGGGTTCATTTATCTACAGTAAGAGACGAGATGGAACACCATCCATCGTTCATCCGATTGCCATGCACGTATATTGAACGTGTACAGCGTATTGTCCTTCATATTTCACTATTCAGAGGTGCGTTCTTTATAGTCAGCCCAAGAACACTTTGATGATGACGACCCCAGGTGGTGACTCTCCTCTGTCGTCATTAACAGCAATACAGCAAAGGCTGTGACAGAATGCACCAACTATATGTATTACAGAACAAGAAACCGGTCGTGGATCAATGTATACAATTTCTCATTTAACACAATGGCGGTCATGTTACATATCTAAGGCGATATAAGTGATCAAGAAATGTGCTTTGTAAGTTGGTCATTGACATGATATTTTAAATAATTTTAATTTAATCTTTTCCATGCGTTTTTACATCATTACCGGGGAAAGATAAGTGGCTTAGTTTGCTCATAAGCTAATATTTAAAGCCTTTTTTGTAAATAACTATACCAGATCGATTTTATTGTTTTGTGACTTACTTTAAAGAACAATGTATTTACTTTGACGTGATATTACAGAATAAAATGATGAAAACATTCTGAAATATAATTTCAAACGGACATGTGGTGTTTATATTGTTATGGTGTAAAGGGCTTGATCGTCGACTTCATATGCTTTCTGGTCGCTAATGTCTTACAATACATGACCTTGTGATGTATTGTGGCCCTTCAGATGCTTAAGAACCTTTTAGAGCGTATATATACTTTACTTTTTCTAGGACTTTCCAA
This sequence comes from Gibbula magus, assembly GCA_936450465.1. Taxonomy (NCBI): domain Eukaryota; kingdom Metazoa; phylum Mollusca; class Gastropoda; order Trochida; family Trochidae; genus Gibbula; species Gibbula magus. The sequence continues at coordinate 17,621,565 of OW388297.1, forward strand.
ACGAATGTGTGTCAATAAACGGTCTAATGAATATGTATAATATCTGATGCATAATAGAAATGATATACACATCCCATCTTCCATTACATGCGCATAATAATATTATGATATATTAGTCTATAGCATCCAAATGAATATGTAATTATTTGTAATACTGTCACACTGAGTCACACGGGAATCTTACATAAATAATAGCTTTAACTTCCATCAGGTTCCAAATTCACTACATGCATGAGCGTTCCTTAATTGTGGTTAATGTGCCATTAAGTGATGAAGCAAATTCCAAAGACTTTTTTTATGAAGACGGATAACAGACTACGTCTGCCAGTTGTTCGTGTCATTTGGCGACATGCTTGAAGAACACAGTATATGTGTTTAAACTTAACATGATATGTATATCTCGACACGGTCTCATTTTATTTAAATGTTCTTGTGTTACTGTCTGCTTAACACTACAATATCAAACAAGTGAGGCTTGGAGTTGATAAGATTGGAGAAGTTCCTTTTGATGGGCCTTTGAGTGTGTTCTTGGGGTCACATTATGTCAAACGTTATAAATTAGAAGAGGTTCCCTTTAGAGGGACACTACGTTGTTGTGGAAGTCACATAATGTCAAACGTTATACAGATGGGAGAGGTTCCCTTTAAATGAACATTACATTGTTATGGAAGTCATTTAAACATTCACTTCATATGGCTGGGAATACACACTTTGCAATAATAAAGACAATCAACTATAATTATCAACTGGCAAAATTTGTACTGCACCAGAATGCAAAATTACAATACCACACAGTATGGCAATAATTGAATGCAAACCGAAAGCCTCATGCATGGCTTTACAATGACGTAATTGCTTAAGTAAACTAATCCAATAAACACACCCATATTGCAATGAAATTCATCTAGCTTATCAATGTAGGTCGGATAAACCTTTATAAATCCGGAGAGGATACACGAAATAAAAGGCAAAATATAACCGAAGTTGCCATGCCAGTAATACTACTGGGTGGGGGGGAATGGTTAAATTGCTTAGCACGTCATGCAGCCGCAATACTTTTAATCTCAATGCCATGTAATCTAAGGGAAGTAACTCTGCTCACCCTCCTGAATGAACAATATTCCGACCACTAGTTAAAACCGAATTTAACAAATTAAATTCCTGTCATAATGTCAAACGCTATACAGACTGGAGAGGTTACCTTTAAAGGGACATTGAGTTTGTTGTGATAGTCGCATTATGCCAAATGTTATAAAGATGGTAGAGAGGAGAGGTTACTTTTAAAAGGGCATTACGTTTACACTTAGAAGCTACCTAATAACAACCCCCCACCACCGCCCCCCTGCTGATAAAATTGGGAGACGTAAATAACATATACTTAACCTTGATGCATTTATAAGATAAATAGTTGACCCACAAATTTCAGCGTTGAATTCCTCTGGGTTACGCAAAAAATCCCGGAAATTTTACAAACGCAACTATTTATTGATATTGTAACATGACCGTTAGTTATCAGACGTTTTTGAGCAAACTCTCTTTTTAGGCTCGTATCTCTGAGTGGAAAGGACTCGACGACCGTGCCATTTTTGTACGAGGTGTGATCAGGTCAAAACAAATGTGAATACTCGGTGTAATAAACATAAGTAACAATTTACAGGTAGCCCTGAACAATGTGGCTCAACTATGGTCACTTTCACTATTTACCGTATCTTTTGATAGCCACAAACATTTATCTACGTCATCAACAAACATAGTAAAACCCAAAGGACAAAAATCTTAAACTTGCCCAAGACCATATTGTGACAGTGCCGCAAACATTTTGATGTCAAAACGGTTAATCATTATGACGTCATACCATGGCAACGGCAATCGAAATAATTGGGCGCAGGAAAGAAAGCGGCAAACTTGCAAAAATTTAGCTAATTGAAGACATTTTGGTAATTAAAAGCAATTCATGTTGAGAATAATGTGTGATATCTACGACTATAGACAAGTTAGAAAATTACAATGACATCTGTAAATTTGAGTACGGCACGAATATTAAGGTATATTGTGGGGACGGTCTTGAAGATGAATACCATACCTAGTAATGTGTTCATTATAGATACATTTGAGGGGGAAAGTTTATATCATTTTATCCCAACTAAAGTTCATGGAAATACTACTCAAGCAATGACAGTACTGTTAAAAACAGTCAATTACTTTATGTGCCAAAACTATCTAATGTCCGAAAGAAAATCTTGCTCTTGTATAAGAACCTTAAAAAATGTATATGTCTAATAATTATTGTACTATAAGCCTCACAGACCATCACCTACATTTGTACGTAATAAAGTGTCTGACTCTTTCTGGGAGTTAACCTGGCGTTTATTGATGACTCAGTATGAGTTTACATTTTGAAAATATAATTGGAAAGTTCGTTCACGTGCATTTAACTTTTCAATCCTGTGAACATGGGCGTGACGTACAGAGCATAGAATACATGTATGTTAGTGATTGATAATTACTGAACACCATCGATACATGTTGGTGATGCGTTACAAAATGACATTAAATCTACACTGTAAGGATAAAAGTTGGGTCGTACAAGAATGCATCATGAGTACGGATGATCGTTTAGTTTTAAGTTGTGTGTCCCTCAAGAGGGGTTAAAAGAGACAATTGTAAACCCTGTGAAGAGGAAGTTCAATGATTGTAAACCCTGAAATGTTTTCTAAGACGACAATGTAAAAGCAAAGATCCTAAGATACTATCTTAGGCATTTAAAAAAAAATCTCAAATATATCAGAATATGAACCGCAAATGTTTTGACGAAAGTGCGTATTGAAAGGTATCCACCAATACTTGTGGTTCGTGAGCTAATGCTTTAGCCTATTGCGCACCCTAAAAAACCCTAGGATGATTCGCATGTATGATAACTTCAATTTCGGGTTGGGAGAGTGTGTGTGTGTGTGTGTGTGAAATTGGAACTCCGTTTGACGCCTCACACACAAGTTTAATTAAAATTGACTACATGTATGAGTGAATTTCATGAGTTGAACCGCAGTATTTTGCATTCGGTTCGTTGCACCGTGAATCAATGTATATATGACCACTTATCAACCTACATGTACCTCCGTATAATCCTTCATTTCAGACAGTATTTTCAAGATCGTATCATATTGTTAGCATTGGTTACATTTCTGTATTACCCGGTACGAGGGACTTACCGTGTAAGTCCATCCAGGAGGGTTTACAGAGACAATTGTAAACCCTGTTCGGAGGAAATACAATGATTGTAAACTCTGATATGTTTCCTAAGTGGATAATGTGAAAGTATGAAATGAACAATTCTCAAATATATCGTACAATATGAACCACAAAAGTGTCGTTGAACATTTGCTTTTTCTCCACTTGTACTTTAAAATACATACTTTGCAAGTATTATATAGTACATTATGTGTTTATGCCATATATATATATATAATATATATTGGTATCCGGTTTTTCTTTGGAAATAATGTCCAGTCCGAAGTTTGTCGCAACAATAAAAGTGTCGTGACTAAAAAAATTTAAAAAGAAATTTCATTATTTAAATGCCTTACAGAAGTTGTTTGGAAATTTTTAAGGTTTAATTTTTTTTTGCAATTTAAAAAAAAATATATTCCAGTGTAATTTGTTTTCTCCAAAGGATTTCTTTTTCGAATGGATTTTTTTTTCAAATGGATTTCTTTTTTCCAATGGAAATATGTGGAAAAGTGATGTAGGATTGGTCATTCAAGGCAGTTTTCTTATAATGAATTTATGAAGTATTAACTTATAAAGGCCGAGAGCCGCACAAATGAGCTCCTCACAGCGAGTGACGCATATATGCGTCAGCTAAAAGCAGCGCTTATCCAGCGAAAGCCGCACATATGCGTCGTCTGAAACCATCCCTTATTCAGCGAGTGACGCATATATGGGTTCTCACTGTTTTATTGCAGAAAACTCATTCTTTTAACGTTCGTAGCGATGTCAGTGAACACTTATTGCAGTCATAAATGCACTGTAGATCTCTAAATGTATTTGTTACATGTATCTTTTACTGCACGTATCTATTACAAAATCAAAACATATACTTGGGATGAATTAAAGTGAGCATAACATAATAACTTAATCTTTACCCATACACCATATACTATATTTCAATTGTATCTTGAGTTCGGTTGATGAAAGTGTCAGCTTGGGTATCTCATATAACAATACATCCGGTGTAATTAGTGATTTCGTTTGATTCATTGGCACTAAATGCAAGATGTTGTATCAGTTACGGGAATCATACTTACGCAAATACACATTCAACTAGAGTATAGAAATAACATATTTGACATTGAAATAGAACAGTATAGAGATCAAATCAGACGTAGACCAACCCTAGTTGAAAAACGCCCCTGTCTGTAGTGTTTTATGCAATCACGTTTGAGCATCTAATGTCAATGTCTTGCGCATTTACTTCAAATACGATGTATGTTGAGCGATGACAAAGCGTTTTAGATATTTCAAATATATTCAAGTATATGGACATCATTTATCTGTTTCATTAGTCCTCCTTTTGATTAGTTCCCTTTCATGCTGGCGACCATGGCAAATCACGTGTCCCTCTCTGTGACTGGCTTCTCAATAATTACAAGTCTATACAACATTTGTAAATGAACACATGTCAGCGAGAAATAGGATTATTGAGGATGTTTATGTAACGTGTTCTTTCGAGTTCACTGTCAGCGGTAGATATAAATAAAACACGCTTTAATCACATTGATAAACATGCTTGCATTATTTTAGTGTTTTGACAGGATGAGAAGGCTGGATTGTGCCACTTTTAGAGGCTTACATACAAATTATCTATTTACGTTATATTATATGCAGGTACTCAATGACTATGATATATACAAAACACTTACAGTTAGAAGGGGTTGAAAAGAACACAAATTCCGTTTGCTTTGTTATTCGGTTAGCTTGTTTGTTCTCAATTTTCAATTTTCAATATCTCGGACAGTAAACTGAAAGGCCAACAAAAAAATAACGAAATAACTTGCCAAATTGTGCGTTTTTATGATTACTTAAACAAACTGTGTATCTCTATTCAAGCCCCGTAATATGTCAATCTTTATTACAAGTATCTCAAGACTGGTCATCATGCATATGAACAAGATACTATTTGACAGTCGCACTGTTACAATAAAAGTCTCATATAGGACATACAAATTATCCCAATATTAAAAACATGTATACGTGCCAAACAGTTATAAGCGATACAGACCAAGCATTAATATAAATTTAGGTATATAAAGCGAGCATCACAACGTTCACTTTGCATATTGATTAAATAGATTTCTTACAGGATTTTAAGTTTATCACAGCACTGTACATATAATAATTGTCCATCTGTAAGATATGACAATATATAACTAACAAGCAGCAAATAAATTCAATATTTGATTTCTTAATGTTACATACTTTACAATACTTCCGTACCACCCATTTCCTGTCTACTTTTGATCGTTATGCAAGACAAACAAACAATCAGTGATGTTTATGACATGTCACTCTCTCTCGCTATTTTAGAGCTTACGAAGCTTAATTGGTCTCGCTGCAGCCAGGTGCTAGTGGAGCTGGCAGTCTGGGCGTTAAGCTGTTAATTACCTGTCGGCGTTAATGAGTTAATATTAATATATCTATTTTATTGTCTTTGGTGACATTTTCAATGAAATGTTGATTTTGATAATATATATTGAATAAGATGAAATACTGATTTTGAAAAAGATACCACTTTGGTGAAATGTTGATTTTAGAAAAATTTAATGATTGTGAAATGTTGACTTTGGAAATATTAAGTGACTTTGGTGAAACTTTTACAATATATTGAATGTTGAATTTGGTGACATGCTGACTTTTAAAAATATTTTTTGAGTTATGTGAATTGTTGACTTATAAATTCATTAATTTTAGGGAAATGTTGACTCTTGAAATATAAATTAACTTTTGTGAAAGTTTAACTTTAATAAGAATGTTGACTTTGGTGACATGTTGATTTTGAAAAGTTATTTTGAATTTGTTGAAATATTGACTTTGATCACGTATTGACTTTGGTGAAAGGTTGACTTATGTTGACTTTGGAAATATTAATTGACTTTGGTGAAGTTTGCTTATATCATGAAATATCAATATTTATATCTTATTGACTTTAGTGAAGTTTGAAATGTTTACTTTGATAATATATATTGGTTTTGTGTTTGGTGAAATGTTGATTTGAAATAATTATCGATTTTGGTGGAAGTTTTACTTTAATAAAATATTGACTTTAGTGACATGTTGACTTTGAAGTGATATCTTGAATTGACATATGACATGTTGACTTTTGAAATATTTATTGGTGAAAGTCTATCTTTAATGTTATGTTAACTTTGGTGACATATTAACCTTGAGAAGATATTGTGAGTTTAGTGAATTGTAGACTTTTAAAAGATTGACTTTGGTGACATGTTGATTTTGAAATATTCGTTGCCGTTGTTGAAGTGTGAATTTAATGACATTTTGAAAACACTAATGTGTCTGGCTAAAAGAGTGCATTTCAGACCCTAAGTGTTAGATCATTTGACTACGCTATTGCCAACAATATACCAGTATCCAAGACGGATGATTTAAACACAACTGATTGCAGTTTACAGATATATGATATATTAGACTTCTGTATTCATTAGAACATCATATCTTATAAACGGACTTGGCTTGGTATTACGTAACATGTGTATTCGGTCAACTAACCCATAACAGAAGTATCAACTCATTGAGGCCAATAGATAATTAATTACCGGTTCAACGCCTCTGACCTAGCACCTGGGTGAGAAGAGAACGCCAATATAGTTAGACATAAAAAAAAACTTTATTACATGGATGACCGAATAAAAGCGCAAAGTTGTTATCCATTACGGAAATAAAACAGTCCATTTCTTACCTCATTGCTTGATTCGATTTCGAGCAATTTTAATCATTGAATAGCACAGAACATACATAGTATCTCCGTACATGTATTTATGGCAGTGCTCAGTTGTCACTAGCGTCAACATACTGCTTTGCCTCGTTTGAACAAGAGATTCCTTCACAAATATTATGCTCACTAATCTAATATATTTATTATTCGTTTTGTATCAATAATCAGCGGACATTTCTACTTTTAGAAATGTAATTATGTAATGAATTCAGAATGTCTATATTTGATGCGTTATCATATTTCGCCAGTACCTTACAAAGTTTAATTAATTCGAAATCTTGAAATTAGTCTCCAATTTAGATCTTCGGATGACTCACTTACTGTTAGATTGTTGACAGCAGAGAATGGATGCATGTAAAGTCTACATGAAACATTTTCTTAATCATTTGATCTGTTTACAATTCCAGCAGATACGATACTATACACTCTTTATCAAGACATCTTACGATTTTGACGGGTATTATTAATGAATAGTCTTTTCACACAAGTGTCCTTTCCCTCAAAACATATATTGAGTTTATAGATATGTAGTATTTTAAAAAAAAAGACGGTTCGACAATTTACTCTCTGGTTTGCATTCAAATGAAATCCGAATTGAATATACCACTTTTTCTTAAATCCTAGCAAATTCTTTAGCGTTTATCCATCAAGTCAGTGAACCGTATCTCCTGAACATCCAAGTGACCACTTGAATGTATCTCTGAGTGGATCCTCTGAGTCAACTAAAGACGTGACAAAGTACTCGTGTTGAAATAATAGTTTGCGACAATACACATCCGTACATATTTTTAGATTGGTTTATGGTAATACCCATGCAGACTGCCCCCTTGCAATACACACATATCCCAGTATATCCAGGCTTGCATATTCTATTTGGCTCTATTTGACATGGCTCATCTCAGGATGACTTGTGATGGTAAATATATACTACAATACTGTACTGTATACACCCTGGTTCATTTAAAATTTAGTTTGAGAGATTAATGAATAATTTACATGTATTTCTATTCTTTATTTCTATATTTCCATATATTTATACACAACTGATTGCAGGTTACAGATATATAAAGACAGAACAAGTACAATCTAATCATGCAACTGCGGTTTAAGTGGTATATCTTGTGTATTGACTCTCAGAATACCCGGCTGTTGAACGCATAACCTCTAGGTATTACGTAACATGTGTATTCGGTCAACTCATTAAGGTCGACAGGTAATTAATTACCAGTTAAACGCTTCTGACACAGCACCTGTGTGTGACGAGAACGCCAATATAGTCAGACTTCGATATATATATATATATATATATATATATATATATATATATGTTTCCGATCTATTGATTGCATTTTTTTGTGATGTGGATTCTAAATTAACAGCTGGACCGATTTGCATGAAAAGCCTGTGACATAAACTAGCCTTGTACCTCGGCCGAATTCTGATTTTTGACTTCATTCTTGAGTTATCTCCCCTTGAAGTCAAAATTTCAAACCTTAAAGGGACACCGCGTCGAAAATAAAAATCAGATTATGTGTATCTACCTATGTTAATTAACATGTCTTCTAAAAAGTAACAGACATCCAATTTCAGACAATAAACGTAATTGGTAATAAAAACTTCTGCATGTCGACAGTGAAGTGAAGCGTAACTCCTTAGCAGACCCTCTAATCAGCTTAGTTAAATAAAGATGAGACTCATTTTTATCCTCGACACAGCGTCCCTTTGATAGCTCGAAAACCATTGAATATACGTTCCCAAAACTTTCACCAAAATGTGGGAAACACTATTCCCCGTCGATAAATCTGATCGCAGTTTTCGGCCGTAATAACAGAAAAATTGGGTCAACTTTCCCGGTTTTTAGGGGGCGCGTCTTCATAAAATCTTCTCTTTAATCACGGCAATACATACAGCTATGTGTGATAGCTCATCTGAAAGCGAAGTAAATTTGGAAAAAGGTGATCTAGCCCAAATTTTGTATTATGACCTCAAATTTGGCACAATTTGGACATATTCCCAAAAAAGGAAAGTTTTGTGAATATTCAGAAGAGTATAACGTATTAATTATGTACGCAATCTAGAATATGATCACATACATGATTACTTACATGGAAATTAAAGCACAAAATGTTTATGTTACACCTATTTAAAAAAATATTACCCGTTTTGTCATGAGAATGATAAACATAATGTAGTGGTCACATAAATGGTTATATATTCTTCAGACCCGACCGCCCGGAACGGCCTGTTTTCAAGCCGGATTATCACATTTTGAAAGCAGCCTGTCCGGTGGTCTGGTAGATATTTTACTCTCAAACAACAGAGATGTTTCACAATACCAGGCAGGGTAAAAGTGACATGTAAGTCCAAATGATTAGGGTACGACTGACCAGATTAATGCAATAACATAACCAGCATATGCAACATGTAAAAACGCTGTATCTAAACTCATTGCACTGCTGTTTGTGTACTGTGCGACACCTACATCAGACAGTTAATGGAGGTTTAAGTCTGTCGCAAAATACAGGGAATTGAAGTCTAGACATTTGTTACTGCTTGAATTATCCGCCGTTGTTTAACTGAAGATATGTTCAAAACATGCAGTCATAAATATCTGTTCAAAGATTCTGTGAACATGTATGACTTTCCAGGAAGATAATAAGTTTGTTTGACTGATAAACAGACCGCAATGACCGGTCCAGTATTAATATAGTTATACATAATGGGAATGTATCCGTCAACCTATTGTTGAGTATAAACAAAAGAGCCGTTCAGATATTAGCTGCCAAAATTCTTTCACAATTTAAGGTCAATTGCAAAAAACCTCGAAATCTTTTAGAAAAATAAATAGGTCAGCCAATGAGATGTTTCTCTCCGAGTCAAATCTAGCTCTGCATGTTTTAATATTAATTGCTTGGTTTCTATCCGAAATTCCGAGTTATGATAGATGTATGTTATGTACATGGGTAGTGTAATTAACTATCAAACATATATTTATTTAGATTTAATGAAAGTAAAAAAGGAGCAATGAAACAATGTTCTCTGATATTGTAGTGTTTGCCGATAGTATTTTGTGATTGTTTCACCTACATTTATGAAACAGATTTACAAGTTATATGTGATAACCATGTGTTTTCTTGCGGTAATAAGTTACTTTGATAATAAACAAAAGTCTAAACCAAAGCTACAAACTGTCATCATATCTTGTTGAATATATCTTATTCTCACGTGCAGCGATGTGGGGTGACCTCCCATGGTTTTGCTAGCATAAACAATAATGTCATTTGTCATGATTATTCAATACTCTTTACATCAATTTGACAAGTAGATAATCAAAAATAAATAAAATTTTGACATGTCAGTAAATATTTAATTTAGATTCATTTTGTGATATTATAAAATGACTCAAGAGAAATTGTAGAGAGATTAGGAATTCATTCCTGTTCATTCATTCTAGTCGAAAATAAAACTTATTGTCTACCAGCTGTCTAGTTATGTTAGCCAATATTACTTAGTACATCAAGGACTGTTGATTAAACGTACACGAAGGTCAAATTGAAATTTAACTGGCTTTTGGTCAATTAACAAACGTAGCGCCAAAGCTTATGTTTAGTGAAACACGAGGAACTTGTGCAACCGATTATGTATATGCATTATGCAATGTTGGTCCTTGCAGTTTATTATTACCTTCTCCGCTTTTGAATGTTGAAAACCAGAGTGGTAAGTTTTCATCCGAACTGGGGAATTATTTCAGTTACCAGTCCGGCTGTGTGACTTAGATTTTTAGGAGTTTTCTACACTGCTTACTGTCTGAAACGTGCTCCTTTATCCAGACATAAGTGTTTTCAGAATGTCTTTTAAAGTCAACATTTTCCCATAGTCAATATTTGATCAAACTCAACATTTCACTAACTTCTTACATTCTTACATTCTCAAAAGTCAATAAATATAAATAAGAGTCAAATTTTTTTTTGCATATAAAAGAGTGATTTCCTACTTGGGTAAAATCTTAGCTATGCCTAATTACAGATATGTAAACATTATTTATAATATGCAGTTGCAAGCTATTATTAATGGTAATGTCAACTGGACTTCTAATGTCGGGTTTCGGTATGTTTGGGAGTATCAGCGTATTAACAATATGTCTATGTTCGTAAATGAAATTTTCAATAGATTAAAATTTTGTTGTGAACAAGACTGGCACTCTGCTGTTCAAGATAGTCCCAAGGCTTATTTATATTGTATGTATAAACACAGTTTTTCCACTGAATTGTACATTACTGTTTTAACATGTGATAAATTTAGACATGCAATGGCTCGCTTTCGATGTTGCTCTAGTCATCTAAGAGTTGAAACCTGTAGGCATAATAAGGAACCCAGAAATGAGCGAATATGCAATGTATGTAAATGTAATTGTATAGAAGATGAATATCACTTTATTTTAATATGCAAATGTTATGATGATTTAATAAATTAATTTATTCCTAAAAGATATTTTCAATTTCCAAGCAGACATAAGTTTTATGTTTTAATGTCGTCATGTAACCCAATTACCATCAAGCTGTTAGCAACTTTCATTGTTAAAGCTATGCATTTAAGAGCATCAACTCTATAACACATGCATCATGTACATGCTGTATTATGGGCCTATAGCCTACATACTACTTCAATTAAATAAACTTCTTCTAAGAGTAAAAAATTCACATAACTCAAAATGTATTTTAAAAGTGAACATGTCACCAAATTAAAACTTCCACCAAAGTCAAAAAGTATGTCCTCAGTCAACATTTCCCAAACATATCTTTTCCAAAGTCAACATTTCACAAACATTATATTTGTCCTAAGTCAACATTTCACCAAAGTGGTATCTTTTTCAAAATCAACAATTCATCTAACTCAATATATACTATCAAAATCAACATTTCATTGAAAATTTCATCAAAGTCAATAAAAAAGAAATATTGATAAATTCATTATAAGCAAAATTGATTTCAATAAATAATCTTACCACCCTTTTCCACATATTTCCTTTGGGAAAAGAAATGCCATTAATAAAAAATAAATTAAATTGGAAAACAAATTTCATTGAACAAATTTCATTGAAACTTTTTTTCAAAAATCAATTTTAATAATCAAATTTGTTTGTAAAAAAATTTAATCGCGACACTTTTATTGTCGCAACAAAGTTTGGACTCGAGAGGATTTCCAAAGATAAACCAGAGACCATTAGTGGTATCACCGGTTGGATATTTCTAGAAGCATTAGTGAATGCCTACTGCACCTTGACTTGTAAAATGTACTCACACACATCAGTGATAGTTATCACTGAATATATGCATATATGCTACACGAGGGCTCCATTATACACGCTCTGATTCCAGAGTCCTTGATGCAGTTGGCTGCCTTCAATAACATAGCCTCTTTGTTAGATGACCGTGCAGTACTGAATGCAATGCTTCAGTTGTTCTCATATGGAATAAATAGTTTATGTGTCACATGCTGTAGTATAAAGTGTTATATCAATTTCAGTTGACAATAAAAACAGCACCCGGCCATTTTTTCCACTCTGTGCATTGCTGTTGCTTTACTTGCATTGGTAATTAGCCAGCCTATAACCATGCCAAAAATAAGAATGGAGTTGCATAATGTAAAGCAAGGACATTCAATCAAAAGCGGTGGTGTACTTTCAGTGCATCTCAGTATATATAAAACCCGATGGTATCGTCACACAAGGGATACCCTTGCTGTTGAAGAAAACTGATTTCGTTTCAAACATAATTTGTTCATGAAAAACGTTTCCACAGGAAGCCAATTAGCCATATTGAAATGAACGTAACTTTCTCCATTGGATCAATCTTTGTCCACGATGAACGCAGTGGTACGGTTGATGCGACATACAGACACAAACAGCTGCGTACAGAAAGTTTGTTCAACTTTTTCTGTATTTAAAGGGGCAGTAACACGTTTTTTGCAAAATTTATTTTTTCAAATTTCCCATTTATAATGATAAACATCTTATTACACAAACCAATTATCTGTAGTGGTAAAAACTAGGTTGCGAATGAAGCAAAAATCGCATGGCGGCCATTTTATTGTGAACACAATTTATAAGTTTGTATTACAAAAATGATTCCCATGGCTTTACCGAAACATGCACACTCATTTTAAACTTTATTTTCCGAAGATAGAAGGATGTTTTACTATTGGTGAAATTATTTTTCAAATACATTTCATCAACTTATTTGAGCGAAAAAACGTGCTACTGCCCCTTTAAGTGCAATTTTCATGTTATTTGAAGCATCATATCAACGCGAAATCTAGACTGATCATTTTGCATTTGTTGCATTATAAGAAGACTGTTGAGTGTTCCATAACATAATCTGTGTGATAGCTCATAGTAAACCGTTATTATGTTGGCATCTCTTTAATTGAAGTGACCAGTCAATATTTTCAAAACTTCAGTTTTTATTTTCCTCTGTGAAATTTTTAGTAAGTGATCAACTGGGTCTAACATACATGATATATTTCCCTTTATATTCATTGAATGTATTTGTGATGAATTTGTTATCACGTGTTCTCTCTCCAATCGCAAAATAAATCACACTTACTAGTTTCAAATTAAAATCGAGCAACACCATTATATATGTGCAGAAATCGAAAATACACATTAGTTATAAGACCAATTAAACATTATCAGCCTAAAGTTATCTGTTTGTCTGTTTTAAATAAGTTTCTAAAATTACGTTAGACTAATTGATGTATTATCCGGTTTTCGATCAGAAATCGATACTTTTATGTCTATATCGTCGGTATACAGAGTCGACTATCAACAAAATGGTAATTTTCGGTAACAGTAAGTATTTCTCGATAGAATAACACCATTCATAACGTTTTGCATATGTGACCCCTACACAACAATGGATGTACCTTTAACGTATTTCTAAATGTCAAACAAAATGTTGTTCACTTTACTGCTGTAATATGGATCGAATTTCAAACGTTATACTGCCAACTGTTTTAGTCAACTAATAAGACGGATTTAGCAGTTTGATTCAGTTTGTTTTGCTGATATTTCAATCTTATATTTCTTTTTAAACATTCTGCAAAAATAAACATTTACACAACATTAGCGGCGCTGTTAGCTAGATTTGGTATATTCCAAATTCCATTCCACTTGATCTTTAGCATCACATCCAAACATTGCAGAATAAGGGGAACATTTCATCCAAGCATAGTACAAAGAATCCTTTTGGAACTGTACAAATTTAAGACAGATATTTCATTCTCGAAATGTTCTGTGTTCCTCGTTCACCGATCAAGATAAAAGCATAGCATGCAAATATAGACAGTCAGATAGTACTTGAACTGGATTTTCTTATGTATGGATTTCTCATTTCTTTTGAAAATGGAAATGCTATTTTTATTTATTTTAAACAACGTCTAAAATATATTTATTTCGAAGAATGGTCTAGATCTATGTCAATAAGTAATTCAAGATATTTAGAGTGTTATTCCTCCCATAGATCTTTATTGGAGCCCTAGCTTTATATTAAAATTTTAGAGGATAGCTTCTAAAAAGGCCCTTATGTAAATTTAGAATTGGTTTCCATGACATGAATTACTTCTTTTCGAAACAAAAATAAAGCTTTGTTTGATAATGATGAAAAACTGTAATTCAGGTAATGCTGAAGATGAAATATATGTATTATTTGCCTGTTCGAAGTATTTACATTTAAAAAAATATATATTTACAATTTGTATCATCACAACCTGTACGAGATAAACAAGTATATCTGTTTATCTCTAAAACCTTTGATGTTATCAAATCTCTTGCAGTTGACCTAAAACATGTGTTCAATATAAGAAATATCACCACCACATGAGTGAATCGAAACTACTGTACTTGTATGGTTGACTTCACAACAGAAAGGGGAAAATAAAAGCTAGTTAAAAAAATATAGATAAGATTTGAATTCACACTTAAATTAATCGTCGTTTTTTTGTGTGGAAAAAAGTATCTGTAATTTTTATTACAAAATCTAAGCGAACCATTTCTTTTTTCAAATACAGTGATACAAACGTTATTTCATTGAACAGTCGATCTACAAACAATAACACCATAGATATTTCACTTTTTATTTACTTTAAGAAAATTAATATTGCTGTAAACATAAGCCCTTTCGTGAAGGTGTACAATATCTTATCAGGAAATCATGGTGTTACATACTCATTTGACACAATTTTACAGTTTTCACTTTGGAGAGACGTATAATTCATGAAGTTTTAAGGTAAATGGAGGGTAAAGAAACGTGATGTATCTCATACTTATGTACATACTAACGTTTAATCGTTTTGTGTGTTAAAACTTCATATCTTATAAATATAAAAATGTTAAAAGGTTGAACTCACATAAATGTAAATGTAGGGTAAAGGGGCGTTATGTATGATATACTGATGTACAAAATAAAGATTAATTGCTGTGTTTGTTTAAAAACTCATATTGTATGACTCAACATATGTTTTAAAAATGTAACTATAACATTAATTTAGATTCATTGATGCGCCACTACAATCTAAAAAGAGAACACACCATCGGATCAGCCTCTGTCGAGTCCATATACGGTGAGGAGCTGTGACCTCACTATGTATGCGTGGTTGAATTAGAATATGAAATACCCTGCAGAAAGTTGTAGGTGCTCTGTCTCGCATGGCCTCACAGAACCCACAGGTGGAAGAAAGGTGCGTTTTCCTTGCCTCATCTCCCAGTCTGCATCGAAAGTATGTATGACACACGCACATGGACTTTTGTCAAAGATCTTATTTTAAAGTATCTTCACTAATGACAACGTGTTTTATTTTCAGGTAATAAAACATGAAGTGCGGTCTATTTCTGGTATGCATGGTAGCGACGGCGATGCAAGGTGGGTGCTTCTATATTATTTCTATTTTTAGAATTGAAAGTCATTCACAAAAAGGTTGCACTGACTGTAATCAAAAGGCCTATATATAAGCATCGTATTCACTGAAAGACTATATCTAAATATCGTATTCACTGAAAGACTATATCTAAACATCACATTCACTGAACGACTATATCTAAACATCACATCACTGCAAGATTATATCTAAGCATCGTATTTACTGGAAGACTATATCTAAACATCACATCACTGAAAGTTTATATCTAAGCATCACATTCACTGAAAGACTATATCTAAACATCGATCGTATTCACTGAAAGACTATATCTAAACATCGATCGTATTCACTGAAAGACTATATCTAAACATCGTATCCACTGAAAGACTATATCTAAACATCGTATTCACTGAAAGACTATATCTAAACATCGTATTCACTGAAAGACTATATCTAAACATCGTATTTACTGGAAGATTATATCTAAACATCGTATTCACTGAAAGACTATATCTAAACATCGTATTCACTGAAAGACTACATGTATATCTAAACATCGTATTCACTGAAAGATTGTATCTAAACATCGTATTCACTGAAAGACTATATCTAAACATCGTATTCACTGAAAGATTGTATCTAAACATCGTATCCACTGAAAGACTATATCTTAACATCACATTCACCGAAAGACTATATCTAAACATCGTATTCACTGAAAGACTATATCTAAACATCGTATTCACTGAAAGATTATATCTAAACATCATATCCACCGTGTAAGCATCGTATTCACTGAAAGACTACAATGTAAACTGACGGGCAAAAGAAAGTTTAACAGTCACTTGTTTTCGATTAATTCAAGATTTTAAAGAAATAAGATGCATTTGATTATGGCACGATACAATAACACCTTTCGGCAGTAGTGTGAATGACTTAATTGGTGACTTTTTAATATTTTTTTAACTAAAATATCATTATTCAAAGTAAACAGGGGTAAGAAATAAAACTTCCACTAACTTTACCCCGACCATGTTCAAAATGTTGAAAATGTATGCAGGACGAAGCACATTTATTGATTTCACACAGAGTATGCATATGTATCATATGTCGATGAACAGTTGTGTTTTATCAAAATTAATTTGGGGAAATTTTAAATTTAAATTTAAAATTTTGTTAAACCGCGTAGAGGTGTTCTTTGACTGATTTAAGTTTTGGACTAATTTCAGAAACTAGTCTGTTTTTGAATACGACGTCGAAAACTCCAGTCTGATTAAAACCGACGGTATTCCGCGGAAAAATATAGTGCATCTACCGGGATACGAACTCATATCGTTCGGAGGTTTCCACGCCAAACCGTCTGGTAACAGCCCGTAGACTCCCATGTTCCGACGCAGTTCAGTAAACCAATCACAAGACGCCCAACAAAAGCTTTCGGTGCGAGAAGCTAGGAGCAGAAAACTCCAAACAGCTATCCTTTTGTCTGTTCAGAATGCTTTTAAAACAGCGACCGTTTAAAAACTATGATGTGATTGGTCAGCTATATTTGACTGGGCTTTGGCTGCCCTAACCTGGTTCGGAACACACGCCTGTTCTCAGACCTTGTGGCGAGGACCCTCTTCGTATCCCGGTAGATATATTATTTTGCAAATTGTATTCCTCGGAACAATGTCGATTTTAATCAGACTGTCGAAAACTCGAGATATTTGACTTTGAAAATTATACATATGATAAATACAACTGAGCCATATACTTTCTTTTGCCCGTCAGTGTATATCTAAACATCTCTTCTCTTCGCACTTCAGAATTTCGAACCTAACCTCTGTTCTTCTACATTGTATGTGTCTTTCGCGGCTAAAAAGGGAGTGTCCTGATTTGTTGCATTTAAAGGGGCAGTAGCACGTTTTTGTCGCTCAAATAAGGCTTTCAAATGTATTAGAAAAATAATTTTACCAATAGTGAAACACCCTTCTCTCTTCAGATAATCAAGTTAAAAATTAGTGTACATGCCATGGGAATCGTTTTTGTAATTCGAAATAATAAAACGTGTTCACATTAAAAGGGCCGCCAATGCAAGTTTTGCTTACTACGGATAATTGGTTTGTGTAATAAGATCTTTTACCCTCTAAAGTAAATACAAGTGGGAAACTTGAAATTTTTGGGGGGCAAGAAATGTGCTACAAAGTAAATATTTATCAATGACACCCCACAATGCTATTTATGTGTTTTACTCGAATTATGCTATTTGATTTTGTGAAACAATTGATCATAAACATGCTGATAAAAAAGAAGACCAAATCAGAGACTAACACCAAAAAAGGTTTATTTGTATTATTTACACCAGACATATTTGAAAGACATATGCTAATAATCAATACCCTTTAAAGTCAAATGCTGAACTTACTCGGTCGACCTAGCTGACGAAAGCTGTGTTTCATTGGATAAGCAGGGATATATATCCTTTTCCCGGCAGGGAATTTTGCAGGAACCGAGATATATTGCCTAATATAACAGATAATAGAACGGACACCTGAAGGGAGTAACCACTGTGGGGAACGAATGCGTATTCGCATATTCCTCTAAGCATCTTATACTCACTGGAAGATATATATCTCAGCATCGTATTCACTGTAAATACATACCGAGTACTGAAAAATGTATTTCTTTCTTAAAAAAACGTCAACATGTACTTATGTTACTGTGATATTATGCATTAGTCGAATGGCAATAAACACATATAATGTTTTCTGTCATTTAATGACACATCTGAATGACACATAAAACAGTTCAGGTCAAATCAATATCAATTATTTGTAAATGGGACGTGTAGTTTCGGTTTCTGCACATGCATAATTATGTTACTCAATTTTAATTGGAAACTAGTAATTATGATATATTTGGCGATTGGTGATGAATATGCAATCTGAGTGAATTTGTATTGTAGACAGCACATGTGGTGAGTTGAAACGTATTAAAGCCAAATAAAAGTTCACGAAACACAATGGATGTACCTTTTTAAAGATCTCGCTAATACCACACTTTGAAACTTTAAAGTGAACCTAGCCTTTGTGATAAAAAACAAGGTTCGTCATGGTCGACTGGCTTTTAAAAAAGATACAAGTACACAGTTACATCTAACTAAAACGCAACACATAATACAAAGGTTAAACGTTACCGTCGTGTACATTGCACATCAGAAACCACGTTTACGTGCACCGTTAGCCCCCGGGGGCAAAATACCTCCAGGAGGCAAAATTCGTCATGTAAACGGTACACACAGGGGGGCAAATAAAATTTCAATTTTAAACACCTGCACCTGCAACAATACACAAGTACATTATTTTGACACAATTTATTCGCAACGGACAGATAATTTGTAATTCCGAGCACCGTGTTTTTATTCATTGTGCCAATGTGCATCTATCAGAGGGGTACTGACTGTATAAACAGCTTGACTATCTGTTTTTGGATCTCGTTTTTGTCGAGGTCAAGCTGGCCGAATGTAATGGAATGTTCGTATAAACTTTCAGTTTGCCCTCGGGTTACCAATTTTAGCTATTACGGAGGCTACTCGATGGCAAAATGATGGCGGGCCCTAGTTTTTCACAGGCGTTCACTTATGGACGACCAGCGTCTGAATAGCTTCTTCAGTCATTCCAGAACACTTCTCAAAAGCAGAATTGCCTGTAAATCTGAGCACATTGCAGTGTCCAAAATGGCGACGGAGATACCCTCAAGAATTCAGGAAAAAATAAACAACAATAATAACCATTGCATAACATGTTTTCATTTCAACGTTGTAAAAGAGCAATCACTTCAGTGTCTACAAAACATAAAATAAAAGCTTAAAAACTATGTGTATATATCTTTGAAAAAAATATCTTTGGGATTGCCATATTAAATTTCACTTTAAATAACATTTATTTGTTTCTTCGCATGGTTTATCATCAAGAACATATTAATGTCATTTGACAGATGTAAACATCAATTGTCATTCTCAACTTTAATGCACAGTGCAAATTTAAAAATACACATCAGATAAGATGGCAAAGATTATGGTAACACTGCAGACAGCACGGCAACGCCAGAGACATTCAACTGTGAAATTATTCTAAGAAAAGTCTGAAAATCATTTGGCACATACACATGTGTGTAGTATCCCTCTATAATATCGTTGAACAAATATGACATGTTTCTTTCTTCCATGTCTTTCATGTATTCGATACAAATGGTGAGAAGAAACTATGGTCACACCATAGGCATTAGTTTATATAAAAGCATGAAGTATATTTCAACAATGAAATCAACTATGGATTTGAGTATACATCTAAGCCCCGTTTACATGCACCGTTTGCCCCCGGGGGCAAAATACCCCCAGGGGCAAATTTGCCTCCATGAGGCAAATTTCGTCATGTAAACGGTACACACAGGGTGTAAATAATAATCACTGTAATGTAAACCTCCCTGAGGATAAAGTTGAAACATGTATGAGGAAATCGGCGTTAGTTATTCTTTCAACTACCATTTGAATATATATTGTCACAGAATAAGAAAACCATATTGAAGTTACTGAACTGAAAGCATATCTGAAATTTGAGAGCGTGTAATTATTGGAACAGAACTATATAACTTTGTATAAACAACCCCATTATTGAAATTATATGCTGTTCAAGGGCGATATCTCAAGTTCTAGGCCGAAATGAAACATCAGTTGTTTATCACATACGTTTGTGTGTGTTGCTGTAAGTGAAGAGTAGATTTCAAAGATGCATGCCGTCTAAAACTGATACCTTTCTTTGTGGCAACAGAGTAATCTAATGCACATTTTGTACACAAGGTTTGAGCATTCTGAAGCTATTTGTCATCCCATGTTGTGCCATTATTATATCTGTTGGTCTTTCTGGCCAGTAGAGCTCAACTCTGACCAGCTTTTCAGAAAATGAGCTTTTTTCCGAATACATGTCTCGCAATAATCAGCAGTTCTTTGAAAATAGATACATCAAAGATAATGTATTGCTGGTTTGTCATTACATATATTGCGATTTCATTTAATGTGCCAAATATCTGTGATTTGTCTGTGGTGTTACTGGAGTCTTTTTTATGGCATCACTTTTGACAAATTCTCTAGACTATCATAATATTACAATGTATATAAACACGTACTCATACCACAATCCCAGCTTAATGTATACAGTTTATCATCATTTCAGAAGTTGTCATAGGTTATTATATTATCAAGAGCTGTTAGAAGAATTTGTCCGTGGCGATACCTTGATTAATAGTAACCCATGAGACGGTAACACAAACTGATAAACGTTAATTTGAATGTAATGATTACTTCCGAACTCGAATTGAAAAAAAGATGTGGGGATTCTTTCGATATTCTTAAGCATTCTCTGAAAATATCAACATTTGGAATTATGTACGTATGGTTGGTGTAGTAGAGAGAAAGACACTACTGATGAATGACACTACGAATCAAACCAACCTGCAAACTAATAATCCATTCAATCTAATGAAATCAACATTTTAAAGTATTTAAACATGATCTACAGTCTGTCATTTGAAACATTTGGTTGTATATGTAAATATTGTGCTGTACATAGTATGCATTATGAACTTTTCGAGTTTACAACATGTGTTTGTGAGATTTCCAATTGGTTTCATTTATCAATAGACCAGTGACAGTGACACTACACCAGTCATATTGATTACTAAGCTTACTCGCGACCACTCATATGACCAAATATGGTATCATGTGAGTGGTCGCTAGTAAGCTTTATAATCAATATGACTGGTGACTCATCCTATGGTCACTTCTTAGACTGGAGAGCTTTTTCTCTCTACCAATATTACAAAGACATTCATATACAATGCTAAACATAGAATGACAATTTATACGTAGATAACTATTTCATCTATACATTATTATTGTATTGGTTTACACATTTTATACCAATATATTTTAATTCTACTTAAAAGCATTTAAACCTTATTTCTATAAAGGCGATAATAGCATTGAAACATTACACAATTATAATGACACCGAACATCAACACACATTTGGAGGTATACAAATATTCTTTACTTATTTAAGAGTGTGATATGAATTTATTTTTTGAATAATAAAAGCAGCTAATTTCGCATCAGGCAAATCATGGGGTGAACCGTTGTGTGTATAAGGACATGTATATGAATAATATTCTGTTTCTGTTGTTTGATATTATAGTCAAATTATATGTGCACGTTAGACCTCCAGTCTATAAACTTTTGTGTTTCATGCATTATAATGCAACACTTCAATCATCAATCATTTGAATAGAAAGATGATTGATTTTATCATATCATCTCAATGAAACACAGAAAAGATAACGAATTGTGAATTTTATAAAAATGCTTATATTGTTATAAGAAAAAGTTGGAGGCTTGAAAAGATAACACTCCTGGTTATATTATATAGATAAACCATCATAAGATTGACAAACAAATAAAAAGTAGATTTTTTTCAATAGCTTTTTAAATTTGTTTGTTTTTGTCTATCGATTTGTGCCTAATTTTATTTGTCATTGACTTTGTCAAACCTATGCTATATAATTGGATGTTAAATGCGATAAATAGTTGTCTGGTGAGAGAAAGCTTTAAACATTTTACATGAATCATATCGTTAAAGGTGTATATGCTTATCGTATTATGTATTGTATTAATTTATTGCCCCAATAAACGAGCTCTCAAAAAGGATGTTCACAATCCCGTTCCGGTTCGTTAATCACAATTATCCACACAGAAATGTAAAGGGATCTTCAGAATATATGCAGTTCATAATTCAAACACGGTTCGTTAATCGCTGTTATCAATACATACACTTGGTTCATTTTAAACATTATTTTAGCACAAATTAGACAGTATATTCAACTCTCAAATGCTGAATTTAAATGCTGAATGCTTTCATAATAATATATCTAGATAAGTATAGTTATCGCCAACAACTATCGTATATAAGTTTTACGATACAGCTTTAAAATATGCCAACAAATGTTTAGTAAGTATCTGTATTTAGTTAGTTATTTATCTACGTATTCATGTATTACTCAATTCAATGTACTATTTATTGTAATCAATTATGTGTCTACAGAATCATGCCTGTTACGTGTACAATATACTTGTGTGTATATGGTCTTGTACTACCGAACGTTGGTTTTGAGTAATACAACAGTTGAACAGTACAGTTTTGTATTTGAGAACAAAATGACCTTGGAATAACATACACTTTACCACCACTCACACATTATACAAAGGAAATAATGTAAAAGACAATTATGATAAATCTAGCATGCGTAAAAGAATGCAATGTTATCATTTTGATAACTGTTTCGAGGTTAACATGATGTTTGAGCCATCAGCAATACATTAACACAATTCCGAACGTTGGTCGATATATCTATATTTTATCTTGACTATTACTATGTTTTACTGTCTTTTGAGAAACCCTGATATAATCACGTGTCTTACACATAATCATCTATAAGGTTCACTTGATACAACTACACAGTAAACAAACCAGTTTTTTGTTACAAAAGTTCCCGGCAACGACATTGCAGGCTCTTACATAATATACATCAAACAAGCCACGGGAACGTGGGATATTAAACAACTGTCCCTTTTTCTCACAGAAAAAAATTCATCTTCACTCTCCTTTGAACAGATACAACTCTACTCAGCCACTTAAAATCTACATGAGCAATTCTATATAGGCGATACTATTCTTTATCTTAGTTTGAGGTGTCATAGATATTACCCTTTTCACGGTCGGTCCATCAATAACATCTTTAATCTTGAACGCAATTTTCAATCGAAGTCAATTAACAAAGCACAATACACAGAGTGCAGTAATTGCTTGACAGCTAATACACATCCTCGCGGAATGTGTATTCATGGTCAAATGATGCAATTTCCTGGAAGGCTAAACATGACAGCTAGTGTATTTACTCACTGTAAAGGACATCAAACTTGCAAAATAGGCGGCATATAGGCAAATACTGTATACTTAATTATTACACCTACTTCGTTTCACAACCTCCTAAATATGAATTTTGCGAATATATTTGTATAATTACGTCCACGTGCTAGATGCCAATCATTTTATGGTTAGATTGACTATGATAAAGTAGAAACTGCACCTACCACAAACAGATATTGTGTATCAAATACACCAGTGAGTTAACTGTTGATAAACTACTATCGTTAGACCTTAATATGTCCTGATATTTACAAATTTTACAGGTGTAAGATTGGTCATTAAAGAACTATCGGAAATGATAGAAAATGCGTATTGGACTTTAAACTTAAATAATCACATATCAAGATAAATAAATTACCGTTGTCGACTAACCAAACATCGACCTATTCTAGTATGTTGTCAATTTCACTGCAATACCGCCAGGTCAAATACTTAAAACTTAAACTTTATTTGATATCATAATCCTAGCTTCATTACACCCTACAAGCACACATGTATCACACGCCAGTGGGTTATCTGAAAATGTTATATATTATTGAACGTTGAATATTAAAATATTAGGTTCAAAATCTAATAACTGAAGTGGTTTACATACTGAGTTCAAGATTGAATTTGTACGTAGCTTGACACCCTGTCACTAATTTTAGAATATTCGATTATAGTGTGATTAATGATTCACATATTTGATTCTTGTCTCCAACTTAGACTTTGAGATGTCCCTCTCATTGTTAGGTTATTAACGCAGTGAGTAAGCATTTGTGTCGAGTCAAAATTGAAATCTTCTGTTACCATTTACACTAGCGGCAAAAAGAAACGCTATCATATTTTCAACAGAGTCAACAACAAAATAGAGCCACCGTACAAAGTCAATCTAGAGTGTCTTTGATAAGTAAGTTTTGATTAATAAGTACTGAACATTTCACTCATCATTGTGTGATTTTATTTGTAAGCTTTTCCAAACAGCGATGGGGGTTCTAAAATTGCTATTTCAAGAAATTTTACACCATTGTATACATTTAAAATTAGAATTTACAAATTATTATGTTACTAAAGGCGATGTCGACATTATGTGCCACCTTGGACTAAGACAAGCTAATTAGCCATCTTTCACTCTCCTATTTAACGACGATTTTTTGAAAGGTGTACTTTTCATAAATATTATAAGATAATGTTTCAAAAACGCAAAAGTAAGGTTTGCTGGATTGTGAACACAACCTTTAACCGTGTTGCAGCCGTAGTAATCATTTGTTGGTTAAACTGTATTGCCTTTTTTGTTGGTAGCGATTCTTGTGTCCGCTAGTTTAATACATTGATATATTCGGTATTTACCTATAGAGTATTCGTGATTAAGTTTCGACATCATACATACATGCATATTTTGAAGTTCTGTATTGTTCTTCTATGAACTTATTTGCATATAATTAAAGACCGTTTCTGATTTTTTTTTTAATACTCCTATTAAGTAAGATCTGGTTACCATAACTAGAGGTTTCCAGATGAGTAGGCACGTTTTAAGTAGACATTTTTACAAGGTAATGTCCGCTTTGCAGTCAATTTAAACTAAATCCCCACAATAATGTTTTCTAGCATTTCCGATTGTTTTATAGGGTTCAAATAGATAACGAGGTATAAGATAAGTAGATAACGAGATATGTTATAATAGATTTTGAACTAAACTACTCTATTTCTAGATTAATTTTTACGTGAATATGTAAATATCATTTTATTCATATAATAAAATATATAGCCTCTTAATATTTCAAAGATAATGGACAAAAAGAATTAATGAAGGAACTGACATGCATGAAACAACACCTTATATAAACACGTAATATACACGTATATACAGTAAATATTGACTATGCACTACCTCCACAGGCAAGCGAATATGCTGTTGAAAAATATAAACATCTACAAAAATGTACGATATCAGTAAAATAATATCTTATATACAATTTCAAAATAGTTAATAAAATAACTGATTGAGATTGTTAGAATTTGCTTTACACTTTTGTGTGGGAAAATATAATATTCATCAGGCCACACTATCCAAAAAAGTATTAAAAATTGCTATGTATATGATTTGAAACAAAAGTATTACAAGTAATGCTACGGTCACACTTACACGATGTCATAGACGTGCTCATTACGAGGTGCGGATAATCGTAATAAAAGGTATTTTATACTGTTTATAAGAACAAGATACGATGTACCGCGAGTGTATCACTAACACATTACGTTCAGATCAAGTGAGACTTACGTTACTACTCCGATTTGCGTGCGTGTTTGTCAAGAAAGGGGCGTGTTCACAACGCGTGATGTAAGAGCTGCTACGTGCTTAAAACGTTGATATTACGATGTATGCGTGTTTTATACGACATAATATCTCCTTATCAATTTTGGTTTCAGACACGTTACACTACTGTGCAGAATTAAGTACACCGGATTTCGCGAAATGTGCGCGAAATGTTCGCGAACACGTTGTACTTAATTATGCACAGTAGTGTACTTCTCTTGGCTACATGTTACAATACCAGTATAGGTCCATCATGGATGTCGACGTTTCATCTCTAGTTAAGCTAGTAACAGTTGTTTCTGTCGCCAACAAACATTTCCGAAGGAAGCAAAAGCAAAAACGACTAAGAAAAGCAATTATGAAACTCCTATGCGGACCAACACTAAATTTAAAGTTCTTTCTATTCATAATAGTTTGTTGCAGACAAAACAAATCTTTTTCCAATCTGTAAAAGTTGACATGTCAGTAAGATTAATACGTTGTAAGCTTGTCCCTCAGGTAATACGGTCTAATGTACGCATTTTCGTTGCAGTGTATGCCCTCGCCTTCGGCTCGGGCTACACAGCTGCAATGATGATAACACCAGAATGTATTGACCTCGAGAGAAGTCTATAACTTATATAGTATTGATTACCACATATCTTACCTGAACACTCTTTTCTACGACCTGGCATTATTGTTCTCTTGTTCGCTTCTTGGGCAATACTAGAATGTGCCACTGGTATTGCGTAAAGTATATTAATAGACGCAGTTCCCGCCAAATTTCATGAACATACCCTTTGACATGTAAGAGACTTGTAAACTGGGGGTATAGAATGGATAAAATTAATGAATCACAAGCTGGCTTTAGACATGGATATACCACCATTGATAATATGTTTATATTACAAAGTCCTATTCAAAGATATTTGAATACAAAAGGAGGAACATTTTATTCCGGGTCTTTAGATTTTGCAAAACATTTGATTCTGTGCAACGGAACAAACTTTGGAGTTTATTTCAATGTCATGGTCTTATTGACAAAATGTGTAAACTTTTATTGAATATGTAATAACGTAAAGGCATGTGTTAAAAGTAACCAAAGGTTTTCGGAAACGTTCGAATTTCAACTTGGTGTCAGACAGGGATGTATTCTTAGCCTTTTTCTTTTTTTCATTCTTCATAAATGAACTTGCTACCCACATGGTAACTAAATGCTCGAACGGCATGCAACTCCATCCAGAAATTGTCCAAATATTTCTTCTCTTGTTTGCAGACGACGTTGTTATTTTCAAGCACCATACGTGGCCTCCAAAACAATTAAATGAACTTGAACAATACTGTGATACATGGAAATAAACAGTTAACAGGGAGATAAAAAAATCGTAGTCTTTGAATAAGGGGGTAAAATCTCTAAAATAGAAAATGGACATTTAAGGATATACGCCTAGAATGTGTTAGATGTTATAAGAATTTGGGATTGTTGTTCACCAATGGGCTTTCCTGGACCATGCATGTCAAATATGCTGCGCTTCAGGCGCAAAATCATTAATCTGTATACTGAAAACAATCAATACACTTTATGAATTATAAAACCTTCTTCAAAATATTTGATGCAAAAATAAATCAAATTTTGACTTATGGAGCAGAAATTTGGGGATTAACTGATTTTCACCAAATAGAAAGAATACACTTGTATACCCTTCGTCTCTTCTCGTGTGATTAAACTGAGCGTTTAGTTCTGCTTGTGTGTAAAGTTCAAATAACATATTCACATATATGCACTCATTTGTCTCAACCATCAATCCACGGGTGAATAATAATTTACATAATTTTCAAAGTGGTAAATGTAGATTTCGTGATTTTAATAACAACCAATACATTGTTATCAGGCCTAGATCTCTTAGGGCGTTTGTGGCAGTATTAAATTTCCTATTCTTATGAAATGTTATTCCTAGGTAAGTATAACTATCTGATTTTTTAAAATAACGTCACCAACAAAACATTGTCGAAAATTCACCCTTGCAGTTCCGGATCCAAATACAACTACTTTAGTCTTTTCAATATTCTCTTTCAACCTCCACATTACACAATATTTTCTAAATACATTTATGATATAACTCATCCGGCGTACTCCTTAACAACAATTATAATAAGCAGAATCATTTCCCCCCTATGAAACACAAGACTTTATTTCATCATAAATATTACAAATAACTTTTAAGATCTTCCCTGAAATCACATCATTGATAAGGTTTTCCCATCCGCCATATATTTTCAAAGGTTTTTTGCAAATCTTTAAAGGCTCTATATAGTTTTTTTTAACAAGAGATGTTTATGAAGAAACTGTTTTCTTAATAAAACATATGCTTACTCTGTTAACTGCAACTTCTCAATTAAACAAGTTTGTTTTGATAAGCACCGCCCTTCGCGGGTTGTGTTTTGACAAGTACATACCCTTTTTCCAGCTATTATTATATTAAACGACACTTTGCCCCAAACTGAAATTATATTTGGCGGGACTTCTGAAATTTATATTTTATACTTCCCTGGTCGACACCGAATGCACAATAGAAGAATTTCACACACCGTTCATTCAGTCATTAACTACAAGATTTAAAGATATCTATCTTCAAACATGGAGTGAAAAAAATTCGATATCAAGCAAATGTTTGTATAGTTCAATGTTCAAAAATGATATTATCGATTAACTTTATTTATCATGTGTTAACATAAACAAATTTAGACGTTCATTAGCACGATTTAGATGTTCGTCTCACGACCTATCATTTCCTTCTCTCTGAATAGAAACAACGTATTGTCGATGTAACCCGTATTTATGTGTGTATTTATCCATCATGTATGTGCTATAGACCTGTGGCCTTTTCAGTATGAAATAAAGATTGATTACATACTAAACATGCCAAAAAGACATTGTTTGTAAAGTGCACTTGAGTATCGTGGTAAACACTTAATGTTACTTACTTGTTAAAGACGCCTTATGCTCGGAATCAACTATTTTAGTGAACGTAACACATTCGCAATTAGCACTTCCTATTCGTACAGTTGACGGGAGCATCGTAATAACAATTTGCTCACGATAATGATACGATAAACAAGAGTAAAGTACGATGTAACACTTATGCACCACGTGCATAGTGCGTGTATTTCACGATGTTTCCCGATGATCTCGAAAGTTTGGAGCATGTTCAAAACATTTTACCCAATCGTAGCTCAATACGACCTTCGCCAAAAAGCCACGTGCACTTCTAGTTCGTTGTAAGTGTGAATGGCGTGTGTATCCAGAACATATAGGTGCATATCAAGATGAAGTTGCACGTGATACATCGCGGATGACATCGTGTAAGTGTGACCGTAGCATAAGATAAATGTTACCAAAATTTAAGGAGATACAGTAGTTAGATTTTAAGAAATTTGTGAGTATTTTGTGTGTTACACAGAGTATCTCCTTGTTGTATGATCCGAAGTTGCCGCCATTAGATAGACTCGCTTGGGCGAACAAGCTTAAAGGGTGTGTATATGATGGATGAGTGTTTAATTTGGTATGCCCCGTTTGGAGCTTAATTATGGCCCTATCAATGTTTTTGAGTAGATTATTTGTTTGCCTAGGGGTTTGGAGAGAATTTGTTTGGTGTGTTGCGCCTTGCTTGATTTTGCGTGTTGCTAATGCCATACATGCTTTGTATAAGATTTTGAAAGACTTTTTGTCTCTTGTTTCGAATGATGGATAGGTAAGAAATTTGGAATTTTAAGGCCCTCCTTTGCTGCTCTTTCGGCTTTTTCGTTGCCAATTATGCCTACGTGGGCTTGTGCCCATAGGAGCTTTACTGCCTTGCCTTGGTTGTTAAGTGAATGGATGCTGTGGAGAATTGTAGAGATTAAACCAGAACGGTTTTTGGTGGATTTGTTTTTGAGTGTTTCTAAAGCACTGAGGGAGTCCGAAAGGATGAGAATTTTGTCTGGTTTTGTAAGTTAGGGTGGTTTAGAGCAATTTGGATGGCCATAAGCTCTGTCGTGTAGACCGTTGGTAGCCTATTGGAATAAGAAGAGGTTTGTGGATGCTGGAAGTGGATGCCTATGTTCCGTGCAATCTAGGAATCATCACAATCTGCAAATTGTGAGCTCACAATCTGCAGATTGTTCGAACAATCTAGGAATGTTTCACCATTCCAAGATTGTTTAAACAATCTGCAGATTGTGAGACCTGAACAATCTAAGAATGATCACAATCTGGGAATTTGTTTCCTTGCAGTTACGTGTTGTCATTACCTGTCTACCATAATACAAAAGGAATTAATACGTAAATACCGATTATAGGGGCCAATTCTTAGATTGTGAAATGTTTTAATTCTTTTTTTTCTATCTTATATACAATCTACTAAAGGGGTCGATTCTTAGATTGTGAAGGGATATTGAATAGTTTTTCTATCTTATTAACAGACTATAGGGGTCGATTCCCAGATTGTAAAGGGTTCTCAGATAGTTTTCTATCTTATTTACAGACTATAGGGGTCGATTCCTAGATTGTGAAGAGTTGTGATGTGTCA
The DNA here is from genome assembly GCA_936450465.1 of Gibbula magus. NCBI lineage: Eukaryota > Metazoa > Mollusca > Gastropoda > Trochida > Trochidae > Gibbula > Gibbula magus. The sequence goes on from OW388297.1 coordinate 17,652,350, forward strand.
TCTACAGCCTGTAGGGGTCCATTCCTAGATTGTGAAAGGTTTTGATGTGTCATCTACAGACTGCAGGGGTCGATTCCTAGATTGTGAAGGGTTATGATATGTCATATACAATCTGCAGAGGTCGATTCCCCGATTGTGAAGGGTTCTCAGAAAGTTTTTATATCATATCTACAGACTAAAGGGGTCGATTCCTTGATTATGAAGGGTTCTCAGATAATTTTATATCTTATTTGCAGACTATAGGGGTCGATTCCTAGATTGTGAATGGTAATGATGTGTCATATACAGCCTGTAGGGGTCGTTAGATGAAATATCATAACCCTTCACAATCTAGGAATCTACCCATGTAGTATGTTGATAAGATAAAAACTCTATTTGAGAACCCTTCCCAATCTAGGAATCGACCCCATAGTCAGTAGATAAGATCGAGCAACTATTTGAGAACCCTTCACAATCTAGGAATCGACCCTATAGTCTGTAGTAAGATAGGAAAACATATTTGAGAACCCTTCACAATCTCGGAATCGATCCCTGAAGTCGGTAGATAAGATAGAAAAACGAGTTGAAAGTTCCTCACAATCTAGGAATCGACCCCTATAGTCTGTAAATGAAACATCACAACCCTTCACAATCTAAGAATCGCCCCTATAGTCGGTAGATAAGATACAATAACTATTTGAGAACACTTCACAATCTAGGAATCGACTCGTACAGACTGTTAGATAGCCTTACAAACAAATTCCTAGATTGTAATCATACTCAGATTGTTAGGGTCGAACAATCTGCAGATTGTTTAAACAATCAAGGAATGGTGAAATATTCCTAGATTGTGAGCTCACAATCCGCAGATTGTGATATACCCTAGATGGTTCGTAACACCTACACCTGTTGTGCGTGCGCCCGGGTCCTTAAACCCGTCCGTATAGATGTGACACCAGTCGGACCAGTGTTCCTGGATGTATTGTAGTGCGGTTGCTTGCGCGAGTTAAGGGTTTTGTTTTGAAGTTATTTTGCTAGGATGGAAATTTATTTTTGGTGCCGGGGGGGCGGGGGGTATAAAATCTCCGGGGGAGGATTTGTACCGGTATAAAATCGCCGGGGGGAGATTTTATACGGGGGAGAATTTATACCAGGACACCGGCAACGGTGGGATAGGATGATGCACCATGTTTTTGTTAGGGAGTTGAATGTGCTCCATCTTAGCTTGAGAGATAAGGTGTTGTATGCGGTGTGCTATGGGTGCACGGAGAGGGTATTTATTGAATAAAGCTGTTTTGAATTTAGAGGAATTGCTGCTAAGCAAATTCCTGATTAGGGGATCCTCTGAAGTTGCTGCCCAGAAGTTTGAAGTGAGTTGGTCCCGTCTCAGTTCGAGGAGAATTTCACCAGTTAGGGCTTGCAGAGCTTCGAGGGAGGTGCCATGTTGTGTACGGGTTGCCGTTTTTAATGCTTGGTATTTGATAGAGTTTAGGATATTGCTAAGTGTAGATTTTAGGGTGTTATAAATAGGGGCGCCGTAGTCCAGTTTGGACCTTATTAGAGAGGTATAGAGTTGTAGTAAGGTTTGCCTTTTTGCTCCCCAGCCTGTGCCGGAGATTGCCCTCATGACAATAAGGTCTTTCGAGCGTCTAAGTTTAAGGTCTTTTACATGAGCTTCCCAAGTGAGATGCTCGTCAAAGATTAGCCCTAGAAATTTAGTTTGCTTTTGGAAATTAATTTTGTTATTTTTTTAGATAGAGGTTTGGAGAGTTAGGGCGTATATTTCTATGTTTAAATACTACCCCTATGTTTTTTTCTGCATTTAGTTTAAAGCCCCATTTGTCGGCCCATTGGTCGACTTTGTTTAGTGCGGATTGGAGTAAAGTAGTAGAAGTGTGAATGTTTTTACAACGTGCCCTTTAGTGCACCGTCGTCTGCAAATTTGGAGGTATTAATTTTGGTGAGATGCCTTCGTAAAAGTCATCTACCATAATGTTGAATAAGGTGGGGCCAAGAATGCTGCCTTGTGGGGTGCCGTTTTCCAAAAGAAAGTTTTCAGATTTTTGGGTTTCAACCCCGACAGTTATTTGCCTGTTGTGTAGGAAATCCTGGATGTAATTAATTATGTTTCCTGATAGGCCTTTTTTTGTTAATTTTTGGATGAGGCCATTATGCCACACCATATCGAAAGCTTTGGAAAAATCCAGGAATATTGCGAATGTGTATTGCTTGTTTTGTTGGCCTACTTTGATATCTTGCTCAAGGCGTCCGTCCCTCCGTCCGTCTGTAAACTTTTCGCATTTTCATCTTCTTCTCCAGAACCACTTGGCCAAGGGAGCTGAAATTTTGTGTGCAGACTCCTTGACAAATGGGGATTTTAACTTGTAGATTTCGTGACCCCAAATGGGGTCACTGGGGTCACAACCCTAAAAACCTATTTTCATCTTCTTTTCCAGTTCCAAAAGGTCTAGAGAACTGAAAACTTGTGTGCAGACTCCTTGGCTAATGGGGATTCTAAACTGTAGATTTGGTGACCCTGTGACCTCAACTAAGGTCACAGGGGTCTCAACTCCAAAAACCTATTTTCATCTTCTTCTCCAGTTCCAATAGGTCTAGAGAGCTGAAAAGGTGTTTGCAGACTCCATGGCTAATGGGGATTCTAAATTGTAGATTTGGTGACCCCGTGACCCCAAAAGGGGTCACGGGGGTCACAACCCTAAAAAACTATTTTCATCTTCTTTTCCAGTTCCAAAAGGTCTAGAGAACTGGAAAGTTGTGTGCAGACTCATTGGCTAATGAGGGTTCTAAATTGTAGATTTGGTGACCCTGTGACCTCAACTGGGGTCACAGGGGTCTCAACTCCAAAAACCTATTTCATCTTCTTCTCCAGTTCCAAAAGGTCTAGAGAACTGAAGTTGTGTGCAGACTCCATGGCCAATGGGGATTCTAAATTGTAGATTTGTTGACCCCGTGACCCCAAAATGGGGTCACTGGGGTCACATCCTTAAAAACCTATTTTCATCTTCTTCTCCAGTTCCAAAAGGTCTAGAGAGCTTAAAAGTTGTGTACAGACTCCTTGGTCAATAGGGATTCTAAATGGTAGATGTTGTGCCCCAAATAAAGGTCTCAAGCCATGACCTAAAAATCTATTTCAGTCTTCATCATTCAACAATATAAACCCTGATGAGCTACAGAGCCCAAGGCTCTATTTTTCCTATTATTTAGTACAAAATGAAGCTTTTGCATAGTGAATGCTTAGTTGATTGGTTTGTATCTGTAGGCTGTTTTGCAATGCATGCGGTGTTGTTTTTGTGTTGAAGAAACTCCAGAGAGTTGTTGCTGTTGCTGCTTGCGGTTGCAAAGTGTGATGCGATTGCATTAGCTTTGTCTTTAGGTTATTTATTGGTGGGATATTGCTCCTGCGTTTGCCGCCTCGGATGGCTCGGAGTTTATTCCAAATTTCTTTGGAATTGGCCCTGCCATTCAACTCCTCGCAGAAGTTTTCCCAATGTTTTGTTTCGGTTTGTTTAATGAGTGTATTTACTTTATTTTTTAACTGCCTAGCAATAGGTAATTGTGAGATGTTGCGCTTTGCCTTCTTAAAGGCCGCTTTACGCTGTTTGCGCGCAACTTTAATTTCCTCAGTCCACCAAGGAACTGTAGGTTTAGAAAGTTTGGATGCTGAGAAAGGGATGGATTATTTGGCAGCATTTATAATAGCTTTAGTAAAATTATTGGAAAAGGTTTCGGGGTCTTTATTTTCAAGGTCTGCTTGGTTTAATTAGGCGGTGTGATTTGTCTTTTTATTCTGAATAATCTTTAAGATGTCTGTATTATGCAACAACGAATAAACATGTTATGTAATGCCAACGGGTATGTCTAGTTGTTCTGATAGACAATATATACACAGCTATGTCACTTAATTCTCGCACATACACACTCTCCACACTCACGATCCACCTCACGAATGAATGCCCAATTGCAATATAATATAAATATAAATAATATATAAACATTGACAAGTGACAACATAAACAAGTGACATATATATATTAGAAAATATTCAGATTTACTCCGAATTGACAGCATACTTTACGTTTTTATATAGTTACACCTGGTCAACCACCTTCAAAACTTCATTCCCTCTCTCACACACACTCTCTACTCCCACCCTTCAGCTCAACACACTCAATACCTAGCGCCTGCCACTAACAATCTTTCACCCTCCCTCTCGACACACTCGGCGCCTGCCAACCACATTCCCCCTCCCCCCAGTTCCAAATCAGCCACCCTCACAACAGCCCCTCTGAAATACACGCTCTGTCCTATCACCATTCACCTCAGCGCATTCAACACTTGGCGCCTGCCACCAAAAAACCCGATCCCACCCCTACCCACCTCCAACACGACTCTCGAGCTCAACCAGGCGCCCTCCAATCCCCTCGTCCCCAAACCACCACCCTCAGGTCCTGTCCGAGTGAAGGCACCCGTCACAGGTAAATTAAATCACTCAACTATTTCAATATTTTCATGAAAGAAGTATACATATTGAAGGGCTTTACAACATTAATAAAGATGATATTTACAAAACTTTTCAACGCTATTAAATATAATATTTACAAAGCCTTACAATTATTTACCAAAACAAAAAAGAAATATATTGAAAATACCATCTGTAATATATATTTATTACCTTCATTATTTTTGTAAAGAAGTATTTTAATATTTGAAAATATATATATTTAATCTTCTGTAAATAACATTATTTCATGTTGTGGGAGTAATGATATATATATATATATATATGTGTGTGTGTGTGTGTGTTTTTGTATGTATTCAAATCAGTCAAATAACAACCTCATACAAGGTCTTATACTTTCTAATGTGAAATTTTATTTGGGGTCACCTTAATAAAAACCTCATGAAAGGCTGTTCAAAGAAAAGAAGTGACGAAATGAGATTATAAAGAAAGTTGAAAACCTCAAAAAACACAGCTGCATGTGATGATTAGTCCACATACCACAGGCCTAACAGTTTTAGAGTTCTGCTCCGGAAACGATCTGATCACAGACAGAGGAACGGACGGAAAGACGGAGCCAATTAACAACTTTATACCCCCGACCCCATTATATGCCAGGGGATTTAAACAATTTACAAAATGAAGTAAAACATGACCCTCTGCGATTTCTGTATGTTCATGGCTTTATTATCTTGTTACAAAGAGAATATACTAGCTGGATGGGTCTAAACTAGAGAGCCATTCACTGTCGACAAGAAGTTGACACCTACATAATTTCATGCTTAAAATACTTATACACATTTAAATATGACTTGAGTATTTAATGTATTGATATTGCCATTGACACTCGAGTCTTGATTAACCCGAATCCGATCCAAGTAGTCGATTAAGTCACTTATATTTACTTTGATACTCTTTGCATTTCAGAGTCCATCATCACCATCTCTACACCTAACCAGCAGACCTACATACCCCTGGAGCCCTATGGCGTGTCTCTGCAATCGGTCTGGTGTATTCACTTCCGGATAAAATCCTCTTCTGATGTTCACATTGGTCTCTATGATTCGGAGTCGTCGAGCAGCGTCCCCACAGATATGTATGAAATCGTTCTCGGAGGTTGGAGTAATACGAAATCTGTGATTAGAATGAGAGCCCAGGGGCCAAACCTGGATACTGTGCTGCACACCGTTCTGTCAAATTCCGAGTTCAAGCCATTTTGGCTATCCTGGGGTGATGATGGAGTCAAGGTCGGTACCGGAACTACTGTCGATACGGACGTTTTTTTAAATCTTAACGACACCTCCTACGACGTGAAATACATCGCAATCTACACAGCGTTCGGATCAACTGGAGAGTGGGAATTCGGTAGGTAAATTTACAATGTCATTAAAATCAAGTGATACTTAAAACGAGTAAAATCTGACATCTGCTCGAGTATGCCTTGTGACCTGTTACCATGACACAATCAACAATCAAACACATTCGTATCGAATAGTACCGACACTTGTCTGGCCTTGTCGCTGATTGGCTGGACCATAAGTTCCGGAATCATGAGCTATGCCCTTCTGTGGTCAGATCAATAGCGAGGTAGTTGTGTCAGATAATTTGATTAGGATGAGATTCCACTGCACAGTAACAGTGCGACCCATTCTTGATACTATACCTCTGTAACTAGTTATCAGTTTTGTTGATTTTATCACATGTTTGATTTTCAATTGCAAATATCTAAAGTTTTCGATGTCATAATCAAAAACTTAAAAGTACAGATGTTTAGTCAGCAGTCAAAGAATACTTCTATATGTGTTTAAATTTTTAAAAAAAATGAAATTTTAAATTTTAAATTTCTGCAAAGCTGTTTTTGATGATACACAACTGTTCATATAATACATATTGTATGTGAAAATGATTATATGTGCACATTCTGCACACATTTACAACATTTTAATCATTGTAGAGGTCATTTGGCGTAAATTTCCACAGTCACCAATTAATTAATACTAAATAATGAAATAATTAAAACTACTGCAGATACATATAAGTATTATTGTATTTTGCCATAATCAAATACATTTGATTTCTTTTAAATGTTTTACATTACTCGAAATCAACTGAGCAGTTCTTTCTTTTGACCGGTAGTTTGTTTCCCTGTTGACAATTCTCTTCATTTTGATCTTCGGTAATTGAGTCAAAATTCTCATTGGAAACATGAAACTTTTAAATTCATTTGCTTATCGATGTAACAGGCAGATTTGATTTAAATTGTTGAACAAATGTTGACGATCTTTTTTTCAGATTGCATCATTTATATATACTTATTTTTTATTGACGCCAAGTAATAGCCAATCTCACAGAGGTTACTCCCTTCAGATTTCCGATCCTAACCTCTGTTATTCATGGCCTGAATCCGAGAGCAAGAAATGCATCGTCCTATTTGGTTGCAATTGCATCTAGGAAATTTAAAACAAATAAATTATAATACTATTCAATAAAACGTTAAACAAAATTGCCAAAACCATCGATGTCTAGGGTGTCCAGTGCCTTTCGTACAAGACAGAGGGAGAAATAATTCAAGCTCCGATTTTGAAATTATAATTATAATTATTTATAAAATTATAAATATTATAATTAGCCTCACAAGTGTTCAAACCCTCATTTTTGGTACTGCAAAATAACTATACTTTCATCCATAACAAGAACTTAACTTAAACTATAATTCAAGCATACTTTCTGAAATGAATGTATATTGTATTTAACTTGTTTATATCAACCTTGTAGGTTTTGTTTCATGTACATTCAAATCCAACACGAAGGCCCAAACACACTTCGAACAATTATCATTTATTATCAAATTATCAATTATCATGTACATTTTAAATGAATTCATATTATGTTGTTGTATTTCTATTGACTATCATACTACGGTTAGAAATTGATGGTGGTTAATTAAAATAAAGTGTTACAAATTCCGTATCAAATGTGTTTTTTTAATAACAACAAAACGTTATCAATTCCGTATCAAATGTATTTGTTAATAACAACAAAACATTACCAATTCCGTATCAAAAGTGTTTGTCAATGACAACAAAACGTTACCAATTCCGTATCAAACGCGTTTGTCAATGACAACAAAACGTTAACAATTCCGCATCAAACGTGTTTGTCAATGACAACAAAATCATACCAATTCTATATCAAATGTGTTTATCATTGACAACAAAACGTTACCAATTCCGTATCAAATGTGTCTGTCAATGACAACAAAATGATACCAATTCAATGACAACAAAACGTTACCAATTTCGTATTAAATGTGTTTGTCAATAGCAACAAAACGTTACCAATTCCTTATCAAATATGGTTTTTTAATAACAACAAAACGTTACCAATTCCGTATCAAATGTATTTGTTAATAACAACAAAACATTACCAATTCCGTATCAAATGTGTTTGTCAATGACAACAAAACGTTTCCAATTCCGTATCAAACGTGTTTGTCAATGACAACAAAATGGTACCAATTCAATGACAACAAAACGTTACCAATTTCGTATCAAATGTGTTTGTCAATAGCAACAAAACGTTACAAATTCATTATCAAATGTGTTTATCAATGACAACAAAACGTTATCAATTCCGTATCAAATGCGTTTGTCAATAACAACGAAACATTACAAATCCCGTACTTTGTAGAAATTTGCGATGTTTATGTTTGTCTACAAATGTTGTATTAGTAAATATGTGAATTTAATTCAAATATTTTCAAGAACACAGCTACGCCAAAGAGCAAAATGTTGAAAATTAAAGCAGATATTGACTTTTATACACAACATACTATTCAATCATAGAAACGATAATCTTCATGAGCTTTATTGTTGAAAAGAATGCATACATTATACATTCAAGACGTAACGGATATTTCTAACACTTACAGTAAACTAAGTAGGTAACCAGTAAATCCAACAGCCAATCACATTTGATTTGATTTTCTTTACTTTGATTCGATTAGTAAATCCAAAACGACATATATCATGATATTTATTTTTGACTTGGATGACAGCAACAGTAACAGTTTGAGAAAATAGCTACCTTAATACAGATTTATAGAATAAGTTCCTTATGTTCTAAAAGTAATACGTAGGGCTATCATAAACCACAATATAACACTATAACTATTAGATTAAAAGGGTTTAAGGTTGAAAATAACCTCAGTAGAATTGAAACAATTGAATGAAGGTTGAATTCATTTTCGACCTTACCAAATGCTGGATTACTAAAACAAGGGTTCAATAAAAACAACGATCACTTACTTTAAAAGAAAATTGAATTGTTGACCTGATGGTGACTATTATCACCTCGCGGATGAACCCGTTAGATATTACTTTTTACCTATAAATACAAAATTGAATAGGTTTCAAATGTCACAGGCAAAAGAAAGTATAGCTTCTTTTTCAAAAGAGTCAAACACAAAAAACCTCTGCAGGATAAAGTCGATTTTGAATGTTTAAATAGCTATTTCATTTTTGGTATTCAAGGGTAAATGTATGAACTATGAAATTATGTTAGTTCAATTAAGACGTTATCCGCATAATACATCCCTTTAACTTTAAATCAATGACGTCGTGTAAGATGTCAGAAAACCATATTTCACTCTTCTATCTCGCCTGGTTAAGGAGATTGTATAACGACGATTTTTAAAAAGCCTTTTTCTCAGAATTATGAACAGATAAAGTATAAAAAATTACAGATTAAGTTAGTCTGCTTTTAGAGACATGGTGTAACTATGTTTCAGTCTTATACATCACTCGTTCATTACAATACCTTGCGCTGTTGTACCTATACTTTCTTTTGCCCACGAGTGTAGATCAGGGGTAGAAGAGGAAAGTTGTATAATACATCAGTAGGTTTTAGACACACTTTGCCCATACATGATCATCCATCTTCATTTTTGGACATAACGACTTAGAGCCGAAGTCGAAAAAAATGAAAAGTACTGACCTCCGTATTATGTCCGGAAAGTTACGTCCGGCAATGTGTGATGCAACCTTAACCATTTAAATAATATGTAGGTTATGGTCTAAACTCTCCATTAATTTGGCGCTAGGGAGCTTTTGGAACCTCTAAAAGCAAAGTGACTTCTAACAAGAATTTGAGTTCTCTAATTTTTATTTTGTTTTTAAAGAACGGGTTCTCTCAATTAATAACCTTATGTACTCGAAGAAAATCCAACAAAAAGCAAATAATTCATTATCAAACAAACAAGAAAAGCCTTTAAAAAGGCATGGTTGGAGGCATTTTGATCCTTAAAAATAGTATAAAAAGAATATGTATGTCATATGTATATATAGCAAAATAAAGACCGCATTGTGGCCATTCTTGGGATAAAAGTTTGGATTACTATTCACACAATGTGTTGTTAAATTTAAAAGTCTCAAATAAAAGAATTGTACCTCGATCGTTTATGTTGTGTGACATAGGTATATATACTGTATTAACAATTGACATACATTATTTATTCATGAATACAATTCTTTTATATATGGGTGATTTCACAACTAGCAGCCCATTTGTAAGAACATTAAGCGAAATTAATTGTGTCCTTTAACATTTTCAGTGCTTAGATTGAAATCTTATATACTTGGGATTAATGAAATATAAAAGGGCATAACTGCATCATTTGGAATAAAAAAAAATGTATTATGCTCGCCAGAGGCTCGCATAATACAAGTTTATTCCAAAAATATGATATTAATGATACGGAAACACACTTGGTTAATACTCTCTATTTACCGCTTAAGTTAATATATAATGCATACACTTTGATTATAAACGGCAAATTTGAACATTTGAAAAATGTACAAAAAAGTACTGCAGTGCCTTTATATATTTAAGAATTGACTTCAAAATTTATTGAGTTATTTATAATTATTATTTTTATTATTATTATTGTTATTATTATTCGTGGAGGTATAAACTTAAAAAACGCTGTGCAAAATGTATGAATCCGCGTAGCGGATTTTCGCCAAGTTTGCAAAGCGTTTTTTTAATGAACTTAATGAATTTTGAAGTCAATTCTTATAAATAAATATACTTGTACCTGATGTTTTGAAAAAAGGTTTAATTGCTCCAAATATACAAATTTGCAACAATTAGAACTGTACTATTTACGCGTATGACACAATATGTCAAATCAAAACGTAATTGGATTACTAGCCCCGCCTACAACGGGTTCAATAGCCAATAATAATACACAACGCAACTATCTATGAACTTCACGTCATGGGGGCGTGGCTAAATGTGATGTGACGTCACGACATTCAGTTTTTGCAGGCATGGACTGAATCTCTGTGACCGTGTTCAGCAAGTGCTATTTATTTATATGGGATTGCAGGGCAAGATTGAAATAATGTTTACACACCTTTGTTTTGTTTGTGCTTAGCTGTTGCGGATACGTACACTGTCGAGACTTTGTTTGTGAGAGAGGAAGATTCAGTCAGCGAAATTGTGATCTCCAGACTTGATTCTTCAAATCAAGTTTCTTTCAAGGTACAGGTGATGTATTTACATTGTGTGAGGAATCTACAGTTTCTCGAACTTATGGTACATGTATATATGTTATCGTGACACATATTTTGAAAAATATCTATAAATGTTGCTATCCCTATTGGATATAAGCTATTGAAATCTAACTAATTCAGCATGTTGTAATACCCTAATAATATCCTGTAATACCCTAAGTGACAGCGATCTGGTTACGTTGGATTTCGGCGTTCAGGGCCAACTTTCACAAAGCTTCCTTTGCTAAGATTAACCTTACCCTCAATGCTTTAAAGAACCAACAAGTACGTTGATAGACATATAGTAAAATTGTCAAAATCAATCTAATTGAAATATATACAATAAATTGTTCGCAGATTATTTCGACCCAAAATAAATCGCACTAATGAATAAAGCTGTTTTCCATTCTAAATATAGACAATGTCTATTACATCCACTCATTATAGTATTTATCAGTAGAAATCATCCATTTCAATGGGGAGCACTTTCAGCTACACATCCTCTTCAGGCCATACGTAATGTATGATAACGGATTTATTAATTTACCATTTAATTTAATGATGTATTTGTTTTATCCAACTAGTGTCTTTTGCTTGAATTGTATAATCAGTGATATTATATACATGTATACACACGTGCAAAAGAAACGTCCCCACATATTAAAAGAGTATAAAATTACATATTGATGTCAGAGAATGTAGATTGTGAATGTATTCGGCAGACACATGTTTTGTTGAGATGAACTCACAATTTCGTACACCTTTAATTTTATGTCTATTCAAATGCACTTGGGAACTAAAATCGCATTTTCAAGGTGTATTTAGTATTGTTGGGTCCTGAAGACATGATGTTATGCTGTTTCAATCCTATTTAGCGCCCGTGAATAAAAATATCTTTTACCGGTATTTTATATGTGAACTTTTCTTTTGCACGTTAGTTCATATATAATTTTGTCATATTTTATTGGTATTATCACAATAAAAATATCCTTATACAAGTTAAATGACGATTATTTGTATATTCGTAGGACATTTAGACAAATGTTTATACATAGAGGTTATCATGAGAGTGTGTTTTGGAATGCTCAATATCCTTCTTACGAATAAGTATTGAATGTTGCGGGCCTAAATAAATAGTGTTTATTCCTAATACAGGATATTTACCATCCCAAAACACACGAGCATGATAACGTTTTTTATCATACAATGTCGTTCTTCATTCATTTTGCGTAAAACAGAAAACAGCTTGACAACATTAATTTCAAAGTTGAACTTTTCTTTACCTAGGCGTATTGATATAAGGCAACATGACACCCAATAACAACTCCTACATAATGCTTTCAGTTAAAATAATTGTTATTTTAGCATGATCTTATTTTTCAATGTTTTGATACGTTAAAATGCGTTTTCAAACGAAAAATAATAAATGTAAGACGGCGAATTCAAACTCGCGTCCTGTCTCCATGTAACCATGACTGTTGGCAAGTCCATCTCATGATGGAACGAGAGTTGCTTCCCTTCCGCTCGGTTGCAAATGACGACTCACATATCACATGGAGAGCTAAACTGAATATTAAGATCCTCGTTGTTGTAGGCAGCGTTTTCTAGCAGCTGGAGTATGACGTATGGATGCGCCTTTGAGGTTTGACTGTTTGACATGCATACGACAGAAGTGTGTGACAAAGTTCCACGATTCATGAAAAAGTTCACATTTTCCGAATCAGAAATCAATGGGCGTTCACGTGATGTAATTAGTATCTCTGTAAAAAAAAATTAGTGAGAAATGACGAATTAAAAATCCTGAAGGTATTTTCAAGCACAAAACTGAATGTAGGTGCTCGTTTGACGTCCTAAATTTGTTTTTACATCATTATGTTCAGAATATCCTAACCTAGCTTACCAAACAATTGAGACATTGGATATATTCTTGTTAAAAAATAATGACACATTTGCGAAAATATAGGCAAATGAAAACACCAATCGATAACTTGTTGTAAAATCCGTGAAAATAACTAAAGAATTTCACTTACACTGAGTTTTAAGAATCTCATGATCTTCCAAAATAAGTAAACATGTATCTGGGCATTGTTTGTCAATTTTGGTTTCAAATAAAGCAATGTATCCAGCGGGTTGTCAACAGCAGTGCCATGTCGGCCATTTTTTCAAGTCACCCAATGGAAAACGTCCCACTGTTGCTTACGTTACGTGAATTATTCCGAAGTCTTTCGTCGCTAATCTTATCTATTTTTAGAAATGGTCGTTGATTTCACCATAGAGTGTTATACATTGTTAACATAAAACAAATTGACACTTAAAACGATGCAGTTTTATAAAAAGCGATCAAAAACAAAATAATGAGGTTCTAATACTTTTTTTCATTATTTTCGTACAGTTAATGTTCTTGACCATAACAGTCACTCACCTCGCTAAAAGGTACATTAAAAATTAACAAGTCTATTTGAAATAATTGTATGAATACTATTGCCAAATAATTCATGTTCATTATGTTAAAGTTTTCATTGGGAATTTGATAGAAATTAACCCGTTTCAAACGAAATCATAGATAAACATGTCAGTTCGAATTCATTGCAAGTGGGTGCCATTGCGTCATCTCAACTACGTCACACACTATTTTGGTCTGATATAAATTAAATTAATGCACATGTTATAACATCCATGAAATTAACAAGAACGACAAACAAATACATTTCAAAGAATAACAAAGAATAACTAGTGTTTGAATCGGCGAATGTACAGTGCAGTGACAAACGAAACATGATCAATTTTGTGCAGTCGAGCTCATCACATAATATTGTTAACAATACGACAGCGCTAACCGAAACTTCGATAGTATTTTCAACTTTTCAAAACCATATTTACACAAAATCTTCAGCAGACAATTGCAAAATTGTGTTCTAAATTTAAACAAAATATTTACAAAGTCATTGAAATTAATCCTTTTTTTCATTTGAACAAATCCGTGGTCGGCGTAGTAAATGCATAACAATGGCGGTTGATGAGTGTTTGTTGACTGTCCTGCTTCACGATATCAATGAATGTTTAACGTTGAAATATATAAAAACTGCAATGCCATATGCTCATATTTGGAACACAGAAACGTGAATAGATATGTTAACCTTTTGTGTAAATTTAATAACGATTGATACATTATTTTTCAAATATTTCACATGGAAGTAAATGCATTTCATTGAAGAATATCCATTGTTTAATAATTACGTCGAAATTTAATTAATACAACGAAAACCGTTGACTCTTGTTTTCTGAAAGGAAACCATATATCATCATCATACTTTTTCTCTGATATAAAATTTAATTCTGAACAAAATTGTGTAAAGATTTAGCTGGATAAATACAAATGCAATTATTGAAATGTTGTACAGAAACGTTATAATAAAGGATACCCATGTGACGTAATTGTTAACATTTTACAAATTTGAATCTCTCTGTATATGAAATGAAGCATGTATATTGAGACACTGTATTGTTTGGGGTCACATGTGCCAAAAGTTTGAAATTGTGTTATTTTATCGAGAAGACCTGACTTTTGCCGAAAATTGTTGTTTCGATGATAGTCGACTAAGTATACTGGCAATACAGAGGTAAAAGTATCGATTTCTGATCGAAAACCGGACGAAACACAGCGTGTGGCGCCCGTCAGTTATTGAAACTGATTTACAACAGACAAATAGACATTTTAGTTAATGATGTTGAATAAGTCTTAGAACTACTGTGCATGTATATGGGGCGTGTAATTTCTGCACATGTATAATGATGTTGGTCGATTTTGAATTGGAAGTAGTAAATATGATATATTTAACGATTGGGGATGAATATGAAAGTTGAGTGAACTTGTTTCAACTGAAATCAGCACATAATGTATGTTGCCACTTACTAAAGCGAAATAAATGTGTATGAATCACAATGGATGCATCTTTAACTGAAATGTTTTAAAATGCAAAAAATGAATAACAAATTAAACTATTTCATAGTAATGCCCTCCAAGACTGCTCCTCTAGATGTTCAGTCACTGATTTCACAAATTTAGTCGCACTGGTGGATTAACACTGCGTGACGACCGCCTCAACACGGGTTGTGAATTGTCTACAGATGTACGTGCGGGTAATGCACTCTGAACAGGTAATGAAGGAATGTCCACTTTATCATTGCTGATATTTATGATTGTTGAATCTGGCATGTCAACTGGAGGTGAACTAGTCTCTTCTGCATAACGACGTTTGACATGATCAATGTGACGCCACATTGGACGACCACCTGATAGTCGCACTTCACACAATGAGTAGTATGACCTACTCACCACAATACCAGGAATCCAGGGTGAACCTCGTCCAAAATTGGTAAAATATTCAGCATCACCGACAGATATAGGTTTTTATCATACAATTGACGGTGTTCTTGGCAGAATAAAGGCAACAGATATTTTTAATATATGTTGGGGTCATATGCGGATAAAGATGCAAATTTTATAGGTCAAGTGACTGAACGTCAAAGACGTCACACATATTATAATTTCGATTGCCTGTAATAATGTAACAGTTGTAATAGTGTAACAGCTTCATATAAATAGACATGCTTCATTTCATATACCTTAATTTGAGAAATTACAAAACAAACATTGTGCAAATGCATCGTGCGGCAACATTTATTACAATCAATGTGCCAAAACATGTTCATCAACTTGAAATCTACCGACTAGTACAGAACAAACACTTTATAAATACTCACAGATAACAAAAGCAGTTTAAGTCACATATTCATTTACCGGCCGTCAATCTTCACTGTTCAAATATGTTCAGTTTCAGTTTAGCTCTCTGTGTGATATGCCAGTCGCCATTTGCAACCGAGCGGAAGGGAAGCAACTCTCATTCTTTCGACTCACCTACAGTATAGAATACACGAAAGCGACACGACGCGAGTTCGAATTTGCCATCCTTACGTTAAAAATCAGGTGCGATATATTATTTTCTATTGAATCGTAATCTGTAATTGATTTATTAGACTATTTTGTAAAAATGAGAACCAAAACAAATGTAATATGTTCTTCCTATATTATACTTGAGGGACTCCAACATTGCTTAAAAAATCGCCTGCTTTTCATCTGCCAACAACAAACGAAAAATGGGACATGGACTTCGAGCGGTGGAGGGTAACCGGAAGTCGCGTACTAGAAGGGCCAGGATGTAAACATCGGCTTACTATGTATAATGGCAAACACTAGGGGATCAGTCAGTTGATCTGTTATATCTACACTAGATTAATAATTGTTCGAGTAATCCTGGTTATCAAGTTTGACGTTACAAGTTTCCCTCTGATGTCTCGCTTGACGGCAAATGAACCGATTTTATTTGAGCAGACGTTGTGCCAAACTTTGTTAAGATCACTTCCCTGAAGATTATTTTCTTTTCGCAGCAGCTAGGCAAGCGTGCAAAGAATGTATTTTAATCAAAACAAATACTAAAAATAATGTTTTCGCTTTGTTATCATGAAAGAAGAAGATCGGCAAACCAACCAAGGACTTACATGTATGTATCACTCTCCAAGAAAACAAACACACAACGTATGGTTGGTGGCACGTGGTCCAGTGCATAGCTCAGTCGACCGCTATCAGTGAAGTTTAGCAACAACGGGCGTGGCTCGCTGGATGGGTGGGTTACCCGCCTCATTGCTGACTAAAAACTGAGAGTTTAAAGGGCGATTCCCTGCCCCACTCTGAGACATGAGTTGAGAGGCTCGTGGTGTTACCTTGGGCTAGGGACTTTATTCGAAGTGTGCCTCTGTTCACTCAGCAGTACAATTGAGTACCTGGTTTGGAAGTGAAGGCAATGTGACTGATAAACTTTGAGCACCTTAATTGGCAGCTCAGGCTGCATACTCCAAGGGGAGTTGAGAATGAAAAAAGGAATGACATTGGTCCTTATACCAGGTTAATAATTTTAATTTATAGCGCCACTGAGCATCTTGACAGTGGATATTAGGCGCTTTATAAATGAATTATCATTATTATTATTATTATTATTATTATTATATCTCTATCATTTTGTAAATATCAGTATGTATCAGTTTAATACATTGTAATGACTTTGCAAGTATTTCACGAACGAATAGTAACCTGCAATGGGCCGAATGATTAGAATAACGAACCTGTTTTCATCATGAACTTGATAATTCAATATCCTCAGTTAGTGCACAATGATATCTTTTCTTCAAATGAGTGCATCGACATGGAAGCACTTACAGAAAAAAACTCTTTCATCCTATTCCTAAATTGCATTGGTTGAATATATATGTTTCTAACTTTCATTGGCTGACAACATATAGACTGAATGTCGCTTTAATGTATAGTTCCTATTTTATGATCAGCTTTGTGTCACCAAGACAGGGCGTTTGACAATTGTCAATTGACGTGCCAGTTGTGATATAATTGATCCGGTCCTGTTACTTTTAAAAACATAATGACACTGGTTCTGTTTGACTCTGTTCTGCGTAATTGCGTCAACTAATTTGCTGTAACAACACTTCTCCCCTCTGATATGGAAGAAACATCTATATGATACCCTAAACTGAGAATTGTGTGATGGAGCCGCATGTAAACGCTATCAACCCATTTTGTTTTCATTTACGAGATATGCAGTCCAGTCCAGTTCATGTATTTATTCATGAAACAGTTTTTTTTTAATCATATAGGAAGTGAAAATGTTTTGCATTGCATCATATATAAAATATTTTAAAGGACAACATTCAAATAACAGTAATTTTTAAATTGAATACACAACCAATCGTTCACTGTCTATGAAGTTATACCTACCAGATTACTCTTTTTATCCAGCGTACATCGCAATGTATATATAATGATAGCTATGTGTTATGACAGCAGCAGTCCCGCTATTCATGGCCACAAATATACTGTACATTAGCGCAAAATGCATCCCAATTAAGCAGGACCCGGTCGTTGTAGCCATACGAAATAGCTAGTTGAAAAGTTTAGTAATCCGTTCATCGAAAAATTTGGGTTGTTTTGATGAAGATTTCTCTCTTATATGATCAGTTTAAAAGTTGGGAAAACGCGTTAAATTAAGATTAGCGACTATAATGAGATTTTTCCATGTACGTAAGCAGGATACGCTTCAGTGACCACATCTCCGCCTGTTTTTATTCTAGTCGGCAGGTCTTAATTAGGCATTTTTTAAAACCGCTGTATACAAATAATTTACGAGCTGATTTTAAAAAATGAAAGTCTAGTAATTGTGAAATTGAAACCCCTTATCAACGAAACCGAAAGTGACCCATGGATACGATATGTAACCTTAAAATAGTTTTCATTTGAAAAACGAATTATTTTAAGTGCAAGAATCATTTAGGAGGCATTTTTGTGAGTCAATTTACCGTTGGAATAGCACGCTGTTCATTCTCATATATCAATACGCGTAGTTAAAGAAAAGTTCAACTTTGTAATTAATGTTTGGAAGATGTTTTGCACAAAATGAATGAAGCATGACATTGTTTTGTTTGTTTGTTTTGGGATGGTAAATATCCTGCATTAGGAATAAACACTATGCATTTAGCTCGCCAAGTTTTGCAAATTTCAATGTTTATTCTTAATGCAGCATATTGACCATCCAAAAACACACTCTCATGACAACCACTTTGTCCCTGGATTGACCATCATGTTGAAGTTTCTATTTTTGATGCGCTATATTAACACACAACCGTTCATCAGGATGGCACAGGTCAAGGTGTGTTCTCATTTTTCTGGAGAACATGTTTCGACAGGTGATGTACCTGTAGTGGTATGAGGAGTCGACCTGTATCGAAACAGGAACTTGGAAACCTTGGATTCCACAGAGAGAGATGAATCATTCATCCTTTTCATAGCTTTCTTGAATGTTTGTACATAACGCCCAGCCATTCCATTCGAACCTTTGTGGTATTGGTGTGTGAACACATGTTCTATTCCATGTATGGATACCAACTGTCTAAATTCACCACTTTTGAATGCAGTGCCATTGTCAGACACAATGGTAACTGGCAGTCCATGGGTTGGGAAAGTCTTTTCAAGCATCTCAATGTTAACTTCAGAAGTTGATAAATTACAGACATGAACTTCTAACCATTTGGAGTGTGGAAAAAAACATCTTGTTCTTGAAAGGTCCTGCATAGTCAATGTGAATCCTTGATCCAAGGATTCTGAGGATACTCCAAGGGATTCATAGGCTCAGAAGCTCACGCACTTTGGATTCAATGTCGCTGTCTAACTTTGGCCACCAGACATAACTCCTTGATAACATTTTCATTTGAACAATTCCATGGGTCTCTGTGCACCGTTTTCCATGACATGTGACAGAACGCCTAGGCCTTATTGTGAGGCATCAGTTGCTAATATTAGATCCTTGATGGCATCATAGTGAACAAGCAACTGTGATGAGTTCAAAGGTTCTTTGGATTCATGAAAAGTCTCTTCTTGCTCGCGACCCCATATCCACTTAACATCTTTCCGTAAGAGTTTGTGCAAAGGAGCCAACACATTTGACAGATTTGGGAGAACTTTTCCATAATAGTTTGGTAGGAGCAGGTGCCCTGGAAATTGCTTCCACTTTGCTGAGAACGAGATGCAGTCCCTCTGCACTAATCCGATGACTAAGATAGGTCACTTCCATGGCTTGGAAAACACACTTTACCTTATTAGCATCAACACTGCAGCTTACAGTGTTCCTAAAACTGTATTGACATTCTGTACATGATCTGCGTCGTCTTTTCCAGACTTAATGATGTCATCTTGGTAACCACATGACATCGGAGCACCTTTAAGCAAATTGTCAACTTATCTCTGAAATATGCCTGCCGAACAAGAGATGCCATATGGCAGATTACTAAACTTGAATAAACCATGATAAGTGTTGATGGTTGAATACTTCTTTGATGTTACATCAAGTGGTAACTGAAGATATGTATTGGCAAGATCGATCTTCGTGAAAGACTTTCCACCCGAGAGTTCATGATTGAGAACATCGATCCTAGGAATTGTGTACTGATCCAACATAGAAACTTGGTTGATGGTGGCCTTGTAGTCTACTACAATTCCCTTTTAGCAAAAGCACAATGGGTGTTGGCCACTCCCAAGAATTGAACTGGTTGAGTTATGCCCTCACTCAACAGTCTATCAAGCTCATTTTCCACTTTCTTTTTAAGTGTGTATGGAACTGGGTGAGCCTTGTTAAATTTGGGTTTAGCATTTGGATTAACATGGATTGTTGCATATGCACCTTTGATTTTAACAATTCCATCACTGAACACGACGCCATGTATTTCTAGTGTATGTTCGAGAATTGCAGGTGCACAAAAGTCACATACCTCTGGTTTTTGTAGAAATGTCACTCCATTCAAGTTCCAGTTGGTTTATCAGATCTCTTTGAAGCAGTCTTGGTCTATTCTGACCCACAACGAGAATTGGTGACTGGACGGACTGGTCACTGTATTTAATGTTCACACCAATGGCACTACCATCTTCAACTTTTCACCAGTGTATGAACGAAGAACTCGTGCAGTTTTCTGTTTAATGGGAGGATTCGAAGGCCAGACTTTGTCATAGTATGTCTTTGTCCTAAGGGTGAAGGTTGAACCTCTTTAAATCTGTACTTTCACTGACGCATCATTGATTTCCATGGTAGCAGAGCATGATGGTACAGATGGATCATGTTCGCCAACATGGTAGAGTTCATATTCTGATGAAGTAAAGTCAACACAATCTTCAAAACCATGTTTGTCTGATGATGCCTGGACTAATTGCGTCCTTCTACACATTTTAAGTATGTGTCCTTTCAAATGACGATATCTGCACATTTTCTCATGAAACTCGCATTTATCAGCACATGATCAAAACTTCCATATCTGTAACACTGTTTGAAATTTATCCTCTTTACTAGTATTACTAGTGTCTGATTTGTATGAGGACGATTTCCCTCCTTTGCTATATTCCTCTTCTGATCTCAAGAAGTTTGTTCTCAATGCATTGTGAAAGGTCAAGCTTTCGTATAGTTTAAATCCGGTTCAGACAGAGGTCGTCTATATGATCGTCTGAAACACTACACATCAATCAGTCTCAAACATATTTTCTACCTCCATCTAAATCCATATTTACAGTGTTCAACAATAATGCGAAGTTCAGCAACATAAGCAGCTATTGCAGCTAAT
Source organism: Gibbula magus (assembly GCA_936450465.1). Classification (NCBI taxonomy): domain Eukaryota; kingdom Metazoa; phylum Mollusca; class Gastropoda; order Trochida; family Trochidae; genus Gibbula; species Gibbula magus. Next base: position 17,673,629 of record OW388297.1, read on the forward strand.
CGTCTCAAACAGGTGTTGAATTTGAAATGGTGTATAATCTCAAGTACGCGATTGACTGTAGAACGCAACATATACTAGGAAACTGTAGTGCTTTCATCAGTGTAGCAAATACAGAAAAGTTCACTGCATTGCAAAACTTTCATTTCGCATAGCAGTTGAGTTGAATAGTAGAATGATAGTAGAACTGCTGAGCAGAAAACTTCTTGTCTGGATGTGAACATTTAATTTTGAAACTCATTAATGCAGGTTCACTGATGTCATCTTGTCTAGAACCATCTGGACTAACAATGCAGAAACTATTTTCGTTGTGCTTGATATCGTTACTTCCTTCTTCTTTGAAATATAGTTTAGGAAAGCACACAGGTAAAATCTTTCCCCATATTGTAGCGACTGCATCCAACTCATGCTCCGTTACATAATCTAGCAATTCTATGTGTTAGCATCTCATACTTTGCTAGGAATGTTGTTGAATACAGTTACGTAATAGAGCATTTGTTGCTTTCCAAACCAAATGCCCTATAAGCCATGCTTCCTGTCACCTTATCCCCTTTTCTTAACTTGTGACACTCATTCCGTCTTTGTTGCAAAATGCGTCGTCAATGTCACTGGCACCATCTATTACAACCAGTGAGGTCTTACCATTGCCCAGAATACATATGTATAGTTCTCTTGATTGCTCAGGTCAATTTGGATACTTTGCAATAGAGAAGGTAACTTGTTGTATATCAGCACATGGCTTTCCCAACCGATCAATAAATTTAAAAGAACTTAAAAAACATTCCTTAAACTGATACAGTGAAATATGTAGACTGCTGATGACAAATTTGTACTTTGAATTGCGCCAGTCAGGTTATTCCAAGGTCTGAAACTTTGCAACAGCTAGCTCTTTTGAAACAGTTCCTTTTCTCAACTCTGTCACCCTCAAACTTCTTATCTGAATAATATCTTTCAGATCATGTAACAATCCACTTGCTGTCTTAATATCAAACAATGAACTCCTCTCATTTTATATATCAATCATTTCTTGAACCTGCTCCAGAACATATTATCGTTTTTCTTCTGTATCTCCTCTAGTGTGGGACTGTCTGCACAGCCGAAAAGATCAACACACCATGACCCTCTGTCAAGCATCCACTTATGTGCTTTGCATCAAAACATATTTTCATTGGCTTCTATGAACTTTCGGTGTATTTGTTTTGTTTTAAGTCAAATACGTGGTTGAGAATACCAGGTTTGATGACATAGTGAGCAGAAACTTGCTTGAAGTTCCGAGCATTTGTACATGAACAACAATGAAATTTACATGGGCTTACGCTGGATCCTGGGGATGGACACTGATTCCCATAAAAAAAAAATTCTTCAAGCTTTGACCTGTTGGTCCAACCATGAATCTTAAAAATTAACTGTGAAAAAGTCTGTAACCAGACTACTAAAAGGATTTCACAGTTATATTTTACCTCAACTGAAGAAATTTTAAAGGCCACCATATTCTTGGATGAAAGTGGGTTCTGATCTTTCAGGAAAAGGATTACATTCTTGTAGTGGACGACCACACGAATTTCTTTGAAATGGCACAGTTGCAGCCGCTGAAACAATTGATGTCAGACAATGATAACAATTGAGTTAATTAACAATTCAATGAGTTTTGTGTAGAATGGGGAATTACTCACATAACAAGTCCACACTATTCTCTACTAGCATAGAGGTAGGTTGGAATCGTGAAAAGCTTGTTAAAGAAAACCAAAAATTCGGCATTGACCCATACCTTGCTCTGATAAATTATAGAGACACACCAGTGATTAATGGGAAATCACAATTGTAACGGCTAATCACAGAGTTTCAAGACTTGATGAGATTAAACAGCCTTTAATCCAGAGTGTGATGTTGGTACACTGACAGTATGATGTTGTGATGATGTTACTGGTGATTATTGATGATTGACTGGAAAATATACAAAACATCAATTAGAAACTTTGAATTGCAATAAAGCAGTCAATTTACACAAAAACAGTGTTACAGAATCTTCAACATTAATCTAACTGATAAACACATGAATATAACTATGAGAAATACCATTATAAATGTAGGTTTACACTATGACCTTTCAAGGTCGATGTTGGCAGTGAAAGCCTTACTCTTACTGGTAGCAAAAACTGTTATTTATATGGAAATAACAAACTGACAAATCCAAATTTATGCATACACAAATGAACTAAGTATATACCTGATTGGTGACCTCATTTAGGGATTTGGATGGCATCATATTAATTAGAGAAATACAATTAAAAACTGAGAAATGGTAAACAAAGCAGTCTACTTTGGAACCATGCTACTTCCTGTTGAAGCTCCATACAGCTTTTTTTAGTGATGTAAAGAGTTTAAAACAATTAGGCACATAAGTCAGTGAAGCAGTCGTAAAATCACTCAATAGCCTGCTGTAGGCATCTACACACCGGCCCCTTAATTGTGTCAACGTCTAGATAGAACACAATTATCAAAAAACATAATAAAGGGTGGTGATTTAAACAAATCAATGTTCACTAAGCAACAGATGAAAAGAGTTCAATCATTTTAGTCATTTTCAAGCAGGAGACACAGTTTGTTCACTGGACGGAGGTAGACACCCGATTTGGTTCGGAGCTTCACAATACGAACAAGACCTCGCTTGTCCATGATGACATCCAGCACTCTTGCTAGACACCAGGCATTTCTTGGACTATTGTCCATCACAAGCACCATGTCACCTTCCTTTAGGTTTCTCTGAACGGTGTTCCACTTTTGCTTCTTTTGTAGTAATGGGAGATATTCTAGAGTCCATCTTCTCCAAAAAAGATCTGTCAGGTACTGCAGTTGTCGCCATCTTCGTCTGCAGTAGCTGTCTTCCTTGTAGAATACTCCGGGTGGAGCCAGCTCGCCGCCCCTGAACAGGAGAAGGTGATTAGGGGTTAGAGCATCGAGGTCGTTGGGACTGTTTGGCATTTCAGAAATTGGTCGTCCGTTCAAAATCCCTTCTACTTCGCAGAAGAGAGTATTCAAACCCTCATCATCGAGACGAACTGTTTGAGTGTGAAGTAGAGAGTACATCACTTTACGAACCAGTCTGATCAGTCGTTCCCAAACTCCTCCAAAGTTTGATGCGGTGGGAGGGTTGAATTCCCAATGAATGTTGTGCTTAAGTAAAGCACCTTGAATCTTTGGCGAGTCCAACTTTGACATTTCTTCTCGCAATTCACGCTCGGCACCGACAAAGTTAGTTCCGTTGTCTGACCTCATATATTTGACCGGCCCCCTGCGAGCAATAAACCTCCTAATAGCACATATGCAGGAGTCGGTATCGAGACTTGCAGCAACCTCCAGATGCACTGCTCGCACGGTCAGACATGTGAATATTACACCCCATCTCTTGACTAGGCTTCTGCCTCTCTTGATCTCAAACGGTCCAAAGTAATCCACTCCAACTTTGGAGAATGGGGAATTGATGGTCACTCTCTCTTCAGGTAGACTTGCCATCTTTTGAGTGTTCGGGGTACCTTGATACTTCTTGCACGTAACACACTTAGCAAGCATGCCTTTGATGAGTGAGTTGGCACCAACAATCCAGTATGTTTGTCTAGTATGCGCAAGGATGGCGTTCTTTCCGAGATGTCCCACTAACCTGTGGGCGTCTTCGAGGATCAATCTGGACATAGGAGACTCTTTGGGAAGAATTATAGGATGCTTTGCCTCAGTTGGTATGTTGGATCTTTCAAGACGTCCGCCTGCTCTTAGGAGTCCATCTGACAGGAAAGGATCTAGTTTCACTAACCTCGATGACTTGCTGATTCTTCCTTTTGCTTGCAGAGTTTTGATCTCGCTTGAGAAATGTTCTGCTTGAACATACCTCACTAGTGCCCTTTCAGCTCTCTTGAGTTCCGAGACAGACAGGACTTTCTGATTTTCCTTTGGTCCAAGTTTTGCTGTAGGTGCATGTTTTGGCTTCTCTGTTTGGTTTCGCTTCCTTGCTAGGTCAAGTAGGTTGTTGCGTGCTATTAATAGCCAAGCAGCGATCTTCTTCAGCATCATCCAGTCGGAGAAGCGTTCAAACAGTCTGTCCATGATGGTCATTTCACATACAGCCGTATGCACATGTTTCACTTCAGGGTCCTCTTCGAGGTCATAGTTCATCGAGCCTGCTGTCTGTTCCCACAAGTTTTCTGCCTTCCATAGAAAGTCTGGTCCATTGAACCATTGTTTCGTCTGAAGCAGTGATGTCATCGTCAATCCTCTAGATGCGTGATCTGCAGGGTTATGAAGAGTGTTCACATATTGCCATTGATCGTTGGTTGATGCTTCGTGGATGATTTGTATCCGGTTTGCAACGAAAGTGTGGAATCTGCACTTCTCATTGGCAAGATACCTAAGAACGCTCATGCTATCTGTCCAATAAAAGATCTTGTCGATTTTGAAGTCAAGTTCTCTCAGGAGCATTGCGTTGATTCTCACCAGAGCAGTTGCTGCAGTCAGCTCTAAACGTGGGATGGTCACTTTCTTGAGAGGTGTCACCCTCGCCTTCCCAAACACAAACGAACAGTGAATTCGTCCCTTGTCGTCTAACATCCGCAGGTAAGTCACCATACCATATCCAGTCTCACTAGCGTCGGCGAAGTGGTGCAGTTCATATGACATAACACTTGCAAAGTCGTTTGGCTTGAAGCATCTCTCAATGTTCAGGTTCTCTAACAGATGCAACTCAGACACCCATTTGTTCCATTTTCTCAGATTTGTTCCCTCAATTTTATCATCCCATCCAACACCGATTCTACACAGTTCCTGAAGGATGAATTTGGGAATCAAGACAAAAGGGGCTGTGAATCCGAACGGGTCATATATGGAGCTGGATAGTGACAATATCCCTCGCCTTGTGCATGGTACATTTCTTTCTCCGATTTTGAATCCAAGTGTATCAGTTTCGGTTTTCCAAAGCACTCCAAGTGCTCTCTCGGATGGCAGAATGTCCTGTTTCAGGTCAAAACACTTCACTTCTTTGGATCTATCATCTTCTGGCACAGATTTTAGCACTGTGTGACTGTTGGACAGCCACTTGGTGAGCTTGAAGCCGCCTTTCATGCACATGGCCTTTGTGTCATGAATCAGAGATATGGCCTCATCTTCTGTTGCCTTAGATCCCAGATAATCGTCAACATAGAAGTTTCTTCTGATGCCACCACCGATTTCTGGTTCGAAGCTGTCTTGGTTGTCTGAAGCTGTCTTTCGTAGAGCAAAGTTGGCGCAGCTTGGTGATGATATTGCTCCAAACAGATGGACCTTCATTCTATGAGTTTCAGGAGTCTTGTTGATGTTGCCGTCGGGCCACCATAGGAATCTGAGGAAGTCACGGTCATTGTCGTTGACACGTACCTGATGATACATGGCCTCAATGTCGCCCATCAACCCAATTTTCTCCTGTCTGAAGCGGAGGAGGACACCCAGAAGTTTGTTGGTCATGTCCGGCCCCTGTAGCAAGACTGAGTTCAGTGCAGCTCCAAGGTAATTTGCAGAGCAATCAAAAACCACTCTCAGCTTCCCAGGTTTCCTCGGGTGGTACACCCCGTGGTGAGGCAGGTACCACACACGTCCATATGTTCCGAGTAGATCAGTTTCAGGTACCCGTTCTGCATATCCCCTTTTCAAAAGCTTCTCCATGAACTCTTGGTAGTCACTCTTGAAATCAGGATACCTCATCATCTTGTGTTTCAAAGATGTCAGACGCTTGACAGCTTGAGGATAGTTGTTTGGCATGCAGACGGTTTGGTTTCTGAAGGGCAAGTCTGTGATATAATGTCCTTCAGAAAGTTGAATCGAATCTTCGATTTGCTTGATGAAGCACTTGTCTTCCACTGAACTTTCTCTTTTGTCATCAACTGTTCTTTCTGGGAATTCTAGGTTGTAGGTGTTGCGGATCATCTTGTCCAATTCTTCAGTTTCGTCGCGGATTGTTGACACATTTGCTCTGTTGGTTGTCAGGTCAGGATTACTGTTTGGGTCTGGTGTTCTTACAACGTTCCATAGGATCCACCCAAGTAAGCTTTGAGTAGCATGTGGAGATCCTCTTGGACCGGTTCGTACCTGAATAGGTGTGTATGCATCTGGGATGTTGTTGCCAATTAGGATCCCAACTTTGGAGTTGATTGATGGTACAACGACATCTTCGAGATGTGTCCACTGCGCGACGTCTTTCATGGTAGGGATGAGTTTATTTGAGACTGGCATGTTGTCTTTGGTGTAAACCCGTGGAAGATCAATTATGTTGTTCATTTCAAGATTTCCAATTTGAAGTCCATCAACTGCAGTTGTGGTCATAACGTGAGTGTCGCCCATGGTGTCTAGTGTGATTTTCAGTCTTTTGCCGCTTCCCCCAAGTCGTTGAAGTAGGTTGTTTGAACAGAAAGTTACGTTGCTTCCTGGGTCGAGGAAAGCATATGTGTTCACGGAGGTCAGACTGTCCTTTAACTTTACTCTCACTGGGATCACTGCCATGGTACATTCTCCGTTACCGGTTGATACACTGCTGAATGCACTTGCACCTTTTATTTGTGTGTTGTCATAGTTCCTTGGTGTGTTGTCAAACTTCTTTGGTGTGTTTTCAGAATTTTGTATCCATTCGTCATTGTGTAGGCAGGTAGGGTGCCGACGTTTGCAAACTGAGCATGTTGCTCGGGCTCGACAATCTTTGCTCCTATGTCCATGTTTCATACATCCGAAACAAAGCCCTTTTGATCTAAGGAAGTTAGATTTGTCTTCATAGGATTTCTTTGTGAAAGAGTTGCAATTGTCCACAACATGAGACGGTGAATTGCAGAAGATACACCCTGTTATTGGCTCTCTAGGCATGAATGAGCTGCTTGATCTGTCGGTCATACTGCTCTCATTTGTGTAGGACATCTTTGTGGCATAACTCTGTTTTGGTTGTGGTCGACTTTGACCCCTCCCAACACCTGTTCTTTGGTCTCCAACTTTCAGTGCATCACGTCCATATGTCGGGTCGCATGCTTTCTTGGCTTCCATCTTTATGAAGTTTACAAAATTGCTGAACTTCACTGTCTCTGAACGTTCTTTAATGTGATACACAACATTCCTCCATTTTTCTTGGAAATGAAATGGTAGTTTGCCAAGTAGCATTTTTATGCTTTCTGGATATTGAAGCACTTTTACAGCCTCAATCCCCCTAATGGCATGTTCACACTTGCTTAAGAAAATGGCGAATTCATCAAGAGCACTTGGACTGTCAGCTTTAATGTTCGGCCACCGTTTAGCCCTTTCAATGAAAGCATCAGCAAGCACGTCTTCTTGACCATATCTTTCCTCCAGTTCAGTCATGGCAGCAGGATACCCAGTCTTTGCATCAAGGTAGGCAAAACCGTTGACAATTTGGTGAGGTTTACCGCTTGTGAACTGCATCAAATAATTGAGCTTTTCGTCAACATCATCTGTATTGTTGACAATCTTCGTCTTGAATTGTCTCACAAATTTGCAGTAGTCAAGTGGATCACCATCAAACTTGGAAATGTCGGGCACTGGTCTTCGAAGCTGACGGACAACATCTACGATGACGTCAGACTGTTGTGGAGCGCACGTGCGGTCTTTGTTGAGGTTGTTGTCTTCGTGCTGAGCAATAACCAGACTGCTTGTTTGTGGCACATATGGTATGGCTGTAGCGTTCAGCAAATTGGGTTTAGAATGAACTTCAGTGTTTGTCGCAGCAACTTGTGTCGTGACAATATTACTTTTATGATCTGACAGTTCTTCTATGTTATCACTGGATTTGTTCTTGCGCTTTTGCTCGTCAACATCACTCTTTACAAGCTCATCGAGCGCATTGGCCGTTGCACAAGAAATCTCCCTTTCTGTTTTCAACTTCAATTCGCGTTCCTTCATTACCAAGGCTAATTTCTCCATTTCAATCTGTTTTTGGGACTCAAACGCTCTCAACTGTGCATCAATTTCTGCTTTCTTCTTCTGTTCCTTGATCTTTGCAGATAACAAAGATGAAGATCTGCTATGCGTAGTCGAGGCTGAACTTCCCCTTTGTGATGCGATCTGGCTTGCACTGTCTTTAGGTGTAACATTTGACAACTGTAATACAACAGCTTCAATCTTGGTTTTATACATGTGCAGCAAGTCTAATTTGTCTTCATATAGAAATTTTTCATCAGGAATTTGTCTGTACGTCTCAATAAATTCTTCATACAGGTTTAACCAGTGACTGTGTAGTTTGGTTATCTCATTTTGATCACCATGCATGTTTTCAATGGAAACATAGTCGGATTTCAGTTGCTTAAAGATAGTTCTCAATTTTTGCACTTTTAAGTCAATACTATAAGCTAAACCCTTTTCTGTTTGAGTTATGGTCCGCTTATTCTCTTCTATCTGTTCTTCTGCTTGTTCTTCAATTTCCATGTTTTCTCCTTTGCCCTCCATCATTTGTGGTCAATCAGTCAATGCATGTAACGGCTAATCACAGAGTTTCAAGACTTGATGAGATTAAACAGCCTTTAATCCAGAGTGTGATGTTGGTACACTGACAGTATGATGTTGTGATGATGTTACTGGTGATTATTGATGATTGACTGGAAAATATACAAAACATCAATTAGAAACTTTGAATTGCAATAAAGCAGTCAATTTACACAAAAACAGTGTTACAGAATCTTCAACATTAATCTAACTGATAAACACATGAATATAACTATGAGAAATACCATTATAAATGTAGGTTTACACTATGACCTTTCAAGGTCGATGTTGGCAGTGAAAGCCTTACTCTTACTGGTAGCAAAAACTGTTATTTATATGGAAATAACAAACTGACAAATCCAAATTTATGCATACACAAATGAACTAAGTATATACCTGATTGGTGACCTCATTTAGGGATTTGGATGGCATCATATTAATTAGAGAAATACAATTAAAAACTGAGAAATGGTAAACAAAGCAGTCTACTTTGGAACCATGCTACTTCCTGTTGAAGCTCCATACAGCTTTTTTTAGTGATGTAAAGAGTTTAAAACAATTAGGCACATAAGTCAGTGAAGCAGTCGTAAAATCACTCAATAGCCTGCTGTAGGCATCTACAACAATCACAACTTCGCTATGGGAGAAAACAGAGGACAATGCTACCAGTGCTGAAAAGAAGTCTGAATGACAAGAAGCATTGGAAGATGCACGGAAACACATGCAGAAAACTCAGGCGAAGTATTATGATGATGGTAATATGTATATGCGACCTCTTATCCATAATGAACCTGCTGTTGTCTTGTGTGATAACAAAACGTTGTGGACACCAGCTAAGGTAACTCAGAAATGTGACCAGTACCCATGGTCATACATCATTCAAACACCAGATGATGCTGAATACTGAAGACATCGGCAAAACATCAAACCGGTCAAGGTTCGTGACAAGCTTGAGATGATGCAGGAATCAAAAGTCAAGTGCCACCGGGCGGGCAACCCATACCACCACCTAACAGCAACAACAATTCGCTCCGGAGAGAAGTCTGGATATTGTAAAATTGTTGAAAATGCCAATTGGACATCTGAACCTAATCCATTTAAAGTTGTGTTTGAAAAGTTCATTCAACATTACAGAGACTGTAAAAGTAATTGATCAGCATATTAATAGTATTAATGTATGGGGAATTTATCATTGAGTAACAATTCCAATTTGCCAGTAACAAGCAGTGCAACATTATTTCAGTAAAAGTTTATTTTCAGCAAGGTTTTAATTTACCTATCAGTAACAAGTTCTAGTCACAGTTACTTATACTTAAAGAGGAGATGTCACAGTGCAGTTTCAATTATATGTCTAATGCCGCTATGGTTAAACGAGTATCGGCTATACCAAACTCGCCAATCAAATGACATGTAACAATTCTTAGTTGATTAAACATGGCTGCCCTGAAGACCACTTTGTTGTCGCGTGATTAAAAATAAAAAGACATGCCAAATTACATTTTCACTGAAATAAACAAGAAGGTGAACAAACTTTCGGTACAAAACAACCGTCACTTACAGTAATGTGTGACATGGTTATTTGCAAGAGAAGATTAAGCAGCACGTGGGTTTCTATGGCGAGTTATGCAATAGACCAGTCTTCATGCTTTGTTGCTGTGTAGTACGTTTTATGCAATAAAGTGAATTCTGTTTATATGAGGTCAGATTTTATTCTACTGATGCGCATAATCGAAAATTATTTATCATATGCCATGTTGTAGATGAATATGAAAGTATGTTTTCCAGAAATAATCTTGTATTTGAAACACTAACATACTGGATGGAACTAAGGAGGTCTAGTACATTTGCCTCCTTGGACAATTGCCATGTGTCTAATAAGAAGGCAGACCATGTGTCAGTATGAGTATACAAATGTTATTAGAGAATCATAATATACATTTGCAGTTTAAGAAAGAAAATGTCATTCATTTCCTTTCTTTTACATAATAGAATTTGCGTTTATATAATGTTGATATAACATATCACGTTATATTCAGGAATGAAAGTGCATATATTGGTTGCTTTAATGTGAGTAATTCCATTTAAGGCAACTGGTCAAACTTTAGTATATCTTCCCTTTAGTCAAAAGTCATTAGTTACAGCACTATGAACATTATTTTGGAATTAAAAATAATTTAAATAAAAGTGACCTACTGACGACATCTGGTCTGTGTTAACTATAATGATCCCTCTAAGACAAAGAGAAGCATTCAATTAGTAGGTTGAAGTGGAAATAATCAAAAATGCATTAAAAAACCTTATGGTAATAGGCTTTTTGTCAACAGTTGTCAATAACTGTTTTAAAGGATAACATTTCACAACCAGTTACATCCTTATTTATCCTTATATATAAGATGAACAATGTTTCGATATGTGAAAGTCAACATGGAACCTAAATCTTGTTTTGGACATCTAAAACCTAATGTTTATGATATAGTTTAGGCACAAGGACAATAGCTATTTTGATATAAAAAAAAACTTGTCTTCCTTTTTTCAAAATGTCAACTGGAGGCGTTTTTCTTTGAAGAAATCTCATGTAGAGATAGATTATTTCAGTGAAACTATTGTAACACTTGTCACAGCATCACATTAAGTTTTGAATACTAGAGGTGCTAAAATTATTTTCCATTTGTAGTGTTCGAGGTAGCTTACATCGGAGTAAGTTTCAAATCCCTTTTAAATTTGGATTAACAGAACTAATATATTGATCAATTTTAGTCTGATACATGTAAATAAAAAAATATGTATAATATGTCATTTTACTTTTTAAAAACTACTTCAATGGTTTAATGTAAACATTTTTTACTTCAATTTTTAGTGTTTTGATGATCCGGTCATATGAAAGATGCACTTATAAAATTCATGTTTGAAGAATTGATAAATAGTATTTTAATAATATGTATGTTCAAACGTTTACAGGCGTCTTTACTTGATGGCACTGCCAAATCAATTGACGGGGACTTTATGGCTGTGTCTGATGCGCCTGTGACGTTTTTATCTGGAACTGCAACAGTATCTCTTTTAATACAAATAGGGGACGATGTAAGTACAAATGTAATGTTAAGGTTGAGACATTTGTAAACGAACTTAGTAAGATAGAAATCTGAAGGATCTTGTCACTCGATCAGTTCGGTTTGAAGTTTTGCAAATCCTCGAAAATCTGAATATATGATAGTGTTACTCTTAAACAGATTCAATCTCCTCGAGAACATGGGATTTACACTAATATTCGATGATTCATTTACATTTCTGATTGATTCACCATTTTCAAACCTTGACAAACCAAAACATTATTTAACAGGTGTTTATGATATGTTGAACGATCTGATTGCAGATGATCTTTGACCCTTGGGAATATTTCAGGATTCGACTCCATGATTTCCCCAACATCTGTGTAGATTTTGAACGGAATATTGACATCGTAGATACCAGAGGTAATTATGATTATTAATAATATTTTGTGTGTAAATATAATTCATTATTGTGTTACCAATCTTTTCTGCTTTAATCCAAAGAATTTGATTTCAGTGATGTGGCTTGAATATATATTTTTGAATATGACTTTATACCGCACAATGGATTTAGAACGTTAGTTTGTTACCTTGATTTCTCTGATAGAGTGTCCCAGGGGTGATATAATGGAGAGTAACAAAGCATAGGTAACTGAGGATGGTAGAGCATTCGTTTGATCCCTGTCCACTTCATGTCTTCACGGTGTTTCTTCCTTGCCTGACGCTCATCATTAGAAGGATAGAACAATACATACTTGAACTGTGTTATGGCTACCAGGTGCCAAGGCACAAACGTAATTCCAACTATACATTAGTACTATTATTACTCTTATTCCCATTTTTATATATAAAACAGATACCGGCTTATGTGGTGATATTAACGATATTATCGCTTCTCTATTGCTTACCGTTACTGTCCCACCATCACAGTGAGTACACTTTAAAAACATTTATAACATTTATAACACTATATAATCTAAAAACTCCTTTCTCAGGTACGTTTTTAATCGGTTTTAGAAGAGAGAAAAAGATTTCTCATTTATTTGTTCAACGAGCATTCAGTGTGGTTATGTATTATGGTATTTATGTGTTAGCCATATTGTGCATGCCTTCTGAGATCAGACAACCGGATGTTGAGCCGACGTAAGACAGTGTTTGTTAATACCTCAGTTGATGTCCCCAAATCAGAGATTCTAAGATATATAATTGTATTTTACTAGTTTGTCTTAAAAATAATAACCGTTTCCATAACATTTGATTGGTCAGTGATAACCCTTTGATGCTCGACATGTGCATCCAAGTTGTGATGACAATTTAATATGACGTCATAATTATTTACCTTTTAACCTTGACCTAGGAACAGGAAGTATTTACCATTTAACCATGCCTAAAACTGTTGATTGGTCAGTAAAAACCTATGATTCTCGATACTTTCGTTATGACTAAATTCACAAGTTCCAAAAATGTTTAACATTGGCCAGTAAGGTTTCTTGCTTTGTGATAGCCCATTTGAGAAGCGTATCACTTGCGATTTCGACCTTTCAGATGATGTTTATGTTTTACCTTGTTACTTTGACTATGGCACATGGATGTTTTCCGAAAACATCTACCTTGACCATAATGATTTATTTGTCAATGATAAATGATAATTTCATATTGCTAATTATTGCTTGCTATTGGAGTGAAGGATGTGTGGCGTACATACCTGAATTCATAATTGAATATACACACTAATTATTTACCCAATTTGCAAAATGAATACATTCTAACAGTAATGCTAAAACGTCATACAGTACCGACATAGACGAGTATTGTCGAATACTAGCGACTAGACAGCATATGACATCGACTATCAAGCCCTTTATACTATACAAAAATGTAAGATACCCACAGCAATAAAACACAGGCGGTCAATTGGACCGACAGCGTGCTTTATGAGACAATAAAACATGCTCGTGATTTAGACAACAGTTTAGAGCGTCTTTTAGCAAATAACGTCATATGTTACGTCACTTCGACTGTTCAATGGTAGGGAATGGGTTCTGCGACGGGAGGTATTAATAATTTGTTTTAAATACTTTATACGAACAACATATTATCTCCGTGGTTTTTTATATAAAGGCGAGTAGCTGTTTAACAGCAGCTCATATAAGAAATAGAAGACTCGTTATTATGCTTTATCGTAGAATAAAACATAGCAGAGAGCATAAAACACTCAGTGCAGCGCCATTTGTGTGTTATTGTCCCTGCTATGTTTTATTCAATGATGAAGCATGCCAACTCGTCTTTTATTATAAAGGGTAATCGCTGTAACAAGGGCAACGCTCCATGTCCATTTGAAATTATATTACAGAATGTTGTCATCATATTATCCTTAATTATTATATACCACGTCAAAGGCATTATTTTTCTTTAAATAACAACTTGTCAATTTCTAAAGCACTAAACTCCACGCCGGGGGCATGCTCATAGTGCATTCATCATAATTTAAAAAGAGTAATAAGATTTTTGAAAGAGGTGTGTGTTTTAAATGAGACTTGAACAGAGTCAATGTTGGGCATGTTCGTAGATGGTCAGGTAATTCATTCCACATGTTGGCTGCAGCCATTTGGAAGGAACGGAAACCATAGGATTTCAGCTGCCAACAGGGAACGTTCAGTAGGTTTATGTTGCTGGATCGGAGCTGTTTAAAGGGAGTGTACGGGAGTTCCTGGAGGTACACTGGAGCTGTTCCATGAACGCATTGGTACGTCAGAGTCAGTATCTTGAAGTGGCAACCAATGAAGGCGCTTCAGAACTGGTGTGAAACTGGCAAATTTAGGAGGTTTTTTTACTTGCTGCTGTATTCTGAATTCTATGGAGGCGATTAATGAGTTCCTGTGAGATATGGAGTAGAAGGCAGTTACAATAGTCAATGCGGGATAGGATGAGAGAGCGAACGAGTGCGGCTGTAGAATCTTCTGTCAGAAGATGACAGATACTGCCAATAGTTCGCATGTAATGATAGCAAGATTTACATTGCTCAGAAAATTGCTTCTCCATTGATAGAGTGCTATCAAGGTAAATACCAAGATCCTTGACTGTTGAGGTGACAAGAATAGGCATACCACTGATATTGAGGGGAGCTGTTGTGATGTTCAGTAAGCGAGACAAACATAACCTCCGTCTTGTCTTCATTTAGCTTGAGGATATTGGTGTTCATCCAGGTCTTGACAGAAGCACAGCATTCCTCCATATTCATCAGGGGAGAGATGGTGTTTAGCTTGAATCTGTCGAGCATCTGAGTGTCATCTGCGTACAGATGATGTACAATGTAGGACACTATGACTCTGGATAACCTCCTCGAACTGCTTGGTGTACATGGTGAACAATAGGGGCCCCAGACCCAACAGAGCCCTTTGGAACGCCATAGCGTACAGAGATTAAAGATGACTGTGAGTTCTTGATCACAACCGTCTGTTGTCGCCCAGATACATATGAGTGAAACCATGACAAAACCTTGTTGGTGATTACTCAGTTGAATTTCAGCCTTTGCATCAGCTTTTCATGGTCCACCGTATCAAAAGCAGACGAGAGGTCAAGGAAAACTAGTACAGCATATTGTCCTCGATCCACAGCCTGTTGGAGAAGAGTTGTCTCAGTGCTGTGAGCTTTTCTGTATGCAGACTGGAATTTGGCCACGAGGTTATGTTCTTCTAAGGGATTCAAAAGTTGCTTGTTTACTGCCTTTTCAAGAATCTTTGACAAAAAGCTCAGGTTGGAAACAGGTCCGTAGTGTTTCTTGATGTTTTTATCCAAGTTACTTTTTTTAATGAGTGGTTTGACAGATGCAGACTTGAATGAATGAGGTACAGTTCCTAGAGCCAGGCTAGTGTTGATGTAGTAGCAGATCAGTCGGGATTGGATCCTCTTCACAAGTGGTGGGCTTTGAGTTTCTTATCAGATGTAGAACCTCTTCATCTGTTACTGGTTGAAACTCTCTGAGCTGAGGACATGCATCAGCTTGCTCTTCCGTTGACTGGGTGTCAGTAGTCGGTGTAAAGCTGCTCGTGATAGATGCTACCTTCTCTGTGAAAAACTGATTGAAGTCCTAAGCTAGAACATCATTATTTTCAGAATCTGGAAGAGTGAAATCTTTCTCATGTCCCAGGAGTTTGAACATATGAGACCACAGAGACTTCGGGTTGTTTATATTGCATAGTATGGTTTCTTTGTGGAACTTTTTCTTTGCAGACCGGATGACTTTTCTAACATTGTTTTGCTCTTGCTTGTAGAGTTCCCCATGAACATGTAGTCTTGATTTGCGCCATATTCGTTCTGCAACTCGTCAACTAGAGTCTTCAAATATGGCACCAGTCTTCATTTGGGAAATAAGCAGACACCAATCGATTTGGATGACCTCGACCTCATCTTCAAGGTCACTACGATACTTTGACCAGTTTTAAGAATGTTGTTAGCGTGCTCTCTCATGAACCGCTGAACCTATAGTCTTCAAATTTGGTATCAGCCGATCTTCCTTTGGGAAATACGCAGACAGCAATTGATTTACCTTGATCTCATCTCTTGACCAGTTTAAAACTTGTTCATAGCCCGATATAATAACAATTGAATCAAACATGAAACGCTCACTACACTGTCACTGTAAGCTGTGTGTCCATCATTTTAGCTAATAAATAGCTAATAAACCGAAGTGAGTCTAAGTTTCACCCGAACCGATAAATAAATGAATAGCTGGTCAGACAGAAAGCCAAGACAAGCAAATACGAAGTAATCAACAATGCTTATTTCAGCATAAACAGCTAATCAAACTATACCACGGCATATAATCACTTACCAAAGAACTCACAAGCGTGGAAGATACAAATAAGCTTAATTCACTCTACTAGATAAGCACTCACACCAAACTTCAAATACACATGTCACAGATAGGGCTGGTTGATATTCCTTCTACTACATCGTTGTTTCTTGGAAAACTTCTTCTCACTTGATTAGTTATAGTATAGGTTTTCTGTCCTTTCAATCATTTATTGATCCTATGTAATTTTAAAACGACCTTTAGCTTTGACTGCCTCATATATTTTTTTTACCAGCATAACTACCAGGGTGTTCTGGATCATAATACACTTTGTATAAGTACTCTTCCCTTGGAACCGTTTTGATCATCTGACAGATTTACTCTTACACCAATGTATTGACATCACAAACACAGGAATTAAAGCTCTCCTAAAAAATACATAACATGACTGTATTTGATACTGTTCATATCCACGTTAATGTGAATTCCACATATTGTTAATCATATACAGTTGATTTAAAATAGAATTGGCCTATGTTTGTGGAAGCAATCTGTTTGTCGAGTACAGTAATTGTCTAATGTGACATTTGCTACAATACGCATGCCGATTATAACAAGGTACAAACATGCATTCATAAGATTCACTGAGACATGATGTTCCTCCAGGGGGGGGGGGGGGGGGGGGGGGGGGGGGGTCACATGCCCTTTTGTTAAAGTAATTCATCCCAAAAGGAGTTATAATTGTCATCTGTGACAATGTCAGTAGTCCGTAACATAACTCTAAACAATTTGTTTAATGGTGGTGTAACTCCTCAACACTAGTGTTCCTTTTGTACCTCTCTTCAATAGATCACATGATTGAATAACACAGTCGAATTTCCTTTTAAAACTGTCTTGACATGTTGTCTGTGTGGATATAAACTAGGGTTTCCACAGATACTCGATTACTCAAGTACGAGTCGCGTTTAGCTGGACTCGAGTCCATTTTCTGGGATTCGAGGACTCAATAAAAGAACACATTAATTTGAGTCACCTTGTGCAAGTTTTATACATTGAACATGTCGTGCCTGAAACAAAATTTCACAACAACTGCAATTAACCCCGTATGTCTTGGTACCTGAGGGACAAGTTTTATACCACGTTACAAGTTAACAGTTAGTACACAAGCCTTGGTCACATCATCCACTTTAATTATCACAGCCACAAATTTCAGTTAAAATCGTACAATGCAACAAAATAAAACATTGAATTGATCATATCAGATGAAGTTAATACCAACAAATGTAAATAAATATGAAGCTTATAAGGTCAAACTGGTCAATATACTGATGTTAACCAAATTAAACTTAAACTGTTTATTAATTCTATGTTGGCAAGCGACAGTCATCTGTATGTCTTTATCACTGAGACAGAAAATAAATAGCCTTATCTTATTTGAACATAAAATAGTGTTAGATTTAACAACTGTAGTGCTGAATGTTGTATAGGTACTGATTATTATCGAGGACATATTGCCGTATTGTATCATGGGTAGTTCTTCGTGGTGTATCGGTCTTCCACTGTATGCATAATCTAAAACCTCAAAGACTAACAAAATGTTATTGTGGCATGCTGCTGAAAGGTATCAATTTCGAGTACTCGAGTCCGAGTCAAACCCTCGAGTATTTGATTCCAATTTGTTTTACCCTTTGAAGCCCTAAAGTGAACTTAGAAATGTACTATGTTAAATACTTTTCACACCCATAAAGGTAAGGGAAACAGATGAAGTGTCACTGTCACTGGTCTATTGATAAATGAGACCAATTGGAAATGTCACAAACAAATGTTGTAAACTCGAAAAGTTCATAATGCGTAGATACACAACACAATATTTACATATACGACCCAATGTTTCAAGTGACAGACTGTTTATCATGTTAAAATCCAGTTGATTTCATGAAATCGAATGGATTATTAGTTTGCAGGTTGGTTTGATTCGTAGTGTTATTCCTCAGTTGTTGTATTGTATTTCTATCTACTACACCAACCAAACATATATAGTTACAGTCAGGAGACCACTTCTCATGTTTAATCCAGGGGTCGTCAGTAGGCATCCATTCCCTTACCACATTTAAAACAAATGCGTAAGTCCCCACGATTCTGGTAACAGAGTCCAACATGAGCCAAGTCTCTAGGATTTTGTTTATCTGAAATGGTTAGTCTTTAAAGGATTCCAGTCTCTTCTCAAAAGAGGTATAATCAGGCTTACTGTACAATCTACCACAACAAGCTGCAACAACAGTCTCATCAAGATATCTACAGACATCCATGTTCACAGAGTAAATATAAACACGACTGAACAGTCCAGAGTCTCAGAGCTCAATGAACTTTACCAGTTAATATAGTCACTAGGAATACATTTCGAACATTGTAAATGCTCCATTTTGCCTTGTTGGTGAATATGTTCATCATTAACACCAAGATCACCACTTTCGATTTTGATTACTATCATTACTTTAATCACCATAAAATGGTGGTGACCTTAAATTGAGGTACATTGGTGGCGATTCATTTGATGTATTAAACTAAGAAGAAACCTCCCATTGTACTGCTCCACTATATGCAATCGTTTCAACATATCCTATGGGATAACGAGCAGTCTTCTTCCCCTGGATCAGACTGGCACACCCTGGAATTGGAACTTATTGGTGTTTTTCCCCACTGTTTCTTCTCTTTCTCATCAACAACAAGCGAAACATTTACAACTTTTTTTCATTTTCACATTCAGGATTCTTCTCATGTTTCTTCAGATGCAGTTTCCTCTTCTTGATGTTTTCGTTTGAGTTGCACCTTTGGAATGGGTAGCACCTCAAAGAGTTCAGGAAAAAAATCAGGCATGATTTGCATGCAATCTTTCAGGTTTGACTACTGTAAAGTAGAGAGCAAGATTCCCTTTTCACTTGGTACCCAAGATTCTTTGTCCCAACACCTCTGCTGAATTTCAATACCAGTGTCATCCCTGACAACAAAGATATAAGCACCCAAATGTTGTCTGAAGTCTGTTTTCCCTGTGCCTTCGTCTAACTGTTTGAAGACTGATGGATGTCAAGCCAATGTTTCTGGCTTAAAACAATCCCATGTTTAGTAGGATAGCTCCTGTCAGTATGGTAGACATAATACTTCCGGATGTAAATGCTTAATAATCCATCCCAAGTCTTGGGTGTTACAAACACAACTCAACCCAAGTCAATATGACAACGAGGCTCCTGAAGTTCTTTCAGCTGTCTATCTGTCCATACTTGACCATCAAATTCTATCTTCCATTTTCTACCACGTAAACTGCCAACAGCATGAGTTAAGTCAAGAGCATATGAGGGTAGCCCACTTCTCATGATTCAACTGAATGAATGATTCTTCAACTGTGAGAGGTGGGTTTTTTTTATTGCCTTTCTAAGAAATTGACACAGGTATCAAAGATGTACCCCCCCCCCCCCCCCAACCGGTATACAGTTGCAGGTACATCACAGGTGTTCATTAGAAGACTTATTAATGTAGGAAAATGCTCATTAAAAATTCAAAATGGCAAAAAAATGACCTTAATATATTGTAAGAAAGTTAAATATTCGCTTTGGTTTTTATTCAATAGCTGGGTCTAAACTAGACAGTCAGTTTCACTGTCGACAAGTAGTTGACACCAACATAACTTCATGCTTAAAAAAACTGATATATATTTAAATATGACTAAAGTATTTAATGTATTTTGATATTGCCTTTGACAATCTAGTCTTGATTAACCAAAATCGGACTCAAGTACTCGAGTAAGTCACTTATATTTACTTTGATATGCTTTGCATTTCTGAGTGCACAATCACTATCATAGTAAGTCACTTATATTTACTTCAATTTTCTTTGCATTTCAGAGTCCACCATCAACATCTCAACACCCAACCAGCAGACCTACATACCCCTGGAGCCCTATGGCGTGTGTCTGGAATCAGTCTCGCATATTCAATTCCGGTTGAAATCCTCTTCTGATGTTCACATTGGTCTCTATGATTCGGGGTCGTCGAGCAACGTCCCCACAGATATGTATGAAATCGTTCTCGGAGGCTGGAGTAATACAAAATCTGTGATTAGAATGAGAGCTCAGGGGCCAAACCTGGATACTGTGCTACACACCGTTCTGTCAAATTCCGAGTTCAAGCCATTTTGGGTATCCTGGGGTGATGATGGGGTAAAGGTCGGGGCCGGAACTGCTATTGGTACGGACCCGTTTCTTAATCTTAACGACAACTCCTACGACGTGAAATACATCGCAATCTACACAGCGTATGGGTCAACTGGAGAGTGGGAATTCGGTAGGTAAATTTACAATGTCATTAAAATCAGGTGATACTTAAAATGCGTAAACATGACATCTCGATTATGCCTTGTGACCTGTTACCACAACATTCTACACAATCAACCAATCACAGGCACACATTCGTATCGAATAGTACCGACAATTGTCTGGCCTTGTCGCCGATTGGCTGAACCGTAATTTCAGGAATCATGACCCTTCAGTGGTCAGATCAATAGCGAGGTAGATGTGTCAGATGATTTGATTAGAATGAGATTCCACTGCACAGTAACAGTGCTACCCATTCTTGATACTATGCCTCTGTAACTAGTACTCAGTACGCTTGGTTTTTCAATTGCTAAAATCTCAAGTTTTCGATGTCATAATCAATTGCAAACATTTAAAAGTACAGGTGTTTAGTCAGCAGTCAAAGAATACTTCTACATGTTTTTAAATTCAAAAATAAAAATGTAATTTTATATTTTAAATTTCTGCCAAAATATTTTTCATGATACACAACTGTTCATATAATACATATGTGAAAATTAGTATATGTGCACATTCTGCACACATTTACAACATTTTAAACATGGGAGGGGTCATTTTGGCTTAAATTTCATTTCTTCCCTCTGACTTCATTAGACAAAGAAACTAAAATTAAACTACAGTCACCAATTAATGATTCAAACTTCTGCAGATATTGTATCTTGTCACAATCATATGCATCTGATTTCTTTTAAATATTGAATTAATGGAAACCAACTGAGCAGAGTTTCTTTTGCCCGGTAGTTTATTTCCCTGTCGATAATTCTCTTAATTTTGATCTTCGTTAATGGAGTCAAAAGTCTCATTGGAAACATGGAACTTTTACATTCATTTCCTTATCGATGAAACAGGCAGGTTTGATTTAAATTGTTGAACAAATGTTGACGATCTTTTTTCAGATTGCATCACTTATATGTACTTCTTTGTATTGACGTCAAGTAATAGCCAATCTCAAAGAGGATACTTCCTTCAGATTTCCAATCCTAACCTCTCTTCTTCATGGCCTGAATTCTAAGGCTCCCGTAAAATCAGCTAGCGGGGAAATGGGGAACCTCATACTGTATCATTGCTTCTTAACCAATGGAAACTCATTCTTTCTCATGTCAACAGAGTGACTCCAAAGATCTAGGTATTTGACTCTTAAGGGTCTCGCTAATTAGCATACGTCCTTCGAATATGTCTGTATGTATGAGTAGGTATAAAGGAGAGGTTGCTTAACTCAGCAGTTTTTCTCTCTTATAATTATGTCCCCTGAAACAATTTTCGGGAGACATAATGTTTTCACCTCCGTCCGTCATTCCGTCATTCCGTCATTCCGAAATGCTTTCTTTTCTCACAAATCGTTCAATATTTTTTAACGAAACTTGGTATGTGGTTAGACCTAGTGGTGGAATGGTGCCTTTTGCTATTTTGGTTATTTTTAAATTTTTTATTTTTTCTGGTTTCCATGGAAACAATTTGAACTTAGTGCATATTGAGGTTAGGGACCTTTTCCGGCCTCTATGTCCAAAACCGTTCAATATTTTTTCACAAAAGTTGGTACTAGTATTTGCTTAAACCTAGTGATAGAGTGGTGCCTTTTGCTACTTTGGCTATTCTGATTTTTTAAATTTTTACTGGTTTCCATGGCAACAATTTCAACTTAGCGTTTATTGGGGGTAGGGACGTTTTCCGGCCTCTTTTTCAAAATCTATCAAGTATTTCTTTACGAAACTTGGTATGTGGTTAGACCTAGTGGTGGATTGGTGCCTTTTGGTATTTTGGTTATTCTGAATTTTTTAATTTTTTCTGGTTTCCATGGAAACAATTTGAACTTAGTGCATATTAGGGGTAGGGACCTTTTCCGGCCTCTATCTCCAAAACCGTAAAATATTTTTTCACCAAACTTTGTATTTGCTTAGACCTAGTGATAGGGTGGTGCCTTTTGATACTTTGGCTATTCTGAATTTTTTATTTCTCGTCTTTGCATATATTGTCATACTACCATTTTATAACAAATAACATGTTTCTGTGCAACTTTGCGTTGCTCTTTCAACACATATATTTAGCAGATTGGCAAAGTTATGGTAAAAAAATATTGTTTAACTGCTTTAATCGTTTCACTACCTAGATTCTTATTACTACATTCCATTATCTGACCATGGCTATAAAGTCCACTCCATAACACACCCCACTTATTATCTCCTGATGAGCTACAGAGGCCATGGCTCTATGTTTATATTATTTCTGGTTTCCATTGAAACAGTTTGAACTTAGTGCATATAGGGAAAAAGGAACCTTTTCGGACATCTATCTCAAAATCATAAGTGAAAAATAAGGACAAGGTTGGATTGAAAGTTGGAGCGGGGGACATCACAGTGCATCACATGCACATATTTCTAGTTATATAATGATAATAATTCGCTTTACTCACCATTTATCAAGACCTCTCCTTCATACCTACTATATAAAAAGTATTATTAATAGATAACAGATTCAAATCTACCACTATCAATATTCAATTAGGCATCAATGATAGCATATAAATACAGCAGATTCTGCTTCTTTGGTGATTACAATTGTCATTCCTTCACTCCCATTTTCAATTCTTCTTCCCCAACCATGAAGTTGATCATCATCAAGCATACTTGTCGGTAAAAAACTTACCTATTCTCATGTCAGTAAGATCACCATATTTGTTATTGGATGGCGTTTTTTACTGGGAAGTTTCTTAATTTCATCGCATAAATTTACTCATATGTTGACTGTAAAGTTGATTAAATACCCCTTTAATAGCCATTTTAGATTTTAGAATTATAAAATGATTCAGTCATTCTGTCAAACCCAGTGGTAGGGGTTTTGAATAGCATCAGAACACCTTTCATCGATTGAGCAGGTAATTTTATATTAATATTCCACACCGTATGACTTTTATTCATTTGTATCATACATATATAGAACATCTTACTTGTGCATTTGGATCGTTTGTATTGAACGAGAAGATGTCATGGAAACGGAGGAACAACGAGTTCGAAGAACGAGTTGTTCCTCCGCTTCCATGACAGCTTCGAGTTCAATACAAACGATCCAAATGCACAAGTATGATGTTCTATATTTATTATATACCTCTTTTTATTAGCAAATTGGTAAACAAATAAAGTTGCATAAATTTACTAGGACGATGTGCTGCATATTGATACACGGACGGTTGCCTGACCAGCATGACTCATGATTTGATATCTTAATCATATCTTTATTTTCTCATTTGTCAGCCCAATAGAGCTTTAAGTGAAATTTTCTTCACTGTGATAACATAGTTAAACCATCAAATTTGCTTTACTGTCATTTAAGTACAAAAAACTGAAAATAAGAAACAACATTCAGGCTTCCGTCTGTCGTGCTTCTTTCGAATGACGTAAGCATGGTTATGAGGTCACAATAGTAAACGGTTGTGACGTCACAATGACCCAGCATCGCTAGCGAAGCTTTCGGCAATGCTTTCAATTCTCCTTATACTTTGCGCTTTTCTGACTTGTAATGATAATTTGAGTAACATTTACCCTGCTTGTGCTGTTTATATTAGGTCTAAATCCAAGCTGATACTTTAATCAACTAAAGCATTACCAGCAGTGTTATTAAAATATAAATTCCGGAGATTGAATTGGGAAAACATTGAAAAGTACGGAAAATTCCGAGAAGTGCCGAAGTTTAGAGAAAGTAGAACCGTCAGCCGTGCAATACGGAATTCACTGTGCAATACGGAAATCGACGATGGAAACCGTATTGCACCCCTGTATTACTATCTTAAGTTTACATGGGTATATAATAAAATGTCGAAACTTCATTCAATACACAACCAATACAATCCGCTAATGAGGCTAGTGGACAATTGGGACTCAAAGAGGGGAACACATAAATAACTTATCCAAACTAACAAAATTTGATGAACATCTAGAATATGAAAAAGATAAATTTACCAAAGCTGATAACCAAGAACAAAAGGTAAGGTTACAAAGAGAATAAATGATTTGAATGATGAAAGGTCAGCACGTTTAGAAGCTGCTTCAATGAATAAAAAAGCATTAAGATCACAACTTTAACGAATTTGCCAAACGATTGAAAGGATATGAGGTGAAGATGAATCACCTGGTGATCACCTTCGAACTTTATTTCGAGAACAGGGAATAACCATTGCCAATCTGGTTGTTTCTGTAACTGGGATCCCATCAGTTCCGACTACCCCCAATACTCCGAGCAAGAAACCAAATAAACTAAAGGAATGGTTACAATATATAGGTCACCAACTATCTAAATTAGCAGGAAAAGCTGCAGCCGCATTACCAGTTATTATAGGAAGTATACTATCGTGGCTTTTTAACTCATTAAGGCCGAGAGCCGCACATATGTGACAAATTAATTAGCTCCTCACAGCAAGAGACGCATATATGCGTCAGCTAAAAGCAGTGCTCATTCAGCGAAAGCCTGACATATGCATCGGCTGAAAGCATCCCATATTCAGCGAGTGACGCATATATACAATATGCGTTCTCATTGTTTTAATGCAGAAACCCATTTTTTTCACGTTTGTAGCGATGTCAGTGAACACGTATTTACGTTATAAATACACTGTAGATCTCTAAATGTATTTGTTACATGTATGTTTTGAAATTTTTAACTACACTATCCATTACATAGACAAAACCTACATGGAATGGATGCAAGTGAGCATAACGTAATTACCCGTAAACCATGAAATATAT
This sequence comes from Gibbula magus, assembly GCA_936450465.1. Lineage (NCBI taxonomy): Eukaryota > Metazoa > Mollusca > Gastropoda > Trochida > Trochidae > Gibbula > Gibbula magus. The sequence continues at coordinate 17,699,069 of OW388297.1, forward strand.
TTCAATGGTATTTTGAGTTCGGTTGATGAAAGTGTCAGCTTGGGTATCTCATATAACAATACATCCGGTATAATTAGTGATTTCTTTTGATTCATTGGCAAACAATGCAAGATGCGGTATCAGTTACTGGATTGATACTTACGCGAATACACATTCAATTAGAGTATAGAAATAACATATTTGACATTGAAATAACAGGTATCAAATCAGATGTAGACCCACCCTAATTGAAAGATAGGTGACAGGTGCGTGACTGCACATTATTGGACAACCTTCGTCGTGTAGTGTTTTATGCAATCATGTTTGAACATCTAATGTCAATGATGTGTGGCGCATTTACTTCAGATACGATGTATGTTGAGCGATGACAAAGAATTTTAAATATTTCAAATATATTCAAATATATAAACATTATTTATCTGTCTTATTAGTCCTCCTTTTCATTATTTCCCTTTCATGCTTGAAACCATGGCAAATCACGTGTTCTTCTCTGTGTCAGGCTTCTCAATAATTACAATAATGAACACATGTCGGTGAAAATTATGATTATTGAAGATGTTTATATAACGTGTTCTTTTGTGTTCACTGTCGGCGGTAGATATAAAAGGAACATGCTTTAATCACATTCATAATAAACTTGCTTGCATTATTTTAGTGTTTTGACAGGATGAGACTGGATTGTGCCACTTTTAGAGGCTTACATACAAATTATCTATTTTCGTTAGATTATATGCAGAGACTCTATGACTATGATATATACAAAACACTTACAGCTAGAAGGGGTTGAAAAGAACACATATTCAGTTTGCTTTGTTATTCAGTCAGCTTGTTTGTTCTCAATTTTCAATTTGAGTTATCTCCGGAAGTAAATTGAATAACCAACAGAAAAATAATGAATAAACTGGCCAACTTGTCTAAATGACAAATTGTGCGTGTTTATGATTAGTTTATGTAACACACTGTGCATCAACAATAAACAAACTGTGTATCTCTATTCAAGCTGGTAACATGTGTGCTTCGGAATTTTAGGCCACGCCCCGTAATATGTCAATCTTTATTACAAGTATCTCACGACTGGTCATCATGCATATGAAAAAGACACTATTGGACAGTCGCACTCTTATAATACAAGTGTTTTTCTCTCATCTAGTACATACAATTTATCCCAGTTTTAAAAACATGTAACTATACTAAGAGCCAAACAGTTACAAGTGATACAGATCAAGCATAAATATAAATTTAGGTAAATAAAGCGAGCATCATGACGTTCAGCTTTGCACATTGGACTAAATGGATTTCTTACAGGATTTTCAGTTTGGCAAACTTATCATATCACAGCACTGTACATATCATAATTGTTCATCTGTAAGATCTGACAATATGTCACTAACACGCAGCAAAGACCTCCAATCCAATCTGATATGTTAATGTTACATAATTTACAATAGTTCTGTACCACCCATTTCCTGTCTATTTTTGATCGTTATGCAAGACACAACAAACAATCAGTCACGTTTATGACATGCCACTCGCTCTTGCTAAATCAGAGGTGACGAAGCCTAATTGGTCTCGCTGAAGCCAGGTGCTAGTGGAGCTGGTTGCTCAGGCGTTGAGCTGTAAACTACCTGTCTGCGTTAACTTTCTATCTAAAACAGCAACTCGGTTGAGTACAAATCTCTGGGCAATAATGGTGGCAGTTGGTTGGCTGATGATTGTTTTTATCAAGGCTAGAATAACAAGATAATAACTAAACGAACATTTACCCCACCAATTATGATGTATTTGTTTCTATTCTCATGCAGCAGTGTATGCTGTTGCTTATGTAATGGCGTATGCTGAGGTTTTTCAACACTTTTTATGTTGATTTCAGTATTTAAACCCAATCTTATATTATCAGTTGCAACAACAATTTTATTATTATAACCTTCAAGTTTACCAACCTTTAGGTTCATATCGCTAAGTGCCATATATAAACCTATCCCTAAAACATAATCTACCTTTGAACATATTGTAATACGTCTTGGTATCTTTTAATGGAGGCGGGAATATCCACTGGTCTAGAAATTGTTATTAGCATCCCATGTTGTGGCAAGGGTACTTCCATTACATTTATGATACGTCTAAACTGATACTAACATGAAATGTAAATATTGCCTTTATTAATCCTATATTTGAAGAGAGATGGTCTTTATATGACACCCCACAACCAGAAATAGCACACGATATCCCGAAATTGCCAAAATTGCATTGGGTTCTTATTCCAGGTAACTATTTCTTTTTCATTATGTATAGTTACCTCGTATTTTTCGAAAATATCTGGAAATTTTGCAGTAAGTTTAAAACCTTAAGCATCTACTAATATTGATTGAGAGATAAGGTTGACTTATTTTTAGACATAGTAAATCCAGTTTTAGCGTTTGGATGGTGTTTAATGTAATCATAGCTATGTTGGATTATTTTACCCCCGGACTATAAGAATCATATACGCCACCACCACTATATTTCACTATACTATATTATTTGAAGGCTAACATTTAGAGGATAAAATGTACTTGACTATTCCAAATCAAACAATCACAATCAAACTTCCTAAAGCTATAGACAATACCAGTGACTGTTTGGAAATAGCTTTGTGTGAAATTGTGTTTTACCCTAATTGGTTTAATATCAACGAGGAACTTAAAAAATCATAAATTTCTGAAAGGAATAAAAAAATATCTTTATTCCTGATGATTATTACAACGTTTGTATGTTAAACGAATTCGTTAATTAGCATAATTGTAAATAACTATAAATTCTGCGATTGGTAAATTGAAGTTTGCAAACTCTGGAACCCTAATTGTCTCAACACAACCTCTGGCCAAAACTTTAGGTTTTGATTTGTTAAATATCATAAACACTCATCATGCAAAAGATTTACCTAACTTGGTAATTTATAAAGACCTTTGTGTACATCTTGATTGTATCAATGTGAGTGAAAATATTCTTAGTGAAAAACCCTCCACTATATTGAGGACAATTCATGTGGGAAATGAAAATTACAACAGTGGTAAATATAATACATTTACTAACCGGCAGTATACAAAATTGAAACTGGGCCGAACACCAAACTTAACAATCTCAATAATGGACACAAATAATCAATTAATAAATCTTGGAAACACAACTTTAGGTTTACACCTCAGAGCATGAACGGCGATCTTAACCACAGGAATATGGTCTAATAATAAAAATATGACTGATTCTGCCCGACCAAGACGTGCAAAATGTGTTAATTTAGGAATAGTTGACCTAGGAGATGTGGAAGGAATCGATAACCCTCACTTAAAGATAAGATTTATGGTCTTCAGTATACTTCTTTTGGTGTATATAAAAGAACAGAGCTTACAGATAGAGACCCGTTGAACACCGAGGTTAAAGAAGGGGCTATGTACTGGTTTCAATACAAAGACACCAATTATCTACAAAAGGAAATAATTAAACAAACAAACTTTAAATTGGATATAAGTGTAAATCCAAAGACCGTCATGATTGGAAAACAACATTTCATAAAGAAAATAATAAATGAAGGATCAGAATTGGTGTCTTATACCCCTAATAAAAAGAAAGTTATAGTTGTCGTAAATTACAATGGTTTAGAGTGTTAAAAATAAGAAAGTGGGACCTGACATAGATGGGTTTTTTTTTTATCAATAATTGAGGAATTTAGCACTTTCCAGTTATGGAGATTATATGTACATTGAATTACTCTTACAAATAAACCTTGTAATATCTACATAAAACTTAACTGAAATTGTTAATAGCTTAGGAGACAAGGCTACAGTTGAGCGACCCCCTGGGTGCCGAATTAAAGTTGATAAGATACCAATGTATGATAATGTTGTCTTTAAGAAACGGTTGTGTTCTTCTCAAGAAATCCCATCAAATTACTATTAAACATTTGAAATATTGAATTAAAAAATGCGTTCTGTGTTAAAAAATTATGCTAACACATTCCGTTTATCACGAATTAGTGAAATTAAGGATGAAATAATAAATATAGAATACTAAACGATGTCCCGTTTGATAACATGTTTATAAAATGAGTTAATGGCTTGGTATTTTAACGAGCAAAAGCGAGTTAATTACTGATGCCATTCACGAGTTTCATAATTGATGAACTGGGATTTAAACATGCACATTTTCAAACTATTAGCAAACAACCCTTTTAATGGCTGAATGTATAGTTCTCATATGTCAAAAGGTCATTTCACCATCCTAGTGGGCACTTACATATAACATAGAATCCTATCCATTGGATTTGATCCGATACACTCTAACTTCTGACGATTGGATGCCTATGTGTTGTGTTTAGAGAGTAATCTAGACATGGAACTTGAAATGTATCATTACATGTTCAATCTAATATTTAAGATCAGGTAATCAGCGGCAGTATAGGCATATGTATATCAATGCATTTCTGTGATTCAATTACATATATGTGCATCCATATAAATCAAGATCTCGTACATCTTCATAACATGGAGAGAATAAGTGTGTGTAATATGTTTAGAACATCTGAACTTGAACATGAAGTAAATAATGATATATAATAACTAAAGGTGAACATGCCCGTTTTCACAATAACTGAATATGATAAACTTGTGGTTGATGGGGAGGTATGTACATTTTCTAATTAATCATATGCATTCCTAATTATTACAATATGAATTGGGATTTAAACATGCACATTTCAAACTATTAGCCAACAACTCTTTTAATGGCTAAATGAATAGTTCTCATTGGTCAATAGGTCATTTCACCATCCTAGTGGGCACTTATATATAACATAGAATACTATCCAGTGGATGTGATCCGATACACACTAACCTCTGACGATTGGAAGCCTATGTGTTGTATTTAGAGAGTAATCTAGACATGGAACTTGAAATATATCATTACATGTTAAATTGTATATTTAAGATTAGGTAATCAGCGGCAGTATAGGCATATATTTATCAATGCATTTCTTTGTTTTAATGAAATAGATGTGCATCTATATAAATCAAGATTTCGTACATCTTCATAACTTGGAGAGAAGAAGTGTGTGCAATATGTTTTGATTATCTGAACTTCTGAACATTAAGTGAATAATGATATATAATAAATAATGCTAAACACGGCCGTTTTTATAAAACTGAATATGATAAACTTGTGGTAGAGGGGGAGGTATGTGAATTTTCTACTTAACCATGTGTATTTACTATGTATTACAATATGAATTGGGTTTTAAACCTGCTCATTTCAAACTATTAGCCACCAACCGTTTTAATATTTGTATGTATAGTTCTCATAAGTCAATAGGTCATTTCACCATCTTACTGGGCACTTATATATAAAAGAGAATTCTATACAGTGGATTTAAATTCGGTACACATTTATCCCTGGAAACTAAATATTTGTGCGTTGTGTTATCAAAGTTATCTAGTCATTGAACATGAGTTTGATGAGTCAGTGTTATATTATACCATCCCTTCCGGATTTAATGTATTAACTGTGGATGTAAATAGTTTATTTGTTACGGGACACATTTTACCAAAGGCCTCGGCCACTAAACTCCTGCAGTGATGTACAGCCGTACCCATGAAGTATAGCATGATGTAATAGAACAACATGAACCTGTGAGTCGGCCAGCTCTCTCAGTAGGGTGCCCATGCCACATAGATTAACTATCACAAACTGAGGGAAAGGTCTTGAAAGACGCTTCTTTTACTACATAAATTGTCTGTGAAAAATTGTTCTTAGTCCAAATTGCCATAATGACAATATTGTCAAAAACAATTTCCACACGTTTCAATATGAAACGAGTCATTTGAGCCGTTTCTCGTGGGCACTTGACGAGGTGCCCACTACGTTCAGCAGGTGCCCGGTATGTTGGTCGCAGGAACACGGATATGCCCATCAGGCACGTTTAATGAACCTATATATATATATTCTTACATATAACAAAAAATGGAATGTCTACACAAAGAAATTATGATATATAGAAATAAATTAATCTGACAATTTGTTATAGCATGTAATAAATGTGGAGAATTGGCCATGTTAGAATGTAATCCTGAGAATATTATTTTTACTTATGAAGGAGTAAGGTGTATAGACTTTGGAGAAGAATCTACAACTCTAAATATCTTCGAAGAATGTCCTATAAATAATATTTTAATAAACCCACACACAAAAATTTCCTTTTCTATGAGGTCTTTAGAAAAAAGAATATAAATATTCCTATTTCAATTTAAAAATCTGTTGCAAAGAAATATCTTGCAATAGTGGACAAATTGAACATCATTCTAAGAGAATACAAACGATTAGGGTTGATAATCTGTTGTCTTTATAAAGTTTATCAAGAAATGAATATTAACAAAAGTTATACTAAAATTGTACAAATGTTTGGGATTAATACAAAGCATATAAATCATGGTTTCCTTTTATACAACTGTGCATATAGAGACATTTCTATGTAGTTATATCACAATTTTTTATTTAATAGAAGTCTATAAAAAAAATGTTTTTAATAAAAATCTCTACGTTGTAGAAGAAGGTCCTCTATAGAATACCTGTGAAGATATTTCATATTGTCATATTACAAGAAAATATCGTGGTGCAGCTCATTCTGAATGCAACTTACAACTTAAAATAAAACCAAAAAGCATTATTATCCCTGTAGTGTTACACAATCTGAAATATTATGATGCAAATCTTATTATACAGGGTATTTCTAAAGGTAATGGTTATATAAAGTGTAGACCTGATAATATGGAAAAATATATATCCTTTTCATTAGGAAACCTTTTGTTTATTGACAGTTGTCAGTTCTAATATAGCAAAAGCTAATGATACATTTTCAATAACTGAGAAGTACACCCAGGAATCGAACCGACATTTATTATTGAAAAAAGGAATATATGCATATCCATATATAGACAGTTGGACATAGGTCTGAAGAAACCGAATTACCACCATTTGAAGATTTCTATAATGATCTATCTGAAAGTCATATAACTGATGATGAATACCAACATGCTAAAAATGTGTGGACCTCATTCGGGTTTAAGAATTTAGGTGACTATCAAGACCTTTATCTTAAAACTGACGTATTATTACTGACTGATGTATTTGAGACATTCAGAAAGACCTGTTTGACACAAAATGAATTAGATCCTGCACATTACTTCACAAGTCCAGGCCTTTCTTCGGATGCTTTACTTAAGAAAACTGGTGTAAAACTACAGCTATTGACCGATTATGACATGCACTTGTTTTTCGAGAAAGGATTTTGCGGTGGAATTTCTATGGTATCTAGCCCCGTTTACATGCACCGTTTGCCCCCGGGGGCAAAATACCCCCAGGGTTAAAATTGCCTCAAGGAGGCAAATTTCGTCATGTAAACGGTACACACAGGGGGTAAATATATGCCCCATGGCTAAATAGAGCTAAATAGAGCCCCGTTTACATGCAATGTTTGCCCCCAGGGGCAAAATACCCCTAAGGGCAAATTTGCCTCCAGGAGGCAAATTTCGTCATGTAATTGGTACACACAGAAAGTAAATATTTGCTCCATGGTAGGTATTGTGGCAAAATTTGCTCTAACTTAATAGGTAGGGAAAATCTGTTACCACCGGGGGTTTATATACCCCTTGGGGCAAACGTGTCATGTAAACACTCTTTTCACATTTTCAAGAGGGCAAATCAAGTTCCAATATGCGAACACAGAACACAAGTATATGAGTTGGAAACAATTTATTTACAAGGGACAGATAATTTGTAATTCTGAGCACCTTGTTGGATATTATTTTTCTTATCAAAGATAATTTTCATCTGTGCAAGTTCATTCGTAAATTACGAATGAACTTGCACAGATCCCACATAAATCAGCCCAAAAACCGTACTATTCCATTAAGTAAACATTTAGCTGAATGTGGAAACGGGCATTTTTTTGTCTTCCCAATGTATAAATTAAATTTTGATAATAACAAGCTTTTAGAAACAAAAGAAAGCAGATTTATCCAAATGTTTTCACCAAAGTTAAACGCTAAAACTTGATGTGTCCATGTCTTTACCTTAGATTGTGACGTAACAATGTAATGACGTCATAATGTACACAACGAGGTTGCCTGACAACGTATTATCCGTTATGTATGGCCTGAAGAGGCTGTGTAGCTGAAACCGCTCGCCATTAACATGGATAATCTCTACTTCTAAATCCATTATTTGTTCCATATTTACTACCTGAGAGTGAGACAATCTCCTGATTGCGAACTTTATGTATGTATGAGCTTGTAATGGGACATAGATTCCAATAGTTTGCAGTAGGTTTATTGGTCACAGGACTATATTACTATTCAATATTCAAGGGCAGATATCTCAAGTTTTAGGCTGAAATGAAACGTCAGTTATTTATCACATACATTTGTGTGTGTTACTGTTAGCAAAGAGCAGATTTCAAAGATGCATGCCATCTAAAACTGATACCCGTCTTTGTGCCAACAGAGTAACCTAATGCATGATTTGTACACAAGGTTTTAGCCCTCTGAAGATATTTGTTCTTGTGAAGAAGTTGATAATGCAAATGTTTTACGGACAGACACCGGATGTCATGCCATACTGTGCCATAATTATGTATGTTGGTTATTCTGGCCTGTTGAGCTAATATCTGATCACCCTTTTCAAAAATGAATTTTTCCGAAAATCTAATGTTAGTGCTTAGGAAATAATGTGTAACATTACCCAAGCACTCTTAGCTACTTTGTAGAGGTCACCATGCTACCAAAGAAGTGTTGCCATGGTAATTTTTGTGGGATGATAGCACAACGTGATTCCTCTGTATTTAGGAAGGTCTGATAATGATGAATACCACTGTATTTATCCCCCGGGGGTATTTGCCCCTGGGGGAAAATAGGTGTCATATAAACGCAGCTTTAAGAGGCATTCTAGATCTAATAATAAATATGTATAAGGATATGATTCGAGTAAACCATCAGTATATACTTTATTTAGACTCAAATAATCTGTTTTGCTGGGCAATGATCCATTATTTACCTACGGGGGGATTTAGGTGGGTTGAATGTACAGACCAGTGTATGCAAAATTGTACATTATATATATATTCCTAAGGATTCAGAGAAGGGGTTAATTCTTGAAGTCGATTTAGAATATCAGAAAGGAAAACATATTAATCGCCATATCAACCTTTTATCTCCTGAAAGGTTAAAGGTAAAACAAAAATGGTTGTCGAATTACCAAAATGAATTATTAGAAGGAATAAATTATCCGATGTAGAAAAATTGGTACCAAACTTGATGAATAAAAGTAAATACGTAATTCATTACAGAAATCTCCAATAACATATTTCTTTGGGTATGAAGTTAACGCAAGTACACAGAATTTTACAATTTAAAATAAGTCCATGGATGGAACCCAACATTAAACTAATAACGGATTTGAGGAAGAAAGCTACTAGTGATTTTGAGAAAATGCTTTACAAATTGATGAACAACTCTGTATATGATAAAACTATGAAAATGTAAGTAACAGAGTAGATTTAAGATTATTCAGGACACATGCGGAAGAATCATTGAGAAAGGTTAATGCTAGTCCTGCATTCAATGAATTCAAAATATTGGATCACAATTTGGCTGCTGTTCACATGAACAAGCCCAATATAAAATTGAACAAACCAATATATGTTGGAATGAGTATATTAGACTTTGTAACGAAATAAAGGAAAACAGTGATTTATATGATACCAGCGATTTTGATACCACCCACCCATTGCACAACATAAACGAATAAAAAAGGTTTTAGGTAAAATGAAGGATGAATGTGCTGGTGTACCAATTTCTTAATATTTGGGATTAAGACCTAAAATGTATTGTATAAAAATGGTAGAAAATGAAATACAGAAGGCTGAGGAAATTAAGCTTTATGTAGTTCGAAAATATATGAATTTCAAGCAGTATGAAAAGGCATTATTTGGAAAGAAGATTTAACAGGAGATGAGTTCTTTGAGAAGTGAAGTTCATAACATTTATGCAATGAGACTAAATAAGACATCATAATATTATGTCCATTAGATACTAAAAGATGGATTGTTGATGATGGTATTAATACTAATGCCTACTAACTGGGGTTAACTGTATGGTAGGTATAAAGGAGGGGTGTGGATGAATGGTGAGCAAAGCGTATTAGTAACATTAATTTTAACAGAGAAAAACTACTGAGTTAAGCGAAGCAGTTTTTGTGTTAAAATTAATGAGAAAACATTTCGTTCTCCGTTGGACCAGACCTCTCCTTTATACCTACTGTATATATATGAAAATAATACAAATGAACTTATTTTGCTACTTGTATCTGATGTGCATGTTTATGATCAATTGTTTTCACAAAATTAGATTGCATATTTCAAGGGAAACACATTACGAGAAAACGTTTAACTCACGTGTCATTGGCAAATGTCACTTTTACAACGGCGTCGCTGATTGCACAACTTGATGCAATTGCAGCCGATCAGGACGTTTCTTGATCTCGGATTCAGGCCATGTAGAACAGAGATTAGGATCTAAAATCGTTGATGTAATTTTTACAATGGATATAGGAATTATTTATAATTGGTCCGTTCTAACTACTTCTGGTGACACCATATCATAGTTTCATATAAATTTACTTTCGGTGATGACGTGATGGTTTATAGTGACGTCACACATTTGTACAGGCGGCGTCATTTATATTACAGTGATACAAAAATCGACCTTTCAAAATACACTTTACTGAGAGCAAATGTATAAACACAGATAAAGTTCATAATATATTTGAAAAAGGTATTCACTTATAATTGTGACAGTTAAAACAAACATGAGAACAGTTTTGGCAGTTGTAGTGTTAGCCAATCAGCTGCTAGCGGAGGTGTGACATGTTACTCGCGAGTCATGCCCTAACGAGTATCTAAGATATGAACTTATGTGTTTGTTTGGCCAAATAAATAGAGGATTATTTGGTGTTTAAAACATTTCTGACCACAAAAGCATATAATAAACATAATAGTTTGTATTTACAGTGTAATATCACTTATCTCGAATCGAGTGACGGGGTAAATATAGCCAGTATTTCATCTAAATATGCTACATCATCCTACATTACTAGTATGCAAAATAGTAATCAACAGAGGCCTACAATACTTGAACAATTAGGTTCATCAGATCTTTGAAGGGCATTTAGAAGTGGTATACACAAGAACAGGAGAATTTTCTGGATAATACCTTCTTTAATGTGAAAATACAGGACGTTTCGGAGTACATATTCACTCCTTCATCAGCTGGAATGTACAGATTATATAAAAATCAGTTTAAACATCTATCTTGACAGTACATTCAACAAATGTACAGATATATAGTATTCTGTTCTAATAAATAACAAAAGAAAGTTTGTAGGCGTACATTTGGTTTAGATATTCTTGAATATGTCCATATGTATGGAAAGGCCTAAATATGTGTCAATATTGACAATTCTTGAAACATAAAGACACATAAACCAACTATTTTCACAGAGAATACAAGTAAGCTTTAGTTCAAAGCTACGTTCAAGAGATATTCGCCTCAATACAATACCCTAAGTTTCCGTGCGCTTTCATATCCCCGATTTACATCAAACAACACACAGAACTATTATCTGTTGACTTTTCAATTTATTACTCATGAATCGTTATTTGTACTGTTTGTCACAGAAATGACATCAGCTCTCTTTAAAATAAACCTATTACTTGATCAATAAGTTTGACGTCTTTTATACAGTGTAAGCGTTGACTAGGCACCGTCTATCCTTGTTTACGTCACACTTGATTGCCGCAGCGTTGCAAAAAAAATAGGCTAGTTTAATGTTGCAGCCGCTTCATAGCTGCCACAAAATGGCTGCGCCCATAAAATAGGCCGTGGAAAGGTCTATAGTAAGGATAATCAGTTTTAGGAAAAACATCTGAAGAACACCAGTCATTTAAGATTCATTAAGTTACCGTCAAGTTCGTTGTAAATTTAACTTTCTATGTTTTTCAACTTTTTAGAGTCTTTGTTTTACATTCTCATTATTTCCTGCAGGGCACAGAACAAGCTTTTGACCAAAAATAGTGTATCGTCTGATTTGCCTACACTGTTGGTCATTTTCATTAAAATCTCACAATTCTTGTTCAGAAGATTTCTAAGTGAAATATGTGTCTTACCTTTGAACATATATTCAATGCTAACATGTTAATAGTTTGAAAAGTGTTATTTGGGTGTTTTTCAACATATTAATACTTAAATGTGACAAAACTCCCACTATTTGCTGTCCCACACACGAACTGTTATTATTCAACAGATTGAAATATACATAATAATATATACATATTATTTACTTTTATGTATTCATTTAGATATCTTCATCTATTTGCGAGTTTTAAAATGCATTGTTTGTTAAACACACACATTATTTAATTCATTTCGGTACTTTTTATGACCAATCGTCACAGCTTATTTCAATTTGAGTTTGGGGGAAATCATTACATACAAATGACGTTTATCAGTTTGTGTTACCGTCAGTCAAGGTAACACCACAGACAATCGATCTGACAGGTCTTGATAACATCATAACTTATGCTAACTTATCAAATATGATAAACATGAAACTAGGATTGTTGCTGGATGTTGATTACGTTCTTACATACATTGAAGTTATCTGACAGTCCAGGGAATTTGTTAAAAGTAACGCCATAGAATAAAATTAGTAACACCACAGACACATCACAGAAAGTTGACACATTTATTGTACATTTAAGAAATGACCAAACAATACATTATCTTTGATTTATCTATTTTTAAAGAACAGATGTTTATTTTGATACAAGCCAATATATCATTCCGAAAAAGTGGGGGAAATTGTACAAAGGTAACACCACAGATAGAATGTGGTTACATACCACACAAGATTATATCAACCATGTGCTTATTCTATAGATTCAGGTGTATCCTCAAATTTATAGTTGATTTCATTGTTGAAATATACATGTACTTCATGCTTCTATAAATACTAATGTATATTGTGTTACTAGTTACATAGTTTCTTCTCGCCAGTTCTATCCTATAAATCAGAGACATAATTTAGAATTGTCATATTTGTTTAACGATGTTATATGGTGATACTATAGAAATGCTTATGTGTCAAATGCTTTTTATAGTTTTCTTGGAAGAATTTCACTATTGAATGTCTCTGTCTGTCTGTGGTATTACCAAAATCTTTCCGTCATATTTGATTGGTGTGTATTTTGAAATTTGCAACATCATCATCATACAAATACTCGTATAGTGCCAATATCCGTAGACCGCTCAAAGGCGCTTGGGGTCTAAGATTGTAAATTCATTAAATAATGTCCTCGGAGAATAGACAAGTCTTGAGATCTGATTTGAAAGCACAAAGATCCGGTTGTTTTCTGAGGTGATATGGAAGATTGTTCCAAAAATTGAGGGGCAACAGTTTCAAGACACCTGTCACCATATGTTTTTGTCCTAGTCACATGCGTTGTTAACAGACACTGATCACTTGATCGGAGGGAACGTGCATGAGTATAGAGCTGGAACAGATCAGTGAGGTACTTTGGAGCTAAGACCATGGATACTCTTGAACACAAGTAGAAGAATGTTGTACTTAAAGGTACATCCATTGTGTTGTTGGGGGTCAAATATGACAAACGTTATAAATGGTCTTATTTTATCGAGAAGTACCAACTGTTACCGAAAACAACCATTTTAATGATACTCGATTGAGTATATTGACAATATGAAGGTAAAAGTAGTGATTTCTGATCGAAAACCGGACAATGCACTGCGTGTGGCGCGCGCCAATGAGTCAAACGTAATTTTGGAATCTTATTTACACCAGACTAAATAACAAATTTTGGTTGATAATGTTCAATAGGTCATATAACTACTGTGCATGTAAATAGAACGTGCACTTTCGGTTTCTGCACACGAATATTGATGTTACTCGATTTTAATTGAAAACTAGTAATCATGATATGTTTGGCGATTGGGTATGAATGTGCAAGCTAAGTGAATTTGTTTGTATTGTAAACAGCACATATGGTGTGTTGGAACGTATTAAAGTCAAATAAAATTTTATGAAACACAATGGATGCACCTTTAATGTTTACATCTAAAATGACGTTTATATTCTCTTGGTCATAGAACATGTAAAGAAAATACTACATGTTTATGTTATTTGAAGTGAAATTTAATGTGGTATGACCACAGACACCTTTTTCAAATTTTCATTTCTTTAAAAAATCTTTACAAACAAGTGTTAAGCTTTGATTTTATGTTTTTAGACATTGAAGCTCTTTTACAGTGTTGAAATGAAAACATGTTCTGCAATGGTTATTATAGTTAACGTTGTTAATTAACTCCTGAATATGTGCCCTCTTTAAAACAATAAGCCACCGATGTACCTTGAGGGTAGCTCAGTTTTCCTTTTGGAAAGTGCAATGTGCTCAGATTTACAGGCAATTCTGTTTTTGAAAAGTGTTCTGGAATGACCACCGTGAGCCTTCGCATGAGCTTTGAGACAGTGTTGAGTGACGTTTGAGCCGAAGTTTATACGAACATTATGCGATTACTACACGATGACCATAAGATGGACTCGATGTCCACACGAAAGGTACACGAAGGAATAAGTTCATGAGACCATCAACCAATTTTTTTTCTCTCACATCCGAAGTTGCTCCCGGACCACCCAAAAGCCCCAAGATGGTCATACGATGTCACACCAAGGCTATACGGATATCCCGATTTAGAGCCGAGTCGTAAAAAAAGATATGATTGAAAAGAAAAGAAAAGAAAAGATTGACCTCCGTATTATGTCCGGGATGTTACGTCTCGCAATGTGTGATGCAACTTTAACCATTTAAATAATGTGTAGGTTTTGTCTAAACTCTCCATTAGTTAGGCGCTAGGGACTTGTCCAAAACCGTGAGCTAGAGGACATGCCCACGAGCCACAAAGACGGAGTCTTTTGGAACTTCGAATAACAAAGTGACTTCTAACTAGAATTGAAGTTCTCTAAATTTCATTTTGTTTTTAAAGAATGGGTTCTCTCGGAGCGCCTGCTATTGTCAAATGATAAAAACGCTGAATTGTCACTGATCTTAAAAACTT
Source organism: Gibbula magus (assembly GCA_936450465.1). NCBI lineage: Eukaryota > Metazoa > Mollusca > Gastropoda > Trochida > Trochidae > Gibbula > Gibbula magus. The sequence goes on from OW388297.1 coordinate 17,714,281, forward strand.
TTCAATGAAAAAGCTAATGTACTCGAAGAAAATCCAACAAGAAGCAAATAATTCATTTTTAAAAAGCCATTGTTTGAGGCACATTAAAGGAGAATATTAGAGAAAAACTTTGTTTTAACATGTTTAACAGTATTGTTTAAGACAAAGTGTGTCAAAAAAAATATTAAAATGCGACATTTTATGTAGAAACGTTGATAAAACGTTTTCGGTGCGAGTCGTTTTTCCGGAAATCCCCGAGAGTTAATCAGGCTGGCAGCAGTCACGTGATATGATGTCAAAGATGCTCTCCCGCGCGCTGAGGCAGTGTATTTTCTACGTTCGTAGTGTTGTTATGGCTTTCTCGGATAGCGTTGATTTTCAACCATCTGACATAAATAACATCAGTCCTTATCAGTATGAACCTATTGTGAATCAACATTGAGTTGAACACCAGGAATCAAGTGAGGATGAGCTTTCAGAAGTAAACAGTGAGAGAGTTGGAAATACAGATACGTAGGGACTGGCAAACTCTAACGTTACAATTTCACAATAAGTAGTGGATTATGCCGTACATTAAATAGTTATTGTCTTCATGTAGATAAAATGAGTGTCAACAACCTTTATTTAGTTAATCAAAATATGTTACAACAAATTATACTGCTTTATTCGTATATATACTGTACCGCTGAAGTAACCAGTTGCACAGGACAAAATGAACCATCTTGATTCTCGATTATTCAAATCATGTTTGCTTTAAAAAGGTTTTGATTTTAATAATTATTATTATTTAGATCTAACGTACAAACCACTGTTCAATCCTAATCAAGTAAGATAGACAGTAAGATCTACACATAGCTATGTGAGAGATTTGGTAGTCACGAAAACCGGACTAACACGATAATAAGGAACTCTGATATTAGAAGCCTGTTATAACGTAGTGTAAAGCCCTGTTTATACGGCGAAATTTGCAGTGCACATATGCAATATTGCTTATGGTAGTAATATTCGCCTGTTAGTAAAAGTAAATTTACTATGCGTTCATGCGTGTTTCATTTCTGTGTAAGAAAATAGGATTCCAACTCTTTTAATAAATGAATAGGGAATTTCTAAAATATGTCAATTAATATGTATTAGATGTAAACTAAATAAATGACATTAATTTAAATCTTTCAACATTGGTTTGACTTTGTCGCCCTAATTATAATGAAAATCGAAATTTCGGATAGATTTCGAAGTTCATCGCGTGCAAGAAGGAGATTATCCTATAAAGAGAATTTGAAAAACAATATTAAGAATTTCTAAAGTTCTCTAATGTATTTTTTCAACCGATGTGAAATCACTATGTCTGTAAACGACGAACTGTTAAAAGAATAGTTAAAATAACATATTCACTCACGGTAGTAAACAATTGCAACCGTCGCTGACTAGGTGAAAATTTGCTTACGGTAGTAAAATATACATTTTTGCAAATGCATCCTTACGGCGAATTTTGCTCATATGAGCAAATTTTAATATGTGTTACGATTTACTCAAATGCAAACGCTTGCCATATAAACAGGGCTTACTAGCTTACTATTAACCGAGTTGGAGGGGGGGGGGGGGGGGGGGGTCTTTGAGTCACTTTCTACGTGTGCTTTCTACTATATATATGTAGCTAGTTCTGCCTTGCAGACAGTAATTATTTGAACTTGAGTTGCTAGACAGTTACGTGTTCTCCTATCACAAGTACACAAACCAAGCAACCACAAGGATTGAACACTGAAACTTATTATTTTTTTCAATAATCATTTGTTGTGATATTGTGAACATATACAATCAGTGGAAATGCATTTTTAGTAAATATATTAAAAAAGGGGATCCAACATAGAGGTAGGAAGGGTTAAAAAGTTGGGGCAAGATTTAGGATTTAGTAAGTGGGGGTGGTGGGGTGTAATATAAGCGACAGAAATCATTTTAGCATTGAATATCACTATAGTTTTCAAATGATTTATAACCAGGACATATTTTGTGTGTGTCTGACAATGCCATTTGAGCTGCCACGTTGGCCATATTAAATTGAAATTACCGGTAATCTAATACAGTTATTAGCCAATGACAAATAATTATACAACTGTGTACCAAGTTTCACAGTCAAAGCACGGCCTACACATCCCAATCCTCGTTGGTACCCAGGGTTTTATATATGCTCCGTTATTCTCCGCTGGAGCATATATAAAATTCTGGGTAACCGAGGATGACACATCCCATAAGAAGGCATTATAAGTTATATCCGTATAAAGGACTGTTAATTACGAGTACTCTAAGACTAGCTATCACTTATTTATAAAACTGTTTTAATATAACGGATCAAAATGCTCTGAACATAGTGAGACAGACTCCGACGGTTTTCGGTCCTTCTTTCCTCTTTGACACTATTCAAACCTTTCGCCACGCTGCATCCGTCTTTTCACTTCAAAATTAAAAATATGTAAACTTCTGTCCAGACTTTGATTAATTACTGCACACCAACGTTGCCCAATATACCATATCAAGTACAAAACTACCCGAAATCAACGTTTTCAACCGATTCTTCATCTACTGTAATGCTTTTCCTTTCACTGCGCTAAGGACCAACGCGGGCTGTAGACCATCTCTGACGTCACAGCCTCAACCTGCCGAAGGCTACCGGCAAATATGCATACGCGCACAGGCAACAGTAGGCGCGTCTGTTATATCGCGTAATTAGTAATTAAACACGGCTTTCCTTATTATTTTCGGGGGAATATGTTTTTTAAAGTATATTTTACTATAACAGAATATAAATCTTTACAAATATTCTCCTTTAAGACTTAAAAATAGTATAAAAAAGATATGTATCTCCTATGTACATATAGCAAAATGGCCATTTTGGGGATAAAAGCTTTGACAACTATTCACACAATTAGTTGTTCAATTTAAAAGTCTCAAATAAAAGAATTGTACCTCGATCGTTTAAAGGGGCAGTAGCACTTTTTTGCTGAAATAAGTTGATGAAATGTATTTGAAATATAATGTCACTAAAAGTAAAACACCCTTCTCTTTTCGGAAAATCAAGTTTAAAAATGAGTGTAAATGGTTCCGTAAAGCCACGAGAATCATTTTTGTCATTCAAAATATTAAAAATGGCCACCATGCAATTTTTGCTTTTTACGCGACATCGTTATTACCACTGCGGATAATTGGTTTGTGTAATCAGATGTTTTACCTTCTAAAGTAAATATGAATGACATAAGCTATCATTATAAGTGAGAAATTTTAAAATTTGAAAAAAACGTGCTACTGCCCCTTTACAATGTGTGACGTAGGTATATATACTGTATTATACATAATTTACATAGATTATTTAATCATGAACAAAATTCTATTATACATTATCTATCATTTGAAAATAAAAGTGGAAATTCAACTTCCTCGAAGTTTCCACATTTTGAAGAAGGGCTTTATTATGAATTTAATCAAAACGTTGTTGAGAGTTTTGTCATTGCTAAATTCCAGCAATAACAAAATGTATCTATTTTATCTGAAATAAGCAGTCAACCATTTGTTAAACCATGCTTATTCACAATATACCAATTCGATTGATTATGAAGCATATTCCGGTTTAACTGTTGATGGAGGCATATGGATCTATTTTTAGTCCAAGGAAAATGATCCGGTGACTCCATGCTTAGTGCTTTCAGTTTCAGACATAAATACGGTTATATCCATTATTTGTTTATACATGTAAACATTCATGAATTCATTGTCAGTACATTGAGTACAAGTCTTATTAGTGTTAAATAATTTGAAAACTGAGTGGAAGGTTGGTGTGTTGTTTGACTAATATTATCGTTTATTGGATGCTGGCGTCGTGGGGGTAACATTTGCGTGTAGAGTTTTACGAAACTGCAGTGCGAAATGATGCACTCGAATTGGTACATGTCTGCTCATTCTGGTGTAAAATGGCTTTGAATTGATAATTGTTATGTTTACTAACGTTCAGATTCAAAATAACACAGCGGTCGTTTCAATTTGAGATGCTTAGACAAAATCTCTTTTCGCAGTAATTATTTCGGGTAACCCCGGATTTGCTACAGCTGTGTTCATTTGTCATATACTTTTTCCAAAATATGAAGAGCCAAGCATGATTGGTTGAAAGTTTACTTTGAAAATTGCAACTGTAATATACATGCAGGGTGAAATGTCAACGGTGTATACAGATTGGAAGCGTCCAAGCCTCCAACCAATAAGTAACGTCTTGTGCGGTAACAACGCTTTCCACACTCCTAGCGCCGATGTATAACTTCTCCCATTGCTTTTATTTGTCAATAAAATCCACTAGTCTTTATCAAATTGTCAAATATAAAGTCATCAAAAACATAACCCTCAGTAACATGTTTCAACTGGAGTGTGCAATAATCATGTGTAAACAGGAAAGTGTTCTCGAATTTCGTTTCCGTGAGAACTCTGTTAGTGTTGTATTATCAGAAAGGGATTGTAGAACGTTTTCTATGGTATTAAGGAGATCTTTCATAATGGAAAAGAAAAGTTACCCATTGCAAAATAAGCCTGCTCATACAATCAATATAATTCTAAGACAAATTGTTATCGTTCTGTTAAGCATCACGGATCCATTTTCCATACTCGAATTATTAAAAGGTGTTCACAACTAAAATAGCCGCTAGCCGTTTTCTATTTATCAGGAACTCTCCATCTAGATTTGCTTTGTTTATAGAGTCCTGATTTACACGTGACACTGTTTATTTATTACTGAATATTGCAGTTGTGTAGTTGGCTGTTTTACCGCTTAAATTAATATATAATGCATACACTTCGATTATAGATGGGAAATTTGAAATTTGTAAAATGTAAAAAAATATATTACAGTGCCTTCATATATTTAAGAATTGACCTTAAAATTTATTACTTCATGGAGGTATAAATTTAATAAACGCTATGCAAACTGTGTGAATCCGCGTAGTGGATTTTCGCCATGTTTGCAAAGCGTTTTTTTAAGTTTATGTATACCTCCATGAACTTAACGAATTTTGAAGTCAATTCTTATAAATAAATATACTTGTACCTGATGTTTTGAAAAAGGTTTGATTGCTCCAAATATACAAATTTGCAACAATTAGAGCTGTACTATTTACGCATATGAAAACACAAGATGTTAAATCAAAACGTAATTGGATTACGAGCCCCACCTACAACGGGTTCATTAGCCAATGAAAATACACAACACAACTATCTATGAACCTCACGTTATTGGTGCGTGGCTAAATGTGATGTGACGTCACGAAATTAAGTTTATGCAGACATGAACTAAATCTCTGTGACAGTGTTCAGCGAATCATATCCACTCAAAGCAATTGGTATTTATTTATATGGGATTGTACATTAGTTGACTTTTATTGGAAGGCACAGTATTCGGGTCTTTGCAGGGCAAGATTGAAATAATGTTTACACACCTTTGTTTTGTTTGTGCTTAGCTGTCGCTGTGGATACGTACACTGTCGAGACTTTGTTTGTGAGAGAGGAAGATTCAGTCAGTGAAATTGTGATCTCCAGACTTGATTCTTCAAGGCAAGTTTCTTTCAAGGTACAGTTGACATTTATTTACATTGTCTGAGGAAACTACAGTTTCTCGAACTTATGGTATATATGTTATCGTTTTAACACATATTTTGAAAAATACCTATAAATGTTGCTCCCCTTATTTCATATAAGAAATTGAAATCTAACTAATTCAGCAAGTTGTAATAATACCCTAAGTGACAACAGTCTTGTGTCGTTGGATTTCGACTTTCACAAAGCTGACTTTGCTAAGGTTAACCTTAACCTACATGCTTTAAAGAGCCATCGAGTACGTTGATAGATATATAGTAAAATTGCCAAAATTAATCTAATTGAAAAAGAAATATATACAATTAATATTTCGCAATTTATTCAATATATACTGACTGTACCCTTGAACAAACACCCTATTATATATATATATATATATACTTAGTTAAATGATTAAATCACAGTAATTTCTTCAAATTTTCTGTGTATATATATATATATATGTCTTTCCCGTAGCGTATTTTAGAGCTACATTAAATGATAGATTAGCAAAACAAACATCGTCAGTAACAAGATCTTCCAACAGCGACACTTATGCAGTTGAGAAAGCGAGCAAATGCAATGACGCAATGGTCAGCCGAAACTGAAAACCGAGCGTAACATTTTGATGCAAAATAAAAAATACATATGTCATATCATCTGCACACCTACGTGTATAACTAGAATGTGCATTCCTTACCCGGATGAGACAATTACCCTCCTCACCTGGAACACTTCATTTTAATAAATACAAGTCCTCAAGCTTGCCATTCACAGCGACTGGCAAACGGTAGCCATTTTGAACGTCACGTGATATGTTTATGACGGTTATTCCAAAAATGCGAAATTCAGGAAATAGGAATTTTGATTTTGTGATTGGAATGCTAGGGAAACAAAAGCGACAGCGTGTAAATTTTAAATTGAAACCTCATGCTACGCGTTCGGTTTAAATTTCAAATTTTCTCGCTATCAATCCAGTATAACTTGTCTCTGATTTTCAAACACAGTAGGTTTATCTCCTAATTGATCCAGTCAAACCCATTTGATGTTTACTCTTTTCTATATATAACCTTAATTCACGTGAGAAACGACTATATATATATATATATATATATATATATTTCCGATCTACAATTTTACAAGTTGAAGTGCAGCCGTGAAACAAACAGTCACTCACCTCGCTAAAACATAAATTACAAATTAACAAGTCTATTTGAAATAATTGTATGAATACTATTGCCAAATGATTAATGTTCATTATGTTAAAGTTTTCATTGGGAATTTGATAGAAATTATACCCGTTTTCAAACGAAATCATAGATAGACATGTCAGTTCACATTTATTGCAAATGGGTGCCATTGCATCATCTCAGCTACGTCACACACTATTTTGTTCTGATATAAATTTGATTAATGCACATGTTATAACATCCATGAAATTCAATTTGAGCATGAATTTCAAAGAATAACAAAGACTAACTAGTGTTTGAATCGACGAATTTACAGTGCAGTGACAAACGAAACATGTTGATCACATGATCAATTTCGTACAGTCGAGCTCATCACTTAACATTATTGACAATATAACATCACTAACCGAAACAAAACTTTGATTGTATTTTTAACTTTTCAAGACCATACTTACATAAAATCTTCAGCAGACAATTGCAAAATTGTGTTATAACTTAAAACAGAATATTTACAAGTGATTTAAATTATTCCTGTTTTTCATTTGAACAAATCTGTGATCGGCGTAGGAAATGCATAACAATGGCATTTGTTGGCTGTCATGTTTCGCGATATCGATGAATGTTTAAGGTTGAAATATATAAAAACTGCAATGCCATATGCTCATATTTGGAACACAGAAACGTGAATAGATATGTTAACCTTTTGTGTAAATGTATTACGATTGATACATTATTTTACAAATACTTCACACGGAAGTAAATGCATTTTATTGAAGAATATCCATTGTAACAAATTACGTCAAAATTTTATAAATACAACGGAAATCGTTTATGGCAGACTGTTGTTTTCTGAAAGAAAACCACATATCATCATCATACATGTACTTATTTTCTGGTATAAAATTTAATTTTGAACAAAATTGTGTAAAGATTTAGCTGCATAAATACAGGTGTAATTAATGACAAAATAATTCGAGTTTGAAATATAGTACAGAAAAGTTATAAATGAAGGATACCCATGTGACGTAATTGTTAATATTTTACAAATTTGACGCTCTCTGTATATGAAATGAAGCATGTATATTTACATGAACAGATGATACCCATGTGACGTAATTGTTAATATTTTACAAATTTGACGCCCTCTGTATATGAAATGAAGCATGTATATTTACATGAATCTGTTCGTTGTTACAGCAATTTACAGGCATTCAAAATGTTAAAGCGTGTAACGGCATTTTCATAAGAGGTTCCGTAACTTGACCAACAGGTGTTTGAGTCGCTGGTTGGACTATAATTTTCAAAATGCAGGATCTAAATGTTTGCAATCATATACTTCTTATGTGATGAGATTGTTGCTCAAAAACAAGTGTAGAAACATTAAAGGTACATTCATTGTGTTGTTTTGGGTCACATGTGCGAAACGTTTTAAATTGTGTTACTTTATCGAGAAGAACTGAATTTTGCCTTTTAAATTGCTGTTTCGATTATAGTCGAATAAGTATACCGGCGATACAGAGGTGAAAGTATCTTCTGATCGAAAACCAGACCATACACAGCGTGTGGCGCCCGTCAATTAGTGAAACGTAATTTTCGAAACTTATTTACAACAGACAATAGACCAATTTTGGTTGATGATGTTGAATAAGTCTTATAACTACTGTGCATGTACATGGGACGTGTAATTTCTGCACATGTATAATGATGTTGGTCGATTTTGAATTGAAAGTAGTAAATAAGATATATTTAACGATTGGGGATGAATATGCAAGTTGAGTGAAATTGTTTCAACTGAAATCAGCACATGTCGTATGTTGCCACTTACTAAAGCGAAATACATTTTCATGAAACACAATGAATGCATCTTTAATTGAAATGTTTTAAAATGCAAAAATGAATAACAAATTAAACTCTCTTTCATTGTAATGCCCTGTCATATACTTAGAGTCTCTGAACTCAAATTATAACTTCATAATGTCAAGACTTGATTAACCACTGACTGCTTCTCTAGATGTTCAGTCACTGATTTCACAAATCTAGTCCCACAGGTGGATTAACACTGCGTTATGACCGCCTCAACACGGGTTGTGAATTGTCTACATATGTAGGTGCAGGTAATCCACTCTGAACAGGTAATGAAGGAATGTCCACTTTATCATCTGGCATGTCAACTGGAGGTGAAACAGTCTCTTCTGCATAACGACGTTTGATATGATCCATGTGACGCGACATTAGACGACCACCTGATAGTCACACTTCACACAATGAGTAGTATGACCTTATCACCACAATACCAGGAATCCAGGGTGAACCTCGTCCAAAATTGGTAAAATATTCAGCAAAACCGACAGATATAGGTGTTTATCATACAATTGATGGTGTTCTTGGCAGGATAAAGGCAACAGATATTTTCAATATATGTTGGGGTCATTATGTTGATAAAGATGCAAATTACATAGGTCAAGTGACGGAACATCAAAGACGTCACACATGCTATAATTTCGAATGCCTGTAATAATATAACAGCTGTAATAGTGTAACAGCTTCATGTAAATAGACATGCTTCATTTCATATACCTTAATTTGAGAAATTACAAAACAAACATTGTGCAAATGCATCGTGCAACAAAATTTATTATGATCAAAGTGCCAAAAGTTGTTCATCAACTTGTTGAAATCTACCGACTCATACCGAGCAAACACTTTGTACATACTCACAGGTAAGATAGGCAGTTTGAGTCACATGTTCATCTTTTTACCGAAACAGGCATAGAGACTGTTAAATGTGACATATTGGCGCTTGTCAATGAAAATAAAATGCTCCGTAAGGACTTAGAAACAAAGCAAGCCAAAATAGACAATTTGGAAATGGATTTTTCTGTAATACAAAAACGCGCTAACGAAGCCTACACACAGAGCAACCAAAATGAACAATTTTCAAGAAAAAATAACATCAAAGTGTTCAATGTCCCTCAGTCTGAGGGAGAAGATTTGAAAAGAAAATTTAAAGACCTGATGAAGAACAAAGTGGATTTTGATGTCAATTTTGATGATATAGTGGCGATACATCGCATTGACCACGCGAATAAGTCCATCATAAAACCAATTCTCATCAAATTGCTTCACCCGAAGCAAAATCGCGGGTAATTCGCTTGCGTAAACACATAAGGGAGAAGTCTGACGTCAGACTTGCCGATGACGTCACCAGGACCAACGTTGCTCTTATCAACAGACTCAAAAGCCATGATCTTATCGAAAACGCATGGTACTTCAATGGACGCGTTTACGGCAGCACTACAAATGGTAAACGCTACAAGTTTTACCCAGGTGATGACATCAGCGCAGTAATCAACCGACACTAGGATGTTACCTAAAAGTGAACGGAATCTAAGTAGCAACTTACAGAGATTGTCTTTAGTTTTTTTTTTTGTTTTTTTTTTTGTTTTTTGTTTTTTTTTAATTTTTTTTTTTAAGTGAACGCCTTTTCACTTTTAAGCAAGTTTGTGTTGAAGTCATCCCCTTTTTTTTCTTCTTTTTTTTTTTTTTATCTTTTTCAACTAAGAGCACCAGTTTTTTGGAAGTTATATGTGAACCCAACCTTATGGGATTTGAGTTTATTCTATTATTTCCTATTCTTGGATACCTCAGTGACTTTTTGGGGACAAGTTTCAAGTAGTAGGTTGACTCAACCTTGTGGGATCTTTACTTATTTTGCTACTACTTATATTCTTGGATATAAGAAATATTTTATTCACGTGTTACGCCTTGTGTTCTTCGGATTACAACAGTCAACTAGACGAGGACAGCCAGTGATGTGATATAGACCTCTACTAAGTCAACCATGCAGTGTACAGAAGCAAATCACCACAATATTTAATCACTTGCTGACTCAATATCCTGATTTGCAGAATTGAATTTTGTGTAAGGATGACTTAAGCTATGTGCTCCATTATGAGATGTTTTGTTGAATTTTTGCCATGATTTGTCCTATAAAAGGCACTTCTTTTGTTAGTAATTTAAGAAAGGGCTCCATCCAAGGGAATAGCAATCGTATATCTTTTATTTTTACTCTCTCTCTCTCTCTCTCTCTCTCTCTCTCTCTCTCTCTCTCTCTCTCCTCTCATGCACCATCACTCACGCTCACATTACTCACATTTCAAGTATGATCAATGAATAATTTTACGTATCTTATCTATGAATGCCAGGGGTCTTCAGTCAGATACTCTAAAACGAAGAGATGTTTTTAATTTCCTAAGAAAGAAAATATCATCTATTATATTTCTTCAAGAAACCCATAGTACCCCCGAACATGAACTTCCATGGGCAGCCGAATTGGGTTTTAGAAGTTTCTTCTCACATGGAACCACTCACAGTGCAGGCACATTGATACTAATTAAGAATAACTTTGAATATGAACTTCATGAAATCATATCAGACGATAATGGTAGATTTGTTATACTAGATATTACTATAGAAAAAAATCAGATTTTCAATAACTAATATTTATGGCCCAAATACAGATTCACCAAACTTTTTCCAAGATCTCTTTTCCCAATTAGAACAATTACCCGGTTCGATTATTTGGGGTGGTGATTGGAATGTAGTTCAAGATTATTATTTAGATACCTACAATATAAAACACAGGAATAATCCGGGGGCTTTTGAAAAAATTAACGAAATAAACAATAAGCTAGGATTGGTTGATCCATGGAGAATCTTTAATCCAGACAGGCAACAGTATACATGGTGACAGACTAATCACATTAAACAAAGTAGGTTAGATTATTTCCTAGTCTCTGAAGATGTTATGTCCCTTGTTAAAAGCGCTTCCATTGACATCAGCTATAGGTCCGATCACTCGGTCATTTCCTTAGAGCTTGCACTAAGTCCAATAGAGCGTGGTCCGGGTTATTGGAAGTTCAATTCGTCCCTTCTCTATGACAGTGACTATGTAAACATTGTCAAACAAACAATACGTGATACCATATCTGAGTATAGAATTGACGGAGATTTAGATAACTTGGAAACTATTAAATTATCAGTAAATGACCAATTATTTTTTGAGATACTTAAAATGAATATAAGAACAAAATCAATTAGCTACTCGATTCAACGGAAAAAAATAAGAGAAAAAGATGAAAAAACTTTTGAAAGTCAAATATATGAAATGGAAACAAGATTTTCTAGTTTAGGTCCTGAGGAAAATGTTGAATTGTCCTTAAAAAAGGAAAAACTGGAACAAATCAGAATTTCAAAAATAAAGGGAGTCATATTTCGAAGTAAAGCTAAATGGTATGAAGAAGGAGAAAAGAATACTGAATATTTTTTGAATTTGGAAAAGAGGAATTATATAAATAAAAATATGAGTGAATTGATAACGCCAGAAAGTGTCCTAACTACAAAAGAAGATATACTAAAAATCATCCGATTTTTATAGTAATTTATACACAAGTAAACATGCTAGTGATTGGGAAAACAATTTAGATTTCTTTACAAATATAGATATGAAACTCACAAACGATAAGCGGGATTTATGTGAAAGTGAACTTACAATTGACGAATGTGCACGGGCTCTGAAGAATATGAAAAACAGAAAAAGTCCAGGTTCGGATGGCTTTACCGCGGATTTTTTTAAATTCTTCTGGAAAGATATCGGTATCATTCTTTGGCGATCTATTATATATGCATATGAAACTGGCACTCTTTCGGAATTTCAAAGGCAAGGTATTATAACCTGCATTCCAAAAGACACTCGCGACAGGCGATACTTAAAAAATTGGCGACTGATAAGTCTTCTGAATGTTGATTATAAAATTGCCTCTGCCGCGATTGCCTCACGCCTTAAGGAAGTTCTTCCTGATATAATAAGTGAAACCCAAACAGGGTTTTTGAAAAATAGATTTATAGGGGAAAATACCAGAATACTTTATGATTTAATGCACTATTGTGAACATAATGATATACCTGGACTCTTGGTTGCGATCGATTTTGAAAAGGCCTTTGACACCGTTGAATGGGACTTTATAGATAAAACTTTGGAAGCGTTTAACTTCGGCCCCGTACTTAGAAATTGGGTTAAGCTTTTTCAAAAAGATAGCTGTAGTTCTGTGATCAACTCGGGTACATTTTCTAACTTCTTTGACTTAGGACGCGGTTGTCGACAAGGCGATCCAGTGGCCCCATATCTTTTTGTAGCATGTGTAGAATTATTAGCCATTGCAATTAGAAGAAACCGCTGCATCAAGGGTATAACAATTAAAGGCATGGAATATCTTATGTTACAATACGCAGATGATACAAATTTTACTCTAGATGGATCAGAAAAGGGATTATCAGAACTCATTTATGTGATCAAAAAGTTTGCATCTGTCTCTGGTCTAAATCTCAATTGTGATAAAACTATAGCTATATGGTTTGGCTCCAAGAGAAATTCAAACGAACAACTTTGTCCGCATATACCTCTTCGTTGGTCCAAAGAACCATTCAAAATTCTTGGAATAACATTCTCTACCGACCTAGATGAAATGATCTCGTTGAACTTTGAGCAACAGTTTTCCAAAATTAGAAAAATATTATTTTCTTGGTCAAATAGGTCTTTAACACTTCGAGGAAGAATTACAATTATCAAATCTCAGATCATTCCCCTTTTTACACACCTTTTTATGGCGCTTCCAAACCCATCTAAACACTTTTTTAAGCGTTTTAACACTATTCTCTTTAAGTTTATTTGGGGAGGTAAACGTGATAAAATTAGACGTAATATTTTGATAAATGACTATGCAAAAGGGGGATTGAAAATGATAGATATAATATCCTTCTGTAATTATATGAAAATCAAATGGATAAACCGACTGTTCACAGGAAAAGGTTTGTGGCAGCATTAAGTATTTGAATCCTTATCACCCTTTGGAGATATTGATTTATTTAAATTTCAAAGAGAAAGACTCTTATTATATACCAAACACATTAAAAACGGCTTTTGGAAAGATGTGTTAACCTGTTACACTTGTATCATCAAAAATGATACTACCCTTGTTGATTTTATATTCCTACCAATTCTCAACTTTATTCCATTCAATGATATGACTTTATACATCTCCTGGTATAGAAATGGAATGAAATGTATTGGAAATATATTTTCTTTAACTGGTGATATAAAAACATTTGGGACACTCAAACAGGAATTCAATCTTCAACAAACATACCTACATTATTTCCGATTTTTAAAATACATTCCTAAACAATATTTTGACCTAATTAAGGAAACAACTCAATTTGACATTAGGGTAAATACACAATGTACTATCTTAAAACAAATATGCATGTCCGATGACTGTAAATTTGTGTACTCCCAAATGTGTAAAAAGAAAGCTTTTTCCTTAGATGGCCTTCAGCAAAAGTGGGAATCCAAACTTGATATGTATTTATCCGAAAACTATTTGTCGGATTGTTTCGCAATCATAAACCGTACAACAATAGAAAACAAGGCAAGGAACTTTCAGTTTAAATTAATTCACAGAATAATCTCAACAAGATCTTTTTTACATAAAATAGGTATCTGTCAGGACAATATCTGTACCTTATGTGGTAGAGAGGTCGAAACACTTGAGCATTTGTTCTATTTATGTGAGAAAACTAAAAATCTTATTTCAAAGTTAGACACCTGGTACCATTCAAAGACCAACACCAGTCTTAACTTAAATATTGCACATTTTTTACTCGGTGACCCAAAGGCAAATGTATTGATAAATCACTTGTTTATTATAACAAAATAATTTATTAATAAAATCAGATATAGCTCAAACGATTTAAATTTCAACCATTTAATACACTTCATAGAACACCATTACCACTTGGAAAAATATTTTTTTTCGCAGGATGACCCCAGTTTTCAAACTAAATGGTCATGTCTATTCAAAATTGATAATTTACCGTGAGTTCCTTTCTACTTCTGCAAAGTTTGTGCAAAGGAGCCGACAGATTTGACAGATTTGGGAGAAACGTCCAAGATAAGATTTTAGTTCAGACACATTGGTAGGAGCAGGTGCCCTGGAAATTGTTCCCACTTTGCTGAGAACGAGACGCAGTCCCTCTGCACTAATCCGATGACCCAGATAGGTCACTTCCTTGTCTTGGAAAACACACTTTTCCTTATAAGAATCAATCCTGAAAACTGTATTGACATTCTGTACATGATCTGAGTCGTCTTTTCCAGACATAATGATGTCATCTTGGTAACCACTTGACATCTGAGCACCTTTCAGCAAATTGTCAACATATCTCTGAAATATGCCTGCCGAACAAGAGATGCCAGACGCTAGTCTATTAAACTTGAATAAACCACGAGGAGTGTTGATTGTTGTATACTTCTTTGATGTTTCATCAAGTGGTAACTGAAGATATGTATTGGCAAGATCGATCTTGGTGAAAGTCTTTCCACCCGAGAGTTCATGATAGAGATTATCGATCCTAGGAATTGGGTACTGATCCAACATGGAAAATTGGTTGATGGTGGTCTTGTAGTTTACAAAAATTCTGATACTACCATTCCAAGCAAACTTGGTCTATTCTCATCCACAATGAGAATGGGTGACTGGACGGACTGGTCACTGTATTTAATGTTCACATCAATGGCACCTACCATCTTCAACTTTTCACCAGTGTATGAACGAAGAACTCGTGAAGTTTTCTGGTTAATGGGAGGATTCGAATGTCAGACCTTGTCATAGTATGTCTTTGTCATAAGGGTGAAGGTTGCACCTGTTTCAGTCTGTCATTGCACTGACGCATCATTGATTTCAATGGTAGCAGACCATGGTACTAAGATATATCATGTTCGCCAACATGGTAGAGTTCATATTCTGATTAAGTAAAGTCAACACAATCTTCATCAACAATGTTTGTCTGATGATACCTGGAACGATTGCGTCTTCTACACATTTTGAGTATGTGTCCTTTCAAATGACAATATCTGCACATTTCCTCATGAAACTTACATTTATCAGGCACATGATCAAAACTTCCATATCTATAACACTGTTTGTCACATCATTTATCCTCTTTACTAGTATTACTAGTCTCTGATTTGTGTGCGGACGATTTCCCTTCTTTAGGAAACTGTTTATTGATTTTCTGCGTCCACGAAAATTATTTAACACATGATGCACGCTATTCCTCTTCTGAAGTTGAGAAGGTTGTGTAAGCAGCCATGTCTGAATGTGTTTCCGAGATCCTCCTCACCAAATATGTGGTGTATCAGGTTCACAGACTTTAGAGATTATTTCGATCAATTAGTTTTTAATTTTCAAACAACATAACATGACTTTCGGCCATGACAGATCATCCCAAGATGCCTAGGGGCAGGGAGCAGTTACTTACTTCCGCTTCGGGGACCATACATTAACAACATCATCTCAAGTACGCGATTGACTGTAATACGCGACATATATTAGGAAAACTAGTGCTCTCATCAGTGTAGCAAATAAAGAAAAGTTCACTGCATTGCAAAGCTTTCATTTCGCATAGCAGTTGAGTTGAATAGTAGATAGTACAACTGTTGAGAAGAAAACTTCTTATCTAGATGTGGACATTTAATTTCGAAATCCATTAATGCAGGTTCACTGATGTAATCTTGTCTAGAACCATCTGGACTAACAATGCAGAAACTATTTTCGTTGTGCTTGATATCGTTACTTCCTTCTGTGAAGTACAGTTTAGGAAAGTAGACAAGTAAAATCTTTCCCCATATTGTAGCGACTGCATCCAACTCATGCTCCGTTCCATAATCAAACAAGTTCTATGTGTAAGCATCTCAAACTTTGCTAGGAATGTTGTTGAATACAGAGTCGTAATAGAGCATTTGTTGCTTTCCAAATCAAATGCCCTATGAGCCATGCTTCCTGTCACCCTATCCAGTTTTCTTAACTTGTGCCACTCATCCCGTCTTTGTTGCAAAATGCGTCGTCAATGTCACCGGCATCATCTGTTACAACCTGTGAGGTCTTACCATAACCTTGAATGCATATGTAGTTCCCTTGATTGTTCAGGTCAATTTGGGTACTTGTGCAATAGAGAAGGGAACTTGTTGTATATTAGCACATGCCTTTCCCAATCGATCGATAGATTTAAGAGAACTTGAAATATATTCCTTAATCTGATACAGTGAAGTCTGTAGACTGCTGATGACAAATTTGTACTTTGAATTGCGCCAGTCAGGTTGTTCCAAGGTCTGATACTTTGCAACAGCTAGCTCTTTTGAAACAGTTACTTCTCTCAACGCTGTCACCCTCAAACTTATTATCTGAATAATATCTTTTAGATCATGTAACAATCCACTTGCTGTCTTAATATCAAACACTGAACTCTTCTCATTTGATATATCAATCATTTCTTGAACCTGCTCAAGAACATATTATCGTTTTCTTCTGTAGCTCCTCTAGGGTGGGGCTGTCTTCACAGCCGAAAAGATCAACATCACCATGACCCTCTGTCAAGCCCTTTGCATCCAAACATATTTTCATTGGCTTCTATGAACTGTGGTTGTATTTGTTTTGTATCAGGTCAGGTTTGATGACATATTTGAGCAGAAACTTGCTCTTTTTCTCCAAGCTTTGACTTTTTGGTCCAACTATGACTCCTCAAAAATTAACTGTGAAAATGTAACCAGTCAACAAAAAGGATTTCACAGTTGGCTTGTACCTCAACTGAAGAAAGTTTAAAGGCCACCGTATTCTCAGAAATGTGACCAGTACCCACGGTCATACATCATTCAAACACCAGATGGTGCTGAATACTAAAGACATCGGCAACACATCAAAACAGTCAAGCTTCGTGACAAGCTTGAGATAATGCAGGAACCAAAAGTCAAGCGCCACCGGATGGGCAACCAATACCACCTCCTAACAGCAAAAATAATTCGCTCAAGGAGAGAAGTCTGGATATTGTTAAATTGTTGAAAGTGCCAATTGGAGATCTGAACCTAATCCATTTAAAGTTAATTCAAGTTGTGTTTGAAAAGTTCATTCAACATTACAGAGACTGTAAAAGTAATTGATCAGCATATCAATAGTATTAATATGTTGGGAATTTATCATTGAGTAACATTTCCAATTTGCCAGTAACAAGCAGTGCAACATCATTTCAGTATAAGTTTATTTTCAGCAAAGTTTTAATTTACCTATCAGTACCAAGTCCTAGTCACAGTTACTTATACTTAAAGGGGCGATGTCATAGTGTAGTTATTTGTCTAATGCCGCTTTGGTTAAACGAGTATCGGCTGTACCAAACTAGTAATAGTAATAGTAATACTAGACCATTTATATAGCTCATATATCCATGCACATTGCATGCTCAAAGCGCTGGTCCACATATTACTCCCAGTCAACAAGTACAGAACACTCCTGTAGGAGATTACAACCGGCTTCGGAAACTCTTGTTGCTAGTATGTTTTATGCAATAAAGTGAATTCTGTTTATATGAGGTCAGATTTTATTCTATTAACGCACGTCAAAAAATTATTGATCATATGCCATGTTGTAGATGAATATGAAAGTAGGTTTTCCAAAAATAATCTTGTATTTGAAACACTAACATTCTCGATGGCACTAAGGGGGTCTAGGACAATTGCCTCCAGGGCAAATGCCACCTTGGACCATTGCCACGTAGGACAATTGCCTCAGTGACTTACGATTTGATTTGTCAAAGAAGGGCCATACCGTTAAGTAATGTATACACACAGACAAAACTTGAGCGCCTCCCCCAACCCCATTTTTTCGTCAACAAAATGTGTCTAATAAGAAGGCAGACAATGTGTCAGTATGAGTATACGTATGGAATTAGAGAATCGTAATATACATTTGCATTTTCAGAAAGAAAGTGTCATTCATTTACTTTGTTTTAGATAATAGAATTTGCATTGATATAATGTTGATATTTGGGTTTTCAAACATGTTAAGTTATATTCGTGAATGAAAGTGCATATTGATGCTTCCGTTCATATTGGTTGCTGTAATGTGAGTAATTCCATTTAAGGCAACTGGTGAAACTTTAGTATCTCTTCCCTTTAGTCAAAAGTCATTAGTTACAGCACTATGAACCTTATTTTGGAATAATTTCAATAAAAGTGACCTACTGACGAAATCTGGTCTGTGTTAACTATAATGATCCCTCTAAAACAAAGAGAAGCATTTAATTAGTAGGTTGAAGTGGAAATAATAATAATAAAATGGATTAAAAACCTTATGTCAAAAGTTGTAAGTAACTGTTTTAAAAAGGGACAACATTTCACCAACCAGTAACGTCCTTATTTTACAAGATGAATGCTGTTTTGATATGTGAACGTCAACATGGAACCAAAATCTTGTTATGGACATACATCTAAAACCTAAAGTTTATCACGTAGTTTAGGCACAAGGATAATAGCTATTTTAATATTAAAAACTTGCACCATTACAACTTATCTTCCTTTTTTCATAAAATGTCAACTTTAGTCATTTTTCTCTGAAGAAATCTCATGTAGAGAAAGATTATTTCAGTGAAACTATCGTAACACTGCCACAGCATCACATTTAGTTTTGAATATTAGAGATGCTTATTTTTTTCCCATTCGTAGTACTCGAGGTAGCTTACATCGGAGTAAGTTTCCTATCACTTAATAGTTGGTTTGACAAAGTAATTTTAGTTGGATTCATGTAAATGCAAAATAATGTAAAATATGTAATTTTACTTTTAAAAAACTACTTTAATGGTTTATTGTAAACATGTTTTACTTTTTTATATTTTTTAGATGGTCCGGTCGTATGAAAGATGAAATTATAAAATCATTTTTGAAGAATGAATAAATAGTATGTTATCAATATGTATGTTCACACGTTTACAGGCGTCTTTACTTGATGGCACTGCCAAATCAATTGACGGGGACTTTATGGCTGTGTCTGATGCGCCTTTGACGTTTTTAAATGGAACTGCAACAGTATCTCTTTTAATACAAATAGGGGACGATGTAAGTACATATGTAATGTTAAGGTTGTGACATTTGTAAACGAACTTAGTAAGATAGAGATCTGAAGGATCTTGTAACTTGATCAGCTCGGTTTGAAGTTTTGCAACTCCTCGAAAATCTGAATATATGGTAATGTTACTGATAAACATCTCCTCGAGAACTTTGGATTTACACTAATATTCGATGATTCACCATTCTCAACCTTGAGCTAGAGCTGATGTTCGATTTTTGACTTGCAATTCTATTGGTAACATTATTTAACAGATGTTTATGATATGTTAACGATTTCATTGCAGATGATCATTGACCCTGGGGAATATTTCAAAATTCGACTCCACGATTTCTGCGACAACAGTGAAGATGTTGAACACAATATTGACATCGTAGACACCAGAGGTATTTATGATTATTAATAATGTTTTGTGTGTAAATATAATTTATTCTTGTCTTACCAATCTTTTCTGCTTTAATCCATAGACTTTTATTTCAATGATATTCAACATTAGTAAATGGAGAGTGATTGAACATGGCATGAATATATATGTATGAATATCACTATATGCCGCACAATGGATTTAGAACGTTAGTTAGTTAGTTAGCTTTATGTCTTTGATAGAGTGTCCCAGGGGTGATATAATGGAGAGTAACGAAGCATTATAAAGCGCTAGGTAACCGAGGATGGTAGAGCATCCGCTCACCACCCGGAAGGTCGGTGTTTCTTGCTTGCCTGACACTCATCATTAGAAGGATAGAACAATACTTGAACTGTTTTATGGCTACCAGGTGCCATGGCATAAACGTATTCAAACTATACATTAGTACTATTAGTACTCTTATCCAAATTTGTATATATAAAACCTATACTGGCTCATGCGGTGATAATAACAATATTATCGCTTCTCTATTGCATACCGTTACTGTCCCACTATCAAAGTGTGTACAACTTTAAAAATTGTATAACCAAATCTAAAAACTCCTTTCTCAGGTTCGTTTTTAATCGGTTTTAGAAGAGAGAAAAAGATTTCTGATTTATTTGTTCACAGACCATTCAGTGTGGTTTAGGGTATATATGTGTTAGCCATATTGTGCATGCCTCCCGAGATCAGACAACAGGTTGTTGAGCCGACGTTAGACAGTGTTTGTCTATACCTTAGTTTAAGTCTCCAAATCGGAGATTCTAAGATATATTATTGTATTTTACCAGTTTGTCTTAAAAATAATAACCGTTTCTATAACATTTGATTGGTCAGTGATAACCCTTTGATGCTCGACATGGGCATCCAAGTTGTGATGACAATTTAATTTGACGTCATAATTATATAAATTCAGTCTTTGAAATTTAAGCGATATGCTCTCTGCTGATTGGATTAAACAAGGTCATGTGACCGGTATACATTCTCATAAACACAAGACTGACAGCTGAAAAGGATAACCTTCATAACCTGACGTTTACAAAAAATAACCTGCGGTACTACTTTATCACTGTATCATTGCGCAATTATTACACTATCACATGCTCTTGTCTTGATTAAACTTTTTTAAAAACCTTACAACGTGAATTCTAATTTTAGTTTGATTTGAAAGTATGATTAAAACAGCATATTAGAACCAAAAATTTAATACTTTAATCATATTTCCTGTGAACTACGTTTTGTGCATGGTGACACATAAGTGATGCGGTATTATTGTGGGCGGAGCTTAGCGCATGATCTACATGTAAGACAAAACTTAACATTTGTTTTATCATGAAACTGTACACTTTTTGCAGAGATTTTTTTTATTCAAAAGTTTATTTACTGATTAGAAATTACTTAAATTTCACAGTTTGAATTTATAAGAAATAGATTTCATAATGTGTTTGTTCACTGGCTTATAAACGGTTTGAAAATTCAAGTTAAACTGTAGTATAAATGCCGTCGACAAGCTCCGGCATTTATACCAGTTTAACTTGCACCTTTCAAACGTTTATAAGCCAGTGAACAAACACATTATGAAATCTATTTCTTAATTACCTTTTGACCTTGACCTAGGCATAGGAAGTATTTTCCATTTAACCATGACTAAAATTGTTGATTGGTCAGTAATAGGCCTATGATTCTCGATACTTTGACTATGACTAAAATCACATGTTCCAAAAATGTTTAACATAAGCCAGTAAGGTTGCTTGCTTTGTGATAGCTCATTTGAGAAGCGTATCACCTTTCAGATGATGTCACGTTTATGTTTTGCCTTGTTACTTTGACCATGGCACATGGACGTTTTCCCAAAACATCTACATGTACCTTGACCATTACTTTTTATTGGTCGGTGATAAATGATAATGAACATTTCATATTGCAAATTTTCGCTTGATATTGCAGTAAATGATGTGTGGTGTACATACCTGAATTCATAATTGAATATACACGCTTGTGATTTACCCAATTTGCAAAAGTGTACTTCATTTATATCACGAGTAAGTGAAACAACGACAAGCATCAAACCATGTTACCAATGTTTTATATATTTTCAGCCACGATTTAAAAAATAATATTTAGACGTTATATAGAACGACATAACAAATGAGAAGAAAGTGATATAAAAGTACCTTCTTGGGGATGGAGGCTGCATTGTCGTCTCACTGAAACCCCTGTATCGTCACACAGCGTCCCAGTTGCTGCAGTAACCAGAAATAATTTATATGCAATATAGACGGGATGCACAATAACATATGCAAGACTAGATATTACAACTCGCATATTGATAAATACATCTCAACAAACAAAAACAATATTTGAAATACAAAAATCAATAACTGTTATTAGATAAACAAATTTAATGAAAGTTACTTTGAATTATAAAAATTCTTTAAAAAGTAAGGAGTAAAAAAGTAAAGTTACTTTTACTGAATGAATAGTGTACTTGTCCTTGGACTGTTCATGATGAAGCCATTGTGTGAACTGATTCATTCGTGAAACCACTCACTTTATAGGCAATGAAATGTATTACTGCTCAATGTGGCTGAATAAAAACGTGCTTAAATCATGCATGTGCGTGATTGAAGCACGACGCTAAAGCTGTAGCACGACTCGTACGCTTTATATAAAATGTACGCCTCATGCACCTCGGACAATTTAAGAAATTCAGTGCTCACAGTGCTGGTGATGACGTCAATGTCCCTAACATTTGCATATGAAAATGAGAAATATCAATGTTTTGCATGTTGTGTTCGAGAGAATGTTTCCCAAATTTGTTGATAGTTCATTTGAAATATATTCATTTTTAGACATTTTCATGACGACTCAAGCATTTGACTGCTCAAAGCTTGATAGAGAACTCGTAGCAGTACATTATCGGGATATGAATGTACGGGTTTGAGAGGGTTAGGCTCGGTTGACGCCTCGCCCAACCCTCTCAAACCCGTACATTTATTTAAGAAACTAGTTGGTATAACAGGGATATAGATCAGTAACCAAAAAACAAAGCATTTAGTGACTTCAACCCCGGGCATGAGTATGATACTACTGAGTGAGTCTACCAATTGGGCTTTAATAAGGGATGAGTGCGGACCTCATTTGAAAGCCAATTAAGGAAGAGCCAGCCTAAAACACATGAAAAAAGAATTTGTGTTCCGGTAACGTACAAGAATGGCCCTATCGCACTTTTTAAAAGTGGTATAATAAACTGTGAGGTATCACTAGATAGGGCTCACTCTCAGCTACATGTACATATAAGAATATGTATCATAAACATCAATACATAAATATTATAAAGGATAAGGCATGAATCCACGTCAGAAACAACTGACTGTAACACGCATAATTGCAAATAACATCAATATTAATAACAGTGCAATGACACATGATACATGAACAAAAAGAGGACAATGTGCCCTTCAAATATATACAAATATGATTGGCGTGAAATATTAAAACATTTGATGAGAGGCGGGGAAACAGCGCGAGAAAAAACGATCTCGTGATTCATTTATATTTGTACATTGTATTTTGAAAGCGTCTCGTAAAATCATGATATATCTTGCGGTGCAATATTTTAACTTAAGTATAGTCCATTTCAACTTGTCGAATCAAACAAATTAACAATCAATAATCTGTCTTTGTAAGAGAATAAATAAAAGACACAGAAGCAAAACAAAAAATACATAATCTCACGTGAATACTTTTTACATATGATTTTGGTAGTACACGTACTTTCTTTTCAAATCTTTTTATTTTCTTCAAGATATCAGTCTCGATTGCAAGAACCATTATGCCATTGAGAACAGAAACCATCTGGAGATTACATTGAGTCGTCAACTGGAAGACAGTGCAGGATCACTAAACATTACAGTAGAAATATACGACTCTGAAGCCTTGGGATCTCGAGCTCCTCCCTCCAACTTTTCAGACTACGAGTACAAAGCGATCAACGGGACTGACTTCTTAGAATTCACCAGGACAATCACGATGGAGCACAATGAATTAACAGCAACTGTCATGGTGGATCTGTTGGATGACCATGTGGGTATACCTTACTTTTATTTGAATGATTTATCTCAGACAAAAGGAAAGTATTAAGGAACATACTCCCGAGCAAAAAATGTATAGATACAACAACGCAATATATTTTAATCAACGAGTGATGAACATAAATGGCACATAGTTACACAATGTCTCTAAAAAGCCAAATAGAATTTGCAATATTTGAAAAAAGCTCTTCATATTTCTGAAAAAAAAGACGGCTTTTAAAAAATCAGTTTTAAAAAATCTCTTTAACCATGCGAGAAAGAAGCGTTAAATGTGATTTTCTGGCTTGTTTTATGACATCATACAGAAACGATTCGTTATCGATTTAAAGTAGCACCCTTCAGCACCAAATGTGAACAGAAATATATATATAAAGTATCATACTCTCATGACTGAAAGTGTGTATATCTCCTTACGAGATACGTATGTCCTCAACACAAACATTAAAAATCGACTTTAATTCGACAGCAATACTTTTGGGCTGACTCTGTTGAAAGTAAGATGTAATTCTTTTTGCCCGCGAGTGTATTTTAACCATGTATTTAAAGCAAAAGATTGACCATATATGATATAATTTACTTAATTCAAGTTAATAAATAATATTGTCCTTTAGAATGTGTTGTAATATTTATTAATTCATTCAATCTATGAGCTTGCTGATTTGAATTTGTTACCATTGTAGATAACCACTATGCAGTAGTAATAGTCTAAGAATGACCACAAAGTGTTAAAAACAGGCAATGGCATGGTTAAGTCTAATATGAAAGCATTAAATTGCATTCACAACATATTTTGATGAGCTACATTGTTTTTTCTCTCAGAAATAGTCATTCGTTTGATTGACATATTTAATTACTACAAAACGCTTGTTTAAGGTTTACCACATTGAAATACAAATGAAAAAATGACGTAACATCAGTTTTGGCAGTTGTAATGTTAATCGGTTAACTATTGTGGCAATATGAAGATGTAAAATTGTGATTTTTATCGGAAATGTTTTGAATTTAAATCAGCACATAAGGTATTTTGGCAAATAACAAGCCAAATAAATGTCATAAAAACGGAAAATTTACCTAATATCATACTATTATTCAAAGGGACTTTATCACGTCCTTTGCGAAATTTATTACACAAACCAATCATCCGTAGTGGTAATGACAATGTTGCGTATTAAGCAAAAATTGCATGTCGGCCATTTTAATGTCAATACATTTTATTATTTCGAATAACAAAACCGATTCCTATAGCTTTATCAAATCATGTACACTCATTTTTAACTCCGAAGAGAAAATGGTGTTTTACTATTGGTGACATTATTTTCTGAAGAAATAGATTTCATAATATAAGTAAACTTTTAAAATAAAAAATCACTGCAAAAAATGTACAGTGCATTATAAAACAAATGTTCAGTATTGTCTTATATAAGCTCCGCCCACAATAACACCGCATCACTTATGTGTCACCATGTGCAAAACATAGTTCACAAGAAATATGATTAAAGTATTTAATTTTTGGTTTTTATATGCTGTTTTAATCAAAGTTTCAATGAAACTACAATTAGAAAGTAGTACTGCGGGTTATTTTATGTAAACGTCAGATTATGCAGGTCATCCTTTTCAGTTGTCAATCTTGTGTTTATGAGAATGTATACCGGTCACATGACCCTGTTTAATTAAATCAGCAGAGAGCATATCACTTAAATTTCAAAGTCTGAATTTTTATAAAAATACATTTTATCGACTTATTTGAGCGAAAAAACGTGCTTTTGCCCTTTTAAAGTAAGCATGTGTTTTGCTGAAAATTAATGCCTTCAACAAAAGCTATTCAAAATGTTTACTTAAATGCACACACTAATGCATGTGAATGAAGTATTACAACTATACAACTCTCAATGTAATTTGAAACAAACTCATTCTCTGTATATATTGACGGAAGTTGTGACTTGCTAATGTGTACTAAATGTCACAGTTTTAAAATGAAATAAGAAAATATTCCGATGTTCGAATTCGAATTCGCGTTTATTCTTCCTCGTGTTACTATTTGGTCAAATAGAGTGAACATCCTCTCTTGAGAAGAAAGAGTATTCTCTGTTTATGACGAGTCCACCTTGCCAAGAGACAACGTCCTCATTTAGGGCGAGTCCACCTTGCCAAGAGTGGATATCGTTTGTTAAGAACAAATCCATCTTGCCAAGATTGAAAATTCTCTGTTGAGGGCGAGTCCATCTCGCCCTGACTGAATGTTCTCTGTTTAGAGCGCGTCCACCTTGCCAAGAGTGAGTATTTCTGTTTAGGGCAAGTCCACCTCGTCAAGAAGGGGTATTCTCTGTTTAGGACAGGTACACATTGTCAAGAGTGAATATCCTCAATTAGGGCGAGTCCACCTCGCCAAGAATGAGTATTCTCTGTTTAGGACGAGTCGACCTTTCCAAGAGTGAATGTCCTCATTTAGGACGAGTCCACCTCGTCGTGAGTGAATATTCTCTGTACAGGTCGAGTCCACCTTGCGAAGAGCCATGGCAATCGTTTTTTGTCATTCGAAATAATAAAATGTGTTCACAATAAAATGGCCGCCATGCAATTTTTGCTTTATACACAACAAGGGTATTACCACTGTGGATAATTGGTTTATGTAATAAGATGTTGTACCCTCTAAAGTAAAAATAAATGACATAAACCATTATTCTAAATGGGAAATTTAAAAAAAATAAAATTTGCAAAAGATGTGCTACTGCCCCTTTAATATTCTCTGGGTCCACCTTGCCAAGAGCGAGTGTTCATTGTTTAGGACGAATCCAAAGATCAATATGGCACTGGTGCAACTTCAGAGTAAATAAAAGATATATATTTTCTTTGTATTTTGAAATAACGGTATTATTAAATGTTCATTGCTATAGATTTTACACCTATTTTTCTGACACTGGCTGACTCTTGTTGTTGCGATTGTGAAATATTTTACTCTTGATAAGTATTAACGAAAAGAGCAAAATCAAGTTTTTTAAGGGACATTAAGTATGTTGTTGGAATCACATTATCTCAAACGTTATAAAGTATTATAAAGTACTGACTGTTGCTTAAATTTAAAATTGCAATGCTAGTTCAGCACAGTGTAAATATAAAGGTGGAAGTCGCGATTTACGATCGAAAACGGACAATGGCAAGCAAGAGTTGGTTAAACTCAAGTTTGGAAACAGATAAGAAGGTGGACATGGGTTGGTAATGTTTAAGAGGTCATATAGCTACTGTTCACATACGAAGGGTGTTCCCTAAGTAGTTGGCCTCAGATAGAAATCGATACCCATATTTAATGTTTCATTTTTACTCTTAGTATCTTTCAACCTTCAGGAACTTTGTTCTGTTATATTGATACGTTTCACCTCTCAAATCGATAACATAAAAACGTCCAATTCAGCAAAAAATATATAACAATGTTTTGGAAACAAAATATTAATGTAGGTATTACAGTTTATAAGATAGGTAGATGTTCACGATAATTGATTGTTGAAGTTCAAAACTACATCAATAACTCTTCTACCTCTTTATATTTACCAAAACAGCTCCTTTGTGAGTCACTACCAACAACATTATCATTTTTCGTCAACTGCACCATAAGGACTTCACTTATTGTATTGTTTTGACTTTCTCAAACATGATGCCAAAGGTTCACATTCAATACTGAATGGTCTCACGTGTGTCAGTTCGTTAATGATACTTTGAGAATTCTCAAAGTATCATTAACGATGAAAGCATGAATGTCTTTGTTTTATAAGGCATTGATTTTATAAGACCCAAATGGGTATGGCCTTCATAAAAAAACCATAAACATCTGAATCAAGCAATCCTAATGTTTGATTATTGATTGTGGCTTGAAATCATACTATACTTCTTTTTTTTCCGTCACGACTATGTTGGTCAACAGCCTGTGGAACTCTAGCAAATCAAGCCTCCAAGGCATGTTTTCCTATTTACCAGTTAATGAAATCTTACCCAGACCTTTCAATGAATGTAATTGTGTCTATATTTGATACAAAGATTTCTCCAATTGCGTGTTATGGCAGTGAAATATGGGGATTTAAGTTTCGCGAAAGTGTAGAAAAAGTCCAGAGTAATTTCTTCAAAACCTATCTTGGTATAAGTAAAAGATCTTCATCAAAGGCGGTCCTCGGTGAAATTGGGCGTTACCACCTCTCTATACGTTATTTTGTCCTTGTATAAGATACTGGTGTAGGTTGATTCATATGGACTCGTCACGAAATCCCCACGCCTGTTATAACATGCTTTAAGCACAGGATGAAGCGGGCAGTGTAAACTGGGCTTCACATGTTAGATTGCTACTATTTCAGACTGGTTATTCATATGCCTGGATGTTTCAGGAATGTGGAAATGTATCCCAATTCATGACTTTGTTCAAACAAACTTGCATAGATTTAGACATCCAATCTTGCTATGGGCAAATAGAATCATCAACATTTCTCAAGTTATATTCATCCTTTAAAACTATATTTGGACAAGAAAAGTACCCAAGTTTTGACATTGATAAGGATTTGAAAAATGTACTTGTAAAGTTTAGATGCCTGTCACACAATTTGAGAATTCAGAAAATGCGCTTGAACAAATACACTTCTTATTCTGAATTATTATGTGACCGTTGTAACTTGAGAACTATTGAAGATGAATTTCATTTTGTTCTTGTTTGTCCTTTCTTTAGAGAAAGTAGAACAAAACTCATACCAAATCGATTTTGTAATTTTCCAACACAGCAAAAGTTTGTGGAACTTTTGTCAAATAAAAATGTAAGCATACTTAAAGGTTTAGCTATCTATTTGAAAAGAAATTTGTATGAAATTAAGCTCGCACACCGAAATGTACATGTATAGCAAAAAATGTTTAAATGTACATTATTTTTGTATTTGTACTCTGGGCCATGTGGCCTCCAATGCTGAATAAAATCTCTCTCTCTCTATACTTCTATGAAAATGTTTTGACTGACATAATTGCAAGGCCTACCAACATATACGAGCAAATATATTTATTGTTTATGCTCGATTTTATATACATGTACGTATGCAGATGTGTCATGATGACTACTCTATCCAAGAGCATATTAACCAGGTGGGTAAACTAGGTATTGTGACTTTGTTAATGAGTCCTTTAAAGGAGAGGAACAATCAAGAGAACATATAGTTAGAGGCACTCCTCGTACATGTACATGTATATGGGACTTAAGTGTACTTACAGTTTCTACACATGTGAAATGCTTGTACTCGATTATCTTCCAAACGCAAGGCATAACTCTTGCCAGTCTGCATTACTGGCTGATTTAAGCCTTGTGGTATTTCCCTCGCTCTGTTGTGCCTAGATAGTAAATCGCTGCACCAGATATGCATAGTGAGCCTGGATTTCTAAGCACAGATTTCTTAAGGAAATACTGCAAGGCCTAAATCAGCCAGTAATGGAGACTGGCAAGAGTTATGCCTTGCATTGGGAAGTTGGTACTCGATTGGAAAAACGTAATTATCAAATATTTGTCGCTAGGGTATGGATTTGAATATTTTATTTGATATTTGAACTTAAATCAGCACAGCCATGTGATATTCCGGCTTATTGATGCTAAATAAAATATTAAAACTAATCAATGGTTCTTTAAGATTCAACGATGATATTGAACTTTAGCGTTTCGTATGTGTATGAACATGTCAATTCTCAACAAAAGATTATCTATCAATATGATTTTACACACAAACTGATAATTATTTATTATTTTATGACGGTGATCTTTTATTGATGGATGCATATAATAAAATAGTCAAGCTATTTTCTACATCATTTGTAATTAATGGAAATATATTAGGTCCGAATATTGTCCTTTACGATCAGAAAAAACACTAATTCCTACTAATTTCCAGATTGACGAGGGGCCCGAACCCTTCATTATAGAAGTCACGGGGGATCATATCACGAATTGCACAAGTATGGGAATCATCTTGAACGACGATGGTAAGAAGAACCAAACACAATTAATTAATTTTCTTCAAACGTTCGAAATTATTACAACTTCTTTCTGTAATATATCCTCCAATATATATATATATATATATATATATATATATATATATATATATATATATATATATATATATATATATATATATATATATATATTGTATAATGTCTTACCTCAATAGTATATCATCTCTTATCTTGCTATATATATCATCTCTTACTGTCCCATAATATCACCTCTTATCTATGTATAACATAGTATCTTATCTTTCTATAATATGATATCTTATCTTTCTAAAAAAAACAGCTAGGTCTGGGTTTTGATAAATTTGTCGTCGTCTTTTCCTACGCTTCATGTAGATCTAACGCTCTTCTTGGGTCTTTGTTGAACATGTAAACATTCGGGTACGGGAGAACCCTTGGGCCTTCCGCCATGTTTACATTTTCAACCAAAAAATGGGAGAATGTTACATCATTTACCTACAATATGAGTATGAGGACATAAATCGAATTATGTAAACAATAATTCGTTCAATGAATAATCAACCGTTAGTTGAACAGTGAACCACATTGAACATACTTCTGAAACTGTATGTGCCCTTTAAATCCAACCTAACAGATATGTTAATATGCCTGTATCCATTGATGTGACTTTAACTAACATAAAAGTGAAGTGGGAAGCGGGGTTATGTGAGCTAAGCTCGCTTCTACACAAGTTATTACATGCTTAAAATGATTCATTTTGAATTAATTTAATTTGGCTAATTTCTCATTCCATTTAGGTTTTCATTCAATTTCTAATCCAATTAGCACCCAAGCCCTTCCACTGCGGAAGAAATGGACAGGACTGCCAGAATGGAGGAACCTGTGATGCAAACGGAGAATGTGCATGTCCGATGGGCTTCATTTTAGATGACTGTGCTCTAGTTTCAGGTATGTGGTCGTTTTAAAATACTTAAGTTTATAATGTTTCCTCTTATTGACATGATTCAGCAACAACGTTGCAAGGACTATGTCCAGGTGCAGGTCCAGACACATTTGGGTCTCGGAATTTTGAAAAGGTCACTTATTAATCTGTCAGGTTTATTGCAAAGACAATATCACAACCTTCAGGAGGTCGATTTGATGGAAATATTTGTTACGTCAACTCTTTTCGAGTCCCTCAGGTACCGTGACGTGATCACCACATTCCAGACTTTCGTGGGATGATATCTAAAGTTCAAAAAGTTCATCAATTTCGAAAATGTGTTATTGCTTAACCTAAGTATAAATCTTATTTTATCAATAATCGCTACATCAGTAATTTTGCAATGAAATATCAGATTTCTGATGCGGTGTTGTTCCAACAATGAATACTCCATAGACAGATATGCTGGTGTAAAATTGAAAACGTGACCGCGTTGAAAACATACATTTAAAAATTTATGATAACAACTACGATTTTCGAAGAGAGACATTGACATCTCAGAAATGCTGTTTCCCAGTATAATTCGTCCCTGTATATAATCATATGATATTGTTTAATATACTTGCGATACACTGAAGTACAAAAGAAAGTACACACATAAGTTCTTTTTATCATGTTTTCGATGTCATACTATAAAACTGAAAAGTGTAGTCGTTTAGTCATTAGCCAGAGCATACTTCTATGTGATTTTTATACCCCCGCTACGAAGTAAGCGTGGGTATATAGATGTCATTCCGTCTGTCCGTCCGTTCGTCCGGTCAATTTTCTCAACCAAACTTTGTACAGTTGTTAACCATGTTCTTCAAATCACGCACAGACAATTTTAAATTTTCTGAGATTTAAATTTTTTGTCGTTTCCATGGAAACGTCACTTTTTGGACTTTGGAAGTTTTCTCGGAAACTGTTCAAACTCGATGAATGAAATTTTTGTTGTGAGTACTTATGACCATACTCTTTATCGAGTTCGAAAACC
This sequence comes from Gibbula magus, assembly GCA_936450465.1. Classification (NCBI taxonomy): domain Eukaryota; kingdom Metazoa; phylum Mollusca; class Gastropoda; order Trochida; family Trochidae; genus Gibbula; species Gibbula magus. Next base: position 17,746,501 of record OW388297.1, read on the forward strand.
ACCTCCGAAATATCATTTTTAACGGAGTTATGGCCCTTGGGTCCGAAATTGAACTTTGTCCCAAAGAGCTGTGATGCACCAATTGGGACAATTAAGTTTTGTGAAGTTAAGTGAATGAAATTTAACATGTAGGTAGTCCAGATGATACTCTTCATCGAGTATAAAATCCATTTCCGAAATATTATTTTTTACAGAGTTATGGCCCTTGAATCCGAAATTGAACATTGTACAAATTACTGATGTGATGCTCTAATGGGAAAAATTAAGTTACCTGAAAAATATGACATCTGGGCGAATGAAATTTTGTAATAGCAAAGCCAGTTCCCCAAATTATTTTGGACAATATTATGATGCTTGAAGCTGTTTTTTAAACATAGTACCCTTCACGTCTATTATTCTCAATTGACGGATAGCAGATGGGTATGTGAGCCATGCTCACATTTTTTCTTGTTATTTTTTGTTTCGAAAAATTAAATTTTCAATTTATAAATCCTTGCAAAATTGATTTGGATAAAACACAACTGTTCATCGACAAACAAAACATCTTCTATCGTCATGTTGGTGTAAGTTTCATTTCTGGCCCATGTCTACATTAAACAAATATATTCTAACTAAAAATTAACCAGTCACCAATATAATTTATTCGAACTGCTGCAGAGAAGTGTTATTGTATTGTGCATAATCAAATGCATCTCATTTCTTTTAAAATATTGACTTAACCGAAAATAAACTTACGTGTGTACTTTCTTTTGTACTTCAGTTTATATAGTAAGGGGGAAAAATCTATACCGAGGGCGATGTACAAAACTTGAAAGACTTAAATTGTCATTTTGACAACCTTTTACATTGCCATTCATAGTATGACAATGATCATTTTCATACTATACAAATGTGGGTTGTCAACATGATAATGAGCGTTGTTACTTTGACAGTGAGAGTTGACATGTCAGGTTCAATAATAAATTAGCATTGCCTACACTACCAATAACGTCTTTGAAAGGCACACGTCGATAATATACCGTCATTACAGCTCGCGCATGCGTCGTTGTTTCTTCATTTCCCTTCATGGTCAACAGAAACGTAACGAACAAATCAACGGTGAATAAAAATAAAATCGTTGCTAATGATCATAGATTAATATTCTAATTGAAATCCCTTGAACCCACAAGCAATGAGAACATTATTTATTTTGTTGTCATTTAAAGTCCCATGTCATACATATTTTTGCATTTTTTAAATTTATGAACGTGTATACCTAACATCTCTATATGCTTCATCGTGAATAAACCATGAATATGAGCTTTTGTTCAGTTTGTACCTCTACCTATTACTTCAACAAATGAATTGAGTAAGCTATTTCTTTGACCCGTATACTAATTAATTTCATAATATGTATATCAATACTATGTATAATTGTGAACCTGTTTGATTAAACAGTATTTTAAGATCAGAAAATGATATATATTTATATACAGCATACAAATTACAAGGAAAACATTATAATGCTAAATAGATTATAAATACATTTGTGGAAATAAATTAAAAATACATACACATGTTAATACGGTACGGAAATCTATGAGTAACGGGTGTCAAAATGGTATCATTTATGCAATGATTATGTGAGAAAGATTCGCCGTCGCATAGAATAGCACGTTAAGAGATATATTATTTTGGGAAAAGAATTTTTTACAAATCTGAATGTATCATATTGAGAAACCTGTAAGGAACCTAATTCCAAATAACTTAACATTTTCTTTATATATTCAATGAATTGATAATTTACATATAGGCGCTTTTTTCTGCTGGAAGTTTTTGTTGTTGTGATTTCTGCATAAACACTGTTATCAACATTATGATTTTCAACTTGTATATGTGCCATCACTATTGTATACAAGAAAAATTATATCAGGTGAATACAACAAATAAATTGTGAAGCTCTTGTGCAAATTAATATGATAGAATATAAAACAAAGTTAGGTATATAAAACATTTTTTCTTGGCTGTAAAATTGCCCTGCATGTTTTGGCACAACCCTGAGATTGGACAGGATTAAACAAACGTTCACAATATAACATTAATTTCTACAATCAAACCACACTTCATTGCATTTGTCTACAAAGGTCCTGAAGCGGTGTAGTATTGATAGGTAGAGTGTTTTCTTTAAGAAAAATACAAGCAATTTGAACACAGACCAGTTCATTTTTAACACTGTGTACCGATTTTAAGAATTTGATCTGATATGACGGTTATCACCTTGTTTGATTTATTATACAACAATTTCTTTCCAGAAACCAGCATTTTCTTCTACAGTTTAAACAACATTACATTCGTTCAAGATGTTTAAATAGGGACATCCATGTAGAACAAAACCAAGTATAACCACTTGTTTGAATTTCTACATGTCAACAGAGAGTCTAAAACACAGATCATGCAATGCTTATCTCATTTTAGAGTTTGTTATTAATGTCATATATATTTTTTCTTTTAAAAAAAGGTATAATAAAAAATATTATTAATTCGCAAAATGTGTCATTTTATGTTAAATGCGGTACCTGCATCTGCATGACGATCTCTTTTGTAAACGTTTGTAAAATGAATAAATACTATATCGTTATATCACTATTATTGTCCCCCGCCGCAACGCGGAACGGGGGACTATGTATTCAGCGGCGTCCGTACGTACGTACGTACGTACGTACGTCACATTTCTTGTTTACGCGATATCTTATGAAGCGTTGCATCCAAAGTCTTCAAATTTCATGTCTGCCTACATTGTGGGAAGACGCAGACACCAGTCAATTTTGGTGACCTTGGTCTTATTTTCAAGGTCACCACGACACTTTGACCACTTTTTGAACTCTTGTTTACGCGATATCTCATGAAGCGTTGCATCCAAAGTCTTCAAATTTCATGTCTGCCTACATTGTGGGAAGACGCAGACACCAGTCACTTTTGGTGACCTTGGCCTTATTTTCAAGGTCACCACGACACTTTGACCACTTTTTGAACTCTTGTTTACGCGATATCTCATGAAGCGTTGCATCCAAAGTCTTCAAATTTGGTTTCTGCCTACATTGTGGGAAGACGCAGACACCAGTCACTTTTGGTGACCTTGGCCTTATTTCCAAGGTCACCACGACACTTTGACCACTTTTTGAACTCTTGTTTACGCGATATCTCATGAAGCGTTGCATCCAAAGTCTTCAAATTTGGTTTCTGCCTACATTGTGGGAAGACGCAGACACCAGTCACTTTTGGTGACCTTGGCCTTATTTTCAAGGTCACCACGACACTTTGACCACTTTTTGAACTCTTGTTTACGCGATATCTCATGAAACGTTGCATCCAAAGTCTTCAAATTTGGTTTCTGCCTACATTGGGGAAAGACACAGACACCAGTTTATTTTGGTGACCTTGACTTTATTTTCAAGGTCACTGCAACACTCTGAGCACTTTTCTAACTCTTTTTAACGCGATATATATCTTTACCAGTTGGACTCAAAGTCTTCAAATTTGGTGTCAGTCTACACTGGGGGATGACGCAGATACCAGGGGATTTTGGTGACCTTGACCTTATTTTCAAAGTCACTACAACACTTTGACCACTTTTAGAACTCTTGTTATCACCATTTATTATGACCAGTTGGACCAAATGTTTTCAAATTTGGTGTCAGTCTACATTGGAGGATGATGCAAACGCCAGTCGATTTGGTGACCTTGACCTTATTTTCAAGGTCACCACAACACTTTGACCACTTTTAGAAATCTTATTAACACGATATATCATGAACCCAAGTAGCTCCAATGATGTGTCTTACTAGGTCAATGTCACCGGCGGGGGACATTGCCATGTTAGTGGCAAACACTTGTTCTGGATTAGACCCGATTACAATCTAGTTAAATTCCAAATATTATATTGTCATTACACATATAGTATACATTGTATTCATTAACTATATATTTATATTCAGATACATTATCCCATTTCATTAATTATTTTAGGTACATGTACATAGGTGAAATGTTAAGCCATACGTGGATAACCTGTATTTAAAGTTTACTGAATGTAATATTCTTCAACTAATAACATTTCTTAGCGATTGCCTCATTGAATAAAATTATCCTTGTGCATATTTTACCAGTCTGATTAAAATCGACGGTTTTGCTTGTGGCAAGGAATCTACATAACCAGTTCGCATCCCGGTAGATGCATTTTTTTGCAAATGTTCTTCCTCGGAACAAGGTCGATTTTATTTATCATTAAGGATTCAGCGATTGCTGAATCCTTATTGTTATTGGCGTGTTTATTATTTCACGAATTTTGTTAGCAGGATTCAGCCAAAACGACTGAAGCAAATCCAACCAGATTTCACATGCTGATAGCCCTTAATATGGAATAGAACTGCGAAGCTTTTGGGCTCATTCCCTTAAGCCGTTACAGGTCCAGTTCGAATCTAAATGTCCATTTTTAATATGGGAAAAACATGCAAAATGCTCTTAGAGACTTGAAACTTTTTCTAAAAGATGCACAATGTCGATACGAGTAAAAAAGTAAATCGTGGCGAATGCGTAAGTCACGTGGTTTATCCGTCATATTGTTGTTTTGCACTTTTGAAAATGTCCCGACCCCATGCACCTTTGACAATCTTCATCTCTGAAGATACTTGCACCACGAAGCTGAAATATATACATTATGAAACTGAGGCATTGGTGAATGCATGGTGTGTTTTTTCAAGAACGAACCCCCAATACTTTTTGCACATTGAACACTCAAAGTTGGTTGATTTTGAAAAAAGCGCAAATTTCAAATGGACATAATTCAAAAACCTAACCGTCGAATTTCATGATTTTTTCAGGAGAGTAAGTTTATATAATTGTCATTATAATTAAAAACTAAAATCGCTCGCGAACAGTCATTCCTGGTCACAAATTGGCAAAAACCTAAAATGTATCGAAAATTTCGCAATTTTGAGGGTGTGCGTCTTTGAAAATCTTCTTCTCACTTACAGCAACGCATACAGACAAGTACGATAGCTCATATTATTAGCTTGATAAATGGTTAACAAAGTAACGAGCCAATTTTTAAAATTTCGTCCTAGAACTAAAATTATCTTCCCTTGAATATGGTCCTTTTTAAAATGTTTGTGTTTTTGCTTTATATTCAAAGAGACATAACTCGGTCACATATAGACTCATGTCAGAATTAATTATTGCTATTTGTTCCCCGTTATTTGCTCAACAATTTTATTTCAGATCAGTATCATATAAAAGTTAATAGTTATGGGACTATTTGGACACTGTCGAAATCAACTGAAAAAGTAACGAAATTTCGCGATTTTGATGGTGTGAGTCTTCAAAAATCTTCTTCTCACTAACAACAACACGCACAGACAAGTGAGATAGCTCATATTAAAGCGGAATAAATTGTTAACAAAGTGACGAGCCAAATTTTTCAATTTTGTCATAGAACTTGAATTACCTGCACTTGAATATGGTACTCTTTTAAACGTTCATTTTTTGGCACTATGTTCAAACGGACATAACTCTATTAAAAAAAGTAATCAATGTCAAGGTTATTTATTGTAATTTGTTTCCTGATATTTGCTTAACAATTCAACTTCAGATCATTATCATGTAAAAGTTGATAGTTACGTCACAATTTGGGCTTTTCTCAAGGATTCCGAAAATATGCCGTTTTGCTCATTGGAATGTGGGTCTCAATAACCCTACAGACATGCTAGACACATGCAACTTTCTTTAAAAGATGTGCAATAACAATAGAAGGATAGCTTCATTCATTCCATTTTATTTATTAAACGCTGAATCCTTTTATCGTCACTTGTGACTATATTTATTAACATATTTATTGTTATATTTTACATGCATTGTGAGTTGGAAAAAGACACATTGGCTCTGTAGCTCATGAGGCTTTAAACAATAAAATGAATAAGTTGTAAAATGTATGTCTTAAATTCGTGGCCTTTGTGATCAATATTTGATGCGACAAGGTCACCAAATATTTAGTTTAAAATTCCACATTGGCGATTGAGTCTGTACACAACATTCCAGTTTTGTATGGCTTTCATACTTTTTTGCAGATGATGAAAACAGCTATGATAGGGTTTCGCCAGGTAATGATCCCTGTGACCCCTGTGACCAATATTTGGGGTCACAGGATCACCAAATCTACAATTTGGAATTCTCATTGACCAATGAGTCTGCACAAATTATCTCAGTTCTCAATAGTCACTGGTTCTAGAGAAGGAGTCGAAAAAGAGAGACAAGTTACAGACGGACTGACGGGCGGACGCTAGCCACCAGTCCGTAAAGTCTAATCAGCTAAAAATCAAATAGTTTCCACTTCTGTCAAAAGCAGAGATTTGATATCATGATTAATTTGCCTATTTGTCCTATGACACTATACCTTGTGTTTTTTCAAACAATACGCCACTCTTTATGTCAGATATAATATTAAGTTCAATACTCAGGTAATGAAACTGAAAGTTGTTAAACATTTCTCCATGTATATTTTGAAGAAATACATGTTTTATAAACATATAAGAATCCCGAAGATATTCATGAAGACGAGTAACAGTTGCGGAAACCATCGTTTGAGTAACATTATTGCCATTTCTTTGAAACCGTATCATAAGAAAGTATAAAGTTACATCAGACGCACATTTGATTTCTTGAACTATCTACCTGAGGTTATCTCTGAGAATTTAAAATTACTTTCATTTCAAGTGAACATTTTTATTCTAATATTCCTTACAAATTGGGACTAGAAGCATTAACATTTTCGTTGGAAAACACACACATGGTGTGTGCTAAAACAACTGTTTACGGTTAGCTTTGACATTAAAGTCTTTGCACTGCCTGATAGATGAGCTAAGGCTTTTAAACTTTGAAGTGTGCAGTGTACTGAACAATAACGCTTTGTTTTTCGATGGTGTACATTGCAAAAAAAACCAAGATACAAAAAAGGCCCCCACATATGCATATTAACTACTTTGATATCCAGAAAATAAATAGGCTAAGCAGTTTGAGGAAACATTAGAAAGGACAATTTGTTATGTTGTTGATTGAGTTTTAGACGACGGCTTCATATTATGGCCATTTACAAATGATTAACAAGAGACATTTCTAAGATAATCATATATTATTTACAATGTAAAAAGGTGATAGTGAAATTTCTCTACAGGACATTGTTGAGAGACATTTGGAAACGGATACATTCTACAATCAACCGATACTAAACAGTATTTAGAAGTTCCATCATGTCACTCTTAAGGTATGAAGAGAACTATCCCTTAGAACTTAGCCAGGCGTATTTGCACGGTGTATTCCAATGAGGATGCAAGAAACATTTGACTCGGAGAAGTCTTTGTGTGCACAGAAGAGGATACCAAACGCTCCTAGTAGAAAATAAAAAACCTAAACTTTCAAGAATTAACAGAAGAGAACTCCTGAAAGTCAACAAAAAAACGGATTCCTTTGATACTGCGTATGTTTCAACCCATAATCCATAGCACTCAACCCCGATAAAATAATCCATGTTCATGTGAGGTCAAAGAATGAGTGAAATGAGTTTAACATGAAAAGCACTGCAGCACGCCGTTGTTACTGAAATAAAGTGGTCCGAAAAAAGAAAATATGTGTTACAATGGCTAAATAATAATCCTCAATCAATAAAAATGCTTTAAAAAAACAAGAAAAAAGTGAGCATGGCTCACATACCCCCGCAATCCGCCATCCGTCCATTGAGCATTATAGATGTCAAGGGTACTAGGTTTAAAAACAGATTCAAGCATCATACTATTATCATAAATATGTTTTGGAACTGGCTTTGTTAGTAAATAATTTCATTCACACAGAAATAATATTTTTCAGGTAACTTAATTCTTCCCATTAGGGCATCACAGTGGTAATTTGTACCAAGTTCAATTACAGATTCAAGGGCAATAACTCCGTAAAAAATATTTCAGAACTGGACTTTGAACTCGATGAAGAGTATCATCTAGACTACCTACATGCTCAATTTCATTTACCTAGATGTAATAGTTGCTGAGAAAACAGGGCCATAACTACGTAAAAAATAACATTTCGGAACTGGTTTTCGTACTCGATTAAGAGTATGGTCATGAGTACTCACAACCAAAATTTCATTCACCTTGGTCCAATAATTTCCTAGTAAACTTGTCTGGATTGAACAGAATAAAACTTAGTAAAAAAAAGTGTCCATGACAACGACAAATAATTAAATCTCAGAGACCTGAAAATTGTCTGTGCGCGATGGGAAGAACATGGTTACCAACTGTACAAAGTTTGGTTGATGTACCTTTGACGGTTTTTTGAGAAAATTGACCGGACGGATGGAATGACCTCAATGACCGCTATATACCCCCGCTTAGGCCACACTTTTTTTTACTTGGTTTACGGATCCGCCGAACCTAAATTTTGCTGAAGTAGACATTTTTTTTTTAAATTTGCCCTTTTTAAATGACCGCCGACCATATTTATAAAATACTGAATATATAAAAATACAATATACTGACACAATCTTTCCATTTGTACCAACAGGACATACTTCAACTAATAAAATATTGCATCTGACAACGTACAGGTGACAGTCAAACTAAGTGCTATGACAGTACATTTAAGGCCTTCCCAGATATATATACACATGTGTATATATATATATATATATATATATATATATATATATATATAATTAAATTTAAATAATACACTGAAGACGTATATCAACTTTCATAATCAATACTTTATATTCCGATATGCATATTTCTGCTTCTTGTTTCGAAGCTTCATCAGGGAATAATTGTTTGTAGCATAGCAGTAGTCTTATAGTCTATGTACAAATGGTCTGTCTTGGCAACACAGGTTGCTAATAACGTCAAACAATCAACAAGCGTCTTTGAGAGTTATCCCCACTATAATCTGATTGGTCTTAATTGGCCGTGATGAGATTAGGGATTATGGTGTTAACTGCTGTTTAATGAAGGGGGAAATTTTGAAACGAAATACTGTTCTTTTGTTACTAATTGTGTAGTAATGTCAGCTCCGTTATTGTATATTTCGTAAAAGGGAAATATTTTGAATGTGCCTTTACTACAATGAGATATATGTTTGCTAACTTTTAAGTGTCTTAAATTTTCATCTCGTATTTGCTGTTTGTGCACTGTAACTCTTTTTTGAAGGTTATCAGTTTGTCCAATGTATGGGAGATCACAATTTTCACAAGAAATGACATAAATCACGTTTTCTGATTTGCATGACATATTACTCTTAACGTGGAAGTCTTTGGAATCTTAACATGGAAGTCTTTGGATATATATATATCGGAATATAAAGTATTGATTATGAAAGTTGATATACGTCTTCAGTGTATTATTTAAATTTACTTATACACTTCTCCACGTTTGATACCACAAACCTATTTCAATATATATATATTTATATATATATATATATATATATATATATATATATATATATATATATATATATATGAAAAGGTTGAGGAAGGTCTCACGTGAAGTAAATGTATATAAAAATAAAATACTTCAGACGACACTTGCTGTAGATATCATTTTAATAATGACTGGATGCGTCGCATTTCGACTTGTTTACAAGTCTTTTCAACAGTGTGGAGCATTTTCAACATGGCGAATATATAGGTAGCTTAAACAATGTACAATAGACGTTGATTGATTGGTAAGTGACAAGTGGTTAGCTTGATTAGCACACAATAAACTATTTACGAGGGATTAAAATTTGATTCATTGCAGGTCTCACATCCTGGCCCACAGTCAATGAATTGATCATTTGTATCAATTGCATAATTGACATTTCTAGCAAACATGTAGTTTCGGGGAGTATACGATTTTGTGCTTCTTGAAAAAGTTCTTCTTATAAAATCAAATTTACTCCAAATACCTTTTTTCATAGTGTTTGGAGAGGAATCTAAAGAGGTGTTATTAAAGTCAATGTTTGTTGTTTCTGTTGGTGACACAGTGGTTTGGTTGGATGCACTTGTGTTGATTTGGTCTAAGTCCTCAGTTGATGATAATACTGGGGACTGATTCATCCCCTCTATTGAGAAGGACCCATCTGATTCGTAGTGATGATAATCAGTTTGATCGATACATTTGTCTCTGTTTGGAACTACAAGTGGTCTTCTGTTACGATTTCCTCTCTCCTTGCGGACTCTGTGGTTTCCGACCTGCTTACTTCCGTTGTATGCAATGTTTCTTTTCTTCTGTACATTTGATTGTCTCGCCAAAGGCAGGTTTATTAACCAATCTTCTTTTTTCATCCAAAATTTAACACTTTTATTTTCTTCCCTTATAATGTCATTCTTCCAGATTTCCAACAGTTTATCCTGCAAGGAATCACTGGAGGCATTTGTAATAAGGTCTGACATGTATTCGTCTATCCTATGGTATGTTTGCACATAGCTTACATGTTCATTCAGAAGATGGTGGGTCTCCTTTTCCACTTGCTGTATGGAAAATGTGCTTCCTCAGTTCCTCTGATGTAAATCCATTTCCCTTTTCCAGAAATTTATTCGGTATGTAAGGGGTTGGCATTTCTAGAAAGTCACTGTATATTTCTGCAGTCCGTTTAGTTCGAACAGCATTATAATAAGCCTGCTTTCGTTCATTTAGCTTCCGTCGCCATGTCTTGATCATTGCTTTTCGGGTTTGAAAAGCTTCATACTCCACTTCTTTGTCATTCTGCAATTCGAGAAGTGAACCATAATGCCTCTGGGCATAATCCTCCAGTTCGGGTTGAGTGATCCCTCTCTGTTCTTCAGTTTCAACTGGAGGTACGTCGTCGGTATTCAGTCCAATGAAGCGAGACATCTCTAAAACCTGTTGTTTCAATAAACCCAGTTCCCGAGAAATGTTTTTGTTCACTTTTTCATTGCTCCTCTTCAGCTGCTTAATCGCCTTCATGATATCCTTAGCTTGTGCCATCTTTAGTCTTTCCACGTGGATTAAAAATATGAAAAGGTTGAGGAAGGTCTCACGTGAAGTAAATGTATATAAAAATAAAATATGTAAGATATGTGCAAACATACCATAGGATAGACGAATACATGTCAGACCTAATTACAAATGCCTCCAGTGACTCCTTGCAGGATAAACTGTTGGAAATCTGGAAGAATGACATTATGAGGGAAGAAAATAAAAGTGTTAAATTGTGGATGAAAAAAGAAGATTGGTTAATAAACCTGCCTTTGGCAAGACAATCAAATGTACAGAAGAAAAGAAACATTGCATACAACGGAAGTAAGCAGGTCGGAAACCACAGAGTCCGCAAGGAGAGAGGAAATCGTAACAGAAGACCACTTGTAGTTCCAAACAGAGACAAATGTATCGATCAAACTGATTATCATCACTACGAATCAGATGGGTCCTTCTCAATAGAGGGGATGAATCAGTCCCCAGAGTTATCATCAACTGAGGACTTAGACCAAATCAACACAAGTGCATCCAACCAAACCACTGTGTCACCAACAGAAACAACAAACATTGACTTTAATAACACCTCTTTAGATTCCTCTCCAAACACTATGAAAAAAGGTATTTGGAGTAAATTTGATTTTATAAGAAGAACTTTTTCAAGAAGCACAAAATCGTATACTCCCCGAAACTACATGTTTGCTAGAAATGTCAATTATGCAATTGATACAAATGATCAATTCATTGACTGTGGGCCAGGACGTGAGACCTGCAATGAATCAAATTTTAATCCCTCGTAAATAGTTTATTGTGTGCTAATCAAGCTAACCACTTGTCACTTACCAATCAATCAACGTCTATTGTACATTGTTTAAGCTACCTATATATTCGCCATGTTGAAAATGCTCCACACTGTTGAAAAGACTTGTAAACAAGTCGAAATGCGACGCATCCAGTCATTATTAAAATGATATCTACAGCAAGTGTCGTCTGAAGTATTTTATTTTTATATATATATATATATATATATATATATATATATATATATATATATATATTTATATAATAAGTTTCAAGAAATTCATTATTTTGACTAACTATACGCTACAAATTTTAAAATATTCTACATAACCTTTGCTTGAAAAATATTTTATAAATATCCCCATGCTCACAGACGTACACAAATGATGATGGCATATTGATAGGGCCGATCTATTTACCTTGAGGGATGATAGGTGATTTTTTTCATAACAAAATATAGATTAAAATAAAAGTATTACCTTGTGCTTAGTTTATTTAAGAATTAGGGGCAATACTTGTGAAATAATCTTATTTTTTGTGATTCATCATGAAATAATTTTTAAAATAAGGCAAACACATTTTGACAGGATACTTAGAAATGCACTAATTCCATAATAGTCTAGTCAGTTTGGCGGGAGAATTCTATAAATAGAACTAAAGTGATGAAATCTGTTTGAAGGCCAACGTTTTGATTAAAATAATGGTTTATTTTAGGAATTTGTAAATGGATTTTGATGACTACACTGTACAAATGAAGCTTTTTTTAAATTAGAATTTTGTAATTTTCTGCACAGAATTCTAAGGTGTGTTTTCATATGGAAATGTATTAGTTTATTTTGGCATGTCATTATACAGGCCTATACAATGGCTAAAATAGACAGGTTTTCAGATTTAACCTTTTATTTCATTATTACCAAATAATAATTATTCAATATATACTTATAACATAAATGTTCTACCTTTTATTAGATTTGATATATATTTTCAGAAGATTCAATATAGTGTACTACTTTAAAATTGTTCAATAGTTCATGTGCATTTTATGCATATGTTTTAATGACTATTTATCAACATACAAGTGCCAGTTTTTGAACTTTTGACATATATTCTGTCAGAGGAACTGTAAGCAAACATTATTAAACCAACAACAAACAGCTTCCACAGTGATATTTATTTAGTGAAAACAACTTTGCGATAAGTAATATATTAAAGTAATATAAAATCTTTTCTTCTTTTTTTCCTACTTACCGACGTTGAAATTCTTGTTGAAAATCCGGAAACCAAAAAATTAAAAAAAAGTCTGGCCTTACTTCGTAGCGGGGATATGATTAATGTACTTGATACGGTCAATTTCCATTAAAACGGCCTTTATTAGGTGTTCACATCAAACTTGTCACTCGATGCTATACACATTGTAGTTGAAGTAATCTGACTGATGGAGCGATACCTAAACACTCAAGAGAAGAATTTTAAATAGAGCACCATAATAGAATGGGCAACCTTCTTGCTGTCTGAACTCTCAGTTGAGAGCTACAAATCTACCTCTCACACTTTCCAAAGTTCCCCACAATTTCGAATTACACGTCGTCGTACCATATTTTATAAATAGAGATGACAGTTTTCTATGCAAACAGCTTATGGGGTTGTGTAATGAGATGTTTTACCCTCATAAAACATACATAATCAAACTTTAAAATACATAAAATTCAATAATAAATAGCAAATTTAAGAAAATATTACATGGAAAAAACATGTTGCAGTGCCTTTAACCCAATTGTTAATTAATACTGTGCGAACCCTCAAAATCGATTGAGACCTACAAATCTACTTCTCACACATACATGTTAGATATCAATAAAATTGTCGCTTCATAAATGGCACCATTTTCTACAAAAACGCAAAACCGTTGTCAATGGATTGGCCTACGGCTGATTGGGTCGTGTTATTGAGATATTTTATCCTCTCGCGTAACAATATGTTGTATGAACTTCAATAATATATAGCAAATTTGAGAAAATATTACATGCATAACACGTGCTGCAGGGACTTTAAAACAATGGTTAACTGAGACAAAGTTTGTTTGTTTTTTGTTGTTGTTTTTTTTGTTTTGTTTTTTTTTATTCCTGTATTGAGGGTTTTTACATTTCCATGAGTAGTACAGGAGGCGAGACAAGAATTTAACACAAGGTGAAAGAGAAAAAAGAAAAAAAAAAATAATTAAAAAGATAAAAAATGATAATAAAAAAATTGGAAAAATCAATCATTCATACACCCATACATACCCTTGCATACCTTCATTACAGTGTCTGTACTTTTACATTTATTAAATTACTGTACATTGCCCATTTCCTTTCAAAATCATTAAACGTATCCTTTTTACAATATCTTACTTTTTCTATTACAAAATAGTATCTTAAATCTCTCTTGAAGTGTAGTAGAGTTGGTAATTTATTTTGTAACTTGCATTTATAGATGTGGTATTTAGCAAGTAGCAGAATTAAATCAAAAGTATCATCAGTTTGAAATAAAGATGAACAGCCAAAAAGGATCAAGTCAACTTGAAGGTTTATATCACCTGTGTGAGAGCAGTTAAGTTCAATCCACTGCGAAAAGTGTTGCCAGAATTGTTTGCTTATTCTACAATTCCAGAAGAGATGAAGGATGGTTCAGGCTCCACAGAATGTACATAGATTATCATCAACTGAGACAAAGTTGACAGATGTACTACTCCTTCAGACTACAGAGTATCAAAATATTAGATTAATTGTGAGATCTATTATTCGAAAATAACACTTCATTTAGAAACAGAACATATTATAGGACAAAGGGAGTGCCCAAGAGACCGAGTGCGAGTACATAAACATCATACAAAGTTAAAATTTTTATATTTTATAAAATGGACTCCAACGATACAAAAAAATTAGTCATATATTGATTCGTTAGTTACGTTCTCCAAAACCCCAGCACATAGGTACAAACATAATACTAATCTCCGTTAAATGAAAAATGATCGGGTAAAATGAAATGTTTATATTAATAATCTTATTAAACAAATGCATATATAAACTATTCATTTAATTAAATTAGCACATCTATATATCTGTACTTACAGTAAAATAGTATAACCCATTTCCTAACGGTCGATACATTTCTTTAATATGTACCCTGTCATGTTCACAGTGTAAAAAGATTATGTACCCTGCTGCCATAGTAACAGCTCCTAGCCAATAGTAGGCCTCGCATAACGGTAAGGTGAAGTAATGATGACGCACGCAGTGTGCGGAGTTTTGTACAGTCTGATCAGCTGTTTTCACGAATATTCCCTGCTTTGTTGGGTAACAAATTTCACATTTCATTGTTTGCACACTTAAACACACTAAGATGAACCTGTTTTAAAGCATTTTTAATGATTTTATTAATGCGGTAAACAATACTTAGATTTCAGTCGAGGCGGATGACGCCACTTTGTTTACGTTAAGGGTCAAGGTCATTCAAACATAATAACTGCAATGATATTTTAAATGAACATTAAGTTGATTAAATGAATTAAATAACGCATATACTATAACCTTCTACATACCCTTAACCACCTCAAAATGTTGGCACGTATAAAGCAGAAACACATTGCATTCTTCCGGTTCGGGTTGTATAGAAAAATGCCGGGTAATCATTGAACGAGGGTACCTTTTCAATCCGTGCAGGAGTCATTTTTCAAGAGCAGTCGGGTAATTATTCAATGTTGAAAAAGTAAACGAGGTGTTGAAAAGTGAACATGGGTCATTATTCAATGTTGAAAAAGTACCCGCCGGGTGTGTTGCAACGCGAGTACATTTTCAATCTTACACCGGCATATTAAGATGTTGTTTGTCATGTGACATTACTAATCGCACTCTCTTATGAACTAGTAAATAATTGAATGAAAAATATGAAATATTTTATTTATTTGAACTGTACTAATGTATTCAAAATTAAAACACGAATGTTATGCTGCAATGCTAATGAGAAGACCCCGAACTGCGCGGGCTTGTCAGATGGGAGGTTAAAGATGGAATAACGTACGCTAATGCAACTTTCATACCCAGGGTGCAGAGGCAGCATATACCATCGCAAGGTTCACGGAATAGTGTTAGTGATAACTGTGCCATTTTTCACAAACATTTTGCTTTGTTGTGATTTTTTCGCTCGTCCTGAGGAAAATTATATGTAAGTGGTCGAGCCATGCTTACTATTGTCTCTGCAGAGTTTCCCACATTCATATCGTGTCATTATGAATAATGAAGTGCCTTGTGTGAGATCCAAGCCATAAGTTCAAGTGTCTACGGTACACCGGGATTAGAACACGGTCCTTTTGTGTGGGAGGCTAGCATGCTAACCACTACACCACTGTGCTCGACATTCATTCAGTGATAATCAGACCTGTTGATCTTTATCTTACTTTGGTTGAACAGTACGAGGCACCTTTTCTCGTTATTCCCTACAGCAACCCCACCAGGATGCGATAATAGCTGCGAAAGTGAAAGTGGAGGCGTCTGCCAAATAGCTGATGGGACAATATCCTGCCACTGCAAGCCGGGTTTCGCAGGCGAGTTCTGCAACTATACCGCATGTAAGTGTCCTTTGAAGTCTCATCTTCTTGTATTGACTCTCAATACTCATGCACGAAAACATTCCTCTAAAATAACGTTAATCTTTTTTTGCGATCTTTTCACAATTAAAGCATGTTAGAGACTACCAACATATAGAAACAAAATGGCGGATATTCCCTATGGAACTCTGGCTTAACCCTTATTGTCACTGGGTTTTTATTTTATTTAACTGATCACATGTACAGCTAAAACGGCTGCACAAAATTAAACCTAACTTTAAATCATCCTTCAGACATATTTTGAAATAAATATTTCGTTAAACTTGAATGCACTTAGTACGGTCAGTGCTGGTGGCTGGTGTTTGACTGAGAGTGTAGGTTCGAATCCCGCAAGGAACTTGTTCCAAACAAAGTCAGGACAGTGTCTTTATGATAATGAATGTGCACAAAAACTGACAAAACCAAAAAAAGGGATAACAAGCACTACTGTTATGTAATCTCTTGTCTTGAAATAAGAAGTGCTTAATTTGCTAATTTGCTTAATTTTACTTGAAAAGTCTGTTTATCTGAGAATCGGTCGAAATATTGGTGAATAAAGCTTTTCGAGAGCTTTACAGACTTGCTATTATAAAATCTCTAAAAAAAACTATCTAAATATCTGACATCATATCCTGAACAGAAATAGTGAGAGTAAATTATAAATTTTTGACACGTACTCTTAATATGTTCTCTTATGATTAGTACTAGCTCCCAAACGCAGTCTTTGTCATGACGGTAACATTTTATCCGATTTTGTTTGAGAATGTCATGTGCATAATGCTAAACGTCGGTTGAACGTGCAAACCAAGGAAAACACAGTTGATTTAAAGGTCTATAAAAGGACACGTAGTTTGGCAATTCTCCCATTTCATTTACTCCGAAAATCAAGGTTGACAATACCCCGGTTCAGTATGGCAGGTCGAAATATTGTCATTGGTAGCATTGAGGCCGGGCAAAGTTTAAAAACAGTTGCCCGTCATCTAAATGTTCATAAAGCAACAATCTCCGGACTATGGTATCGATATACTCAGTTCCATGCAACTGAAGACCGCCCCAGGAATGATATACCAAGGATCACCACACTGGCTCGTGATTGCCATATCCGGGTCACCCACCTATGTAATCTTCAGGTCAGACCAACCGTCACTGTAACACAGGTGCCTGGTTTGAGGAGAATGTCGGCCCAAACAATGAGGAACCGTTTACGTGAGACCAATCTACAGTCTCACAACCAATAATCACACCTGGTCATCATGTCCGCCAATTTTACGGCCCATCGATACATCAATGACGTTTTATAGCCTCATATTCTGCCGATTATCGACCAACAGAGGGAGCTGTTTCAACAGGACAATGCCCGCCCTCACACATCTCGTGCAACAGTGAATTCTGTACGGAATTCCAATGTCAACATCTTGACATGGCCCTCCAGATCGCCCGACAATCAGCCCTATTGCACATCCATTTGACCATCTTGATCGTCGTATCCATGCACGTACATCTCCATTGCAGACGTTTGAAACCATGGCCACATCACTACAGGAGGAGTTCAGAGCAATACCCCAGGAAAGGATTCGCTGTCTTATCCGTTCTGTCCCTAGGAGATGCAATGCTGTGATTACAGCTCATCATACGGGATACTGAATACAACGCCCCCTAATTTGAATCGAGTGTTTGCTAGAGGCCTGTAAGATTGTGACGTTATAACATAGAGACATACGTTTCACCATGTCAAAATTCATTGTGGTATATTTAATAATACATGTGTAATGAAAAGTTAACAATCCAGTTGTTGCTTTTGCTTTTTTGAGAGACTGTATAATAAATCTGATTTTGAGTTACATTTATTCACTATCTAAATAGCATGTCATTGTAATAATTCAGCCTTCGGAGCTTTGCCACTTTACATATATCAAAGGGGTACTGAAATAGGTACAGGTTGTTGGACATCGTTTGTAGCCATGTCACGCTGGCAGAATGGGTATGCTATCTGTACAATCAGTGCTGGTGGTTGGTGCCTGACTGAATACGTGGCTTTATTAGTTGATGACCCAAAAGGCGCGTTTTCGCTTATTTAGATCTTGAATAAAAGTCACTATCTCTAAGGGTGTTTTCATGATGACAGCGAGTGTAAGGTATAAAAAAGGACGACATCATTGTTATATATAATGTATCTATCCAAAATCTTATCACTGGTTTTCCTGCACACTATCTCATTGCCTCGATACTGTTGTCACCTCACAATAGGGACAGGTAGCGGCATACGATTATAGACTGAACATATTCATACACAGCCTCTGGAATTTATTGTTTACTTAATCTAACGAAATCATTTTCATTTTTGAATACACATAATTGATATAAAGTATTCTGAACTTTCACCTGTAAGAGTTTCTTATTTACAATTGTTTCAATTGATATTTCTGTAGAATGTTACATTTTCAGTACTGCTTCTATTTTCAGACAATACTCAGTGCAACCAGAACACCTTCGGTCTCTGCGTCAGGCCATACGGAGACTTCCAAGGTTCAATCTATATGGATGGTTATGCGAATGTCAGTGAATGCAACTTCATCAAGGTGGACCCCGTTGACCCAGCCGACTTTCAGGGGATACAGGACTGGTGTGATGGCTACTTCTTGGAACTGAACTACACCGGAACTGTTGGCGATGTCCAGTGTGCTGTTATTACCCCAGTTGTTGAGGTATGGACGAATGTTGTGATTACTTCTAGTGAAATATGTCTGATTGTCAAAGTTCTTTAGGTTCAGTTACAGTTAAGGCATTTGCAAAGAGTACTTTCTTAATAGAGTTTGTTGCATTCCGCAATGTCTTTAAATGCTTTTCATCCACATGAATAATAATCGTAACGCGTTCGCGTCAATGTATACATGATTCGGATCGGTATTCCTTTGAATTGATTTGAAAATTAAATTTCATATAAATGGTCAGGAGGATTATTACAGTTGGATGAATATATTAGTTGATTTGTATCGTTTAATTTCAAACATAAAAATATTGGGCCAGGGCCTCAGCAAGAGAAGTATGACGGTTGATCATTTGGACGTCATGCGGATGGGTGTCCCTACTTACCTTTGGGGTTTGAATGAACCGTTGCTGACGTTATGACGCTTCTATGTAAACAACAGATAGTTAGAACAACTAATGTATATCGGTATTATGATCTCTCGTCACAACCACGTAAGAAGAGGATATAAACTCACGGGCAAAAGAAACGTCCCCATACAAAATACAAGATATTTCAATCATCGGGCTATAAATTCGAGTCCCTTCAGAACCCAACAATACTAAATATGAATTTTCAAAATATTATCTATTCATAACTCTGAGAAACACAAGTTTTAAGAAATGGTCGTTTTGGAATCTCCTTAACTAGACGAGATAGAAGCCTCCAAAAGCCAGTTTTGGCTTGTTTTGAGACGTCCTACAGTAAAGACACGTCAACAAATTTAAATCAAAGAAGGTTATTTATGTCGAGGATATCTTAAGTTAATTAAATTTCTACTTTTTCAATGTTTTAAACTTAAATACTAAATATTGTGGGCCAAAAACATCTTTAAAAAACGATTTTAGCACCCCATGTCAATTTGAACAGATGTAAAAATAAAAATTGCATACTCTGATGTATGAAATTGTGAATATTTCTTAAGAAAACATGTGGCTACCAAATACATACAAAATCTATTTTCTCCGACATCAATATTTCATTTTATACTGTTTTCAAAATGTGGTGACGTTTCTTTTGCCCGTGAGTTTAGAAATGACATTCATTTGTGGAACAATAATCATGTGTTATACGCCTTTTTAGGGTTTTCGACTTCTACGGAAAATAATTCAGTGTGTTCAGATATTTATTTTCTCTTTGCAGGGAAGCACCCAAACATATATAAGCACGGCAATCTTGCAATATTCGGAAAATGGTCCAACTGTAATTGATGAGGCTTTTACTTCTTTTTGCCGAGTCGACACAAATGGTGTGGGCATCTCAACAAATGTCGTGGATGTGGCAGTCAAGACGTTAGTAAATTCTTATCCCAGCTGCATGTTTAGCTGTAGTATTCGACATTTTATTATGCCCTCATGTCGGAAATTCACTGGATTCTTTTCAAATTTTGTGAACAGGTTCGCCATAGTTAGAGTAATTTTCCATCCGAGTTTATGACAACAACGGGACTTTGCCATTTTACCCTTGTCAGTGGGATATCTCATGAACATGGATTATCTTTATATCTTACAAAAAAAGATTTATGTTTATGTACAAAATCTGTAAGTGAAATCATTACAAATTAATGCTGTGATGCTCAAATGGAAATAATTAAGTTGCCTGACAAATATTACATCTTGGTGAATGGATTTTTTTCATATCAAAGCCGGTTCCCAAAAAAGTATGTTTGACAAAATTATGATGCTTGAATGTGTTTTGTAAACATAGTGCTATTAACAACTATAATGCTCAATGGACGGATAGCGGATAGCGGGAATATGTGATTCATGCTCACTTTTTTCTTGCTGAAACTGCTATTCACTAATCAACGATCTCTCCATTCAGCACATGTAAATCCTTTTAGAGTTTTGACTATTAGATTTTGTAAATTTGCAATGTTAGGATTCATTTGAGGAAAACGCTGACATTTGTCATCGTGTATGTAGACCGTGTCCTGACATGGGGATTTACCCGTCTGATTCAAATTAGCTCTCAAAATAAGTTGACTAAATTGACTGTTTGTAGTAATTATTAACCACTGGGTATTCTTCGTGGATTTTATTCAACTAATATATATAGATACCACATTAATTGATACATTAGTGTTCAGTTGTTTTATGTGAGAAAAATATTGCCATATTCACCCTTGTTCTTTGTGTACATACCCAGTGATTTAAAAAAAACCCAATATGTCTTAATTACTACGTTCTTCCATCTTACTTGGTTTCAACAAGTGATCTATATGTGTGTGTGAAACAGGAATTTTACATTCTAAACCATTGTGAACTTGTTCCTGTCCTTTTTTTTTTTTGAATTCTTTATTTCTATCGATAATCATTATATTCTTAAATATTTATTTTTCGTGTCGATGAAACGAAGTAACAGAGAACATATCATTCATAGCTTTAATGTTGGGAACTCCCATGTCCATTTTGATCTCTCTGAGTTTATTTGGTTTCTCGGAGGTGGCAGACCGGCAGACAATCAAGCATATCAGGTCTGAAAACCGTCTACTGTGCAGACACTATCCAATCAAGCATATCAGGTCTGAAGACTGTCTACTGTGCAGACACTATCCAATCAACCATATCACGTCTGAAGACTGTCTACTGTGCAGACACTATCTAATCAAACATATCAGGTCTAAATAATGTCTCCTTTGCAGACACACTATCCAATCATCCGTATTAGGTCTGAAGACGTTCTTGTTTGCAGACACTATCCAATCAAGTGTCCCTTTAATAATAGGTGGCTATTTTATTAACTCATTTCTATGCAGTTGCGTGTCAGGAAACAAACGTTTTCCATGACTTTGTCACTAACCTATTTGTTGTAAATATATTCTGGATTTATTTTTTAAAACGTACATTGCACAGACATCTGAATGGTATCTATCTATTCCAGGAGTTACTTGAATAAGCAAGTGGCTGTAGGAGAAGCAGCAGCTATCGACTTTAGCTTTAAGGTCGGGAATTCTGATTTGGATGACCTCGATTCCATAGATCTTGGCACTCATATCGTTATCTGTTCCGATGTCCAACAAGGTAAGGATGCAGTGGCATTGAATTTAAAAATCCAAACCTTCTCCTTGCATTGGAGTTGAATTTAACAAACCGAGTTTCTCCTTGCAGTGGTGTTGAATTTAACAATCTGGGGGTCTCCTTGCAGTGGTGTTGAATTTAAACAATCCGAAGGTCTCCTTGCAGTGGTGTTTGAATTTAACAACCCGAATGTCTCCTTGCAGTGATGTTGAATTTAACAACCTGGGTGTCTCCTTGCAGTGGTGTTGAATTTAACAATCCGAATGTCTCCTTGCAGTGATGTTGAATTTAACAACCTGGGTGTCTCCTTGCAGAGGTGTTGAATTTAACAATCCGAATGTCTCCTTGCAGTGGTGTTTACGTATGCACTCTGCCATGTTGCTGAGCATTCTGGTTCCATGAATATGTTACTCTGCGCTACTTTGACTGACCTAACTCCGGTATTGTTGATAGCATGGTGGCGCCAGATTTTGGAAACATGGAGGCTGCAGCATCTTTTAAACAACGTATTTCTCTACGATTATCATTTTCAGCGCTAGGTACATTGTCTTGATGGTACTGTGAACACATATGCGTCACATGAATACATTATGCTATCAACGCAATGTCAAATAAGGTGGGGCGGGAAAGCACAGTAGTTAGCGTGTTCGGCTTCCGATTAAGGGGTTCGGGGTTCGAATCCCGCCAGGGATTTTGTCTGCAGTAGTCAGGTTTGGGTGCAATGCTACACTGAATTCCAGTGCAGTACCACCCATGGTTCGCTAGATCCAGTCGATGCTCGCAGGTTTCACCGCAATGCATAGCCATATTTTGTGGGTTTTCTCCCTGCCATAATACTAGCAGCCGCAATATAAGTGAAATACTCTTGAAAGCGGCGAAATCCCAACTCACCCTGACCCTCAAATCAGGCGAAGTAGCAAGGCGCAACAAACTCAGAGAACCAGAATGTATCAACGTTAAGCAAATTTAAATAGCACAGTGTAATAGACACCGAGAACCAGAGTGATTCAACGTTAAACAATGAAATTGCGTAGCATAAAACAACCAAAACCAAGAATAGACGTTTAGTTGAATTTATGAATTTATTGCAATGTTTTGACAAGTTTGATATTTCAATTCCTGATAACCAATAAGCGATATATATATATATATATATATCTACAGCCGAAGCGTGGGCGTGTACTCGTATCAAACAAGTAAAATTTGATAACAACCGTGCTGCGTCCGACTACAGGGAGGGCATTATCTACAACGAGGGGTAAGTCGACATTATTCTCACTTTCCATTTTCCTTCGCGAGATGCGAGTTTCTTATAGCGCACTCAGTAATGTCTTATTATATATAATGCGTGTTTACCTCTTTTGTTAATATGGATGTTTTGCAGTTTGT
Source organism: Gibbula magus (assembly GCA_936450465.1). NCBI lineage: Eukaryota > Metazoa > Mollusca > Gastropoda > Trochida > Trochidae > Gibbula > Gibbula magus. The sequence continues at coordinate 17,770,072 of OW388297.1, forward strand.
TTATCTTAGCTAATGTAAATATTTGAACACCTGAATTACAGGAGACGAGTGTCTGCATTGTGTTTTGTCTACATTCTTCTGTGTTATGTCTTTTGTTATTTTTCCTTTTACTAAAAATTTTTTTTAAAAATTGTTTTGAAAGGCGCGATGGGCTTATGGCATGGCGTCCGTCCATCCATCCGTCCCAAAACTTTTCACTTTTCGACTTCTTCCAATGACTCTTGAGCGCTGAAATTGAATGTACATACTCCTTGGCCAATGGTGACCCTTTGACCTCTTACAAGGTTAGAGGGGTCGCGCATCAAAAATCTATTTTCATGTTCTTCTACACTAACAAAAGGTCTAGAAAGTTGCAATGTTATATTCAGACTCCTTTGCCAATCGGGATTTTACATTGTAGATTTGGTGACCCCGGTCACGACCTATAAAACCTATTTTCATCTTCTTCCTAAGTTCCAAAATGCCAATAGAAAGCTGAAATTTTATGTCGGACTCTTTGGCTAATGAGGATTCTAAATGATAGATTTCGTGACCCCATGACCTCAAAATATGTTTTGTTATCACCTTCTGCAGTACCAAACGGTCTAGGGAACTTTAATGTTGTGTTCAGACTCCTTGGCCAATAGGGATTTTAAATTGTAAATTTGGTGACACGGTGACCGCAAAAAGGGTCACAGGGGTCAGGCCTAAAAACATATTGTCATGAGCTTTGAACAGTACTTTTGAAATTGTATATGCTCTTCAGTCAATTTAAGGCATGGGGAAAGTATAACCCCAAAGAAAGGACCTGAGAGAGAGTCATCTCATCTTTTTTATGTGATAATTCTAATATGTACTTTGAGAACTGCTTATGCTTATCCATTACGTCAAGTATTTAAAATTTGTTAGACTTCTGATAAATAGTTCTGAGTTACATTTTGAAACGTTTCTAATTTATTGTTTAAATACTGATGAGCTACAGAGCCAATGGCTCTCTTGTTTAGTTTCCAACGATTCCATGCAGTTGCAGTTGTGTACAGTTAAATTTGTCAGCTGAAATATTTCTTGTCCGTATTATTACAGATGTTACTATTCGACATATTTGAGCGCAATTATCTATGGAGCTAAATGGGAAACGGGCAACACAAACAAAAAGAAGTCGTGCATGACCATCAGTACGTTTTGTTTTCAACACGATGTTTCTCTAGAGGTATTCGAGATGCGGATAACTGTGACTGCTGATCTACCAGACCCGGGCTCCTGTAATCCAGTGAGTATTAAAGGTTATACATCAAGTGCTTCCAAGAATGCAATAGATTTGACTGAAGGCTCTTGTCACGTCTCATACACATTAACAAGAAGAGAAAGATGTTAAAGGCCCTTTAGCACGTTTTTTTTGTTTTTTTATAATGTTCAAATTTTCCAGTTATAAATTTAAAGGTTTATTGGGTATATTAATACTTAAAAGGCTAAAACAACTCATTAAATGGCCCCATTATCTGTTGTCGTAGAAAATGGGATCATGTATAAAACAAATACTGTTATCTGCCAATTTAGTGTGCACACCTTTAAATAATGCGTGGATAGGCAATGGATCTGCGTTGCTTAATCAAATCATTTCGGTTTCGATTCATTGATTAAGGACGATTGTTTTGCAATGTTTTCCATTTTGTCAGATCCGGAACAGGTCAAAATGGCCACAACCCTTAGTCAATTGGCCATACCAAAAAGTCAAATTGGCCTGAACTGCTACATTAAAGGATGTAAAGGGGGAAACTGGAAAAGATGATTGTAGAATGTATGTTTTTTCTCAGAAGCACAAAACGTATGAACAATTTAAATCACATATAAAATAAATGAGTTCATATTTTGTTAGCTAAGAAGGCCATGATGACTTACAAGATAATAAAGCAAACCAAGACATTTTGTTCACCAATGTTATTGTTTTGAACAATCTTCCCATATCCAAAAGTTTGAACATTGGTGACAAAAATGTTTCCTGATTAAAAAAAATCATGCAAGAATATGCATGTGAACAAACAAAGACAACCGAGATTTGAAAACTTTGGCTTGGCGACGCGACACGACACTGGGGGTAAATCTTTATTGTTCCAAGTCCTAGTATGATATTGACAATTTGAGTGGCAGGTGGACATAGTTGAATCAGAATCCATTAGAAAACCATTCTCTTCAATTAGTGTCCTGGTGATTGCAATTGAATCTAGTTGTGCAATCAGGGACGCTGTTATAAAAGTGACATTTGTCAATGACATGCCATAATGATGAATTAATCGAAAGATAACGGTTTTCTCGTTTAATGTGTTTTCCTCAAATATGTTTTTTTTTATTTAAAACTTTTTTTGGATCATAAACTTGCTGATAAATAAAGAATACCAAATCAGAGACAAATACCAAAAACAGTTCATTTGTGTTATTAACATTAGACATATTCGAAGGACATATGCTAATTAACAAGAACCAAGTCAAATGCTTTGATCTTTTAAGTCACTCGTTCGATATGGCCGCTGAATAATTAGTTTAAGAATCAGGGTACAGTATGTGGTTCCCCGTTTTCCCGTTGGGGGATTTTGTCGGAGTATTGACAGGCCATGTGGAACAGAGGTTAGAATCGGAATTCTGAAGGGAGTAACCTCTATGGGAAGAGAATGTTAGAAAACGTGCTATAGTCCTTTTGAAGGTTGGGGGCGAGAAATTCCTCTATCTGCCTATCCACATAACGATCTTAGCCAATCGATTAAAATACATTATCTTTGATCATTCCTGAATTCAGGAAGCTTAGAGAATAAGGGTCAATCAGGCCCCTGTTATTGATGTACCATTATTTCACACTTTCAGAATGATTTTCACGAAATTGTATGTTGAAATAACCGTTGTTAATATTTACTAACTATCGGTTCGATATTAATTAAGGAAAGGTGTATTTCAATGGTTAAATTGTATAATCCAATTCCAGCTCTATCATTATCCTTGTTTCACAATATACTGTATATACCATTTGTTTTACTACATATCATTGAAATAGTTCACAACTAATTAAAATGATTGTCTATGAAATTATACTTTGCTCTTTTTTATAATGTTCTAATCATCGCATAAATATTGCAAATTTCAAATAATTTTAACATTGTTTCAGATTTTGCTTCCAGTAAGTATTTTGTAAAATAAAAGTCTGTCACCATATCTTAAAACTCACGACTTTTATCCTATCAAGTTTACCTGTTCATCAAAGAGGAAGCGACAAGCGACAGGTGGGGAGGAGAAAGTCACACGCTTCATTAAAGTCAGGACTCCAAAACGAAATCCAGACACCGAGCAAAATGAACTATTGAACATTGAAGAGGGTAAGAATATAACTCTTAAATGGTACTCACAGCAGAGAAAAGAGTGCTTGTTAAGACATCGAGAATACGTGGAATGCGTCATTGTCGTTGAAGAGTGGATGAGTAAACCCTATTAATCATACATTTTAACTATATATATATTTAACTACCTTCATATACTTCCATATAAACACTTATATTGTTCATAGTCCAAGTGATGGAACATTAATCTTACGTTTCTAAATTTTTGTCATAGATCCCTTTTCTGAAATTAGTTCTTAAAAAGCACAACATAATAAAATTACGCTTTCGATTTCGATTAGAGATTTCTCCATGTCACTAGCCACATGAACAAGACTTGTTGACTGATGATGTAAAGGGTAAATGCTTTCGTAAAGAGGACATTTTTAATCAAGATTGGAAGGATCACGCAAATGATGCTTGGCAAATGTGAAGTGGCAATGAATTCCAAAGGACAAGTATCATGTTTGAGAATGTCTTAGTCCATAAAGCTCATGTTATACGTGCATTACTTGCACATTCGTGCGAATTTGTCTAAGATTTGTTATAATCCTGCTCATTTGTTCGAATTCCCCAACAGAAACAGTTAACCTGACGTTCTTAAAGCTACCAATTGTCATTGGAGCAACGGTGGGAGGAACTTTGCTGGCCATGTCAATGGTAATCATCGGCTTCATCGCATGTCGTCGCCGTCGTGGAAAGGATCCATTCGACATGTAGATAGATAATACAAAAGCGACCCGTTCGACTTATCTGGGACACTGCAATCCAGAAACTACCAATACAACGGAAGGATACCTATTTATTTCTGACAATGAAGTCTACGTACATTGTTCTTGAATTTGGAAATAATTATAAGAATTCGAACTTTTACAGAAAATGAAACTTTACTCAGAGAAACGAATAAGGGAACGTTTGGTTTGCTTAGGATTTTTTTAATGAGTCTGTCTGAAGTGTATAACAGAAATCTAGAGCTGGAAATTTTCCAAAGTCAGTATCTTGTGTGTCCCCCATGTTTATTGATTACTGCAGCACACCTCTTTTGTAGTCTTTGTATGAGTTAGCTCATCAAAGCTTTCTGAAAAGTACGCCACTCTTCTACATGAACGTCATGCAGTATGTTGAGGTTCTCGGGCTGCATTTGGCGTTCTCGAACTCTATGATCCAGAATATCATGGAGATGTTCTAACGGATCAATGCATGCCCAGGGCCGAATCCTCACTCATTATTCTGCAGATACTGTATTGAAACTTGAGCGGTGTGAAGTTGTCAGTGAAGTTTTTTTCATGAAAGAATGAGGACATAAATATAGTTTTCACTTAGCTCCGACGGTCATGTAGTCATTGCTCCTGGCAATAACAAAAATGAAATCTAGTATTTTTATGCATATTTAATAAAAAAGCTTATTAACAAAATCATGGCCTGTAGATAGTTGCTACCCAGCAAACAGACAACGTTGAACAACGTTGTAGCAACGTTATGGTTTGGTTACGTTTTATTCTAACGTTATTATGACGTTGCTACAACGTTGGAGAGCCAACGTTTTCATGTAACGTCCAGACAACGTCACAAAATAACGTTAATAGAACGTTGTTACTTGGTTAGGTAAAAAACCAACGTTCCTACAACGTCATATGGACGTTGTATTCTAACGTTGTATTGTAACGTCGATATAACGTTAAAACACAACGTCATTACAACGTTGTAAATTTGTTAGGTTAAAAACCAACGTTCCTACAACGTCAGAAGGACGTTGTATTCTAACGTATTATTCTAACGTCAAAACAACGTTGAAACACAACGTCAACACAACGTTGTGAATTGGTTAGGTTAAGAACCAACGTTCTTACAACGTAATTAGGACGTTGTATACTAACGTCCAATTCTAACGTCAATACAACGTTGAAACACAACGTCAAAACAACGTTGTGAATAGGTTCAGTTAAAAACCAACGTTCCTACAACGTCATGAGAACGTTGTATTCTTACGTTGCATTCTAACGTCAATACAACGTTGAAACACAACGTCATTACAACGTTGTTGTTTGGTTAGGTTAAAAACCAACGTGCCTACAACGTCATATGAACGTCTTATTAAAACGTCATTACAACGTTGAAACACAACGTCAATACAACGTTGTACATTGGTTAGGTTAAAACCCAACGTTCCTACAACGTCATTAGAACGTTGTATTATTACGTGGCATTCTAACGTCAATACAACGTTGAAACACAACGTCATTACAACGTTGTTGATTGGTAATTTTAAAAACCAACGCTCCTACAACGTCATATGAACGTCTTATTAAAACGTCATTACAACGTTGAAACACAACGTCATTACAACGTTGTAAATTTGTTAGGTTAAAAACCAACGTTCCTACAACGTCAGAAGGACGTTGTATTCTAACGTCTTATTCTAACGTCAAAACAACGTTGAAACACAACGTCAACACAACGTTGTGAATTGGTTAGGTTAAGAACCAACGTTCTTACAACGTAATTAGGACGTTGTATACTAACGTCCAATTCTACCGTCAATACAACGTTGAAACACAACGTCAATACAACGTTGTGAATAGGTTCAGTTAAAAACCAACGTTCCTACAACGTCATGAGAACGTTGTATTCTTACGTTGCATTCTAACGTCAATACAACGTTGAAACACAACGTCATTACAACGTTGTTGTTTGGTTAGGTTAAAAACCAACGTGCCTACAACGTCATATGAACGTCTTATTAAAACGTCATTACAACGTTGATACACAACGTCAATACAACGTTGTACATTGGTTAGGTTAAAACCCAACGTTCCTACAACGTCATTAGAACGTTGTATTCTTACGTTGCATTCTAACGTCAATACAACGTTGAAACACAACGTCATTACAACGTTGTTGATTGGTAATTTTAAAAACCAACGCTCCTACAACGTCATATGAACGTCTTATTAAAACGTCATTACAACGTTGAAACACAACGTCAATACAACGTTTTACATTGGTTAGGTTAAAACCCAACGTTCCTACAACGTCATTAGAACGTTGTATTCTTACGTTGCATTCTAACGTCAATACAACGTTGAAACACAACGTCATTACAACGTTGTTGATTGGTAAGTTTAAAAACCAACGCTCCTACAACGCCATATGAACGTCTTATTAAAACGTCATTACAACGTTGAAACACAACGTCAATACAACGTTGTACATTGGTTAGGTTAAAAACCAACGTACTAACAACGTCATAAGTACGTTGTATTATAACGTCTAATTCTAACGTAAATACAACGTTAAAATACAACGTATTTACAACGCTGTGAATTGGTCAGGGTTAAAAACCAACGCTCTTACAACGTCATGAGGACGTGAATACAACGTTGAAACACAAACGTCAACGTCAAGAAAACGTTGTGAATGGTCAGGATTAAAGCCGACGTTCCTACAACGTCAGAAGGACGTTGTATTCCAATGACAAATTCAAACGTCAATCCAACGTTGTGCATTGGTTATATTAGGTTAGGTTAAGTTTAGCACAGCGTCATAAGAGCGTTTTATATTAAATTCGTTAGATTAAGAGTTATGAACAAAGTACACGTGTTGATAAGTCAACCTTTCTTATCTAGCCCTAACCATATGTTTATGTATGTATTCTAATGAATGCTCATTGCTAACTAATGTTTCATTTCTCTCCTGGCATATATCCTATACGACTGGCTTGTATTTCTCTTCTCACGGTGTTTACAAGTTTACATATTCAGTTTAGATATTATATTGTGTTTAAATAATCGATAAAATCAAACAGACTTTAATTGGAGGCTTATTTTACAAATAGGGACAGGGCTACACGCTCACATGTACGTTTCACATAAACAAAGCTAAAAGTAGATTAACTAAGTATTTTTTAAAAATATTTTATTAATAATAAATCATGAAAAATAACTATATGCAGCCTTTAGACAAAAATCACGCAATGTCTTTTATATCCTCTTTTTGCTTTCCGACACAGATCATGTGCAACCCTTGATTTGTCCATTCATAATGTGACATCAGGTGACACAAAACGATATTTTGGCAAATGAAAATTCATTCCCTGAACATAAATATAAAATAAATATCAACTACTGTTAAGATTATTTTAAAAGAATAAATAGCGGATTGTGCTCAAACTAAATCAGGTTTATATAATGTTGACTGAAAAGAAAACATGACCATGAATTCATATAATGAATGTTGTACTAAAATGTCAATGTCTAATTTTCAATGTATATATTTAGACAAAAGTACATCCGAATATATTTAATTTAATTGTTTGGATGCTGTATGACCGTTAAAATATGCAGTCAGAGATATCTTCAGAGATGTTTCATTGTTAACCTATTTAGTGAAGCGCGTTAAAATATCAAAATTATCGCCCCTTTGACAATTCCGTTGACGTTTCCCGTAGGTTTGCACATAAGCATTTTACTGTAAAAGTAATTAGGTTCACATTAATTGTATGTATTTATTATAATGGCATAACTAAGCAACACTATGCCTTTGTATCGCGAGACAGCAACATTATTGAAGTTTGTTTTAAACAAACGTATCATTTCAAATTTATCAATCTATATTGAAACCACGTTAACTTTCCCAATTTACATTTAAACCGTAACAATAACAATACAGCATGGACATGACGTTATAATGACGGGGAAAGGACCCGTTTCAAGAATAATCACTGTAATCGTATCAAGAGACGTGTTTTGACTGTTTTCACACGGACTCCTACAACATGTTAACGCAACTCGGACCAACATGATTGCAGCGTTTATGAATAAGCACAGTCTATCAAAGTATAATCTAGAAAGTTATATTGAAATACGCCTTCTTTCTGGAACTGTTCAGAAAGCTGAGTGGGGTAACCATGTTCAGTTTGAAACTACACAAAATGGGAGAAACAAGTTGCGTCAATATAGGCATTTTAACAGTGATTATCTCACTGAGGATTACCTTAAACATGCATCCATGTGTTTCATAACATTTTATTTGTTGCAACTCACCATATGTGCTGTTTATGTACAATTAGTTTCACTCACCGTGCATGTTCATCCCAATCGCAAATATAACATATTTACTAGTGTCCAATTAATATTTAGCAACATAATTATGCATGTGCAGAAATCGAAACTACACTTCCGGCCATTTACAGGCGCAATAGTTATATGATCTATTCAACATTATTAACTCATATTTGCCTTTTTGTTTGTGGGAAATAAGATTCCAAAATTAGATTTGACTAATTGACATGGCGCGCGTCAATCGCGGTGCAGTGCGCGGTTTCCGATAATAAAAAAACCCCCAAAAAACTACTTTTACCTTCATATCGTCAATGTACAAAGTCGACTATTGTAAAAATTTTAGTTTTCGATAACAGTCATAGCTTCCCGATACAATAACACCATTTATTCGTTTGGAATAATTTGTGACCGCAACAACACAATGGATGAACCTTTAAATGTCATATGCCTCGTACACACGGTGCCCTCGCTAAATTTCGGTTTGGAGTTAACACATTGAAGATTAAAACAGATCGCTTTGCAAACGTTAAATTAATGGATAAATAATGTTTTAATTGCATTCATGAAACTAAGGATGAACTCAACACACTATTAAAATGCCCGTTGTATCACATGTAGGCCTATGCATGACTTGTCTGTGCCAAACTTTTGAAAGCGACGTTAATTAAAACTCAAATCATCTCAAGTCAAATCATTTCCTATCTTTTGACTAAATACTGTCTCACTATACATACATTGTGCTTACTGCATTTCATGAAGCCTAACTTAATCAATGGTTTTTAATACGGACTTTCAACTATCACAAAAATACGAATGCTGTCGCGCTTACATTATTGTTGGTATATGATTTAGTTTAAACACTGGAGAAAATATTACTTTCATCGTGTATGCTATCGAAATATACTACGTTCACAAATATATTGAAAGTCTTAAAAATGCACCTGTTTCAAGCTAAAGAAATACATTCAAATACTTTCAGCTATACCAATTATTATTTACCTACTCTTTGTACATTCTAATGTAATCTAATCGGTTATTCTGAATCGACCTTAATTATTATCATAACTAAGGATTAGGAAATTTACATGCATATTGAGTTTATAATTGTGCTGGTTTAGGAACACTAATAGTCTATAGCTGATTGTAGCTGAAATAATGGAAGGACATGATGAAATATTAACAATTGTAGTTCTCTATTATGTATTTAAATTTTCACATTACCGGGTAAGACTTACACATAAATAAGTTAGTTTTGGCATAATCATGTACATTAATGAGTTAGTTCATACCATTGCCCAAAGATACACTTGGAATATTTATTATGATATATCAAGAATAATATTTCCCTTTGTTTGCTGACAATTGATTGATTGAAACATATTTTATTCATTTAAGAAACGAATTAGGTAAAAGTTATAAAACTTATAGAAGCCCTCTCAACATAATAGACAAATCAATTGACAAGGCTAAAATACATAACACATGCAGAAGAGAATTTAAAACTCTACAAATGAAGGAAAGGCATAGTTTTAATTGGTAAACATGTCATATAAATCATTAACGCATTATACAATGACAAATATCATTGCTATGACATTATATGTATGAATATGTTTTAATTGAACCGCTGACTCTTTCCAATGAATTCATCAACATGGTGAAACATGTTTTCATTGACTTATTGTGGTAGATTTGGATTTTGGGGTTGTGCTTAGATTTAATCGGTCGGTAAAACGTCGTTATTCATATGCAACGATATTTCGATTACCAAGGGCAACGTATATGTGTCCGATTTGTACTATGTTCATATATGTTTGGCAAACTCAAGATGTTGGTGATGTGAACAAGTGTTTAGTATATTTAAATCGAGTGCGAAAGATGTGTGGATGCGAGACTGCATGGTCCGTCCTTTGCATGCATCTTCTACTTTACCATCTTACTGTACCTTTTAGACGACCCTTCGGATGGAGCCATTTATAAATCAAAGAAAGTCAGCCAAACTGCGTCGCTTCCTTTCCAATTCAGATGTACTTCTTCCAAACTAAAATATTATCACATCGACGCTCTAGTTCGAGTACAATCATTGAGGCTAATTGCCCATTTTGTGGGGGTGATCTTGAAGATGAATACATGCATACCAAATTGAATTGAATTTATAGATATATTAAACACACTTTTAAGGGATAATTGTTCCACTTTATTATCACAAGTATCCAACAAGTTCATTCAACTAAACTGTCCAGCCATGATAGTACACTTATGAACAACTTAAAACTTTATGTGACAAAACTGTTTAATGTAAATAATATAAATCTATATAAAAGACTGTCGGCATCACCGGGCATACTGTATTGTATAATGAAGTCTCTAAGTCGGAAAGGTTTGACATCAGTTTATTGTCTTGAATGAATGCATTTGTAATTCTTTTCATCAGAATTTCGACAATGACGTGCACTAATTTTAGATAATATATTTATCGTTTATGTTCATAAGAATCCTACAATATATCTCTGTATTTGCTATCTTTTCACTTTAAGCAATGAACGAAATACGCGCCTTTCAATAAACATAAGGGTATTTTTATTTAAGAAATAGAGGACGAATTGGTGTACTTTATCGTTGAATAAAACATAGCAGGGAGCATGAAACACGGGATGCCCTTAAACAGTTACTCACTTATATATAATAACACTAATAATAGAGACACTTGGATCGGTTGGCCAAGGATATATATGAACGATACTCGGGGAAGTAGCTCAGTTGGTAGAGCGTCCGCTCTTCACCCGGAAGACCGGGGTTCGATTCCCGGTCGCGTCATATCAAAAGACGTTAAAAGATGGGAGTTGTTGCTTCCTTGCTTGGCGCTCAGCAATAAAAGGATATAACCAAGCTTGAACTGGCGCTGCACTGTGGCTGCCGGGGGCAAAATGCCCAAAACAAATTTCCAATATACTTGTACTTAGGACAATAAAGTGTTATTATTATTATATTATTATTATCCGGACGACAAACCTAGCTAAAAAGATACAATTATTTCCAAATTTTTGATATCCTACTACAATACCCTCATTCCCTGAGCCAAAAATGCAAATTAGTGTTAGTATATTGTTCCTGTACATGTAAGTCACATGGGAGTTACACCTTTTTCTACCTGTTGATTGGTTGTTACCAAATAAATAATTTTTCCATTGGTTGCCGGAACTATTTCATTCATCTTCTAAATAATTATTGTCCCGACTGTTAACTGTAGAATCCATCTACTGCATTTAAACATGGTTTATTTGTTTCTCGTAGTTGAAATTAGAATGTTCTTACATGTGCCTACGCATCAAATGTCGGACGAAACAATTAAATTGTTATAAAATTTAAAATTAGCGATTACTAATTTACTATATATATAACCACGGAAGCTTCAAGAGCGACGGCTATCGTTCGAAAGCAATGACGTCATAGGTGTGAGTGGTTATGATGTCACAGTGTTGATTGTAACGTCATAGAGGTTTTCGGTTTGCGCCGACATGCTTTTGGGCTTCCCAAATCTCTTGATATGAAATTTGTAATAACTTATATCGTATAATCATGGATTGATAGGATTGGGCAGAAATACAACACTTTCAGATAAAACCACATCTATGTTTTATTGTGAAATACATTTTCGCAGGGGACATTTTAATCGCGCGTAGTAAACAAGGATAGGTACGCAAGTAGTGAATCCACGTCACTAACGTATGGATATGGAGATTCCCCTCTTTCTCGGGTCCTTTTAGGGAAACTGTTGGCTTCTAATATTCACGTTTTTATTTTATTTTTTATATGGGTAATATAAACAATACCAACTCGTGACGGAGAATGAGAGATTATCTTTCGCTCGTTATATCAAATGTGTAATTCTCTCCCCAAGATAATTTCGAGGGTTCGAGAAAATCGCATTTTTAGTTTCTAATGTTCATATCTCTGGCACTGATAATGTTGATAGGCCTATATCACTTCAAGGATTTTAAATGAAGGCGGCTTTGAAGTATAGTATGCCTTATTGTCTCTGGCAGCCATAATTTATAATTTGTTAATTATTGCAGATGGTACCGCCGTTTTGTTCAATTACTTTGGGGCAGAAAGGTCTTTCTGCACTCACATTTCCCAACTGTTTCATTGTGAATCACAGTGCTGTAAGGTACCAAGTGACACTTGGTTCCTTTCTGCACAATATATTTCTGAGTTATTCACTCGGTACCTTTTTACATAATTAAATATTTTAGTGATTACTGAAGATAGATTCTCAACATTTTAACACAACATGAAGATTATTGAAGCAATCAATAATTTCTATAAAAAAAAGTGAAAATGAAAGTGAAAACTTGGTACTTTCTGCTCCAAGCCCACGATTTGTCATTCCCCGTTTCTCGTTAGTTATTGTCTATTAGGTCTATTCAGTATTTACCTAAGTGATGCCACAGCATTGTGACATCATCGACATCATGTCGTGAAAGACTTAGGCCTATTACGTCATCAACTCTGAGACGTCATGGCTTTGTCAGCTATGTTCACATTCTGAGGTTATTGTAACATGACTTCAGTGTATCCTTGATAATGATTGATTGATTTCCTTTTGTTGAATGACAATGAATACCCTCAAATTACATGCGGCGAATCACCGCGAACTGATACATCATGTTTTCTGGATTTAGTTCGACTCAAGATTTAACTTTTCTATTTCTCTGATATGTGTGGGCCTTACTCAAGTTTGACATGTGTCATTGTCATTTTCTAACATGTGTATATAATACCGTATTGGTCACAAATAACTCTCAATATGAAGTAACTTTTTTTTCAAGTAACTTAAATGTTTTCAACTATAGTTAAATTTGTCTAAGTTTGGCGCCATCTTTTATGCGGCTTTTTTCACAGAATACTGTTGCCATTGCATGACGCCATAGTGATCAACCGTTTTGAAGTCACAATGCTAGCGTCATTGTCACAATTGTTTAGATGTTTGTTCCTAGGTATTTTTTAATAACGTCGATAAATGTTTATCGCCATCTAAAAGGATACGTGAATATTTTAAGTGACCTGACCACATCTCTTACAAAATGGAAGAGTCGCAAAGTCTTCTACACTCAGAGTTAGGTAGGCCTACACAAAACGAGAGTTCGCTTCAAAACGCCCGAACCGAGTTTTGAACAACCGGGCCCTGATAACTATCGGTCATGTTACAATATCGATTAAGAGTTGTGTTTGTAAAATTTCCGTGATCCATTGTTATTGAACACCTGCAAATTTCAGCGTTTAAAACGTCCGGCTTTAACGTTTAATATAAAAAACTAAACGATGTCCCGTTTGATAACATGTTTATGAAACTAGTGAATGGTTTGGCATTTACAGTTGCGTTTGTAAAATTTCCGGGATTCATTGCTATTCAACACCCGCAAATATAGTTTAAATACGACGGCCATTCACGAGTTTCATAAACATGTTATCAAACGGGACTGAGTTTAGTATTTTATTTATTACTCAATGATGTAAATAGCGCTGAATTGCAAGAAAATCGTTTTTAGTGACGCTTACTTGCAAATAGGTCACCCGCTATTGCAGTCGCGCGGCTAACATTGTGACGTCAACATAAAACGACTATGACGTCACGCGCCGATTATGATGTTACGGCAGCACGCGGTGGTATCACACGTGTGTGTAACCAACTCATTGTTATCTAATGAGTGATCTCACCACGGTTGAGTAATAAACCAAATTTGCGAGTGTTGAATTACAATGAATCCCGGACATTTAACAAAAGCACCTATTTTTCTTATAATTGATCATGTATCGAGGTGTGATTGATAATTCTAATGTTCTATGCTACAAACAAAGGAGTAAAAAGGAATCAATTCAAATCAACATATTGGAGCGCTTTTATACCGGTTCTATGTAAAACACAGCACACAGCTACGAATCAGGAACATTGTTCCAGATCTCGTTACCGTGTCAACATTGTGTTACTATTATATACAGGTAACTTAGCAATTGCGACCAAAAACAAACTACAAGTTATTTTATATAAAGGCACTGTGCACTGTTGGTACATTATTATCGCTCTTTCATTCATTAGCTTTTATAGGGCAAAGACTTTTAAGTTTAAATATAACATACATTATTATAAAAGGCAAAGTAAGCGATCTGTTGATTCATGTAAAGGTGGTTACATGTTACTTGTCGTTTTCATTAATGAAGAAACTTAATTAAACTATTACGTAACACCAATTCTAATTTTAATTGTTTAACTTAAAAACGAGCACATGGTTACTATACCAATTTATATTTGATTCTTTTTAAATCAATGCACTCATTTTTACGCTTATTTACAGACAAAATCTAAAAATACGCTTTGGGTAGCTTATGTCTAGAGATGGGACGAAGAAATTGAATTCACTTACGGTAACATTTTGCGAAACAATCTATTGTTGTAAATGAATCTTAAAATATATGCATTACATTTGTTTAAGCATAGATCAATTAACTAACGGAAAGCGCTTAACATTGCTGCAACGCCTTTTTAACGGCAACTTTACGACATGCCGCATGTCGTTGCCATCACCTATATTCGCAGTATATATGTGACCATGTGTGTTATTTCAATTACGTACATATCTCCAGTAAGTGATGAATATAAATCGCCTTGTATAATAAACTGGTAGTTGTTGTTCCATTAAGCACTCGTATATTGATAGTATATTCAATAATAATTACACAATAGGCCGTCAAAGTTACATTTGAATTTATCAAAACTGCCGTGACGTAAGATTTTTACGTTTATGTAGGTGATTTAAAAAATGAGGTTTAAGTGATGAAAAACGTACTGTGACCCCCTATTATTATTTCTGAATTTGTTTGCTTATACAACTGCGCACACCATGTTAACGTTTTAGCAATATCTAAAATATGTGTGTCGGTGAAAAATCCTGTTGAATATGCGAAAAACGATGATAAAATGCCATTTTTATTTAAAAACTGCTTAATCTCATTTTATTACATTTAACAGTACTAGTGTCATTAACTTTCAAAATTTAAACTTGCTTTGTATCCGCATACATGTATGTGATAAAGTAGTATCTGAAAAAATAAGCGAATTCTAAAATATTTCATTTCATCGTCCATCTCTCCGTAAGAGCCTATATATCATTTCAGAGACTTAATTGTAGTCTAGGCTATGTCGTAAGTTATATTCTAGCCATCTTAGACTTCCAGAAAAAGGCGTCTATACTATATAACTATTCATCTCGAGATGATATAATGAAAATAAAACAAACACGTTTAAACAATCGTTTGTAAAAATAACGAAAATGTAAGAATAAAATGGGAAGGTGTTCAGGCATTATAATATTCTATATTCAACTGAAGCCAAGTTTTATGTAACATATGAACATGCACATGGCTGATCTGAGTGAGAGATATTTACAAATTAGTTCAACATTGTTGCAACGTCATACTGAAGAAATGGGCAGCAAGATGAAATCAGAAAACGACAACTATGTTTTAAACAGAAAGATACATTGTTCACGCATTTTGGGTTTTTAAAGTTTGCTAAGTTTGCAAACATCTGAGAGGTGATTTTCATTGAAAGGCTGAATTTACACTGCGACCGATCTTCTCTGCATTGTGTCACTCGTTTCGTCCAAAAAAAGCGCAAGCAGTACTGAAGTACGTGAAGAAAATCTCAAAACTGAAATCACTAGATACAAACAAAATGCAATTTTTATCGATGTTATAATTAAATATGGTAATAAAGGGCAAGTAAAATTATCTTGAGCCAAATTCCATTCTGTCCTGAGAAGAAGGAGCCACTTAATCAGCTCAGGATAAAAACAGACATTACAGGAAAGGTAAGTTGTTTTCCTTTATCCACACTTACTAGGCCTTCATGTACTTTGTGATTAAATTGGGATATATGCGGTCGAAAAAGGGTATGAAGGTTGACCCTATAATGTCGTAGGTCTTATAATTTTACATGCATATGCAACTTTGTTGAATCTTGCTCATCCTCGATAATTTTGGAAAACACGGCTGGTTTAAAAAAACATTCACGTCCAGCGATCACCAACCTGGTTCCCTGGGCTAGTTACGCTGCGCTATGCTGCGCTACATTGGCACAGGTTGCGCGATCACTTCCTATCCATATGATATTGTTAATCACGTGACTACCATTCCAAATAGAATTATGTGTAACGCTTGATCAAGTCTAAGTGTGGTGGCGAAGCGTCTACATTAGCCTAAATTAAATTTGTGCTGCTATCATAAAAGTTCATTGTACCAAGGTAATTTTGCAATTTTTCTGTAAGAGATGCACACCAAGAATAGGAGTGGGGGCGACGCGGTTGACGCGAATCGACGTTACCATGGGCACACTTGATTACGAGGGGGAGGCATGGAACAGCCGGAACGTCGTTCAATTTGTTACGTCATCAACAAACTATACTTTTTTTTCGTCCGTCTTTTCTTGACTAATACCACGTTTACCTCATCGACTGAGGTAGAAAGTATATATTTTCACGAGATGAGATAAATATGCATGTTGTTTGTCAAGAATTGACATATATTCTATTTTTTTTTTTATGTTACCCTTGTAATTTACGCCTTCATGTTGAGCGACCGCTTGGAACATCCGGTCACAACAGAAACAATTTGACATCATAAGCCAATTCGCTACATCAAACCATTGTTTTATGACGTATTATATAATATATATAGAGAATAATAAACGACATCCCGTGTAGTAACATAATTTTATATTTATGAAAAAAAGGAGTGGTTTGTATTTAACGATCGGGTTTCATAAATGTGTCATTAAACGGGGACGAGTTTAGTATTTTATTTATTACTCTTTGATTTAAATGTCACTTAATTCTACAAAATCGTCGATAAATGGGACACACTGTGACAGCAGCGCTAACATTGTGACGTCATATTTATGCTATTATGATGTCATATGTCAATCGGCAGCACGCAATGTTATTACACAATGTGTAATAACATTGTAGATTTATTAAACTGCGATATCTTCAACGGGCGAGTAATAAATAATTACATGTATGTCAGTCACTGGTCACAGTAGAATATAAGTTATTTTCACTGTAGCTTGATAGACAGTTTATTTCACTGATAAATCCCTGCATTTCATTGTTCGTCATGTAATAAATAATTTTATTTGATTTATCAGGATTTTATTTGACCACTTGATTTACAAAAATCTATCATTCTTAGATACAATCGAAAATCACTCTAAGGGGGATAACTCTAAGGTAAAGTTTCCGATGGGGGTTACACATTTCACTTCAGGAGCCACGCTGTTTTCGGAGTGTTTTACACAAGACAGCTGGGCATGTTTCAGTGTAGTTTGTTCCTTTCAGGTATAGTAAACAACATAAATATCATTTCCACAACCAGATTGTATTCTCAAGATCACATTTACATAATGTCGTTCTGTTGTAGTCATATGTAGATCTACAGTCAAAAGATAAAGTGAACGGGGTGAGTGCTAGCTTGACGGGTTTCACGGACAACGAGACCGATCATGACCTTGTCAGTATTTTTGTTTTATTTTATAAATATAGCAATTACTGTCATCGTATATATGTTTTATACAAATGAAGAAGGTCGTGAAAAATATTCAGTGTAATAAAAGTTTTATCGATTTATTTCTTATTTTGAAAGCAAAATTATTTGGAATTTTAAACCCTAGTTGTCTCCCATGTCCGCTAGGTGTCGTATAATCCAAGATGGCTGCGCCCACGGTTCATGCAGTTACATGTTTACGTTATGGTTCATGGTGTACACCGAGCCTGATGGCTAAACAAAATATTGTATTTTGGTATGAAACCATGTTTGTTTTTTTCTCTCAGAACACCGTGAGTCGTGACCTAGAATCAGGATGAACCCCCTGTTGATGAAATTAAGAGACACGCAAGGATCTTGCAAAGCGTGACGTGATGTAAGGCAGTTTTTGGACACATTGTACAAACGTCTGTGAAAAAAACTTTTACTTTTACTGAAGCGGGCTTTAACCTATCGGAGTCGCCACTTTTATATGTTTAATCAGACATTTGTTTGCAACAAAATAAAAAGTTGTTTATGTTTGTTGAGCTGTTTCTCTTCAGTCAGTTTGGTTGGTCATGAACCAGATATGGATTTATCAAAGAAGAAAAGAAAAGAAAACATATATTTAATACAACTATTTTCAGGATACACATACTGTACTGTAATACTGTACATATTTCATATTTTGGCTGTGAGAACAACTTGCAACATCATTAACACCTCTGACATAGAATGATATGAATGTTACATGATTAACATATGAGTAATGGATATGTGAAGAGTATTTGCCGTAATGTCAGGAATTTCAGAAATTAAAAGTTACAAAAAAATGTTAATTAATTCATCAAAATAAAACCCGACCTCTATTGTTTTGTTTCTTCTAGATATAATCCACGTTGACATCATAGGAGTGATGCTAGTTTATCTTAAGACTACGCATAATGGGTAATCAACAGACCAGTTACAATGATATGACTGTAGGCGAATAGAGAACATATCCAATGTAGTATATCATAAAGTTCATTAAGTAACAAATTAATTCCTCCTTTTGATGCTAATTCTAGGATTTCAGTGATATTGATCAAATAAGTTTATTATCTTATCTTAGAAATATGTTCAACAATAAGTTTAAATTAAGTTGCATAAATTAAAATACTGGCAAGTGTTGGATATTGTTTAACTATTTATGTGTATAATGTATACTTCAGATAATTATGGGGATCTGATGGATGCAAGCGGGATCGTGACTACATTTCCATATGATTGCCTAGCATTGTGACTACAGGTCTCTTCACCAAATGAGGGTAATTTAAGTTTGATCCTTGGCTACTGTTTGTCACAGCATGAGGCAAATTTTATCATGTAACATTGACTAGATACATGCTGATGATATATGCTAGATACATGCCTGTACAAACATAATAAAATCATATGTAAAATAACTCATAATAAATAAATCATTTGTTTTGGCAAACAGATTACACTTTATATCATTTTGGAGTAATATTCATCAAAACCATCTGCAATTTCTTACCATTGTTTTAAATTGATTAAATATATTGATTAATATATATATATATAGGGATCATGACCTAAGAACCTATTTTCATCTTCTTCTCCAGTACAAAAAAAGCTCTAGAAAGCTGAAATTCCTTGGCCAATTGGGATTCAAAATTGTAGATTGCGTGAGTCTGACGATGTGACCCCAAATGTGGGTGTCGGGGATCATGACCTAAAACCTTTATATTACTACAGTGCCAATTTCTAGAATATTTTCAATTTATTTCTTTGATTTACAAGACACATTAACACTAAGGTGATTTGTTTCCAATCATACAATCAGATTTGCAACAACTTCAATTTATATTTCAGTTGCTAGCAGACTTTTAAAGACTTGATTCAAATACAACCACAGGCATTATGGGCACACTGTTGATGGATGGCGTCAACAAATATCATGAGGCTATCGCTTGTTTGGCCCAAGTTTCAAGAAAACATCTTTGAAGCAAGTGGACACGGGACAGAAAATGTAAGATTTACACCGACAGTTTGATGGGTGAAATTTAGTGAGCACAAAAATGTTTGGAACAGTATATTGTCAATTTAAACATAAATTGAGTCATGTGTATTTATTTAATTCCACAAATTGCATTTTCTAATTAACATATTAGTCATTTAGATGATACAATCTACTAAGGATGTTTAGCTCATCAGGCAAAATAGACATACATCATGGGTCATCGTCCGCAAACCTTTCACATTTTCGACTTGTCCCCCAGAACCACTGCACCCCCAAAGCTGAAGTTTTGTGGGGAGGTAACTTGCAGTTTGTGGATCAAAGTTTGTCTATTTGGTCTTGACGTCCCCTTAAATATGGGCGGGCAGGCATGTTCACTAAAACCTTTAAACGACTAGTTCGCCGAAAGCTATAAGAAACACACATTTTCTGATTAACAGGTTTATAATTTATATATATTGTTTCTATTTCTCAACAATTGTGCGCTTATGTTTATCAGGTTGAGAACTATAAAGTCATCCAAATTCTCACACTTAAAATGAGGTTTAGGTTCCTTACCAATTTAAAAATCTCGAGAAAATGTTAATATATTACTACAAACGTGGAAGAACGTATGCTATATCCATTTCTGTGTGTGTGTGTGTGGGGGGGGGGGGGGGGGGGGGGGGGGGGGAGGAGGATATATGAGTTTCAAGTGTAGAGGGCCTTAATTTCATTAAAGGGTTATGGTTACACGTTTTTGCAAGACAAAAATACAATTTTATCGTTATTTTCAAGCTTTTAACACTTAAAATTGGAATTTTACAAATTTTATTGCTTTCTGTTAAACATAAATATGTATCAGGTCTTTGAAGGGCATTTAGAAATGGTATATATAAGAACAAGAAGATTTTCTGGATAACAACTTCTTTAATGTGAAATTACACGACGTTTCGGAGTACATACTCACTCCTTCATCAGGTGGAATGTAAGGAAATAACAATATATGGTACATTTATATAGCAAACAAAAACATTAGTGAGGAAACTCAATCAGGGAGATTAACATGCATGAGAATGGTATACAATGGGGATTTCTTATACAAACATGATGGGGGTGAAGCATGAGAATGGTATAAACAATGAGGATTTGCAATACAAACATGAGGGGGAGTAAGTAGATAAACAATGGCCTGTAGGCTTTATTGAAGATGTAAATAAACACACATGATGAGACGAGGGAGGCCAGTTGGCTTTATTGAAATTGTTGAACAGATAATAATTACAGTTGATTGGAAGAGAGGCCAATTGTTGATGTGGGTTGCTTTGAAGTTTTTGCATGGTGATTGGAGCTGATAGGTGTTGATTGGTGGGGACTCCTCGGATTATTTGCTCCGACAGGAGTGGATGGAAGGTAGGGATACTTGGATTTGGTTGGTTCGGTTCTCCTCGGATATTTCCTCCGACAGGAGATAGAAGTTCTAGATGAGTGAATCCCAAGCACATGGGCTTTCCTTACATTCCACCTGATGAAGGAGTGAGTATGTACTCCGAAACGTCGTGTTTTTTCACATTTAAGAGGTTGTTATCCAGAAAATCCTCCTGTTCTCATTAATATGTATGTCAAATAATCACAAGATTTAGATTTGCTTGGGGAATATATCACTGTTTGATAAAAATATATTTCAACAACAAATTTAAACCAAAAGCATATGTTTCAAGGCTAACTTGAATAATAATTTTTTTAAACCTTGAGAAATTGGCAATTTTAACTTGCAAGGGAGATAACTCTTATAATATATGCACGACCGTTTCCCCTTAAAGAGGTTCCCAACAATAATCAAAATACATGAAAAATTGCTGTAAATTGGCATGATGCAAGCGGAATATGTATTATTCGAGATTCAAAAAGAAAAAGTGCATGTTACGGACCTTTTTTGGTGCAAAATGATGGGGTTTTTTTGTGGCAATGTCTAAAAAAAATGGCAAACTTGTTTTATTTTGTTAAAGTCACTTTTTAAAAATAATGACACTCATTCAGAGCTATATTGTTGTTTTCTTTCATGAATGGAATGTTATTGGAATAGAACAGTGATTTCTAAAATTTGTATGTTTTTTTTTCATTAACCTTTATATGATAAACTATAATGTCAACAATGGATTCTGTACAAATAACTTCAAAAGTCCTGTTCAAGAATCAAAATAAATGAAAAATAATTCAAACATGATATAACTTGTGGAAAACTCGCCACTGAAGAATAACAGAAGATAAAAAATATATGTCACGGACCTACGTTATGAGTAATTTAATGCTGAAAATGAATTTTTATGAAAAGTATTGGCAAAGGGAGGTAACTCTTCGGTGGAAAATTAATCTTTACATTATTAAGTTATATAAGGTTGAAGAGCAGAATTTTGTTTTACCATAAAACATAAACTATTTCACACAACAATAATGCCATTACCTTTCTTTATTAGTATTCGAAAGGCAATTTGATTATGTCCCCCGAAATTTTTTTCGGGAGACATAATGTTTTCGCCTCCGTCCGTCATTCCGTTATTCCGTCATTCCGAAATGCTTTCTTTTCCGGGCCATATCTCAAAAACCGTTCAATATTTTTTCACGAAACTTGGTATGTGGTTAGACCTAGTGGTGGAGTGGTGCCTTTTGCTATTTTGGTTTTTCTGAATTTTTTATTTTTTCTGGTTTCCATGGAAACAATTTGAACTTAGTGCAAATTGGGGGTAGGGACCTTTTCCGGCCTCTATTTCAAAATCTATCTAGTATTTCTTTACGAAACTTGGTATATGGTTAGACCTAGTGGCGGAGTGGTGCCTTTTGCTACTTTGGTTATTCTGAATTTTTGTTGTTCTGGTTTCCATGGAAACAATTTGAACTTAGTGCAAATTGGGGGTAGGGACCTTTTCCGGCCTCTATTTCAAAATCTATCTAGTATTTCTTTACGAAACTTGGTATATGGTTAGACCTAGTTGTGGAGTGGTGCCTTTTGCTACTTTGGTTATTCTGAATTTTTGTTGTTCTGGTTTCCATGGAAACAATTTGAACTTAGTGCATTTTGGGGGTAGGGACCTTTTCCGGTCTCTATCTCCAAAACCGTTCAATATTGTTTCACCAAACTTTGTATTTGCAGAGATCTGGTGATAGAGTGGTGCTTTTTGCTACTTTGGCTATTCTGAATTTTTCATTTCTCGTTATTAATGCAGTATTGAACTTTGTACTTAGCGTAAGTGAAAAATAAGGGTAATATGACTAGGTTGGATTGAAAGTTGGAGCGGGGGACATCACAGTATTTCTAGTTTTCAATGTTTCTTACAACACACTGTTGATGAAACATTGACCAATGCTATTAAGTTCTGAGAGCGAAAATCTGACAATTGAAGATGTACGTGGGCAATTGTTACAAACCACCTAGATTACAGAGTAAAATAACAAAATATATCTCTTTATGATAAAACAAATACTATGTTTCACAATTATAATACAATGATTTTTTTCATGTGCATGTGACTACAAGGTCTATCTTAATCTGACAACTGAGGATGTTCAGAAGCAATGGTAAAGAACCCCCTTAAGTATGCTATATATAACTATGAAATAACTATAGAAGAAGAGAACAAATATCACTTATTTTTTTACTATTTTCTGTCATGATATGGGGATTTTAGTCTACACCATTTGAATTAGAAAGATCGAAAGGACCGTGCAGAAAATGTGCAGCAATTGTGCACCTACACTGAAACTCGTGACCTTCCTATGGTATCTGACCTCGCTTTCGCTCGATCAGATACCATCGGAAGGACACTCGTTTCGTATAATTCGTATATAATGAGACCTCGTGTAGTATTCTCTATTTACTGAATTACTATGCAATATTAGGCTTGAATATGCAGATCCGAAGTATACAGACGATGAAATAGATGAGACAGATGATGCAGAAGGTGACCATTTGATATTACAAGTGAATCTGCTTATGGCACTATTATGTTCTGCTTTCCATTGAAATATTTTGAACGAAGAGGTCAGACAAGTAAAATAATTTGAACTAAGAGGCTATGAAACGAACCCCAAATACGGAAACAAGTTCATTTCTTCTACATTTGTAATAGATTAACCTTTTTGGATTTTCTTCTTTTGGTTTGGCGTAAGTGGTAAATTCGGGTAAGGTAATAAGGTTGGATTGAAAGTTGGAGCAGGGAACATCATTTTATTTGGCTTCAATACGTTCCAAAACACAATTATGTGCCATATGTGCTGTTTACAATACAAACAAATTGCATATTCATCCCCAATTTGCAAACATATCATATTTACTAGTTTCCAATTAAAATCGATTAACATCATTAATATGAATGTGCAGAAACCGAAAGTGCACGTCGTATTTACATGCACAGAAGTTATATGACCTATTGAACATTATCAACCAAATTCTGTCTAGTTTTAAAAAGATTCCAAAATTACGTTTGACTCATTGGCGCGCGCCACACGCTGTGCATTGTCCAGTTTTCGATCAGAAATCGATACCTTTACCTTCATATCGTCAATATACTAAGTCGAGTACAATCAAATGGTAGTTTTCGATAATAGTTGGTACTGCTCGATAAAATAAGACTATTTATAACGTTTGGCATGTTTGACCCCCATGGCCAACAACACAATGAATGTACCCTTTGATATCTGAGGCCGCGGGCATTATAACACCTTTGTCCTGTGTCAGTACTTTAAATTATTTTTTAGATTTAGATTCGCATCACAAATGGTTGATTGCTAATAGATGAAATATTTATATTTCTGTTTTAATTTCAGGTATTATGAAGATCCAAATGGTGATTCAACTGTAAACCTTCCAGTCCCGTACTGCTGCTTTGTTCAGTGGAGAAAAGAAGCATGCAGTTAACAAAATTGCGACTTAACATGTCAAGCTTATAAATGAAAAATTAATGTGCACAATATGTATTTACACTGCGATGCAATAAACTTTTGGTTCTGACTTGTCTTGTCTCTTTTGCATGAGTTGAAGTTAAATTATCCTAGTGCCCATTGTCCTCTTTTCACAAATCACACTTAGGTGATCGTTAAATACTGATGTTATGTTTGAAGAAATTTGAAAATCAAACTTTTGTGAAATAGCCCTAACAAATTGTCTATTAGAAACCGCTGACATTTAATTGATCCTTCAGATAATCTAATGTTCAAGATTGCTGACTAAACAATTCCTTAAGTAGGATTCTAAGAGGCAATTGTCAATGAAAAATACATGGTCGAATAAGTACCAAAACATGCACTGAATATCGTAGATAAACAAACATGTATGAGGTTACATGTTACAAAAACAAAACTTCAGCAAGCAAACATTTCATACAAGTTTAAAGGTTTCCTGTGTTCAGGGGAGTTAGTTTCTGACATTAATGGGATGTAGGTTTTCTATTTTCAGGGCATGTTCAGTTCCAAAGAAACATTGTTTTCCGATGTTCAGGGGACGTTGGTTTCTGACGTTGTGGCGATGTTGGTTTCCGACATTGAGAAAACGTTGGTTTACAACGTTCAGGGGACGTTGGTTTACAACGTTGAGTGGATGTTGGCTTCCAACGTTCAGGGGACGTTGGTTTCCGATGTTGTGGGGACGTTGGTTTCTAACGTTGTTGGGATGTTGGTTTCCGACGTTGAGAGAACGTTGTTTTACAACGTTCAGGGGACGTTGGTTTCCGATGTTGTCCGTACGTTGGTTTCTAACGTTGTTGGGATGTTGGTTTCCGACGTTGAGAGAACGTTGTTTTACAACGTTCAGGGGACGTTGGTTTGCAACGTTGAGAGGACGTTGGTTTTCAACGTTCAGGAAATGTTGGTTCCCAACGTTGTTGGGATGTTGGTTTCCGACGTTGAGAGAACGTTGTTTTACAACGTTTCTAGAACGTTGATTTTGTAACGTTACAAAACTAACGTTAGAATTACGTAAAAAGGAATCTACAAATAACGTCCAAATAACGTTACAAAACTAACGTTGGCAGGACGTTGGTTTTGTAATGTTTTAAAACTAACGTTGCCAGGACGTTGGTTTTGTAACGTTACAAAATAACGTTATAATTACGTAAAAAGGAATCTACAAATAACGTCCAAATAACGTTACAAAACTAACGTTGCCAGGACGTTGGTTTTTGTAACGTTTCAAAACTAACGTTGCCACGACGTTGGTTTTGTAACGTTACAAAATAACGTTATAATTACGTAAAAAGGAATCTACAAATAACGTCCAAACAACGTTGCAAACAACGTTGCTGACACCTTCTGACAACGTTGTCACAACGTTGTGACAACGTAAAATTGTTTGCTGGGTAAGTGGTGTTATGAACTTATTTTTTATGTCGCCCGAAAAATTTTCGGTTGTACCTAGTGGTGGAGTGGTGTCTTTTGCTATTTTGGTTATTCTGAATTTTTTATTTATTCTGGTTTCCATGGAAACAATTTGAACTTAGTGCATATTGAGGGTAGGGACCCTTTTCCGGCCTCTTTCTCCAAAACCGTTCAATATTTTTCACCAAACTTGGTATTTGCTTAGACCTAGTGATAGAGTGGTGCCTTTTGCTACTTTGGCTATTCTGATTTTTTAAATTTTTACTGGTTTCCATGGAAACAATTTGAACTTAGTGCATATTGGGGTAGGGACCCTTTTCCGGCCTCTATCTCCAAAACCGTTCAATATTTTTCACCAAACTTGGTATTTGCTTAGACCTAGTGATAGAGTGGTGCCTTTTGCGACTTTGGCTATTCTGAATTTTTTATTTCTAGTTATTAATGCAGTATTGAACTTAGTGCTTAGCATAAGTGAAAAATAAGGGTAATATGACTAGGTTGGATTGAAAGTTGAAGCGGGGGACATCACAGTGCATCATATGCACATATTTCTAGTTGTTATTATTGTGTGCTCTCATTATGATGTTCCTTGAAGAAAGCAAATAGTATACTTGAGATATTTTAATCTGCCAGTGCTTTGATGTAGACGCACACTTTTTTAATCATATAATCATTTTAAATATATTTATATCCATATGAGACGCTTCCGACTTAACCTGCCATTGTAAATTCCCACTTTTATTTCTCAAACTCACATTTCGTTTTAATCAAATAATCATTTGAAATATCTTTATATCCATATAGGTAGCTTCTAACTTAACCTGCCGATGTTTTTGTGTAAATGCACACCTTTTGAGAATAAAAAAATCATTTGAAATATGTGTAGATCAATATTCTTAGCTTCTGAAATAACCTGCCAATTTTTTTTATATAAATTCTATCTTTTTTAAAACAAAAATTGGTTTGGAATATTTTTTAATCAATATCCGAAGCTTCTGACTTAACTTGCCAGTGTTTTTGTGTAAACTCGCACATTTGTAAAAAAAAATGAATAATAATCGTTTGAAATGTGTATTAATCCATATCGGAAGGTTTATTCAATAGTTTGGACTACTCTATTCAGATCGATAACTATGTCTATCTTATCATCTTTTTATGTATTTCCATATTCACATGAGAAGCTTCTGACTTAACCTGCCAATGTTTTTGTTTCAATGCGCACTTTTTTATTATCAAATAATCATTTGAATTATTGTTATATCCATATGGATAACTTTTGACTAAACCTTCCAATGTTTTGTTAGAAACACACACTTTTTAGCTCATCAGGCCTGAAAGGCCCGATGGGCTTATGGCATGGCATGGTGTCCGGCGTCAGTCCATCCGTCCGTCCATCCGTCAATCCGTCCGTCCGTCCATCCGTCCATCCGTAAACTTTTCGCTTTTTCAACTTCTTCTCCAGAACCAATAATTCCACAGAGCTGAAATTTTATGTGCAGACTCCTTGGAAAATGGGGATTCTAAATTGTAGATTTCGTGACCCAATGACCCCAAATGGGGTCACAGGGGTCACATCCTTAAAAACCTATTTTCATCTTCTTCTTCAGTTCCAAAAGGTCTAGAGAGCTGAAAAGTTGTGTGCAGACTCCTTGGCCAATGGGGATTCTAAATTGTAGATTTTGTGACCCCATGACCCCAAATGGGGTCACAGGGGTCACATCCTTAAAAACCTATGTTCATCTTCTTCTTCAGTTCCAAAAGGTTTAGAGAGCTGAAAAGTTGTGTGCGGACTCCTTGGCCAATGGGGATTCTAAATTGTAGATTTCTTGACCCCATGACCCCAAATGGGGTCACCGGGGTCACGTCCTTCAAAACTTATTTTCATCTTCTTCTCCAGTTCCAAAAGGTCTAGAGAGCTGAAAAGTTGTGTGCAGACTCCTTGGCCAATGGGGATTCTAAATTGTAGATTTTGTGACCCAATGACCCCAAATGGGGTCACCGGGGTCACGTCCTTCAAAACTTATTTTCATCTTCTTCTCCAGTTCCAAAAGGTCTAGAGAGCTGAAAAGTTGTGTGCAGACTCCTTGGCCAATGGGGATTCTAAATTGTAGATTTTGTGACCCAATGACCCCAAATGGGGTCACATGGGTCACATCCTTAAAAACCTATTTTCATCTTCCTGTTCAGTTCCTAAAGGTCTAGAGTGCTGAAAAGTTGTGTGCAGACTCCTTGGCCAATGGGGATTCTAAATTGTAGATTTCGTGACCCCATGACCCCAAATGGGGTCACAGGGGTCACATCCTTAAAAACCTATTTTCATCTTCTTCTTCAGTTCCAAAAGGTTTAGAGAGCTGAAAAGTTGTGTGCAGACTCCTTGGCCAATGGGGATTCTAAATTGTAGATTTCGTGACCCAATGACCCCAAATGGGGTCACGTGGGTCACATCCTTAAAAACCTATTTTCATCTTCCTGTTCAGTTCCAAAAGGTCTAGAGTGCTGAAAAGTTGTGTGCGGACTCCTTGGCCAATGGGGATTCTAAATTGTAGATTTCGTGACCCCGTGACCCAAAATGGGGTCACAGTGGTCATGATCTAAGAACCTATCTTTTGCTTGTAAACAATAACTTAAATAACTTAAATATTCAACTTTAGATAGTAAATCAATGAAATCCTGATGAGCTACAGAGCCCATGGCTCTATTTTTATTTTAAAAATCAAATACTCATTTGCAATATCTTTATATCCATAAAGAAAGCGTTAGATTTAACCTGCCAGTGTTTTACTGTAAATTCACACTTTTTTAATCAAATAATCATTTGATATATTTTATATTCATATCGGGAGCTTCTAAAGAAATCTGCCAATGTTTTGGTGTCACCGCTAACCTTTTTTAATGAAATAATCGTTTGGAATATGTTTATATCCATATCGGAAACTTCTGACTTAACCTGTCAGTGTTTTGGTGTAAATGCACACTTTTTCCCTCACATCTGTTCTACACGCTTCAATTATATTCCCAATCAGTCTCCTCATGTTTCTCAGAAAACCGGTTCAACAGAAATAAAGTGTTAACAAATGCCTCTGAAGTAATGTTGTCTTATATCATCAGTAATGTATACAATGTGAAATCATATGCGTTGGTTAATAATGGGTTTAGTTCCTTCTTTGGCTGTCTCTCCGGTGTACCACAAGGCTGTCAACTGTCATCTTTCTTATTTTCCTTTTTGGGGTAAATGAAGTGGTTCAATAGGTGTACATGTAGAAACTCAATACTGTATTAAACCTAACTGAAACATGCTGAATATCCTTATACTTCTATTTCCTGATGAAAATTACACAAATAAAAAAAGTAAAATCGCGGTTTATTGTGTGGCAGGTAGGTTAAAAAGTACGAACACTTTTATTTGATGGTAGTATTGATACCTATTGCTAGTTCTTGGTATAAAACTGAGAATATTTCCCAGGCTCAACGGGCTTAACAGGCTTGAAAGTACAACTTCTGATAAAACGTTCATAAAACTCTCTCAGAAAATGTGTGATGTCACTCTATAGTCTCACCAGGGTCTTCTTTTACCGTATAAACCTAGCTCAGGATATCTCTTTACACTTTGAGGTAACTGCATTTCTTGTAATAACCTTTGATCAGGTTTCAACACGAATTTTAAGGTTTTACTACGACTAGAGGTATTACCAACCGTCGAAAGTTAACCTCATAGCAGGTTAATTTTCAACATTTAGTAAGACCTGAAGTTTTACAATCTAATTGTAAGACCTAACTCCAAATAACCTGAATCTCCTGTTCAGTTAGGTACTCAAAAATTTCCAAGTTTAAAATTTGCATAGTTGACAATGCGGGAATCGAACCCGCAACCCTCCGATTTGTAGCCCAAGACTTGTCCTACTAGACCACAGAGGATTGGTGATCATGAGATGGTTGTTTGTTGGTATCTATTCTGCTCCGCTCACAATATTGGGATATTTTATGTGCGCCTCAAACTTGGATCACGAAGGCTTGAAACACTAACAGGATTGTTTTCATGTTTGTATTTAAAACGCATGGTGGTATTAACGTCAAAGAAATCACTCGGGCCGGGTTTTGGTAGACATTTCAAACACCCTCGGGTGGCGAAATGAAAAGTAAAACCTCGCAAGCTCGGTTTTACTTTTCATTTCTAGCCACCCTCAGGTGTTTGAAATGTCTACCAAAACCCGTCCCTCGTGCTTTCTCCCTGACGACTAAACCTCTGGTGGTAGATTACCGGACATTCCTAGGGAGAGCCCCGGGAATTCCTAGGGAAAGCATCAGACTTAACTCTGTAGGAATGTCCGGTGATAATGTTTGTTTGAATGTTTTTTTTATGAAATCTTTCTCCTAAAGTATATTATTTAAAAATATCACAACATTGAAGCCTCACAATTTCTAGCCTGATTATGATCTCTGGATCTAACACTCCTACACGAAGGGTCACGCAATCAAAGCTAATTCTTTGTCAGTATGAACCCTGTGTTTTACATGAGACGGGTAGTGCTTGCAGCTTCCGTGCACAGATTGCGTTATACAAGTGTAAAACGTGCAGATCGCGTCTGCGCTCTCTACGCATGAAAACTGATCCGACTTGTAAATACCATTGAATACTTACGGATTTTAAAATACTAAATTACATCTTAAAATATAGCCAAGCTCGGTTCATAAGTTAGATTTAAACCTCGGC
This sequence comes from Gibbula magus, assembly GCA_936450465.1. Lineage (NCBI taxonomy): Eukaryota > Metazoa > Mollusca > Gastropoda > Trochida > Trochidae > Gibbula > Gibbula magus. The sequence continues at coordinate 17,801,131 of OW388297.1, forward strand.
TCGGTTTTGTTTGAACAAGAAAGCCCTCTGCCTCGAGAATTTCACTCTGCCGAGGGCTTTCTTTTTCGAACAAAACCTCTGGATAGGTTTTGATCCTTAACATATAACAGACCTTTAAGGTTCCTTAAACGTATGAGGTACGTTTTACATTCATTTCCCATTAAAGGCGGCTCTTACGGATGAAATAATTCGAATTACTTGTCATTAAACTGTAAACAAATGTCTAATTTGTTCATGTTTGTTCATCAGTAAAAGCTACTGACTAAACTCATTGAGATCATTGAAAAGTTTTGGCAAGTACAATGTATATTTGTTAAGGAGTGTTTTGTATTATTCCACCGATTATCTGGCAGCCACTATGGCAAAAAGGAATGCATCTTTTACAAATAAATTCTACAGGCTGGTAACCATTACAATGAAATTTAATCCAGGACCTTCCAGGGCCCATTCAACCGAGCCATTAAAGGTAAAGTTCGTTTTAAATTTTCGATTGTTAACATGGGAAAATTTCAAAATGTACTTAGAGACATGCAACCTTTGTAAAATATGCCTCATAGCCATACGAGAGAAAACAGGTAAATCATGGCGAATTCGTAGGTCACGTGGTTAAGGTGCCAAATTGATTTTTACGCTTTTTGAAAAACATGTTCGACCCCATACACATTTGACAATCTTCTCCTCTGAAGGTACATACATTAGAGAGTTCATATTTGCACATAATGCAACTGAAGCATTGCGTATTATAGTTTGCTCGTTGCAGTCAACACTTCATAATACTTTTTGCACAGTTTGCACTCAAAAACCTACGGTTGGATTTAAAGATTGTTTAAGGAATGTATAACAGGACAATGGTCTAGATAAATAAAAAATAAAATTGATCGTGAACAGTCATTTCCGGCCGTGAGAATGGGTAGGATTTTTAACATAGGGAACAATATTAAAATACACTTACAGACTTGAAACTGTTGATGGCGGTACGCGTAAACAAAATAAATCATGGCTAATTCGTAAGTCACGTGATTGAGTGGCCGTTTTCACCTTCTTTAAAATTATGCAATTCGGACATTGTAAATCTCAATAATCCTACAGGAATGTTAGAGACTTGCAACTTTTCAAAAGATGTGCTATTACATTAGAAAGATGTTTTTATAATAATATCAAATAAATACGTCATTTATTTTATTTAAATATATTTAGAAAAGATGTTACAAGCCCCCTTAAATGACGTCAAAGATGAATAAGTATATTTTTAATTAAATATTTTGTTCAAATGTTTTGATGAATTCGTATTCGGTCAAGCGTAGAGATTGACAAATACGGATTATATCTATTCATCGGCTTTAAAACTTCATCTTATCTGTAGGCCGAGGTCTTATATCCAATCGGTAGTCGGCCATATCATCATTATTCACGTCTGTATCTTTAATTTGTTGTGTAGCTGTATTACTGTTTATGTTGTTTCGGATAGTCAGCCTTTTAACACTAAGTTTGGTATTGTTAAAGTGACTTACATGTATACATGTAAATGGATCCTCTTCTTGATATTCACTATCAATTGAGACAATGGGGCTTTCTAATATCATATCCACAATCATGATAATAACAAGCAGACAGAGTCGGCCATATCCCCCGCCTTTGGGAAAATTTATTGAAGAATAGTTGTTGAATAACAGTGACCTTTTCTCAACTAAACACAACACACAAAATTTCAGCTCCTTAGACAAAGTGGTTCAGGAGAAGAAGACAAAATGCGAAAAGTTGACGGCTGGACACCGTGCAATGCCATAAGCCCATCGGACCTTTCAGGCACATCTACACATGATGATTGTTCCACACACCAAGTTTCGTTGAGATATGTCTTATAGTTTTCGAGTTCTGTTCCGGAAACGAAATTCTAAGTTACATTTCCATGGAAACGGTCAAAAATAATAACTCGAAGAAGTTGAAAACCCCAAAAGGCACATCTACACATGATGATTGTTCCACACACCAAGTTTCGTTGAGATATGTCTTATAGTTTTCGAGTTCTGTTCCGGAAACGAAATTCTAAGTTACATTTCCATGGAAACGGTAAAAAAAAATAACTCGAAGAAGTTGAAAACCCCAAAAGGCACATCTACACATGATGATTGTTCCACACACCAAGTTTTGTTGAGATATGTCTTATGGTTTTCGAGTTCTGCTCCGGAAACGAAATTCTAAGTTACATTTCCATGGAAACGGTAAAAAAAAATAACTCGAAGAAGTTGAAAACCCCAAAAGGCACATCTACACATGATGATTGTTCCACACACCAAGTTTTGTTGAGATATGTCTTATGGTTTTCGAGTTCTGCTCCGGAAACGAAATTCTAAGTTACATTTCCATGGAAACGGTAAAAAAAAATAACTCGAAGAAGTTGAAAACACCAAAAGGCACATCTACACATGATGATTGTTCCACACACCAAGTTTCGTTGAGATATGCCTTATAGTTTTCAAGTTCTGCTCCGGAAACGAAATTCTAAGTTACATTTCCATGGAAAGGGTAAAAAAAAATAACTCGAAGAAGTTGAAAACCCCAAAAGGCACATCTACACATGATGATTGTTCCACACACCAAGTTTCGTTGAGATATGTCTTATAGTTTTCGAGTTCTGTTCCGGAAACGAAATTCTAAGTTACATTTCCATGGAAACGGTCAAAAATAATAACTCGAAGAAGTTGAAAACCCCAAAAGGCACATCTACACATGATGATTGTTCCACACACCAAGTTTCGTTGAGATATGTCTTATAGATTTCGAGTTCTGTTCCGGAAACGAAATTCTAAGTTACATTTTCATGGAAACGGTAAAAAAAAAATAACTCGAAGAAGTTGAAAACCCCAAAAGGCACATCTACACATGATGATTGTTCCACACACCAAGTTTTGTTGAGATATGTCTTATAGTTTTCAAGTTCTGTTCCGGAAACGAAATTTTAAGTTACATTTCCATTGAAACGGAAAAAAAAAATAATTGAAGAAGTTGAAAACCCCAAAAGGCACATCTAGACATGATGATTGTTCCACACACCATGTTTCGTTGAGATATGTCGTATAGTTTTCGAGTTCTGCTCCGGAAACAAAATCGGGACGGACGGACGGACGGACGGACGAACGGACGAACGGACGGAGCCCATTTCAATATCCCCCCCCCCCCCCAACTATGTTGGCGGGGGATAATAATGATAGTGGATTGAGCTTTACTTGAACATTATTATCAATATGGAGTGATAAATGATAGAAAAACGCTTGGCGGAGAAGATGGTTTTAATTAAAACCGAATTATAAATTATTTTAGAGTGTCGGACACTAGATCGAAGATTGTTCGAGACAGCAGCTACAGCAAATGTGAATGTTTTATTTCCGTAGGTGGACAGTTTCGTTTTATGCTCATTGACCGAGTTTAAAATGTTCACAATGGTAACCCTGTTCGTTTACCTTTATATGTACAGGTGTGAATATAACCCCTGACTAGTTTGTTTATGACATGTTCGTTAGCTACAGGTGAGCGATCACTGGTGGGTCATAGGTAAATGAAGACAACCTTGGTGGTCGTTGTCCCACGGAGGCGCTGTCATCTGGATGGAACTGTTGCGTGTTTGTATTGGTATCTGTTGACAATGTTGTGACAAAAAGTTATAATCATGAAGCATAGTTTAAGAACTGTATATTGCAGGTTGACCCAAGCAATCGAAAAAAAAAATTAATAGGAAACTTAATTTATAATTGAGTTCATATTATGTTACGTAAATACAGATATAAAAACGTCCAAAGTTTGTTGTCTATTTCCCTAATTTGTCCGTATTTGGACATATTTCGAGAATGACTCAAAATAATTGATTACTCTATGACAAAATAAAATTGATGTTATCATCATCAGTCAGAAAATAGATAATCACGACTCCCCTGCCTTGCTCAAGAATGTTCGATACAACTGTTTTGAGATATTAAGTTTTTGTCACGTTATTGTATAGTTACTCCATTCATCCTCTTTCTACAGGCACAATTGCAATTCAAATGATTTTGGTTACTTAAAATGGCATGGCCAAAGAAGTTTTAAGAATTGAATGTCAGTTTGTGTGTTTGGTTGTGTGCACAGGAAAATTAACAATGTCAAAGCGGGATTCAAACTCCCATGAACGAAACGAGTTTGCGAGCAAGTTCACGTAAAAATTTGATAACCTTTGTGCAAAGTTTGGTATTTCCACCCAAACTGCACCATGACTTAATATTCTGCACCATTCTACATGCTTATTATATGACGTATTAAATGCTATGTATGTGTATTAGCTTGTCAAACATTATTATATTAACCTAATGATAATTGGCTGAGTGTTTTAGGAATAATGTTCACTCCACAGTCAATAAATTTCAATGATTTCAAATATAACTACCGAGTTGACATTGTTTTAGTTTGCCACAGCCCAATGAGTTCATTATGGCCGCAAAATGTACACTCTTTGAAGTGAGGTTTTGGTAAAATAGGTATACATGTAACTCCCCTCAAAATTAATCTGTTACAGTAATTTTGACATAAAATAATTGCTAAGCTTCTTTGCAATGAACACAATCTATTATGAAACACACGTTATAAATATCAATACAATTCTAAATGAGGTATATGTCAAGCAATGTACATTTATGTGCACCCGGCACATGTACAATCATTCATTTGCTTACGTACTGGCACCATATTCCTTTACTATTTCAAAAATTAGATTTTTAAAAACAGATTTATGATAGATACAGAACATCATACTTTGAGCATTTGGATGGATTTAATTGGACTCGAAACTCGAAAAGTATGTTTGCATCTAAGTGCATATCAAAATTACACAAAGGTAATAACTGGCATACTTTATATCACTGTTGATATACTATATGAAAGTATATGAAGTGAAACAGGCCACAAACCTGTGACTATGATGCTTACCGACCGAAACCGCTGCGGATCAGTGAATACACCCGATTACCTCTCAACTCTCAATTTTGGCGATATATATATATATATATATTCTAGAAGTTTATTCAATTGAAGTATGTAGGCCACAGGCCCATTATACAGCATGTTCATAATGTATGTGTTATAGAATTGATGTTCTTAAATGCATAGCTGTAACAATGAAAGTTGCTAACAGCTTGATTGTATTTGGGTTACATGACGACATTAAAAAATAAAACTTGTGTCTGCTTGGAAATTGAAAATATCTTTTAGGAATAAATTCATTTCTTAAATCATTTTAACATTTGTATATTGAAATAAAGTGAAATTCATCCTCAATATAATTACATTTACATACATTGCATATTCGCTCATTTCTGGGTTCCTTATCATGCTTACCGGTTTCAACTGTAAGATGACAAGAGCAACATCGTAAGCGAGCCATTGCATGTCTAAATTTATCACATGTTAAAACAGTAATGTACAATTCATTGGAAAAACTGTGTTTATACATACAATTAAAATACGCCTTGGGACTATCTTGAACAGCAAAGGGCCACTCTTGTTCACAACACAATTCAATCTATTATATTGTTATATTGTTAATACGCTGATGCTTCGAAAAATAACAAAACCCGAGTGAACATAAAATATCTCTGACATTAGAAGCCCAGTTGACATTAGCATTACAAATAGCTTGCAACTACATATTATAACATTTTTACATAGGTAATTAGACATAGCTTAAATTTTACCCCAGTAGGAAATCACTCTTTTCTATTCAAAAATATACATAGGATATCGGCCACATTCATCTATTACAATATGGTTGGACGTTGATGACTTTACCCCGAGAAAACGTTTACAAGCTTGCGTATGTATAACCTCTATTTCCGAACAGATGCCTTTATATAACCCCCAGATTTCCGCCATGAAAGTGACTTTATAAACAATAATCCAAGATATTTATAAGAACTTTCCCATTCCAATTTGTTTCCATTAAAATACCACGTGCACCTTTCTTGATGAGACAATATCCCGCTTTTTTAAAAAAACGACAACCTTCGTTTTATCTAAACTTACAGACAACCTGTATTCCTCTCTTATCGGTTGTAAAATATCTATGCGATGTTGAAGACCAAAAATAGTATTAGAAACGAAAATGACATCATCAGCAAATAATAATAAAAATAGTTCCACTAGTTCGGGATGCATTTGAATACCATGAGAACAGTTAGACTCTATTTCCTTTGCAAGATCATTAATGAACATCGAAAACAAAAGGGGACTTAAAACACAACCTTGTCTTAATCCAATAGGACGATCAAACGATTGAAAATACCCATTGCGAGCCCGATCACATGCCATAACTCAGTCATAAATAGATTGTAATGTGCCAAAGATATATATATATATTTATATATGCAGACGCAATATATGTGTACTTTGATGTCATGCTCTCCCGTACTTGGAATAAAATATATAATATAATATAATATAAGTTCATCATCATCAGCAAACCCCATATGGCAACGCTAAACAAACGAAACGAATTTGTAAACACAACAACAACAACAACAATTTTTTGGCTCAAAAACAGCCAAAACAAAAAAACCAGCCCCAAAACGAGCACGCCCTTAAACACAGAAAACAATCACCAGAACACAGCAAGCAGCTACAAAACAACCAGCAAGCCCAAGCGCACAAGTAACAAAAGTGGCCACAAACTAACACAAGCTGTCACTTGAAAATTGCCTCCCGGCATGAAACAATGTTATAGTGACAAATAATGATTTTGTAGAAAAACCTGACAAAATCCAGTGATATAGTTATATGCTATAGTTCTGATGCTAGATTTTCAAAGCTCTGTGCGCCACGGTTATCAAAGCTAATGTTAAATGAATCTTTAGTATTTACGACCATCTAAGCGCTAAGAGAGCTTCGGAAATATAGTCCTTGGATACTAGCAATACATCTCAATTCATAATCTGTTTTCAATAATGACACCAGAACCTAGCAGCGAAGTAGTTATTCATTATTCGAATTATAACACAAATAGCTGCGTTTGTAAACATTACTGGATTCGACGTTATTCAACAAACGCAAATTAAGTTCAACACCAATGACATACACGCAGTTTATGAACTTGCAATGACATCCATCTAATTTGTGTAGGGCGCGCATATTAAGTACATGTAAATTACAAACAAATAATTCCTAGGCTAAAGCTCTCGTGCTTGGGGTTTCGGATCGATATACAGTACTATCGGATTGGTATACAGTACTATCGGATTGATATACAGTACTATTTAAAATGAAACCGGTATGAACCTAATATCCAATGACATGTAACACATGGGCTCTGTTCCATAACAGTGAGCGCTTATGATCGCTCATTGAGCGCTACATTGAGCGCTCATTCTGCAGTCCTGAACGACACGGTGCGATGCCGCGAGGTTTGCTCGCTTTGCTACGTAGCGCTACATTGGGCAATCGCGTTCAAGAGAGGTTTAAAAGTAATCACTCATTGAGCGATTACTTTTAAACGCTTAATGAACATGGCCATGGACGTTCATGTACCTAGTTTTTTTGTTTTATTCAAATCAAAAGGTAATCATCAGTTCGAGATATCACATGTCATTGTTGCCACTTATAAAGTGGATTTCTCAAATTGCAGGACCGTCACGAGCATTCGTAATTGGATAGTGAAATACTCTTGAAAGCGGCGTTAAACACCAACTCACCTCGTAATTTGATAATAAATATATACATGGACACACACGATCGACATTGAAATAAAATAGAACAACCTACATATTTACACACAAGGACTGTATAACAATGTAGCACACAAGTTTTAAAGACATCGACATTGCAAAAGATATAAATAGCATGATACACAGTGGTGTAGTGGTTAGCATGCTATGTTAGCTTGCTATGTCACATACTGTTTCTACTGTTTGTCATATGTCCATGCTAAAAGGAAAAGATTAAATTGATATGCAAATTTGAGAAAGTGTTTAATACCCAAAATTGTTGCAAACAGATAGCTACAGTGATATCCTAAGGACCAATTACAACATTTTGCATTAATGTCAATACTGTTACCAGAAATGTCATTTCTGTTACTGACAACATAGTAACATAGCACCTGATGTATCTATGAATACAGTTATGCATATAGAATGAGTATTTCGTGATGTAATATTCCAGGAACGTCATCACGAAATATTTGAAAACTCATTTATATAATTTTCATGTAAATACAGTGTCCATTTTCCATTCTGTTACTGACCTTGTCCAAACTGTTTCCTGTCAAGACCACTAATGTTATCTGACAAAACTATGGTCTTTTAATTAAAAACATTTTTATTTCATTTAGTTTTTACATAGCCTTAGCAAACCAATCTTTAGGAAGATGTATAAGGAGAACACACACTTTTCTTTCAGCAGTTAATTAAAATATAGCATATAAAAGACCTCTGATAATGTGTTTATGTTGAGTTGAGGAACTGTTAAATTATTTTGTGAATATGTTGTGAAGTTTGTCCTATTTTGAAGTTTCTATCCCAATATATATGCATTTTTTACTATACACATCTGACTTGTAAATAACATGATAGTTTGAAATATTTTTAGCAAATTGTTAACATAGCTGACATGATCACTGTTATCGTTAATTGAAATTGTTAAGCAAGATTAAGCGTACATATTTCACATTTGTAAACTTTAAGATGTATTAAGTTATTTGTGACCCCCAAAAAATTAGAGGTAAGAAAAAATCACATTTGGAATTGCTCTCCTTGAAAATTACACATTTTTTAAAATTGACTCATCTACACGCAATATCAACATTACAATAAGATGGAACAGCATACACACAATATCAACAGTATAATAAGTTAACACAATGTAACACACACGATCGACATTACAAGAAATATAAGATAAACAGCGTATATACAAGTACAAGAACCACATTACAATAGGGTAAGACAGTATTGACAAACACGAATGACATTACAATAAGATAAAACAGTAAATACAAGCATTATCAACATTACAATGAGACAAAACAGTATATATATATACACAATGTACACAAGATCCACATTACAGAATAACACGGTATATACACAAAATACATAATAATAGGACAAGACATACATGTATGTGCTAATTATACCCCCGCAACGAAGTAGTCGGGGGTATATAGCGCTCAGCGCGTCCGTCCGTCCGGAACACTTTTGGTTCCGCTCATAACTCAAATACTACTTGTTCAATTGTTATGAAATATACATGTACACTTTATGGTCCCTAGATGTGCCTTTTCTATGTTTCCCTCAGATTCCATGATTATTTTTACAGATTTTCCACTTTTAAGCGTCTTTGTGTGCGCGTCTATGGTCACACTTTTGGTTCCGCTCATAACTCAAATACTACTTGTTCAATTGTTATGAAACTTTATACATGTACACTTTATGGTCCCTAGATGTGCCTTTTCTATATTTCACTCAGATTCCATGATTATTTTTTCAGATTTTCCACTTTTAAGCGTCTTTGTGTGCGCGTCTATGCTTACACTTTTGGTTCCGCTTATAACTCAAATACTACTTGTTCAATTGTTATGAAACTTTATACATGTACACTTTATGGTCCCTAGATGTGCCTTTTCTATGTTTCCCTCAGATTCCATGATTATTTTTTCAGATTTTCCACTTTTAAGCGTCTTTGTGTGCGCGTCTATGGTCACACTTTTGGTTCCGCTCATAACTCAAATACTACTTGTTCAATTGTTATGAAACTTTATACATGTACACTTTATGGTCCCTAGATGTACCTTTTCTATGTTTCCCTCAGATTCCATGATTATTTTTACAGATTTTCCACTTTTAAGCGTCTTTGTGTGCGCGTCTATGGTCACACTTTTGGTTCCGCTCATAACTCAAATACTACTTGTTCAATTGTTATGAAACTTTATACATGTACACTTTATGGTCCCTAGATGTGCTTTTTCTATATTTCACTCAGATTCCATGATTATTTTTTCAGATTTTCCACTTTTAAGCGTCTTTGTGTGCGCGTCTATGCTTACACTTTTGGTTCCGCTTATAACTCAAATACTACTTGTTCAATTGTTATGAAACTTTATACATGTACACTTTATGGTCCCTAGATGTGCCTTTTCTATGTTTCCCTCAGATTCCATGATTATTTTTTCAGATTTTCCATTTTTAAGCGTCTTTGTGTGCGCGTCTATGGTCACACTTTTGGTTCCGCTCATAACTCAAATACTACTTGTTCAATTGTTATGAAACTTTATACATGTACACTTTATGGTCCCTAGATGTGCCTTTTCTATGTTTCCCTCAGATTCCATGATTATTTTTTCAGATTTTCCACTTTTAAGCGTCTTTGTGTGCGCGTCTATGGTCACACTTTTGGTTCCGCTCATAACTCAAATACTACTTGTTCAATTGTTATGAAACTTTATACATGTACACTTTATGGTCCCTAGATGTGCCTTTTCTATGTTTCCCTCAGATTCAATGATTATTTTTTCAGATTTTCCACTTTTAAGCGTCTTTGTGTGCGCGTCTATGGTCACACTTTTGGTTCAGCTCATAACTCAAATACTACTTGTTCAATTGTTATGAAACTTTATACATGTACACTTTATGGTCCCTAGATGTGCCTTTTCTATGTTTCCCTCAGATTCCATGATTATTTTTTCAGATTTTCCACTTTTAAGCGTCTTTGTGTGCGCGTCTATGCTTACACTTTTGGTTCCGCTTATAACTCAAATACTACTTGTTCAATTGTTATGAAACTTTATACATGTACACTTTATGGTCCCTAGATGTGCCTTTTCTATGTTTCCCTCAGATTCCATGATTATTTTTTCAGATTTTCCACTTTTAAGCGTCTTTGTGTGCGCGTCTATGGTCACACTTTTGGTTCCGCTCATAACTCAAATACTACTTGTTCAGTTGTTATGAAACTTTATACATGTACACTTTATGGTCCCTAGATGTGCCTTTTCTATGTTTCCCTCAGATTCAATGATTATTTTTTCAGATTTTCCACTTTTAAGCGTCTTTGTGTGCGCGTCTATGGTCACACTTTTGGTTCCGCTCATAACTCAAATACTACTTGTTTCCAAGAAGGTATTAACACCTCATATACATAGCTTCTTTCTTATAAATCTGGTAAATGATTTTGACATGTTCACATTCAAGGTCAAAGGTCAAGGTCATGAGTGCTTTAATTACTACAATAATCCTTGTAAACATGATAACTTCAAACGTTTTTGTGCTGTCAGGCTCTTATTTGGTATATATCAACTATGGAGATAGACCAAGATTTGAAACAGTTTTCGCTAAAATCTGTCAAAGGTCAAGGTCACAGCAAGGTCACAACTTAAGCATGCTATTGTGAATATGCCTTATGTTAACAATGAACACTTTGAGTCATTGCATGATTGTTATACACAATGAAAAGTAATCAGTGATGGTGTGACCTTGAAGGTCTAAGGTCAAGGTCAAGGTCATGAGATATTGGTTCAGGCCATGTTAATCCTTTGATCCAATTTTGAAATCAGAAATAGGTTTTAAGAACAAACTTGTGAAAAGTGACCCCAGTGATGATTCAACTTGTTAGAATAACTTGAATAATGAACAAATTTTGGTCCAAAAAAATCCCATTTTATTTATGCTGAGGAGAAGGCGGAACAGGGAAAGGCGAGACCCAAAGTTTCGGAGCTGTTCTGCTTTTGCGGTGTCCCGCAAACGCTCTTCTAGTTGTTCAAATGTTACAAAACCACTTTGACTTTTACTTCTAAAACATGCTTAGAGGTGTAATACTTACTCTGCTTTAATAATATATGTTATGGTCTTTTCATACAAAAGTTTAAACGTTGATACCCTTTTGCTATTTTCAAACATTTCTCTTTGACCAATGTTAATGTAAAAGCGGGGGTATCATGAGTGAGCTTTGCTCACTAATTCTCTTGTTAATCATAGTGTTTGGATGCGTAACGCTTTGTAAATTTGTGGTGTAGTCTTGATCAATGACCTTCCCTCAAAATGTAATTAAGTTTGTGATATATATGGATAGTTCTGACGAGTCGTCTTGTCGAACAGCCCCTTTAAGAGTTAAATCTGCTCAGGAAAAGGTATGAACTATTTGAACAAAGCCAGCTTACGTAGCATTCAATCTAGACCTTACGTAAAACTATAACAAGTATACCTTGATCACGAATTCCCCACAGGCGCCAGACCCGAAATATACACCCATATATATATATATATATATATATCTACCTACCTATGTAACATATAAAGAAGGTACGACACTGTCCGCCACCTTGAATCCTGGCATAGGACCGGAACTGGTTTAAGCCAGCAAACCAGTTCCGGTCATGCGCCAGAATTCAATATATATTTAGGGTCTGGCGCCTGTGGATTCCCCCTCTTCCTTTTCTCAAGGATCGAGAATAAGGGTTCCGCGATTTTTAAAACTTCCCTACTCTCCACACATGAGTTAGCCCCTGAAAGATTGGGGTGGTGAATACATCAGAGATACCTGGCTGTGATCACAGACTATGACCACACCAGCCAGTGGATGCTTGGTAGTTATCAAGGTCAAGGACGGAGTCTTATCTTGCAGGTTTATATCTCTCCCCGCGCGTTTAGCGTGAAGCGGGGATATAGTATTTTCGATTGCATTCGTCCGTTCGTACGTATGAAATGGAATAACTCAAGTACTACTCACTGGATTCTTTTCATATTTTTTCATCATAGAAAGACTAAAGTTCCTACAAAGTTGTGTGACCTTGAGCTTCATTTCAAGGTCATACTGAGATTTAGTCATTTTACCCACAGGGGCTAATATTGCTAGAAATGATGTGTCCTAAATCAAAAACGTTGTCTTTTGACAACTACCTACATATATATAGCTGTCAGAAGAAAAGGTTTTCGGCCCGGAACGAGTGGAGGTGTAAAAGTAATGCGAAATGCATATGTATTTTAGATGGTGATACAGAACATGTTTACGCCAGACTTTAAAACTGATAAACACTGCAGTTGTTTCAAGGGATCATTGGAGACATTTTATAGGCATATTCAGTCATTGATCTTCGACCCATTACGTGGTTATGACGTCATTCTTACGATACATTTTTCTGGAGTTAAAATGGCTTTAAAATCCACACAAACGCAAACCGTGAAAAACCTCACGTGCACGTGTATGTACAACTCATACACACAACACTTGCATCATGTGTATACGGATGTCAAGTGGCCACAATCTTTTGTTGAAAAATGTCACGGTTTGTTAATGAATCGTGAATGCGTGCCAAAGGAATGATTGATGCGTAAAGAGGCTCCCAACAATAATCAAAATAAAAAGAAACATTGCTGTAAATTGACATGATGCAAGCTGAATATATATCATTCGAGATTCAAAATGAAAAAGTGCGTGTCACGGACCTTTTTTCTGCAAAACGATGTTTTTTTGTGGTAATGTCTCCAAAATGGCAAACTTGTTTTATTTTTAATTTTTATTTATATTGGCAAAGGAAGATACCTCTTCACTTCACTTTTATTACATAATTCATTTATATAAGGTTGTAGAACAGATAATCTTTTTACCATAAAACATAAACTATTTCACATGATCGCAATACTTTTACCTTTCTTTATTAGAATCCAAAGGTAATTTGCTTTTTAATGTTTCTCACAACACACTGTTGAAGAAAAATGAACCTAAGCACTTAACTTCTGAGAGCGAAAATCTGACAAATGGAGATGTGCGGGGGCATTTGTTACGAACCTCTTAAAGTGTGACCATGGTTGCACAACAGCCTGGAGTTCATCGTTCAACCATCTTTCGACTTGTTAATCGTCATAATAAAAAAAAACAGTCATTGATCGTCCCCGAAGTGGTCAACCTAGAGTGACGTCACGCAGACAAGAACTTTAAGATTTCACATTTACGTAAACGTTTTTAGCTAACAACATCAACAACCAACCAAACCATTGGAATTCACAATCGACCCATTTCTTCAGTTGCTTTGCGTCGACGCTTGAGAGCACTGTCGTACACCTTTAATTTGTTGATCCAATTGTATCTGTTCGTCATCAACAACGGCGGTTGCACGGATTACAACAGCATCTGAATTGGAGACATGTACATTGGCACAATGTTGTCTTTACATATTAAACCCGATTCTGTGTTCATATGACAGATGGACGTTATACGAGTATGGTGTCGTCTAAATCGTTGCTAATTAACAGCTCGACAATGGTATGACGTCGCCAGAATTCGTTCAATTGAAGCAGTTTTGGACGTAAAGCACCACATTTCCGACCACAGAAGTATATATTAAATATAATGTTTAATGTTTTCAGTGTTGTATCACTTATACCTAATCTCATGACAGGGCATAACTCGTGAAAATACCGCCTTTACTCGGTCACTCGATGAGATACATTGTAAACTACCGGGCAAAAGAAAGTTTTCACCTAAGTTTATTTTGATTAATTCAATATTTAAAAGAAATCAGATGTATTTGACTATGACACGATACAATAATACTTATCTGCAGTAGTTTGAATGACTTTGTTGGTGACTGGGGTTAAATTTTAGTTCAAATATCTTTTTGTAATGAAGACAGAGTTAAGAATGAAATTTTCACTAACATGACCCCTGCCCTGATTAAATGTTTTAAATGTGTGCATAATCAGGCACATTTATTTATTTTCACATAGGATATGTCTTATATGTCGATGAACAGTTGTGTATCATCAACAATAATTTAAAAACAAAATTAAACTTTAAATTTCATTTTTTTTAAAATAATTAAAAAACATGTAGAAGTATTCTTTGACTGCTAACTAAACACCTGTACTTATCAGTTTTGGATTATGACATCGAAAACTTGAGATATTTGCAATTGAAAATCATATATATGATAAAATCAACTGAGGTGAGTACTTTCTTTTGCCAGGTAGTTTATAAGTTACTCTAGACTGAAAACACCAAGTATCAATGAAGGTAACAAAATCACATCGTTGTACCCATATTCTAATATTTTTCATAATATCCTCTGACAAATAACAAGCAAAAATATAGCTGCAAGCAGCGATGGACGGGCTTCAAGCACTTTTCTTGTTTAAAATATTTCATGCAATATGAAAATGATCAGAAGGAAGTTCTCTTACTTTTAATAACTTCTCTTTCAATTTTATAGTGATCTTTGGCAATGGATGCACTCCTTAAAAATATTCTTTTTCAGGAATATGTTCTTCTTTTCAATTTAAATTGAATACAATTCTAAAATTGCAAAGTATTTTAATAGTATTGTTTTAATAAATCCGTTTTTGAGTATTTCAACTTTGCATACCGTAAATAGGATACATCTGGTGAAAGCTTTAAAAAATTACTGTCATAAGAATTTACAATGCCATAATATTCAACTAAATTATCCATGCTCAAATACTCAAATCAAGTTTAGATGATGGTAAAATGAAAATATATCATAATTGTTACTCGTATGTGGAATTTTCAAATACCCAATTATAGAACTCAGTTTAATTACTTTGATACATGTCTAAAATAATGCATTTCGTTTTATAAGAATAATTTTAACCATGTTTAAATGGGAAACTATTAAATCTGGCATATTGATTTATTTACCAAATAATTAATTTGTTATTCAGTATGTTCAGTTTTTAAAAGTTTTTAAGTGATTTCAGAACTGATGACCTTGACCCTATCTCGTGACCTTGACCATTGATATACAAGGTCACCCAATCAATTATCACTTTTCATTGTTCATAACAGTCATGTAATGATTCAAATTGTTAATAGTTCAAATAAGGCATTTTCGCAAAATCATGAAAAAGTCGTGAGCTCGCAGTAAACTTGACCTTTGACGTATTATATCGAAAACTTTTTCAAATATTGCCCTATCTCCATAGTTGATACATACCAAATAAGAGCTTAATAGCACAAAAATGTTTGAAGTTATAGTATTTACAATGATTTTGTAGTGAGTTCGGAACTCATGACCTTGACCTTAGACCTTGAATGTAAACATGTCATCATGAAAGAAGCTTATTATATTACGTTGTTAATACCTTCTTGGAAAAAAATATTTAGTGATTTTAAAACTCGTGACCTTGACCGTTTATCTTCAAGTTCACAAAATCAATCATCCCTTTTCATGTGTATAACAATCATGTAACGATTCAAATTGTTGACTCATCAAAAAGGCAATTTGGCCAGGGTCAGTACTTATCTCTGAGATCAAACAATTTAAAACGACTTGCATATGTGACCCCGAAAAATACTTGAAATACAATGGATGCACCATTAAAATTTTTATAAAATAATTAACTTTCATTGGATTTGTTTGATACTGTTATAGGTGTTGTGATACAGTAAACTTAGTTTTAATCATATCAACATTGTCATTAAAATTATCTCAAATTGATTTAATGCAAACATTTATCAAATACATAAGCAAAATGTACTTAGATGTGCAATGCTAAAAACCATCAATACAAATTTCAAAAAGAAAATACAAGTTCATTCTCAGGCAATTGTCAATTTCAGTTTTGACTCTTGTGAGATATGTGCACTAGAGCGCGACCAATTGTAAGAAACACGGAGTCATGCCACATTCAGCAAGGCAATGACTTGTTAATGACACAGACAGTACATTAACACTTCAGTTGAAAAAATACTGGTCTCTATAGAACTTGTGCACTTGTACGACCCCCAACACCAGAATAACGAAATAAACACTATCTGTACAGTAAGCTAAATTGTATTCCGTTCAGCGATATCACGCAATTCATGTCATATCAATATGTTGCACTTTAATAATAATGTCATGAAATATAAATCCAACTGAATGAAGACCCCCAATGTAAATAAAGTCAATGAAAACCAAAGCAAGAATTGCGAGAAAGACGGGCTGCATGCTTTGTAGAGCGTGCAATACAGGGACCTGTTCAACAGCATTAGAGAGACAGTTCTTACACTTTGATTACAGTAACACCGGTGTCAATACAATTCTGCACTTGAACCTTAGCGTAGGAAAATAAGATACGGCGTAGTCTTACATATTGTCATTGTGATGGGGCCAGCACATTTAAGGTTATAGACGGGGGCCAAAGAGTCCCATTTTTTAAATTGACACAGCACCCTTCATAGTTCACAACGAGAGACACTATGCGGCTCATTGGAAAGTGAATTTAAAGACGATTATGATTACAGATGTAACAAAAGATGTTATTTGAAGCCAAAGGTTTATAGAAGACATCTGAATTGCATTTACACTTCCAAGAAACACTGTCATTTTGCAGCAAAATGTTAAAGCTAAGTGGGGTTAAAAGTAGCTTAAAACCTTTAAGGCCATCTGGTGGCAAAACGCTAAGAGGTAGCTGATGGTGCCAAGAGACTTATTTTTCGCTAGTAATAAAATGAACCTGCATGCAAAGTTTACACCAATTTGACTAGATATTCAAAAAGATAATAGAGAAAAACGCACTTTCAAAAAAGGTAGTTTTTGGCTTATCCCCCCTTTGTTTATGGAGCATGTCTCTCAAGAATTTTATGGGGACTATGTACCTTTTAAGCTTCATAACATACTTAAATTTCATCATAATCGGTTATGAATTGCGACCTGTAGCTCTGGTAGAAAAAAATGGCAGAATAATAAGAATAATAAGAATAAATATAGCTGCAAGCAGCGATGGACGGGCTTCAAGCTCTTTTTCTGTTTCAAATATTTCATTCAATATGAAAATGATCAGGAGCAAGTTCTCTTACTTATAATACCTTCTCTTTCAATCATATAATGATCTTTGGCAATGGATGCACTCCCTAAAAATAATCTTTTTCAGGAACATGTTCTTCTTTTCAATTTAAATTGAATTGAATTCTTCAATGGCTAAGTATGTTAATAGTATTGCTTTATTAAAACCCTTTTTGATTATTTCAACTTTGCATACCATATATAAGATACATCTGTGAAAACAGTCATTTGATAACAAACACTTGAAAGCTTTAACACAATTTTACTGTCATAAGAATTTACAATGCTATGATAATCAACTAAATTATCCATGCTCAAATACTCAAATCAAGTTTAGATGATGGTAAAATGAAAATATCTCATAATTGTTACTTGTATGTTTAATAGTTTTCAAATACCCAATTATGTAACTCAGTTTAATTTCTTTGATACCTGTCTAAAATAATGCATTTCGTTTTATCAGACTAATTTCAATATCATCAGACCATGTTTAAATGGGAAATTATTAAATCTGGCATATTGATTTGTTTACCAAATGTTTAATTAGGTATTCATTATGTTGATTTTCTAAAATGTACACCACTATTTATTATATATACTTTGTTAATATATCATAGGAATGTTTCACAACAAAAAGCTATCCATTACACAATGAAACTGTCATCTGTACACATTTATTATAATTTATTCATTATTAAATATACGTTATTATATCAAATACGTTGCCAAAGAAGATATAATCTTTATTATTTTAGAAAATCTGAATAAGTTTTTTTTTGTTTTCGTATTGAAAATGTCATTCTATATTTTTACTAGTGAATACATGGTAAGTAATATCAACAAAGTATTCATCATGCAATTTACAATCAAACCTATTCAAAATGAAATAAAGAACGCCAATCTGAGATAATATTGCACGATTTGATCCCTTGTCGAAACTCGCTTTTTAATGATAGTTGGACAAGACTTATTGATGCATACTGTTGTATTCATGACAATGATAACAAACTTTAATTTTAGTTCAACCACGTTGGTGAATTGAAACGTTTTCAATGATTTGTATGTCTAAAATTCACAAATAATGACACTGTTAATTTACATAATTTTTATTCATTAGCCAATAACATGTTCAAACTAGACACAACAAAAGCAGAGCAGACCCAAAACTTAGAGTCTCGTCTTTCCCTGTTCCGCCTTCTCCACAAAACGTTGTTCATAATTGGAGTCATTACTAACAAGAGGAAAAATAACTGGGGTCACTTTTCAAAAGTTTAATCTTAAAACCTTTTTCTGATTTCCAAATTTCATTCTTGGAAAAAAGTTAGCAAGTGATTTCAGAACTGATGACCTTGACCCTTTCTCGTGACCTTGACCTTTAATATACAAGGTCACCCAATCACTCATCACTTTTCATTGTTCATAACCATCATGTAATGATTCAAATTGTTAATAGTTCAAATAAGGCATTTTCGCAAAAGCATGCAAAAGTCGTGAGCTTGCTGTAAACTTGACCTTTGACGGATTTTTCAAATCTTGGCCATTCTCCATAGTTGATATTTACCAAATAGGAGCTTAATAGCACAAAAAATGTTTGAATTTATTGTATTTTTAAGGATTTTGTAGTGATTTCGTAACTCATGACCTTGACCTTAGGTAATAACTCCCTAGGTGTATAAGAAAGAAGCTATTTATATAAGGTGTTAATACCTTCTTGGAAAACAATATTTAGTGATTTCAAAACTTGTGACCCTATCTCTTGACCTTGACCTTTGATCTTTAAGT
The DNA here is from genome assembly GCA_936450465.1 of Gibbula magus. NCBI lineage: Eukaryota > Metazoa > Mollusca > Gastropoda > Trochida > Trochidae > Gibbula > Gibbula magus. The sequence continues at coordinate 17,820,704 of OW388297.1, forward strand.
TCATAAAATAACTTTTCATTTGTATAACAATCATGTATTGATTCAAACTGTTGACTCTCATCAAAAGGCAATTTTGTCCAGGGTCAGTACTTATCTCTGAGATCAAACAATTTATAACGACCCCGAAAAACACAATGTATGCACCTTTAATGAAATAATGCTTCATCAGATCATTTGATACTGCTATGGATGTTGTGATACTACAGTAAACTTAGGTTTAATCAACATTGTCATTTTAATTATCTAAAATTGATTTAAATGTTAATGCAAACATTTATCAAATACATAAGCAACATTTACTTAGATGTGCAATACTAATGAACATCAATACCAATTTCAAAAAGAAAATACAAGTTCATTCACAGGTAACTGTCAATTTCAGTTTTGACTTCTGTGAGGTATGTGCACTAGAGCGCGACCAAGTGAGAGAAACACGCAGGCATGCCACATTCATCAAGGCAAAGACTTGAAGAAATAAAGACTGTCTGTACGGTCAGCTGAATTTTATTCAGTTCAGCGATATCAATCAATTCATGTCAAATCATTGTAAATGTAACACTTTAAGAATAATGTCATGAAATAAAAATCCAAATGAATTAAGATATCCAATGTAAATAAAGTCAATGAAAGCCGAAGCAAGCGAGAAACACGAGCTGCATGCTTTATAGAGCTTGCAATACAGGGACCTGTTCAACAGCATTAGATCCAGAGAGACAGTGCTAACACTTTCATTACAATCACAATGGTGTCAATAGAATTCTGCACCTGAACATTAGCGTAGGAAAATAACATACAGCGTAGTCTTACACATTCTCATTGTGAAGGGGCCAGCACATTTAAGCTTATAGACGGGGGCCAAAGAGTCCCATTTTTTAAATTGACACAGTGCCCTTCATACTTCACAACGAGAGACACCATGCGGCTCATTGGAAGGTGAATTTAAAGACGATTCTGATTACAGATGTAACAAAAGATGTTATTTGAAGCCAAAGGTTTATAGAGGACATCTGAATTGCATTTACACTTCCAAGAAACACTGTCATTTTGCAGCAAAATGTTAAAGCCAAGTGGGGTTAAAAGCAGCTTAAAACCTTTAAGGCCATCTGGTGGCCAAACGCTAAGAGGTAGGTGATGGTGCCAACAGACTTAATTTTCGCTTTTAATAAAATGAACCTGCATGCAAAGTTTACACCAATTCTGCTTAATATTCAAAAAGATAATAGAGAAAAACGCCCTTTAAAAAAAGGTAGTTTTTGGCTTATCCCCCCTTTGTTTATGGAGCATGTCTCTCAAGAATTTTATGGGGACTATGTACCTTTTAAGCTTCATAACATACTTAAATTTCATCATAATCGGTTATGAATTGCGACCTGTAGCTCTGGTAGAAAAAAACGGCAGAATAATAAGAATAATAAGAATAATAAAAATCTGAACAATAACAATAAGGTCTTCAGCGAAGCTTGAAGCCCTTAATAAAGATTTTTATAATTGGTCCTAGATCTTCGATATCTTTACTGTTGGATAGATCGCCTTTGTGCGATTCAAAATCTATATTCAAAATAGCCTACTTTCCAAAACTGTGCCCTGTATAGGTCAAAGGTCACAGGGGTCAAATAAGGCTTTTCGCCTTTAGCGCCCTTAATTTTGGAGGTAGAAAGGTGTGTTTGGGCTCATTGGAAAGAGAATTTCAAGGCACAGAAGATGACATGTTGTGTTAAGATGACAACTTTACAGAAACATTACAATTATTATAAATATCTAAAAAAAAACGTTTAATAGCTAAAGAAGGTCACAACTGATTTGTGCAAGATAAATATATAAGAACAGACATGAAACATAGTTTTCAACATTTTAGATGACTTTTATTGAGTTAAAATCTACATATGTAAATGTTTCTATTTTTAGAACTTAATAGCGGCCATCTCATTTGCATTTTGACCAATACATGTCTTTTAACAGATTAACATATCTTAAAACAGTTTATAAATCTCAAAACCACACTTTCATCTTCAAAAGTTAACTTGAAAACTGACGAAAATGAAAAAAACTGTCAAGAGTTATCTCTCTCAAATGAAGAAGGCTATGACCTTGAGACTTAAACTGTTACGTAGAGCAGTTGAAAAGCATTCTGATAGCATATTGAACACAATTTGACGCCCCAGAAAGTTTTTGAGATATAAGCAAAAAACTGCTTTGATGCTCAAAAAAGAAGGTTGAATACGCATTCAAAAATGGCCGCTTAAAATTTATGTTACAGATGTAACAAAAGATGTTATTTGAAGCCAAAGGTTTATAGAGGACATCTGAATTGCATTTACACTTCCAAGAAACACTGTCATTTTGCAGCAAAATGTTAAAGCCAAGTGGGGTTAAAAGCAGCTTAAAACCTTTAAGGCCATCTGGTGGCCAAACGCTAAGAGGTAGGTGATGGTGCCAACAGACTTAATTTTCGCTTTTAATAAAATGAACCTGCATGCAAAGTTTACACCAATTCTGCTTAATATTCAAAAAGATAATAGAGAAAAACGCCCTTTAAAAAAAGGTAGTTTTTGGCTTATCCCCCCTTTGTTTATGGAGCATGTCTCTCAAGAATTTTATGGGGACTATGTACCTTTTAAGCTTCATAACATACTTAAATTTCATCATAATCGGTTATGAATTGCGACCTGTAGCTCTGGTAGAAAAAAACGGCAGAATAATAAGAATAATAAGAATAATAAAAATCTGAACAATAACAATAAGGTCTTCAGCGAAGCTTGAAGCCCTTAATAAAGATTTTTATAATTGGTCCTAGATCTTCGATATCTTTACTGTTGGATAGATCGCCTTTGTGCGATTCAAAATCTATATTCAAAATAGCCTACTTTCCAAAACTGTGCCCTGTATAGGTCAAAGGTCACAGGGGTCAAATAAGGCTTTTCGCCTTTAGCGCCCTTAATTTTGGAGGTAGAAAGGTGTGTTTGGGCTCATTGGAAAGAGAATTTCAAGGCACAGAAGATGACATGTTGTGTTAAGATGACAACTTTACAGAAACATTACAATTATTATAAATATCTAAAAAAAAACGTTTAATAGCTAAAGAAGGTCACAACTGATTTGTGCAAGATAAATATATAAGAACAGACATGAAACATAGTTTTCAACATTTTAGATGACTTTTATTGAGTTAAAATCTACATATGTAAATGTTTCTATTTTTAGAACTTAATAGCGGCCATCTCATTTGCATTTTGACCAATACATGTCTTTTAACAGATTAACATATCTTAAAACAGTTTATAAATCTCAAAACCACACTTTCATCTTCAAAAGTTAACTTGAAAACTGACGAAAATGAAAAAAACTGTCAAGAGTTATCTCTCTCAAATGAAGAAGGCTATGACCTTGAGACTTAAACTGTTACGTAGAGCAGTTGAAAAGCATTCTGATAGCATATTGAACACAATTTGACGCCCCAGAAAGTTTTTGAGATATAAGCAAAAAACTGCTTTGATGCTCAAAAAAGAAGGTTGAATACGCATTCAAAAATGGCCGCTTAAAATTTATGTTACAGATGTAACAAAAGATGTTATTTGAAGCCAAAGGTTTATAGAGGACATCTGAATTGCATTTACACTTCCAAGAAACACTGTCATTTTGCAGCAAAATGTTAAAGCCAAGTGGGGTTAAAAGCAGCTTAAAACCTTTAAGGCCATCTGGTGGCCAAACGCTAAGAGGTAGGTGATGGTGCCAACAGACTTAATTTTCGCTTTTAATAAAATGAACCTGCATGCAAAGTTTACACCAATTCTGCTTAATATTCAAAAAGATAATAGAGAAAAACGCCCTTTAAAAAAAGGTAGTTTTTGGCTTATCCCCCCTTTGTTTATGGAGCATGTCTCTCAAGAATTTTATGGGGACTATGTACCTTTTAAGCTTCATAACATACTTAAATTTCATCATAATCGGTTATGAATTGCGACCTGTAGCTCTGGTAGAAAAAAACGGCAGAATAATAAGAATAATAAGAATAATAAAAATCTGAACAATAACAATAAGGTCTTCAGCGAAGCTTGAAGCCCTTAATAAAGATTTTTATAATTGGTCCTAGATCTTCGATATCTTTACTGTTGGATAGATCGCCTTTGTGCGATTCAAAATCTATATTCAAAATAGCCTACTTTCCAAAACTGTGCCCTGTATAGGTCAAAGGTCACAGGGGTCAAATAAGGCTTTTCGCCTTTAGCGCCCTTAATTTTGGAGGTAGAAAGGTGTGTTTGGGCTCATTGGAAAGAGAATTTCAAGGCACAGAAGATGACATGTTGTGTTAAGATGACAACTTTACAGAAACATTACAATTATTATAAATATCTAAAAAAAAACGTTTAATAGCTAAAGAAGGTCACAACTGATTTGTGCAAGATAAATATATAAGAACAGACATGAAACATAGTTTTCAACATTTTAGATGACTTTTATTGAGTTAAAATCTACATATGTAAATGTTTCTATTTTTAGAACTTAATAGCGGCCATCTCATTTGCATTTTGACCAATACATGTCTTTTAACAGATTAACATATCTTAAAACAGTTTATAAATCTCAAAACCACACTTTCATCTTCAAAAGTTAACTTGAAAACTGACGAAAATGAAAAAAACTGTCAAGAGTTATCTCTCTCAAATGAAGAAGGCTATGACCTTGAGACTTAAACTGTTACGTAGAGCAGTTGAAAAGCATTCTGATAGCATATTGAACACAATTTGACGCCCCAGAAAGTTTTTGAGATATAAGCAAAAAACTGCTTTGATGCTCAAAAAAGAAGGTTGAATACGCATTCAAAAATGGCCGCTTAAAATTTATGTTACAGATGTAACAAAAGATGTTATTTGAAGCCAAAGGTTTATAGAGGACATCTGAATTGCATTTACACTTCCAAGAAACACTGTCATTTTGCAGCAAAATGTTAAAGCCAAGTGGGGTTAAAAGCAGCTTAAAACCTTTAAGGCCATCTGGTGGCCAAACGCTAAGAGGTAGGTGATGGTGCCAACAGACTTAATTTTCGCTTTTAATAAAATGAACCTGCATGCAAAGTTTACACCAATTCTGCTTAATATTCAAAAAGATAATAGAGAAAAACGCCCTTTAAAAAAAGGTAGTTTTTGGCTTATCCCCCCTTTGTTTATGGAGCATGTCTCTCAAGAATTTTATGGGGACTATGTACCTTTTAAGCTTCATAACATACTTAAATTTCATCATAATCGGTTATGAATTGCGACCTGTAGCTCTGGTAGAAAAAAACGGCAGAATAATAAGAATAATAAGAATAATAAAAATCTGAACAATAACAATAAGGTCTTCAGCGAAGCTTGAAGCCCTTAATAAAGATTTTTATAATTGGTCCTAGATCTTCGATATCTTTACTGTTGGATAGATCGCCTTTGTGCGATTCAAAATCTATATTCAAAATAGCCTACTTTCCAAAACTGTGCCCTGTATAGGTCAAAGGTCACAGGGGTCAAATAAGGCTTTTCGCCTTTAGCGCCCTTAATTTTGGAGGTAGAAAGGTGTGTTTGGGCTCATTGGAAAGAGAATTTCAAGGCACAGAAGATGACATGTTGTGTTAAGATGACAACTTTACAGAAACATTACAATTATTATAAATATCTAAAAAAAAACGTTTAATAGCTAAAGAAGGTCACAACTGATTTGTGCAAGATAAATATATAAGAACAGACATGAAACATAGTTTTCAACATTTTAGATGACTTTTATTGAGTTAAAATCTACATATGTAAATGTTTCTATTTTTAGAACTTAATAGCGGCCATCTCATTTGCATTTTGACCAATACATGTCTTTTAACAGATTAACATATCTTAAAACAGTTTATAAATCTCAAAACCACACTTTCATCTTCAAAAGTTAACTTGAAAACTGACGAAAATGAAAAAAACTGTCAAGAGTTATCTCTCTCAAATGAAGAAGGCTATGACCTTGAGACTTAAACTGTTACGTAGAGCAGTTGAAAAGCATTCTGATAGCATATTGAACACAATTTGACGCCCCAGAAAGTTTTTGAGATATAAGCAAAAAACTGCTTTGATGCTCAAAAAAGAAGGTTGAATACGCATTCAAAAATGGCCGCTTAAAATTTATGTTACAGATGTAACAAAAGATGTTATTTGAAGCCAAAGGTTTATAGAGGACATCTGAATTGCATTTACACTTCCAAGAAACACTGTCATTTTGCAGCAAAATGTTAAAGCCAAGTGGGGTTAAAAGCAGCTTAAAACCTTTAAGGCCATCTGGTGGCCAAACGCTAAGAGGTAGGTGATGGTGCCAACAGACTTAATTTTCGCTTTTAATAAAATGAACCTGCATGCAAAGTTTACACCAATTCTGCTTAATATTCAAAAAGATAATAGAGAAAAACGCCCTTTAAAAAAAGGTAGTTTTTGGCTTATCCCCCCTTTGTTTATGGAGCATGTCTCTCAAGAATTTTATGGGGACTATGTACCTTTTAAGCTTCATAACATACTTAAATTTCATCATAATCGGTTATGAATTGCGACCTGTAGCTCTGGTAGAAAAAAACGGCAGAATAATAAGAATAATAAGAATAATAAAAATCTGAACAATAACAATAAGGTCTTCAGCGAAGCTTGAAGCCCTTAATAAAGATTTTTATAATTGGTCCTAGATCTTCGATATCTTTACTGTTGGATAGATCGCCTTTGTGCGATTCAAAATCTATATTCAAAATAGCCTACTTTCCAAAACTGTGCCCTGTATAGGTCAAAGGTCACAGGGGTCAAATAAGGCTTTTCGCCTTTAGCGCCCTTAATTTTGGAGGTAGAAAGGTGTGTTTGGGCTCATTGGAAAGAGAATTTCAAGGCACAGAAGATGACATGTTGTGTTAAGATGACAACTTTACAGAAACATTACAATTATTATAAATATCTAAAAAAAAACGTTTAATAGCTAAAGAAGGTCACAACTGATTTGTGCAAGATAAATATATAAGAACAGACATGAAACATAGTTTTCAACATTTTAGATGACTTTTATTGAGTTAAAATCTACATATGTAAATGTTTCTATTTTTAGAACTTAATAGCGGCCATCTCATTTGCATTTTGACCAATACATGTCTTTTAACAGATTAACATATCTTAAAACAGTTTATAAATCTCAAAACCACACTTTCATCTTCAAAAGTTAACTTGAAAACTGACGAAAATGAAAAAAACTGTCAAGAGTTATCTCTCTCAAATGAAGAAGGCTATGACCTTGAGACTTAAACTGTTACGTAGAGCAGTTGAAAAGCATTCTGATAGCATATTGAACACAATTTGACGCCCCAGAAAGTTTTTGAGATATAAGCAAAAAACTGCTTTGATGCTCAAAAAAGAAGGTTGAATACGCATTCAAAAATGGCCGCTTAAAATTTATGTTACAGATGTAACAAAAGATGTTATTTGAAGCCAAAGGTTTATAGAGGACATCTGAATTGCATTTACACTTCCAAGAAACACTGTCATTTTGCAGCAAAATGTTAAAGCCAAGTGGGGTTAAAAGCAGCTTAAAACCTTTAAGGCCATCTGGTGGCCAAACGCTAAGAGGTAGGTGATGGTGCCAACAGACTTAATTTTCGCTTTTAATAAAATGAACCTGCATGCAAAGTTTACACCAATTCTGCTTAATATTCAAAAAGATAATAGAGAAAAACGCCCTTTAAAAAAAGGTAGTTTTTGGCTTATCCCCCCTTTGTTTATGGAGCATGTCTCTCAAGAATTTTATGGGGACTATGTACCTTTTAAGCTTCATAACATACTTAAATTTCATCATAATCGGTTATGAATTGCGACCTGTAGCTCTGGTAGAAAAAAACGGCAGAATAATAAGAATAATAAGAATAATAAAAATCTGAACAATAACAATAAGGTCTTCAGCGAAGCTTGAAGCCCTTAATAAAGATTTTTATAATTGGTCCTAGATCTTCGATATCTTTACTGTTGGATAGATCGCCTTTGTGCGATTCAAAATCTATATTCAAAATAGCCTACTTTCCAAAACTGTGCCCTGTATAGGTCAAAGGTCACAGGGGTCAAATAAGGCTTTTCGCCTTTAGCGCCCTTAATTTTGGAGGTAGAAAGGTGTGTTTGGGCTCATTGGAAAGAGAATTTCAAGGCACAGAAGATGACATGTTGTGTTAAGATGACAACTTTACAGAAACATTACAATTATTATAAATATCTAAAAAAAAACGTTTAATAGCTAAAGAAGGTCACAACTGATTTGTGCAAGATAAATATATAAGAACAGACATGAAACATAGTTTTCAACATTTTAGATGACTTTTATTGAGTTAAAATCTACATATGTAAATGTTTCTATTTTTAGAACTTAATAGCGGCCATCTCATTTGCATTTTGACCAATACATGTCTTTTAACAGATTAACATATCTTAAAACAGTTTATAAATCTCAAAACCACACTTTCATCTTCAAAAGTTAACTTGAAAACTGACGAAAATGAAAAAAACTGTCAAGAGTTATCTCTCTCAAATGAAGAAGGCTATGACCTTGAGACTTAAACTGTTACGTAGAGCAGTTGAAAAGCATTCTGATAGCATATTGAACACAATTTGACGCCCCAGAAAGTTTTTGAGATATAAGCAAAAAACTGCTTTGATGCTCAAAAAAGAAGGTTGAATACGCATTCAAAAATGGCCGCTTAAAATTTATGTTACAGATGTAACAAAAGATGTTATTTGAAGCCAAAGGTTTATAGAGGACATCTGAATTGCATTTACACTTCCAAGAAACACTGTCATTTTGCAGCAAAATGTTAAAGCCAAGTGGGGTTAAAAGCAGCTTAAAACCTTTAAGGCCATCTGGTGGCCAAACGCTAAGAGGTAGGTGATGGTGCCAACAGACTTAATTTTCGCTTTTAATAAAATGAACCTGCATGCAAAGTTTACACCAATTCTGCTTAATATTCAAAAAGATAATAGAGAAAAACGCCCTTTAAAAAAAGGTAGTTTTTGGCTTATCCCCCCTTTGTTTATGGAGCATGTCTCTCAAGAATTTTATGGGGACTATGTACCTTTTAAGCTTCATAACATACTTAAATTTCATCATAATCGGTTATGAATTGCGACCTGTAGCTCTGGTAGAAAAAAACGGCAGAATAATAAGAATAATAAGAATAATAAAAATCTGAACAATAACAATAAGGTCTTCAGCGAAGCTTGAAGCCCTTAATAAAGATTTTTATAATTGGTCCTAGATCTTCGATATCTTTACTGTTGGATAGATCGCCTTTGTGCGATTCAAAATCTATATTCAAAATAGCCTACTTTCCAAAACTGTGCCCTGTATAGGTCAAAGGTCACAGGGGTCAAATAAGGCTTTTCGCCTTTAGCGCCCTTAATTTTGGAGGTAGAAAGGTGTGTTTGGGCTCATTGGAAAGAGAATTTCAAGGCACAGAAGATGACATGTTGTGTTAAGATGACAACTTTACAGAAACATTACAATTATTATAAATATCTAAAAAAAAACGTTTAATAGCTAAAGAAGGTCACAACTGATTTGTGCAAGATAAATATATAAGAACAGACATGAAACATAGTTTTCAACATTTTAGATGACTTTTATTGAGTTAAAATCTACATATGTAAATGTTTCTATTTTTAGAACTTAATAGCGGCCATCTCATTTGCATTTTGACCAATACATGTCTTTTAACAGATTAACATATCTTAAAACAGTTTATAAATCTCAAAACCACACTTTCATCTTCAAAAGTTAACTTGAAAACTGACGAAAATGAAAAAAACTGTCAAGAGTTATCTCTCTCAAATGAAGAAGGCTATGACCTTGAGACTTAAACTGTTACGTAGAGCAGTTGAAAAGCATTCTGATAGCATATTGAACACAATTTGACGCCCCAGAAAGTTTTTGAGATATAAGCAAAAAACTGCTTTGATGCTCAAAAAAGAAGGTTGAATACGCATTCAAAAATGGCCGCTTAAAATTTATGTTACAGATGTAACAAAAGATGTTATTTGAAGCCAAAGGTTTATAGAGGACATCTGAATTGCATTTACACTTCCAAGAAACACTGTCATTTTGCAGCAAAATGTTAAAGCCAAGTGGGGTTAAAAGCAGCTTAAAACCTTTAAGGCCATCTGGTGGCCAAACGCTAAGAGGTAGGTGATGGTGCCAACAGACTTAATTTTCGCTTTTAATAAAATGAACCTGCATGCAAAGTTTACACCAATTCTGCTTAATATTCAAAAAGATAATAGAGAAAAACGCCCTTTAAAAAAAGGTAGTTTTTGGCTTATCCCCCCTTTGTTTATGGAGCATGTCTCTCAAGAATTTTATGGGGACTATGTACCTTTTAAGCTTCATAACATACTTAAATTTCATCATAATCGGTTATGAATTGCGACCTGTAGCTCTGGTAGAAAAAAACGGCAGAATAATAAGAATAATAAGAATAATAAAAATCTGAACAATAACAATAAGGTCTTCAGCGAAGCTTGAAGCCCTTAATAAAGATTTTTATAATTGGTCCTAGATCTTCGATATCTTTACTGTTGGATAGATCGCCTTTGTGCGATTCAAAATCTATATTCAAAATAGCCTACTTTCCAAAACTGTGCCCTGTATAGGTCAAAGGTCACAGGGGTCAAATAAGGCTTTTCGCCTTTAGCGCCCTTAATTTTGGAGGTAGAAAGGTGTGTTTGGGCTCATTGGAAAGAGAATTTCAAGGCACAGAAGATGACATGTTGTGTTAAGATGACAACTTTACAGAAACATTACAATTATTATAAATATCTAAAAAAAAACGTTTAATAGCTAAAGAAGGTCACAACTGATTTGTGCAAGATAAATATATAAGAACAGACATGAAACATAGTTTTCAACATTTTAGATGACTTTTATTGAGTTAAAATCTACATATGTAAATGTTTCTATTTTTAGAACTTAATAGCGGCCATCTCATTTGCATTTTGACCAATACATGTCTTTTAACAGATTAACATATCTTAAAACAGTTTATAAATCTCAAAACCACACTTTCATCTTCAAAAGTTAACTTGAAAACTGACGAAAATGAAAAAAACTGTCAAGAGTTATCTCTCTCAAATGAAGAAGGCTATGACCTTGAGACTTAAACTGTTACGTAGAGCAGTTGAAAAGCATTCTGATAGCATATTGAACACAATTTGACGCCCCAGAAAGTTTTTGAGATATAAGCAAAAAACTGCTTTGATGCTCAAAAAAGAAGGTTGAATACGCATTCAAAAATGGCCGCTTAAAATTTATGTTACAGATGTAACAAAAGATGTTATTTGAAGCCAAAGGTTTATAGAGGACATCTGAATTGCATTTACACTTCCAAGAAACACTGTCATTTTGCAGCAAAATGTTAAAGCCAAGTGGGGTTAAAAGCAGCTTAAAACCTTTAAGGCCATCTGGTGGCCAAACGCTAAGAGGTAGGTGATGGTGCCAACAGACTTAATTTTCGCTTTTAATAAAATGAACCTGCATGCAAAGTTTACACCAATTCTGCTTAATATTCAAAAAGATAATAGAGAAAAACGCCCTTTAAAAAAAGGTAGTTTTTGGCTTATCCCCCCTTTGTTTATGGAGCATGTCTCTCAAGAATTTTATGGGGACTATGTACCTTTTAAGCTTCATAACATACTTAAATTTCATCATAATCGGTTATGAATTGCGACCTGTAGCTCTGGTAGAAAAAAACGGCAGAATAATAAGAATAATAAGAATAATAAAAATCTGAACAATAACAATAAGGTCTTCAGCGAAGCTTGAAGCCCTTAATAAAGATTTTTATAATTGGTCCTAGATCTTCGATATCTTTACTGTTGGATAGATCGCCTTTGTGCGATTCAAAATCTATATTCAAAATAGCCTACTTTCCAAAACTGTGCCCTGTATAGGTCAAAGGTCACAGGGGTCAAATAAGGCTTTTCGCCTTTAGCGCCCTTAATTTTGGAGGTAGAAAGGTGTGTTTGGGCTCATTGGAAAGAGAATTTCAAGGCACAGAAGATGACATGTTGTGTTAAGATGACAACTTTACAGAAACATTACAATTATTATAAATATCTAAAAAAAAACGTTTAATAGCTAAAGAAGGTCACAACTGATTTGTGCAAGATAAATATATAAGAACAGACATGAAACATAGTTTTCAACATTTTAGATGACTTTTATTGAGTTAAAATCTACATATGTAAATGTTTCTATTTTTAGAACTTAATAGCGGCCATCTCATTTGCATTTTGACCAATACATGTCTTTTAACAGATTAACATATCTTAAAACAGTTTATAAATCTCAAAACCACACTTTCATCTTCAAAAGTTAACTTGAAAACTGACGAAAATGAAAAAAACTGTCAAGAGTTATCTCTCTCAAATGAAGAAGGCTATGACCTTGAGACTTAAACTGTTACGTAGAGCAGTTGAAAAGCATTCTGATAGCATATTGAACACAATTTGACGCCCCAGAAAGTTTTTGAGATATAAGCAAAAAACTGCTTTGATGCTCAAAAAAGAAGGTTGAATACGCATTCAAAAATGGCCGCTTAAAATTTATGTTACAGATGTAACAAAAGATGTTATTTGAAGCCAAAGGTTTATAGAGGACATCTGAATTGCATTTACACTTCCAAGAAACACTGTCATTTTGCAGCAAAATGTTAAAGCCAAGTGGGGTTAAAAGCAGCTTAAAACCTTTAAGGCCATCTGGTGGCCAAACGCTAAGAGGTAGGTGATGGTGCCAACAGACTTAATTTTCGCTTTTAATAAAATGAACCTGCATGCAAAGTTTACACCAATTCTGCTTAATATTCAAAAAGATAATAGAGAAAAACGCCCTTTAAAAAAAGGTAGTTTTTGGCTTATCCCCCCTTTGTTTATGGAGCATGTCTCTCAAGAATTTTATGGGGACTATGTACCTTTTAAGCTTCATAACATACTTAAATTTCATCATAATCGGTTATGAATTGCGACCTGTAGCTCTGGTAGAAAAAAACGGCAGAATAATAAGAATAATAAGAATAATAAAAATCTGAACAATAACAATAAGGTCTTCAGCGAAGCTTGAAGCCCTTAATAAAGATTTTTATAATTGGTCCTAGATCTTCGATATCTTTACTGTTGGATAGATCGCCTTTGTGCGATTCAAAATCTATATTCAAAATAGCCTACTTTCCAAAACTGTGCCCTGTATAGGTCAAAGGTCACAGGGGTCAAATAAGGCTTTTCGCCTTTAGCGCCCTTAATTTTGGAGGTAGAAAGGTGTGTTTGGGCTCATTGGAAAGAGAATTTCAAGGCACAGAAGATGACATGTTGTGTTAAGATGACAACTTTACAGAAACATTACAATTATTATAAATATCTAAAAAAAAACGTTTAATAGCTAAAGAAGGTCACAACTGATTTGTGCAAGATAAATATATAAGAACAGACATGAAACATAGTTTTCAACATTTTAGATGACTTTTATTGAGTTAAAATCTACATATGTAAATGTTTCTATTTTTAGAACTTAATAGCGGCCATCTCATTTGCATTTTGACCAATACATGTCTTTTAACAGATTAACATATCTTAAAACAGTTTATAAATCTCAAAACCACACTTTCATCTTCAAAAGTTAACTTGAAAACTGACGAAAATGAAAAAAACTGTCAAGAGTTATCTCTCTCAAATGAAGAAGGCTATGACCTTGAGACTTAAACTGTTACGTAGAGCAGTTGAAAAGCATTCTGATAGCATATTGAACACAATTTGACGCCCCAGAAAGTTTTTGAGATATAAGCAAAAAACTGCTTTGATGCTCAAAAAAGAAGGTTGAATACGCATTCAAAAATGGCCGCTTAAAATTTATGTTACAGATGTAACAAAAGATGTTATTTGAAGCCAAAGGTTTATAGAGGACATCTGAATTGCATTTACACTTCCAAGAAACACTGTCATTTTGCAGCAAAATGTTAAAGCCAAGTGGGGTTAAAAGCAGCTTAAAACCTTTAAGGCCATCTGGTGGCCAAACGCTAAGAGGTAGGTGATGGTGCCAACAGACTTAATTTTCGCTTTTAATAAAATGAACCTGCATGCAAAGTTTACACCAATTCTGCTTAATATTCAAAAAGATAATAGAGAAAAACGCCCTTTAAAAAAAGGTAGTTTTTGGCTTATCCCCCCTTTGTTTATGGAGCATGTCTCTCAAGAATTTTATGGGGACTATGTACCTTTTAAGCTTCATAACATACTTAAATTTCATCATAATCGGTTATGAATTGCGACCTGTAGCTCTGGTAGAAAAAAACGGCAGAATAATAAGAATAATAAGAATAATAAAAATCTGAACAATAACAATAAGGTCTTCAGCGAAGCTTGAAGCCCTTAATAAAGATTTTTATAATTGGTCCTAGATCTTCGATATCTTTACTGTTGGATAGATCGCCTTTGTGCGATTCAAAATCTATATTCAAAATAGCCTACTTTCCAAAACTGTGCCCTGTATAGGTCAAAGGTCACAGGGGTCAAATAAGGCTTTTCGCCTTTAGCGCCCTTAATTTTGGAGGTAGAAAGGTGTGTTTGGGCTCATTGGAAAGAGAATTTCAAGGCACAGAAGATGACATGTTGTGTTAAGATGACAACTTTACAGAAACATTACAATTATTATATATATCTAAAAAAAAACGTTTAATAGCTAAAGAAGGTCACAACTGATTTGTGCAAGATAAATATATAAGAACAGACATGAAACATAGTTTTCAACATTTTAGATGACTTTTATTGAGTTAAAATCTACATATGTAAATGTTTCTATTTTTAGAACTTAATAGCGGCCATCTCATTTGCATTTTGACCAATACATGTCTTTTAACAGATTAACATATCTTAAAACAGTTTATAAATCTCAAAACCACACTTTCATCTTCAAAAGTTAACTTGAAAACTGACGAAAATGAAAAAAACTGTCAAGAGTTATCTCTCTCAAATGAAGAAGGCTATGACCTTGAGACTTAAACTGTTACGTAGAGCAGTTGAAAAGCATTCTGATAGCATATTGAACACAATTTGACGCCCCAGAAAGTTTTTGAGATATAAGCAAAAAACTGCTTTGATGCTCAAAAAAGAAGGTTGAATACGCATTCAAAAATGGCCGCTTAAAATTTATGTTACAGATGTAACAAAAGATGTTATTTGAAGCCAAAGGTTTATAGAGGACATCTGAATTGCATTTACACTTCCAAGAAACACTGTCATTTTGCAGCAAAATGTTAAAGCCAAGTGGGGTTAAAAGCAGCTTAAAACCTTTAAGGCCATCTGGTGGCCAAACGCTAAGAGGTAGGTGATGGTGCCAACAGACTTAATTTTCGCTTTTAATAAAATGAACCTGCATGCAAAGTTTACACCAATTCTGCTTAATATTCAAAAAGATAATAGAGAAAAACGCCCTTTAAAAAAAGGTAGTTTTTGGCTTATCCCCCCTTTGTTTATGGAGCATGTCTCTCAAGAATTTTATGGGGACTATGTACCTTTTAAGCTTCATAACATACTTAAATTTCATCATAATCGGTTATGAATTGCGACCTGTAGCTCTGGTAGAAAAAAACGGCAGAATAATAAGAATAATAAGAATAATAAAAATCTGAACAATAACAATAAGGTCTTCAGCGAAGCTTGAAGCCCTTAATAAAGATTTTTATAATTGGTCCTAGATCTTCGATATCTTTACTGTTGGATAGATCGCCTTTGTGCGATTCAAAATCTATATTCAAAATAGCCTACTTTCCAAAACTGTGCCCTGTATAGGTCAAAGGTCACAGGGGTCAAATAAGGCTTTTCGCCTTTAGCGCCCTTAATTTTGGAGGTAGAAAGGTGTGTTTGGGCTCATTGGAAAGAGAATTTCAAGGCACAGAAGATGACATGTTGTGTTAAGATGACAACTTTACAGAAACATTACAATTATTATAAATATCTAAAAAAAAACGTTTAATAGCTAAAGAAGGTCACAACTGATTTGTGCAAGATAAATATATAAGAACAGACATGAAACATAGTTTTCAACATTTTAGATGACTTTTATTGAGTTAAAATCTACATATGTAAATGTTTCTATTTTTAGAACTTAATAGCGGCCATCTCATTTGCATTTTGACCAATACATGTCTTTTAACAGATTAACATATCTTAAAACAGTTTATAAATCTCAAAACCACACTTTCATCTTCAAAAGTTAACTTGAAAACTGACGAAAATGAAAAAAACTGTCAAGAGTTATCTCTCTCAAATGAAGAAGGCTATGACCTTGAGACTTAAACTGTTACGTAGAGCAGTTGAAAAGCATTCTGATAGCATATTGAACACAATTTGACGCCCCAGAAAGTTTTTGAGATATAAGCAAAAAACTGCTTTGATGCTCAAAAAAGAAGGTTGAATACGCATTCAAAAATGGCCGCTTAAAATTTATGTTACAGATGTAACAAAAGATGTTATTTGAAGCCAAAGGTTTATAGAGGACATCTGAATTGCATTTACACTTCCAAGAAACACTGTCATTTTGCAGCAAAATGTTAAAGCCAAGTGGGGTTAAAAGCAGCTTAAAACCTTTAAGGCCATCTGGTGGCCAAACGCTAAGAGGTAGGTGATGGTGCCAACAGACTTAATTTTCGCTTTTAATAAAATGAACCTGCATGCAAAGTTTACACCAATTCTGCTTAATATTCAAAAAGATAATAGAGAAAAACGCCCTTTAAAAAAAGGTAGTTTTTGGCTTATCCCCCCTTTGTTTATGGAGCATGTCTCTCAAGAATTTTATGGGGACTATGTACCTTTTAAGCTTCATAACATACTTAAATTTCATCATAATCGGTTATGAATTGCGACCTGTAGCTCTGGTAGAAAAAAACGGCAGAATAATAAGAATAATAAGAATAATAAAAATCTGAACAATAACAATAAGGTCTTCAGCGAAGCTTGAAGCCCTTAATAAAGATTTTTATAATTGGTCCTAGATCTTCGATATCTTTACTGTTGGATAGATCGCCTTTGTGCGATTCAAAATCTATATTCAAAATAGCCTACTTTCCAAAACTGTGCCCTGTATAGGTCAAAGGTCACAGGGGTCAAATAAGGCTTTTCGCCTTTAGCGCCCTTAATTTTGGAGGTAGAAAGGTGTGTTTGGGCTCATTGGAAAGAGAATTTCAAGGCACAGAAGATGACATGTTGTGTTAAGATGACAACTTTACAGAAACATTACAATTATTATAAATATCTAAAAAAAAACGTTTAATAGCTAAAGAAGGTCACAACTGATTTGTGCAAGATAAATATATAAGAACAGACATGAAACATAGTTTTCAACATTTTAGATGACTTTTATTGAGTTAAAATCTACATATGTAAATGTTTCTATTTTTAGAACTTAATAGCGGCCATCTCATTTGCATTTTGACCAATACATGTCTTTTAACAGATTAACATATCTTAAAACAGTTTATAAATCTCAAAACCACACTTTCATCTTCAAAAGTTAACTTGAAAACTGACGAAAATGAAAAAAACTGTCAAGAGTTATCTCTCTCAAATGAAGAAGGCTATGACCTTGAGACTTAAACTGTTACGTAGAGCAGTTGAAAAGCATTCTGATAGCATATTGAACACAATTTGACGCCCCAGAAAGTTTTTGAGATATAAGCAAAAAACTGCTTTGATGCTCAAAAAAGAAGGTTGAATACGCATTCAAAAATGGCCGCTTAAAATTTATGTTACAGATGTAACAAAAGATGTTATTTGAAGCCAAAGGTTTATAGAGGACATCTGAATTGCATTTACACTTCCAAGAAACACTGTCATTTTGCAGCAAAATGTTAAAGCCAAGTGGGGTTAAAAGCAGCTTAAAACCTTTAAGGCCATCTGGTGGCCAAACGCTAAGAGGTAGGTGATGGTGCCAACAGACTTAATTTTCGCTTTTAATAAAATGAACCTGCATGCAAAGTTTACACCAATTCTGCTTAATATTCAAAAAGATAATAGAGAAAAACGCCCTTTAAAAAAAGGTAGTTTTTGGCTTATCCCCCCTTTGTTTATGGAGCATGTCTCTCAAGAATTTTATGGGGACTATGTACCTTTTAAGCTTCATAACATACTTAAATTTCATCATAATCGGTTATGAATTGCGACCTGTAGCTCTGGTAGAAAAAAACGGCAGAATAATAAGAATAATAAGAATAATAAAAATCTGAACAATAACAATAAGGTCTTCAGCGAAGCTTGAAGCCCTTAATAAAGATTTTTATAATTGGTCCTAGATCTTCGATATCTTTACTGTTGGATAGATCGCCTTTGTGCGATTCAAAATCTATATTCAAAATAGCCTACTTTCCAAAACTGTGCCCTGTATAGGTCAAAGGTCACAGGGGTCAAATAAGGCTTTTCGCCTTTAGCGCCCTTAATTTTGGAGGTAGAAAGGTGTGTTTGGGCTCATTGGAAAGAGAATTTCAAGGCACAGAAGATGACATGTTGTGTTAAGATGACAACTTTACAGAAACATTACAATTATTATAAATATCTAAAAAAAAACGTTTAATAGCTAAAGAAGGTCACAACTGATTTGTGCAAGATAAATATATAAGAACAGACATGAAACATAGTTTTCAACATTTTAGATGACTTTTATTGAGTTAAAATCTACATATGTAAATGTTTCTATTTTTAGAACTTAATAGCGGCCATCTCATTTGCATTTTGACCAATACATGTCTTTTAACAGATTAACATATCTTAAAACAGTTTATAAATCTCAAAACCACACTTTCATCTTCAAAAGTTAACTTGAAAACTGACGAAAATGAAAAAAACTGTCAAGAGTTATCTCTCTCAAATGAAGAAGGCTATGACCTTGAGACTTAAACTGTTACGTAGAGCAGTTGAAAAGCATTCTGATAGCATATTGAACACAATTTGACGCCCCAGAAAGTTTTTGAGATATAAGCAAAAAACTGCTTTGATGCTCAAAAAAGAAGGTTGAATACGCATTCAAAAATGGCCGCTTAAAATTTATGTTACAGATGTAACAAAAGATGTTATTTGAAGCCAAAGGTTTATAGAGGACATCTGAATTGCATTTACACTTCCAAGAAACACTGTCATTTTGCAGCAAAATGTTAAAGCCAAGTGGGGTTAAAAGCAGCTTAAAACCTTTAAGGCCATCTGGTGGCCAAACGCTAAGAGGTAGGTGATGGTGCCAACAGACTTAATTTTCGCTTTTAATAAAATGAACCTGCATGCAAAGTTTACACCAATTCTGCTTAATATTCAAAAAGATAATAGAGAAAAACGCCCTTTAAAAAAAGGTAGTTTTTGGCTTATCCCCCCTTTGTTTATGGAGCATGTCTCTCAAGAATTTTATGGGGACTATGTACCTTTTAAGCTTCATAACATACTTAAATTTCATCATAATCGGTTATGAATTGCGACCTGTAGCTCTGGTAGAAAAAAACGGCAGAATAATAAGAATAATAAGAATAATAAAAATCTGAACAATAACAATAAGGTCTTCAGCGAAGCTTGAAGCCCTTAATAAAGATTTTTATAATTGGTCCTAGATCTTCGATATCTTTACTGTTGGATAGATCGCCTTTGTGCGATTCAAAATCTATATTCAAAATAGCCTACTTTCCAAAACTGTGCCCTGTATAGGTCAAAGGTCACAGGGGTCAAATAAGGCTTTTCGCCTTTAGCGCCCTTAATTTTGGAGGTAGAAAGGTGTGTTTGGGCTCATTGGAAAGAGAATTTCAAGGCACAGAAGATGACATGTTGTGTTAAGATGACAACTTTACAGAAACATTACAATTATTATAAATATCTAAAAAAAAACGTTTAATAGCTAAAGAAGGTCACAACTGATTTGTGCAAGATAAATATATAAGAACAGACATGAAACATAGTTTTCAACATTTTAGATGACTTTTATTGAGTTAAAATCTACATATGTAAATGTTTCTATTTTTAGAACTTAATAGCGGCCATCTCATTTGCATTTTGACCAATACATGTCTTTTAACAGATTAACATATCTTAAAACAGTTTATAAATCTCAAAACCACACTTTCATCTTCAAAAGTTAACTTGAAAACTGACGAAAATGAAAAAAACTGTCAAGAGTTATCTCTCTCAAATGAAGAAGGCTATGACCTTGAGACTTAAACTGTTACGTAGAGCAGTTGAAAAGCATTCTGATAGCATATTGAACACAATTTGACGCCCCAGAAAGTTTTTGAGATATAAGCAAAAAACTGCTTTGATGCTCAAAAAAGAAGGTTGAATACGCATTCAAAAATGGCCGCTTAAAATTTATGTTACAGATGTAACAAAAGATGTTATTTGAAGCCAAAGGTTTATAGAGGACATCTGAATTGCATTTACACTTCCAAGAAACACTGTCATTTTGCAGCAAAATGTTAAAGCCAAGTGGGGTTAAAAGCAGCTTAAAACCTTTAAGGCCATCTGGTGGCCAAACGCTAAGAGGTAGGTGATGGTGCCAACAGACTTAATTTTCGCTTTTAATAAAATGAACCTGCATGCAAAGTTTACACCAATTCTGCTTAATATTCAAAAAGATAATAGAGAAAAACGCCCTTTAAAAAAAGGTAGTTTTTGGCTTATCCCCCCTTTGTTTATGGAGCATGTCTCTCAAGAATTTTATGGGGACTATGTACCTTTTAAGCTTCATAACATACTTAAATTTCATCATAATCGGTTATGAATTGCGACCTGTAGCTCTGGTAGAAAAAAACGGCAGAATAATAAGAATAATAAGAATAATAAAAATCTGAACAATAACAATAAGGTCTTCAGCGAAGCTTGAAGCCCTTAATAAAGATTTTTATAATTGGTCCTAGATCTTCGATATCTTTACTGTTGGATAGATCGCCTTTGTGCGATTCAAAATCTATATTCAAAATAGCCTACTTTCCAAAACTGTGCCCTGTATAGGTCAAAGGTCACAGGGGTCAAATAAGGCTTTTCGCCTTTAGCGCCCTTAATTTTGGAGGTAGAAAGGTGTGTTTGGGCTCATTGGAAAGAGAATTTCAAGGCACAGAAGATGACATGTTGTGTTAAGATGACAACTTTACAGAAACATTACAATTATTATAAATATCTAAAAAAAAACGTTTAATAGCTAAAGAAGGTCACAACTGATTTGTGCAAGATAAATATATAAGAACAGACATGAAACATAGTTTTCAACATTTTAGATGACTTTTATTGAGTTAAAATCTACATATGTAAATGTTTCTATTTTTAGAACTTAATAGCGGCCATCTCATTTGCATTTTGACCAATACATGTCTTTTAACAGATTAACATATCTTAAAACAGTTTATAAATCTCAAAACCACACTTTCATCTTCAAAAGTTAACTTGAAAACTGACGAAAATGAAAAAAACTGTCAAGAGTTATCTCTCTCAAATGAAGAAGGCTATGACCTTGAGACTTAAACTGTTACGTAGAGCAGTTGAAAAGCATTCTGATAGCATATTGAACACAATTTGACGCCCCAGAAAGTTTTTGAGATATAAGCAAAAAACTGCTTTGATGCTCAAAAAAGAAGGTTGAATACGCATTCAAAAATGGCCGCTTAAAATTTATGTTACAGATGTAACAAAAGATGTTATTTGAAGCCAAAGGTTTATAGAGGACATCTGAATTGCATTTACACTTCCAAGAAACACTGTCATTTTGCAGCAAAATGTTAAAGCCAAGTGGGGTTAAAAGCAGCTTAAAACCTTTAAGGCCATCTGGTGGCCAAACGCTAAGAGGTAGGTGATGGTGCCAACAGACTTAATTTTCGCTTTTAATAAAATGAACCTGCATGCAAAGTTTACACCAATTCTGCTTAATATTCAAAAAGATAATAGAGAAAAACGCCCTTTAAAAAAAGGTAGTTTTTGGCTTATCCCCCCTTTGTTTATGGAGCATGTCTCTCAAGAATTTTATGGGGACTATGTACCTTTTAAGCTTCATAACATACTTAAATTTCATCATAATCGGTTATGAATTGCGACCTGTAGCTCTGGTAGAAAAAAACGGCAGAATAATAAGAATAATAAGAATAATAAAAATCTGAACAATAACAATAAGGTCTTCAGCGAAGCTTGAAGCCCTTAATAAAGATTTTTATAATTGGTCCTAGATCTTCGATATCTTTACTGTTGGATAGATCGCCTTTGTGCGATTCAAAATCTATATTCAAAATAGCCTACTTTCCAAAACTGTGCCCTGTATAGGTCAAAGGTCACAGGGGTCAAATAAGGCTTTTCGCCTTTAGCGCCCTTAATTTTGGAGGTAGAAAGGTGTGTTTGGGCTCATTGGAAAGAGAATTTCAAGGCACAGAAGATGACATGTTGTGTTAAGATGACAACTTTACAGAAACATTACAATTATTATAAATATCTAAAAAAAAACGTTTAATAGCTAAAGAAGGTCACAACTGATTTGTGCAAGATAAATATATAAGAACAGACATGAAACATAGTTTTCAACATTTTAGATGACTTTTATTGAGTTAAAATCTACATATGTAAATGTTTCTATTTTTAGAACTTAATAGCGGCCATCTCATTTGCATTTTGACCAATACATGTCTTTTAACAGATTAACATATCTTAAAACAGTTTATAAATCTCAAAACCACACTTTCATCTTCAAAAGTTAACTTGAAAACTGACGAAAATGAAAAAAACTGTCAAGAGTTATCTCTCTCAAATGAAGAAGGCTATGACCTTGAGACTTAAACTGTTACGTAGAGCAGTTGAAAAGCATTCTGATAGCATATTGAACACAATTTGACGCCCCAGAAAGTTTTTGAGATATAAGCAAAAAACTGCTTTGATGCTCAAAAAAGAAGGTTGAATACGCATTCAAAAATGGCCGCTTAAAATTTATGTTACAGATGTAACAAAAGATGTTATTTGAAGCCAAAGGTTTATAGAGGACATCTGAATTGCATTTACACTTCCAAGAAACACTGTCATTTTGCAGCAAAATGTTAAAGCCAAGTGGGGTTAAAAGCAGCTTAAAACCTTTAAGGCCATCTGGTGGCCAAACGCTAAGAGGTAGGTGATGGTGCCAACAGACTTAATTTTCGCTTTTAATAAAATGAACCTGCATGCAAAGTTTACACCAATTCTGCTTAATATTCAAAAAGATAATAGAGAAAAACGCCCTTTAAAAAAAGGTAGTTTTTGGCTTATCCCCCCTTTGTTTATGGAGCATGTCTCTCAAGAATTTTATGGGGACTATGTACCTTTTAAGCTTCATAACATACTTAAATTTCATCATAATCGGTTATGAATTGCGACCTGTAGCTCTGGTAGAAAAAAACGGCAGAATAATAAGAATAATAAGAATAATAAAAATCTGAACAATAACAATAAGGTCTTCAGCGAAGCTTGAAGCCCTTAATAAAGATTTTTATAATTGGTCCTAGATCTTCGATATCTTTACTGTTGGATAGATCGCCTTTGTGCGATTCAAAATCTATATTCAAAATAGCCTACTTTCCAAAACTGTGCCCTGTATAGGTCAAAGGTCACAGGGGTCAAATAAGGCTTTTCGCCTTTAGCGCCCTTAATTTTGGAGGTAGAAAGGTGTGTTTGGGCTCATTGGAAAGAGAATTTCAAGGCACAGAAGATGACATGTTGTGTTAAGATGACAACTTTACAGAAACATTACAATTATTATAAATATCTAAAAAAAAACGTTTAATAGCTAAAGAAGGTCACAACTGATTTGTGCAAGATAAATATATAAGAACAGACATGAAACATAGTTTTCAACATTTTAGATGACTTTTATTGAGTTAAAATCTACATATGTAAATGTTTCTATTTTTAGAACTTAATAGCGGCCATCTCATTTGCATTTTGACCAATACATGTCTTTTAACAGATTAACATATCTTAAAACAGTTTATAAATCTCAAAACCACACTTTCATCTTCAAAAGTTAACTTGAAAACTGACGAAAATGAAAAAAACTGTCAAGAGTTATCTCTCTCAAATGAAGAAGGCTATGACCTTGAGACTTAAACTGTTACGTAGAGCAGTTGAAAAGCATTCTGATAGCATATTGAACACAATTTGACGCCCCAGAAAGTTTTTGAGATATAAGCAAAAAACTGCTTTGATGCTCAAAAAAGAAGGTTGAATACGCATTCAAAAATGGCCGCTTAAAATTTATGTTACAGATGTAACAAAAGATGTTATTTGAAGCCAAAGGTTTATAGAGGACATCTGAATTGCATTTACACTTCCAAGAAACACTGTCATTTTGCAGCAAAATGTTAAAGCCAAGTGGGGTTAAAAGCAGCTTAAAACCTTTAAGGCCATCTGGTGGCCAAACGCTAAGAGGTAGGTGATGGTGCCAACAGACTTAATTTTCGCTTTTAATAAAATGAACCTGCATGCAAAGTTTACACCAATTCTGCTTAATATTCAAAAAGATAATAGAGAAAAACGCCCTTTAAAAAAAGGTAGTTTTTGGCTTATCCCCCCTTTGTTTATGGAGCATGTCTCTCAAGAATTTTATGGGGACTATGTACCTTTTAAGCTTCATAACATACTTAAATTTCATCATAATCGGTTATGAATTGCGACCTGTAGCTCTGGTAGAAAAAAACGGCAGAATAATAAGAATAATAAGAATAATAAAAATCTGAACAATAACAATAAGGTCTTCAGCGAAGCTTGAAGCCCTTAATAAAGATTTTTATAATTGGTCCTAGATCTTCGATATCTTTACTGTTGGATAGATCGCCTTTGTGCGATTCAAAATCTATATTCAAAATAGCCTACTTTCCAAAACTGTGCCCTGTATAGGTCAAAGGTCACAGGGGTCAAATAAGGCTTTTCGCCTTTAGCGCCCTTAATTTTGGAGGTAGAAAGGTGTGTTTGGGCTCATTGGAAAGAGAATTTCAAGGCACAGAAGATGACATGTTGTGTTAAGATGACAACTTTACAGAAACATTACAATTATTATAAATATCTAAAAAAAAACGTTTAATAGCTAAAGAAGGTCACAACTGATTTGTGCAAGATAAATATATAAGAACAGACATGAAACATAGTTTTCAACATTTTAGATGACTTTTATTGAGTTAAAATCTACATATGTAAATGTTTCTATTTTTAGAACTTAATAGCGGCCATCTCATTTGCATTTTGACCAATACATGTCTTTTAACAGATTAACATATCTTAAAACAGTTTATAAATCTCAAAACCACACTTTCATCTTCAAAAGTTAACTTGAAAACTGACGAAAATGAAAAAAACTGTCAAGAGTTATCTCTCTCAAATGAAGAAGGCTATGACCTTGAGACTTAAACTGTTACGTAGAGCAGTTGAAAAGCATTCTGATAGCATATTGAACACAATTTGACGCCCCAGAAAGTTTTTGAGATATAAGCAAAAAACTGCTTTGATGCTCAAAAAAGAAGGTTGAATACGCATTCAAAAATGGCCGCTTAAAATTTATGTTACAGATGTAACAAAAGATGTTATTTGAAGCCAAAGGTTTATAGAGGACATCTGAATTGCATTTACACTTCCAAGAAACACTGTCATTTTGCAGCAAAATGTTAAAGCCAAGTGGGGTTAAAAGCAGCTTAAAACCTTTAAGGCCATCTGGTGGCCAAACGCTAAGAGGTAGGTGATGGTGCCAACAGACTTAATTTTCGCTTTTAATAAAATGAACCTGCATGCAAAGTTTACACCAATTCTGCTTAATATTCAAAAAGATAATAGAGAAAAACGCCCTTTAAAAAAAGGTAGTTTTTGGCTTATCCCCCCTTTGTTTATGGAGCAT
Source organism: Gibbula magus (assembly GCA_936450465.1). Taxonomy (NCBI): domain Eukaryota; kingdom Metazoa; phylum Mollusca; class Gastropoda; order Trochida; family Trochidae; genus Gibbula; species Gibbula magus. The sequence continues at coordinate 17,846,612 of OW388297.1, forward strand.
GTCTCTCAAGAATTTTATGGGGACTATGTACCTTTTAAGCTTCATAACATACTTAAATTTCATCATAATCGGTTATGAATTGCGACCTGTAGCTCTGGTAGAAAAAAACGGCAGAATAATAAGAATAATAAGAATAATAAAAATCTGAACAATAACAATAAGGTCTTCAGCGAAGCTTGAAGCCCTTAATAAAGATTTTTATAATTGGTCCTAGATCTTCGATATCTTTACTGTTGGATAGATCGCCTTTGTGCGATTCAAAATCTATATTCAAAATAGCCTACTTTCCAAAACTGTGCCCTGTATAGGTCAAAGGTCACAGGGGTCAAATAAGGCTTTTCGCCTTTAGCGCCCTTAATTTTGGAGGTAGAAAGGTGTGTTTGGGCTCATTGGAAAGAGAATTTCAAGGCACAGAAGATGACATGTTGTGTTAAGATGACAACTTTACAGAAACATTACAATTATTATAAATATCTAAAAAAAAACGTTTAATAGCTAAAGAAGGTCACAACTGATTTGTGCAAGATAAATATATAAGAACAGACATGAAACATAGTTTTCAACATTTTAGATGACTTTTATTGAGTTAAAATCTACATATGTAAATGTTTCTATTTTTAGAACTTAATAGCGGCCATCTCATTTGCATTTTGACCAATACATGTCTTTTAACAGATTAACATATCTTAAAACAGTTTATAAATCTCAAAACCACACTTTCATCTTCAAAAGTTAACTTGAAAACTGACGAAAATGAAAAAAACTGTCAAGAGTTATCTCTCTCAAATGAAGAAGGCTATGACCTTGAGACTTAAACTGTTACGTAGAGCAGTTGAAAAGCATTCTGATAGCATATTGAACACAATTTGACGCCCCAGAAAGTTTTTGAGATATAAGCAAAAAACTGCTTTGATGCTCAAAAAAGAAGGTTGAATACGCATTCAAAAATGGCCGCTTAAAATTTATGTTACAGATGTAACAAAAGATGTTATTTGAAGCCAAAGGTTTATAGAGGACATCTGAATTGCATTTACACTTCCAAGAAACACTGTCATTTTGCAGCAAAATGTTAAAGCCAAGTGGGGTTAAAAGCAGCTTAAAACCTTTAAGGCCATCTGGTGGCCAAACGCTAAGAGGTAGGTGATGGTGCCAACAGACTTAATTTTCGCTTTTAATAAAATGAACCTGCATGCAAAGTTTACACCAATTCTGCTTAATATTCAAAAAGATAATAGAGAAAAACGCCCTTTAAAAAAAGGTAGTTTTTGGCTTATCCCCCCTTTGTTTATGGAGCATGTCTCTCAAGAATTTTATGGGGACTATGTACCTTTTAAGCTTCATAACATACTTAAATTTCATCATAATCGGTTATGAATTGCGACCTGTAGCTCTGGTAGAAAAAAACGGCAGAATAATAAGAATAATAAGAATAATAAAAATCTGAACAATAACAATAAGGTCTTCAGCGAAGCTTGAAGCCCTTAATAAAGATTTTTATAATTGGTCCTAGATCTTCGATATCTTTACTGTTGGATAGATCGCCTTTGTGCGATTCAAAATCTATATTCAAAATAGCCTACTTTCCAAAACTGTGCCCTGTATAGGTCAAAGGTCACAGGGGTCAAATAAGGCTTTTCGCCTTTAGCGCCCTTAATTTTGGAGGTAGAAAGGTGTGTTTGGGCTCATTGGAAAGAGAATTTCAAGGCACAGAAGATGACATGTTGTGTTAAGATGACAACTTTACAGAAACATTACAATTATTATAAATATCTAAAAAAAAACGTTTAATAGCTAAAGAAGGTCACAACTGATTTGTGCAAGATAAATATATAAGAACAGACATGAAACATAGTTTTCAACATTTTAGATGACTTTTATTGAGTTAAAATCTACATATGTAAATGTTTCTATTTTAGAACTTAATAGCGGCCATCTCATTTGCATATTTGACCAATACATGTCTTTTAACAGATTAACATATCTTAAAACAGTTTATAAATCTCAAAACCACACTGTTCATCTTCAAAAGTTAACTTGAAAACTGACGAAAATGAAAAAAACTGTCAAGAGTTATCTCTCTCAAATGAAGAAGGCTATGACCTTGAGACTTAAACTGTTACGTAGAGCAGTTGAAAAGCATTCTGATAGCATATTGAACACAATTTGACGCCCCAGAAAGTTTTTGAGATATAAGCAAAAAACTGCTTTGATGCTCAAAAAAGAAGGTTGAATACGCATTCAAAAATGGCCGCTTAAATTTATGTTACAGATGTAACAAAAGATGTTATTTGAAGCAAAGGTTTATAGAGGACATCTGAATTGCATTTACACTTCCAAGAAACACTGTCATTTTGCAGCAAAATGTTAAAGCCAAGTGGGGTTAAAAGCAGCTTAAAACCTTTAAGGCCATCTGGTGGCCAAACGCTAAGAGGTAGGTGATGGTGCCAACAGACTTAATTTTCGCTTTTAATAAAATGAACCTGCATGCAAAGTTTACACCAATTCTGCTTAATATTCAAAAAGATAATAGAGAAAAACGCCCTTTAAAAAAAGGTAGTTTTTGGCTTATCCCCCCTTTGTTTATGGAGCATGTCTCTCAAGAATTTTATGGGACTATGTACCTTTTAAGCTTCATAACATACTTAAATTTCATCATAATCGGTTATGAATTGCGACCTGTAGCTCTGGTAGAAAAAAACGGCAGAATAATAAGAATAATAAGAATAATAAAAATCTGAACAATAACAATAAGGTCTTCAGCGAAGCTTGAAGCCCTTAATAAAGATTTTTATAATTGGTCCTAGATCTTCGATATCTTTACTGTTGGATAGATCGCCTTTGTGCGATTCAAAATCTATATTCAAAATAGCCTACTTTCCAAAACTGTGCCCTGTATAGGTCAAAGGTCACAGGGGTCAAATAAGGCTTTTCGCCTTTAGCGCCCTTAATTTTGGAGGTAGAAAGGTGTGTTTGGGCTCATTGGAAAGAGAATTTCAAGGCACAGAAGATGACATGTTGTGTTAAGATGACAACTTTACAGAAACATTACAATTATTATAAATATCTAAAAAAAAACGTTTAATAGCTAAAGAAGGTCACAACTGATTTGTGCAAGATAAATATATAAGAACAGACATGAAACATAGTTTTCAACATTTTAGATGACTTTTATTGAGTTAAAATCTACATATGTAAATGTTTCTATTTTTAGAACTTAATAGCGCCATCTCATTTGCATTTTGACCAATACATGTCTTTTAACAGATTAACATATCTTAAAACAGTTTATAAATCTCAAAACCACACTTTCATCTTCAAAAGTTAACTTGAAAACTGACGAAAATGAAAAAAACTGTCAAGAGTTATCTCTCTCAAATGAAGAAGGCTATGACCTTGAGACTTAAACTGTTACGTAGAGCAGTTGAAAAGCATTCTGATAGCATATTGAACACAATTTGACGCCCCAGAAAGTTTTTGAGATATAAGCAAAAAAACTGCTTTGATGCTCAAAAAAGAAGGTTGAATACGCATTCAAAAATGGCCGCTTAAAATTTATGTTACAGATGTAACAAAAGATGTTATTTGAAGCCAAAGGTTTATAGAGGACATCTGAATTGCATTTACACTTCCAAGAAACACTGTCATTTTGCAGCAAAATGTTAAAGCCAAGTGGGGTTAAAAGCAGCTTAAAACCTTTAAGGCATCTGGTGGCCAAACGCTAAGAGGTAGGTGATGGTGCCAACAGACTTAATTTTCGCTTTTAATAAAATGAACCTGCATGCAAAGTTACACCAATTCTGCTTAATATTCAAAAAGATAATAGAGAAAAACGCCCTTTAAAAAAAGGTAGTTTTTGGCTTATCCCCCCTTTGTTTATGGAGCATGTCTCTCAAGAATTTTATGGGGACTATGTACCTTTTAAGCTTCATACATACTTAAATTTCATCATAATCGGTTATGAATTGCGACCTGTAGCTCTGGTAGAAAAAAACGGCAGAATAATAAGAATAATAAGAATAATAAAAATCTGAACAATAACAATAAGGTCTTCAGCGAAGCTTGAAGCCCTTAATAAAGATTTTTATAATTGGTCCTAGATCTTCGATATCTTTACTGTTGGATAGATCGCCTTTGTGCGATTCAAAATCTATATTCAAAATAGCCTACTTTCCAAAACTGTGCCCTGTATAGGTCAAAGGTCACAGGGGTCAAATAAGGCTTTTCGCCTTTAGCGCCCTTAATTTTGGAGGTAGAAAGGTGTGTTTGGGCTCATTGGAAAGAGAATTTCAAGGCACAGAAGATGACATGTTGTGTTAAGATGACAACTTTACAGAAACATTACAATTATTATAAATATCTAAAAAAAAAACGTTTAATAGCTAAAGAAGGTCACAACTGATTTGTGCAAGATAAATATATAAGAACAGACATGAAACATAGTTTTCAACATTTTAGATGACTTTTATTGAGTTAAAATCTACATATGTAAATGTTTCTATTTTTAGAACTTAATAGCGGCCATCTCATTTGCATTTTGACCAATACATGTCTTTTAACAGATTAACATATCTTAAACAGTTTATAAATCTCAAAACCACACTTTCATCTTCAAAAGTTAACTTGAAAACTGACGAAAATGAAAAAAACTGTCAAGAGTTATCTCTCTCAAATGAAGAAGGCTATGACCTTGAGACTTAAACTGTTACGTAGAGCAGTTGAAAAGCATTCTGATAGCATATTGAACACAATTTGACGCCCCAGAAAGTTTTTGAGATATAAGCAAAAAACTGCTTTGATGCTCAAAAAAGAAGGTTGAATACGCATTCAAAAATGGCCGCTTAAAATTATGTTACAGATGTAACAAAAGATGTTATTTGAAGCCAAAGGTTTATAGAGGACATCTGAATTGCATTTACACTTCCAAGAAACACTGTCATTTTGCAGCAAAATGTTAAAGCCAAGTGGGGTTAAAAGCAGCTTAAAACCTTAAGGCCATCTGGTGGCCAAAACGCTAAGAGGTAGGTGATGGTGCCAACAGACTTAATTTTCGCTTTTAATAAAATGAACCTGCATGCAAAGTTTACACCAATTCTGCTTAATATTCAAAAAGATAATAGAGAAAAACGCCCTTTAAAAAAAGGTAGTTTTTGGCTTATCCCCCCTTTGTTTATGGAGCATGTCTCTCAAGAATTTTATGGGGACTATGTACCTTTTAAGCTTCATAACATACTTAAATTTCATCATAATCGGTTATGAATTGCGACCTGTAGCTCTGGTAGAAAAAAACGGCAGAATAATAAGAATAATAAGAATAATAAAAATCTGAACAATAACAATAAGGTCTTCAGCGAAGCTTGAAGCCCTTAATAAAGATTTTTATAATTGGTCCTAGATCTTCGATATCTTTACTGTTGGATAGATCGCCTTTGTGCGATTCAAAATCTATATTCAAATAGCCTACTTTCCAAAACTGTGCCCTGTATAGGTCAAAGGTCACAGGGGTCAAATAAGGCTTTTCGCCTTTAGCGCCCTTAATTTTGGAGGTAGAAAGGTGTGTTTGGGCTCATTGGAAAGAGAATTTCAAGGCACAGAAGATGACATGTTGTGTTAAGATGACAACTTTACAGAAACATTACAATTATTATAAATATCTAAAAAAAAACGTTTAATAGCTAAAGAAGGTCACAACTGATTTGTGCAAGATAAATATATAAGAACAGACATGAAACATAGTTTTCAACATTTTAGATGACTTTTATTGAGTTAAAATCTACATATGTAAATGTTTCTATTTTAGAACTTAATAGCGGCCATCTCATTTGCATTTTGACCAATACATGTCTTTTAACAGATTAACATATCTTAAAACAGTTTATAAATCTCAAAACCACACTTTCATCTTCAAAAGTTAACTTGAAAACTGACGAAAATGAAAAAAACTGTCAAGAGTTATCTCTCTCAAATGAAGAAGGCTATGACCTTGAGACTTAAACTGTTACGTAGAGCAGTTGAAAAGCATTCTGATTGCATATTGAACACAATTTGACGCCCCAGAAAGTTTTTGAGATATAAGCAAAAAACTGCTTTGATGCTCAAAAAAGAAGGTTGAATACGCATTCAAAAATGGCCGCTTAAATTTATGTTACAGATGTAACAAAAGATGTTATTTGAAGCCAAAGGTTTATAGAGGACATCTGAATTGCATTTACACTTCCAAGAAACACTGTCATTTTGCAGCAAAATGTTAAAGCCAAGTGGGGTTAAAAGCAGCTTAAAACCTTTAAGGCCATCTGGTGGCCAAACGCTAAGAGGTAGGTGATGGTGCCAACAGACTTAATTTTCGCTTTTAATAAAATGAACCTGCATGCAAAGTTTACACCAATTCTGCTTAATATTCAAAAAGATAATAGAGAAAAACGCCCTTTAAAAAAGGTAGTTTTTGGCTTATCCCCCCTTTGTTTATGGAGCATGTCTCTCAAGAATTTTATGGGGACTATGTACCTTTTAAGCTTCATAACATACTTAAATTTCATCATAATCGGTTATGAATTGCGACCTGTAGCTCTGGTAGAAAAAAACGGCAGAATAATAAGAATAATAAGAATAATAAAAATCTGAACAATAACAATAAGGTCTTCAGCGAAGCTTGAAGCCCTTAATAAAGATTTTATAATTGGTCCTAGATCTTCGATATCTTTACTGTTGGATAGATCGCCTTTGTGCGATTCAAAATCTATATTCAAAATAGCCTACTTTCCAAAACTGTGCCCTGTATAGGTCAAAGGTCACAGGGGTCAAATAAGGCTTTCGCCTTTAGCGCCCTTAATTTTGGAGGTAGAAAGGTGTGTTTTGGGCTCATTGGAAAGAGAATTTCAAGGCACAGAAGATGACATGTTGTGTTTAAGATGACAACTTTACAGAAACATTACAATTATTATAAATATCTAAAAAAAAACGTTTAATAGCTAAAGAAGGTCACAACTGATTTGTGCAAGATAAATATAGAAGAACAGACATGAAACATAGTTTTCAACATTTTAGATGACTTTTATTGAGTTAAAATCTACATATGTAAATGTTTCTATTTTAGAACTTAATAGCGGCCATCTCATTTGCATTTTGACCAATACATGTCTTTTAACAGATTAACATATCTTAAAACAGTTTATAAATCTCAAACCACACTTTCATCTTCAAAAGTTAACTTGAAAACTGACGAAATGAAAAAAACTGTCAAGAGTTATCTCTCTCAAATGAAGAAGGCTATGACCTTGAGACTTAAACTGTTACGTAGAGCAGTTGAAAAGCATTCTGATAGCATATTGAACACAATTGACGCCCCAGAAGTTTTTGAGATATAAGCAAAAAACTGCTTTGATGCTCAAAAAAGAAGGTTGAATACGCATTCAAAAATGGCCGCTTAAAATTTATGTTACAGATGTAACAAAAGATGTTATTTGAAGCCAAAGGTTTATAGAGGACATCTGAATTGCATTTACACTTCCAAGAAACACTGTCATTTTGCAGCAAAATGTTAAAGCCAAGTGGGGTTAAAAGCAGCTTAAAACCTTTAAGGCCATCTGGTGGCCAAACGCTAAGAGGTAGGTGATGGTGCCAACAGACTTAATTTTCGCTTTTAATAAAATGAACCTGCATGCAAAGTTTACACCAATTCTGCTTAATATTCAAAAAGATAATAGAGAAAAACGCCCTTTAAAAAAAGGTAGTTTTTGGCTTATCCCCCCTTTGTTTATGGAGCATGTCTCTCAAGAATTTTATGGGGACTATGTACCTTTTAAGCTTCATAACATACTTAAATTTCATCATAATCGGTTATGAATTGCGACCTGTAGCTCTGGTAGAAAAAAACGGCAGAATAATAAGAATAATAAGAATAATAAAAATCTGAACAATAACAATAAGGTCTTCAGCGAAGCTTGAAGCCCTTAATAAAGATTTTTATAATTGGTCCTAGATCTTCGATATCTTTACTGTTGGATAGATCGCCTTGTGCGATTCAAAATCTATATTCAAAATAGCCTACTTTCCAAAACTGTGCCCTGTATAGGTCAAAGGTCACAGGGGTCAAATAAGGCTTTTCGCCTTTAGCGCCCTTAATTTTGGAGTAGAAAGGTGTGTTTGGGCTCATTGGAAAGAGAATTTCAAGGCACAGAAGATGACATGTTGTGTTAAGATGACAACTTTACAGAAACATTACAATTATTATAAATATCTAAAAAAAAACGTTTAATAGCTAAAGAAGGTCACAACTGATTTGTGCAAGATAAATATATAAGAACAGACATGAAACATAGTTTTCAACATTTTAGATGACTTTTATTGAGTTAAAATCTACATATGTAAATGTTTCTATTTTTAGAACTTAATAGCGGCCACTCATTTGCATTTTGACCAATACATGTCTTTTAACAGATTAACATATCTTAAAACAGTTTATAAATCTCAAAACCACACTTTCATCTTCAAAAGTTAACTTGAAAACTGACGAAAATGAAAAAAACTGTCAAGAGTTATCTCTCTCAAATGAAGAAGGCTATGACCTTGAGACTTAAACTGTTACGTAGAGCAGTTGAAAAGCATTCTGATAGCATATTGAACACAATTTGACGCCCCAGAAAGTTTTTGAGATATAAGCAAAAAACTGCTTTGATGCTCAAAAAAGAAGGTTGAATACGCATTCAAAAATGGCCGCTTAAAATTTATGTTACAGATGTAACAAAAGATGTTATTTGAAGCCAAAGGTTTATAGAGGACATCTGAATTGCATTTACACTTCCAAGAAACACTGTCATTTTGCAGCAAAATGTTAAAGCCAAGTGGGGTTAAAAGCAGCTTAAACCTTTAAGGCCATCTGGTGGCCAAACGCTAAGAGGTAGGTGATGGTGCCAACAGACTTAATTTTCGCTTTTAATAAAATGAACCTGCATGCAAAGTTTACACCAATTCTGCTTAATATTCAAAAAGATAATAGAGAAAAACGCCCTTTAAAAAAAGGTAGTTTTTGGCTTATCCCCCCTTTGTTTATGGAGCATGTCTCTCAAGAATTTTATGGGGACTATGTACCTTTTAAGCTTCATAACATACTTAAATTTCATCATAATCGGTTATGAATTGCGACCTGTAGCTCTGGTAGAAAAAAACGGCAGAATAATAAGAATAATAAGAATAATAAAAATCTGAACAATAACAATAAGGTCTTCAGCGAAGCTTGAAGCCCTTAATAAAGATTTTTATAATTGGTCCCTAGATCTTCGATATCTTTACTGTTGGATAGATCGCCTTTGTGCGATTCAAAATCTATATTCAAAATAGCCTACTTTCCAAAACTGTGCCTGTATAGGTCAAAGGTCACAGGGGTCAAATAAGGCTTTTCGCCTTTAGCGCCCTTAATTTTGGAGGTAGAAAGGTGTGTTTGGGCTCATTGGAAAGAGAATTTCAAGGCACAGAAGATGACATGTTGTGTTAAGATGACAACTTTACAGAAACATTACAATTATTATAAATATCTAAAAAAAACGTTTAATAGCTAAAGAAGGTCACAACTGATTTGTGCAAGATAAATATATAAGAACAGACATGAAACATAGTTTTCAACATTTTAGATGACTTTTATTGAGTTAAAATCTACATATGTAAATGTTTCTATTTTTAGAACTTAATAGCGGCCATCTCATTTGCATTTTGACCAATACATGTCTTTTAACAGATTAACATATCTTAAAACAGTTTATAATCTCAAAACCACACTTTCATCTTCAAAAGTTAACTTGAAAACTGACGAAAATGAAAAAACTGTCAAGAGTTATCTCTCTCAAATGAAGAAGGCTATGACCTTGAGACTTAAACTGTTACGTAGAGCAGTTGAAAAGCATTCTGATAGCATATTGAACACAATTTGACGCCCCAGAAAGTTTTTGAGATATAAGCAAAAAACTGCTTTGATGCTCAAAAAAGAAGGTTGAATACGCATTCAAAAATGGCCGCTTAAAATTTATGTTACAGATGTAACAAAAGATGTTATTTGAAGCCAAGGTTATAGAGGACATCTGAATTGCATTTACACTTCCAAGAAACACTGTCATTTTGCAGCAAAATGTTAAAGCCAAGTGGGGTTAAAAGCAGCTTAAAACCTTTAAGGCCATCTGGTGGCCAAACGCTAAGAGGTAGGTGATGGTGCAACAGACTTAATTTTCGCTTTTAATAAAATGAACCTGCATGCAAAGTTTACGACCAATTCTGCTTAATATTCAAAAAGATAATAGAGAAAAACGCCCTTAAAAAAAGGTAGTTTTTGGCTTATCCCCCCTTTGTTTATGGAGCATGTCTCTCAAGAATTTTATGGGGACTATGTACCTTTTAAGCTTCATAACACTACTTAAATTTCATCATAATCGGTTCTGAATTGCGACCTGTAGCTCTGGTAGAAAAAAACGGCAGAATAATAAGAATAATAAGAATAATAAAAATCTGAACAATAACAATAAGGTCTTCAGCGAAGCTTGAAGCCCTTAATAAAGATTTTTATAATTGGTCCTAGATCT